>CM076988.1:20110768-20233974 GCA_039105355.1 Benthosema pterotum
ATGTCGTTTTTTATCCGTAGGGATAAAAATTATTACGACCATAATTATTTCAGAAGAATAATAAGTTGTTTTTGTTCCTTTCTGATTTGCCCGCTCCGCTCACGCACAAGTAGGCCATTGGCCTACTTGTGCGCAACGTGCAAGTATGCACTCTGCCGGTGGCTGCTCTAGTTCACTGCTACACTATTTGGTTCCTCATATTGTTATTGTTGCAGCCTTTATAAGAGTAGTATTGTTATGGAAATGTTCCTTACACTCTCAATATGTATATTAACAAAGTGAAGCTGTCAAATAATGGTACAATTACACAATTTGCCTTGGAGGCATTGTGCTGTAGAATAAGCATAGAGTAAAAATGAAAATCCTCCAGCAAAGATCACCTAAAAAAATACAATAATGGATGATACTTTTTTAAGTGGCGATTTTAGGGGTGGCAGTGATTTATCAAGTCGGCCCTAATTCAGGTCATTACACAGTCAAGGAGTTCTGAAAATCATGTACTTTTTTACCCTAAATTATGCTCAGTGGAAAATAACAGTCCTACAAAAAGTCTCACGGGGCTGTACGTGGTTTTGCATGACAGCTATTTTTCTGCAATGCGTTGAGCCTAAGACTTAGCATCACTTAGGCCCTAAGTGATGCAGTAAAGTATAAGGCATGCTTTGCGTTACTGTGTGGACAGAGTGGCAGTTATCAGCAGCAGGATCCACTAATAAAGCAGGGGTGGAAATTATTAAATGAATAAAAGTACTGCATAGAACTTCATGATCTTGCCTAAAAATAAAACGATTGATCGATTTGTTTTTCTTCTCTAAAACTCAATTTCTATTTTGAGTTTCTGGGGTAAATTACAAAAAAAGGACAATTAATAATTATTTTAAATTATGTTTTATTGGATTCTCCTCCCTCCAACAGAGAATGGGGTGGTTCTTACATAAGAACAAAGTTGATGGATCAAGTGCTAACCTCACCTTTCTTTCTTCTAACATTAAAGTAGAAATCTTTTGTTTTGTTTTTCCCCCACACATTATTTCTTTCCCTTATTGGGGTCTTGAGACTACCTCTTCTTAGTACTACCAATACTAATACTTGTAACCCGGTTGAGTGTATATAGTGTTTGGATGCATACAAGTTTTGTTTTCATGTTTACTGTTTGAGAAAGAAAGAAAGGAAAAAAAAAAGCGAAAATGTTCCTTTAATCTGAAATGTTTTGTTTTCCCTGTTTATTGTAAAGCAGGGTTTTCAAACAGGTGGTCCGGGGACCACCAGTGGTCCCTGAGAGGGTTCCTGGTGGTCCCCAGGCTAAATGATAGAAAGTTGGTTAACAAGATGTAACTCCTGAGAATGTAAAAATGAAACCAAATGGACCCTTGCGGGTCCATTTGGTTTCAATTTCACACTCTCAAGAGTTTAAAAATGTTCATCATGTGAATTAGCACTATTTAATTTAGAAGTCTGACACTGTTTTGTTTCTGCAAAAATCCACCTGAATGTGAACAGAACCAAAATAAATCTTTAGTTTTAGGTCTTTGGGGGGGTGAAAATGTCCTCAAATGGTGGTCCATGGCTCAAATGCGGAATAAATGGTGGTCCCTGGAGTCAAAAAGGTTGAAAACCCCTGTTTAAAGGGTTCCTTAACTTACTTGTAGGAGGTGTGTGGGTGTGTGTGTGCGTGCGTGTGTGGGTTGTTGAGTGGGTGGAGGATTGGGCGCAGGTGAGGGCCATTGGAGTACTTAGGAGAGAGAGAGAGAGCGCAGAGGAGAGATCAACACGGAGGGACAGAGTGGAGACAAGAGAGAGATAAATGTGAGAAGAGAATGTAAACACACGTTGTTTTCTGAAGTTTTAACCAGACTAGTGAAAAAGTAATCTGCAGATTTGAGTTACTAGTGTTGGACTGGTGAATGGACAGTGATTCGGCGGGAATTTACAAGGATATTATCCAGTATCCCTGTGACTGCATGGTATGCTGTTAGAAGCTAGTTGGCTAAGCTAGTGAGACAGTGTATATGATAGGTGGGAGGAGGTTGCCTGTTCAGCTAAACAGGGGTACAGCTCAGTGGTCCAGGGACCACCAGTGGTCCTTAAAGTGGTCCAGGTGGTAGCTAAGTTGGGTAACCATTGTAACTCTGTTGAGAACGTAATGAAACAATGGACCCTTGGGTCCATTTGAACCAATGAGAACTACAAGGCTTCCAGGTGGTACCTAAGTTTGGTATGAAAACAATTAACAAACTAAAAGTAACATGGTACAGTTACCAAATTTTTATTCTTTACATATGAGTTAATATTCATCATTTGAATAAGCCAAGTCTACACAACTAGAAGATGGACAGAAGCAAAAGAAATCTTTAGTTTTTGGGGTCTGTGGGCTAAAATGTCCTAAGTGGTGGTCCGTGGCTCAAATTCTGAATAAATGGTGGGCCCTGGCATCAAAAAGGTTGAAAACCCCTGAGCTAAAACAGTCAACTCCTGAGCTACTAAAACCTCCTGAAGAGGACGTGGTCTGCACTGCAGCAAGACATCCCAGATAGTGGGTTGAGCTACCAGGCAACGCTCTAACCTTGCCTCTGGCAACGTGGGACCTGCCCCTCATCTCTTCTAAAATACTCTGCCCAAGTTAGGCCCTGGCTTCCCCATTCACCTGCATGGTGTAGGCCGCAAATGCACCAGGGGCACACACAATAACAGTGCTCTCACCACCACTCTCCTGAACTGTAAGTTGTCCTTTGACTCGCAAGCAGTGTTGGGAATATTACTTTACCTTGTTAAAGGTAGGGGAAGTGATTTGAAATTCATGGTGTAGTACCAGCCTGGTGCACTAGGGGCCCCCAAAAGTAGCTACACTATGTGAACCTGCTGCTCTCTCCTGATTGGAGGAGAATTGTGGTGTGACCTGGGGAACTTTATTAGCTCCTCTGCTAACGTGAGGGGGAGGGGGAAACTCCATATGTGGTTTTCCACCACCTTATAATAGAGCATTTTAACAAAGAAAAAAATATATTTTTTGGGTGATATCTGACAAAAGTGAAATCACTTCCCCTACCTTTAATATATTACTTATTAATTATTACCTTCATTTTAAAGCATATATTATATTATAATATTACATTACTGTCTGAGCAAGTGTAATATATTAATATTACATATTACTTTTAAAAAGAAAAATACAAAATATACAATGAAATATTTGATATCACTATTAATCAAATAAACAATAAAGCAAGCACACTTGGCTATGGACAAATCCATATAAAATCAACTTGGAAAAAAAGTCACTCGTGATTGAATAATTTGATGACAAATGATAGAAAATAAGTAATTACTTAACTTCTGCAGTTGTCAATATAATTTCACAAGAACATTTTCAATGAGACAGATTGACAGAAAGTAATATTGAAAGTAATGCAGTAATGCAGAAAGAAAAGTATAATATATTAGATTGGTTTAGTTAAGTAATATATTTATATTACAAGTTACTGCATTTTGGTAATATATTATGTAATAATATATTAAGTTACGTAGTGCAAATGTCCCAACACTGCTCGCAAGCAGTGAAGATTTAGTTTTGGACTTTTAGGGTAACAGGCCTGCAACGGGGGGGTTTCTGAGTACTCATACTTTTTTGTATTTTTTATTTTATTTTGAAATGCCGGCTTAGATAGGATCTAAGGTAAAAAGTATTTTCGTTGTATTTACTGTAAAGTGCTTTAAAGTGCATTGAGTGATACTAAGTGTATTCTTATTCTACCAATGAAAACTTTTTCAACTTTTTTATTTTATTTCATTTTATCGTGAATTCATATTTTTAAGTAAAACTATAAAAGACATCTCATTGTTTTTTTCTGTTTGCTTAAATACAGATTTCATAGTAGGGTGAATATTTCTTAAAAAAGTTAAAAAGGTTAAAACTAGTGCTTTCCGAGTAATAAGTTCATAAGGGAACTCAAGTCATATTAAAGTTTGAAACTGCTAAGTACTTTTAATTTGAAAGAACTTAGGGGCCCTGCCTAGTAAGAGGTAAAAGGGGCTACATACATACTACTACTTACTCTGCCAGCATGTTTTCATATAAAATGTATATGTTCATATTTTGGTCTACTGTATGTTTCTGGTCGGACATTTTAGATCGGTGCACAGGATGTTACTTCCGGTCTGTCTCTCTTAATTCGGGTCCCTCCATAGAGTAATAAAATAATAGAGAACGGACTCGAGCGATAGCCCCGCCCCCTTGCCGTTCATTTCAATACAAGTTGCTCATTGGCGCTTTGAAGCACACCGGAAGACCGCCGGAAGTGCGCCTATTTCCGCATTTGACCACCAAAATTTGGTGGTCAAATGCGGAAGTATTTCTCCATGAACGCGCCCGAAGGCAAGGGATTATGGGAACCATGAACGAGCGCCGTCGCGCACGAGCAAAGGAAAAAAAAAACAAAAAGCATAAAAAAAACAAGCTTGTGGGTTTGCATTGAGCTTATTATCTGTCATATAATACATCCGTTGTGTTTTGAGAGGTAGTATATGACGTGAGGGCCGCTGGTTTATTCAGAAAACAACTTAAAAACAAACTGCCCTGTCCACGTGCACAAAGCAAACCAGCGTGCGTGCTCTCCGGGGCGTTCGTGCATGAACTCCACCCGCCTGCAGTACCAGACTTGACCACCAGGGGACCGTTGCTTCACGCCTGGATCTACTATCTCTGGATGTGGGTCCCTCGGATGGCAAGAGAAGGCCTAAACAGTAGTGCTACTGATCAATGATTACCGTAGATCAGGTCAATGGGAGCAGTCACAAATCTATGACAAATAACAGGAAAGAGGATAGAGGTCAAGTGAGGGTGAAGGGAAAGAATTAAGACATGCTAAACAGTGGTTTTCAACCTTTTTGAATCCAGGGACCACCATTTATTCAGCATTTGAGCCACGGACCACCATTTGATTACATTTTCCACACCAAAGACCTAAAATTAAAGAATTCTTTTGATTTTGTCCACAATTCCAGGCTGGATTTTGCCAACAAAACAGTGTAAACTTCTTAATTAAGTGGTGCTAATTCAGATGATGAATATTTTAACTCTTGAGAGTGTGAAAATGAAACCAAATGGACCCGCAGGGTCCATTTGGTTTTTACATTCTTTATTACATTGAGTTACATCTGGTTAACCAACTTTCCATCATTTATCCTGGGGACCACCTGGAACCTTCTCAAGGACCACTGGTGGTCCCCGGACCACCTTGAAAACCCCTGTGCTAAACCAAACAAAGGATCGGTGGCATTTTGTGTGTGTTCCCCCCCCCCCCCCCCCCCATAAATTAATGTCCAAACAGCCTCCAGAAAAACACAGGCAAAAAATGATGCAGGCAGTGATTTTTAGAGAGAAAAATCAATTGATTATGCAGTGGAACATGCAGTTTTTGGCTTAGTGATGGATGCAAGTGAAGAATTATGAGAAAGAGGGAGGGAGAGCAGGCATAAAGGTCATCATGAACACTTGAAATGCTGTCAGGCCAAAGTCTATATCATCTGGACAGAATTTTAAGGTAATGGAGGCAACACAAATCAAAATAGATATATAGTTATATTTTTGCCTTTTCCCCCTCTATGTTGCTTCTACTTTGATGCTGCAGCTGTTTCCATGCAGACAGACACTTGCATTGTCCTGCAGACGATCCAGAACTTGGTTGTTGTCAACAATTCATGAAAACAAAACTTGAGTGAGTTGCGATAGGCAAAGCAGATACTTTGGTCTGCTCAGGCCTATACTGAATTCGAGGCAAAAGAAATACCCTTGTGTCATTGCTTACTCTTACTGATAGGCCAATGCTGCACACCTGTTCATATCTGCTTCAGTGGAATTCGTCTAGGCTATACTTTTGTCTGAGGAGTTGGTTGGATGGTTTGCTGGATAAAGTAGGATAAACATTAAATTGTCTTGTTTTTCAGCTGCACTATAGTTTGTTCTTGTTCCCGTATGTTCATGTGTTCCTTGTTTGTCCATTTGTGAGCAGAACAGAACAGTGGTTTCCAAAACATTTTGAAACCAGGGCCCACGATCTATTCAGCATTTAACCGACGGACCATGATGACATTTTCACCCTGACAGACCCAAAACTAAAGATTTCTTTTGTGTTTGACCACAATTCCAGGCTGGATTTGGGAAACAATGCATGCAAACGTACAGATCAAAATGACTAGGAATCTTCTACCTTCAGTAGTTGTGTAGACGCATTAATTAAGTGGTGCTAATTCTAGATGATGAATATTTTAACTCTTGATAGTGTAAACATGAACTCAAATGGACCCACAAGGGTCCATTTGGGTTCATGTTTACACTCTCAAAGAGTTACATCTGGTTAACCAACTTTCCATTATTTAGCCTGGAGAGAGACCACCTGGAACTCTCTCAAGGACCACTGTTTGAAAACCACTGGGCTACAATACAAAGACCAGAGTCTGGAGAACATGATGGTGTTGATTTAGTGGTGTGACAATTGTAGTTTGCAGGGTAGTGTTTTAAATCGTTTTTAAATGCACTGTAAGCACTTTAATTTGAAATATCTTTGTAACATGACACAAAACATGAAACATGAAAACAAAACTTGAGTGAGTTGTAATAGGAAAAGCAGATACTTTGGTCTGCTCAGTCCTATACTGAATTCAAGGCAAAAGAAATACCCTAGCGTCATTGCTTACTCTTACTGATAGGCCAATGCTGCACACCTGTTTATATCTGCTTCAGTGGAATTCTTCTAGGCTGCTATACTATAACTCTCTCAAGGACCACTGTTTGAAAAACCACTGGGCTACGATACAAAGATCAGAGCCTGATGAACATGATGGTGTTGATTTCGTGGTGTGACAATTGTAATTTGCAGGGTAGTGTTTCAAATCGTTTTTCACTCACTGACCTGTTGCTTGGCCCTTTTCTTTTCTCATCTCTTGCAGGAACTCCACCTACTGCATGAAGGTGTCCATGTCTCTGACCGTGGCAGAGAACGACACAGACCTGTGCTACAACTCCAAGATGAGGTTCTTCGAGAAGGCCGAGCTCAGCAAGAGCAAAAACATCACATGTCCGGGCATCGAGGATTACCTACAGCCTGGAGTGGAGCCGGACATTCTGTGGTACAAGGTGAGGAGAGTCGCTATCCATTTTAAAGATACTCATTCTGTTCCCACAACCAGCAAACTGTCGCTCTAACTGTAGCCTGCTACTTCTCAGGAAATCTCACTACTTGAGAAGTTTTGTTTGAACCTTTATTTAACCAGTAAAAACACAGAGGCTTAAAACTCGCTAAAACCAAAGAAATCAAGGAATGCAAAATAATTAAGAAGGTCAGTCACGCGGGAGAGACTCGGAGTAGAGCCTTAGCTATTCAAAAAATAGCAGATCTACAAGCGCACATGGGTTTTAATTTGCAAATGTATGTTATGTTTTGTAATGATGAATCTAAATCTACTGTAGTGGAGTAAGAAAATCAATCAATTAAAAATCAAAATTGGCAAAAGCAGCAGAAATCCACAAGCTCGAAAGACATGTGCTGTGTTTTGAGCATGTGGATACCCCCCCCCCCAAAAAAAAAATCTCCTGTAAAATGGCACCCCCCAAGGGATAAAACTATTTTTAAACTAAAGAACATATGTGTTTTAAATGTTCGATTCTAGTCATAGAGAATGAGTATAAGGTATTTATCCATATGAGGCTTCTTAACCGGGTATCCTTTTAAAGCATGTCTGGTAATCACCCCCTCCCCTTACCCCCTCCCCTCATGGCGCCCTAGGCAACAACTGCCTAGTCTTTCTAATGGCAAAAACGCCCCGGTGCTGAGTCTGAATGCAGGGCTCTGCAGCAGCAGACAGAGGTCAATTCATCAAAAGTGAATGACTGTCGGATTATGTTCTCTCCATCGTTTCTTGGGTTTCCCACCGAATCAAATTAACGGTGCTGGATAATAACGCTTGGCTGCGGGTCTCGGCCCGCTTATTGGCCCGTGCTCCAGGAGTGGGCCTGTAATTGAATTCCGCTTGTCTTGTTTGAACCACAATTCGAAGCAACCCCCCCCCCCACCCCCCCCCCCCCCCCCCCCCCCCATCCCCTCTTTCCTCTCCCACAACACACACACACACACACCACACACACACACACACACACACACACACACACACACACCACACACACACACACACACACACACACACACACACTATCCCCTAAACTTGGTGATGCCCCAGTCTCCTTCCTTTCATTTTGAATTTGAATTCAATTCAGAGCAGTGGTTGAGCAGTGGTTGGGTATAGGGTGACGACATGTCCCTCTCTTGCGTGGGACAGTCCCTCAGGACTTTTCAGGTTTCCCTCAAATTGAGCCTCTGTCTGTCTGTCCCACATTATGACCGACAGTTCAGTTCAGTGTTCAAGTGTCTAATCGTTAATAGTTGGCATTCTGTTGTCTTATTTCCCTGCTATGGACCTTTTATAAGACCTTTCAGGTCTTATAAACTACCCCCTGTATTTCCCTGGTGCCACTATATGTCCATGTACAGTACGTACTGTCGTATAAAAAAAAAAATAGCTGGTCTGTCCACAAATGAGCTACTGAATGTGACACACTGCCATTTTGGGCTTCTGGGTCAGGCATGCACATTCTGTATATGGTGTGTGTAAAGTCCAAGGTCATCACAGAATGTAAAACAATCAAAAACCTATCTTTTTAGTTTCTCTAATAACAACCTAAAACATGAACCTTGGTTGTCCTTTTACTTTTGCTAATGGATCATACTCCGGCTCACAGATTTGCTGGGTATATGCAGAGGCTAAAAGAAAAAGAAGTCCCGGAACTGAAGGAGTGCCGTTATAATAACATTAATTCATACACCACACGGGCGGCAAGCATTCTGACAGCAGCAGGAGTTAATAATGTCAATCGTGTTTAATTTAGTTGTGTTGTTTTTCCGTACAGTTGCCGCAAATGAATGCTGGCAGACAATAACACCTACAGGAAACACTCAGCCCAGATAAATGTTATTACCTTCTGCTGCGTTTAGCCGTCAACATGTCTGCTGTTCAGGGTCTATTTTGGAACGCAGGTGACAATACCACTGTGTGTCATAAAGGAGAGGAGAAAACAATACAGAAACATGGCCGCCAGTGTTGGCAGCTTGGCGCATTTGTCGCTATATTTAGCTTTTTTCCAGACCTTCCCCTAGCGCCAACATTAGTGGAAAAACTCCTGGCGGAAAATCTAGTGCCTTTTTGCTGGTGAGTTGGGGCAAAATTGGTTGGCAACAGAGGCGGATGTAAAATGTCCCATTTGGGGGGGGCAAGAGAACATGTTGGAGGGGCAAGAGAAAATGGTATGGGGGCGGCTTCATCGCCCGTGTCGCTTCGCGCCACAGGCGATGAAGCCGCACCCATACCATTTTCGGTTACAGGACTTTTATTAGTCAAGTAAAGCATCAATAATAATAACATCAGTTGTTGTTGAAGTTGCAACAGACACACAGCATGCCTGCATAAAGCTAAAGGTCTGACTCAGAGAGTTTTCTGTTTTCAATGATGAAATGCTGTTGGTTTAGTGGTGACACAGCTGTAGTTACTTAGTAGCAGTAGTAGTGATTCAAATCATTTTAAATATGAGCACTTTAATGTGAAATATCTTGGGTTGTTTTGCATGCCATCATGTTTGGGGGGGCAGACTGGATATTTAGGGGGGCATTGCCCCCCCCATGCCCATGCCTAGATCCGCCCCTGGTTGGCAAGCGCCAGAGATAAAACCCTAATTTTTCACATTTTTATCACCATGTTTCTTCTTATGATAGAGTCCTCCTTCCTTCCTAGAAAGGACCATTGGTAATAATGGACCCTTATAGATCTGTAACTCTTGAGAGCCTGAAATGGAGCCAAATGGACCCGTAAGGGCCCATTTGGTTCCAGATGTTTAAATTATATTTAAACATCTAAATTAACTAATTTTCAAGAATCTACATAGTTAGAAAATGTAGAAGAATTGCTATTTTGACCAAGATTTTGCCATCTCCCCTAAATTAGTCCGAGAGACTAAACTCAACATCAAATGGTGGTCTGTGTCTAAAATGCAGAATATTAATATTGGGCCCTGATATGAAAATGATTGAAAACCACTGCGTGGCGCTTCATACACAAAACTTGACGTCAAGGGCCGCTATTTTGCCTTATGACTTAAGCATTTTTAATACCTTGAAAGTTGTGTGAAATACTGTCCATTAATATAGTGGTTTCAGCTGTATTAATTGATGTCCTTGCATGGTTTCCTCTGGTAACATTGGTTGCGTAAATGGATGCGATGTGCGATGCACAGTCTTATGTAATGCGCATTGGATAACGGTGCTATATAAATGCACCGTTTACGTATTTTTTGTTTAGAATGCCTAATTAGATTAGAGCCAAGGCGTACCAGTGTGCTGTGAGAGTCTGTACGTTCTGCTTTAGCTTCTGTTTACCGACTACATGCCTGTGACCTACATCTGCACGCTTACATTAAAAAAGGGAGGTAGTTTTCGCATGCATTCCGCAGGGAAGAGGTTTGTAAAGAATCGTCTCTCAGATGTACATGTAAATAGCGAGACGCGGAGGAGCCGTGCTGCTCTAATGAGGTACTTCCACTCCGTAGTTTTCTGTTTCGAAGCAGTAATGGTGGAGGAGGCTCTGACTCCTCTCTGCACCGGATGTGTCTGCCTGCCGCAGAGAGCGTAGGAAAACCAGCAAGTGGTTATAGAGGCAGTGTTGACAGCTAATACACAGAGAGATAGTCGGGGTGGTTGACTACACCCATTCACAATATTATTGCTAGATATTCCTAGATCGGCCCTGGTCGGTATCGGGTATAGAAACCTCTGATGTCCACTATCTTAACTGTTGCCATATTGCCCCAGATATGAGATGACTCTAACCCAGGGTTGGGCAATTATTTTTCCCAAGGGGCCAAATGAGATGCATGAAATGTTGTGGAGGGCCAAGACTAAAGGCTGAACTAAAGTTTGAGTAATATTAATTTAATTTCAAGTTAAAAGTAAGAGTAAGACCAACCATTTTGATACGAGGGCCCCTCTATTTATTCAGTATTTGAGTCACAGAAGACCATCATTTGATGACATGTTAGCTCCACAGACCACAAAACTAAAGATTTATTTTGTTTTTGTCCACAATATCATGCTGGATTTCACAAACGGAAACAAAACAGGCAACCTGTACATATCAAAAATGACCATTCTTTGATATTCTCTGATTGTGTAGACTTTGGGCTAATTCATTTGATCAATATTTTAACTCTTGAGAGCGTAAACATGAGACCAAATGGACCCGCAAGGGTCCATTTGGTTTCATGTTTGCACTCTCAAAGAGTTACATCTGGCTGACCGAGTTTCCATATTTAACTGTAACTCTCTCAAGGTCCTCTGGTGGTCCCCGGACCACTGGTTGAAAACCACGGTACCCTTTCGCGGGCCGGCCAGAGTCAGCCAAAGGGACGCATTTGGCCCCCGGGCCTCATAATGCCCAGGTATGGTCTAACCCTTGGTGAGACATCCATTCTCACAGCTTTTCTCTCTTCTCTGGGTAATAAAGGAATGCAAGCCGAAGCAGTGGAGACAGACCGTCATACGGATTAGAGACACGCTGTCCATCAAGGAGGTGCGTGAAGACGACATTGGGAATTACACCTGCGAGCTGCAGTTCGGGAGCTTCCTGGTGCGAAGGACCACCGAGTTATCCGTCACCGGTAAGCAGACAACATTTCCGTTTAATCTTCTATGTGAGCTGCAGGGGCGGATATAGGCATGGGCATGGGGGGGCGATGCCCCCCCAAATACCCAGTCTGCCAGTCTGACATGTTACATCCGCCCCTGGTGAGCTGTGTGTTGTGCGTCCCCTCCTTTTGCATACTACAGTAGTACGATAGCTGTGGTGACCAGGTGTGCCGCCGTGCCGCCTCCGTCGCCGCGTACACACTAGGGCTGCAAACGAATATTCCATATTCGAAAACAAATATTCGAATGTAAAGAATATTTGAATGTCAATTTAAGGTTCAAATTTAAAATAAATAGTAATAAAAATACTGTGCGAGTTCCCACAAGACGCTAGCCTACATAAACTAAAACAAACTACTATGAAAATAGGCTATTAAGATGATTATCAATCATTAATTTGATCTAGCAAGACTGCAGAGAGCGCATTTCTCAGCACCAACTGGGGACAATACAGAACTGGAGCAAATATAAGAACAAACAGGATGTTTTACAGCGTATTAGGCTGCAATATTTCATATTGCTATTATATACAGTTGATATTTGAATAATTCGATATTCATTCGACTCCACATGGTGTTTTAAGAGGAATATTCAAATGTAATTTTTGGCCAGTTCTTGCAGCACTAGTACACACCATCCCTTTGATGAAAATGAAAGAATATCAATGTGAAAATAAATGTCAGATTTCACATATTTGTAATGAAGCCCACTGGAGTCCTGTGGAGAAAGTTCCCATGGTGTGGGGAAAAAGGCAGTCAGCCTGTTTATTAATCCGAGAGAGAGGGAGGGAGAGAGGGAGGGAGAGAGGGAGGGAGAGAGAGGGAGAGGGAGAGAGAGAGAGAGATGGAGAGAGAGGGAGAGAGAGATGTAGGTATGGCTGTTATGGTTTAAAATGGTTTGAAAACTCCACTCCACCTTTCTCTCTTTGTTGTGACCCCCGATCGACAACCCGGGGAGAATGCCATCTCATAAACCCGCTGTGCGATATTCCCTGTATATTTTCTCCTCATATAAATGATAATGGGAGTCCGTTATATGGGAATAAAAGATACTCACGCCTGTAATACGAAGATCGACAAAGTCTCGCAACGGCTTGTGTCATGCGCTGACCTCCTAGCAGTGTTGGATGCTTTGATTTGGTGTGTGTGTGTGTGTGTGGTGTGTGTGTGTGTGTGTGTGTGTGTGTGTGTGTGTGTGTGTGTGTGTGTGTGTGTTGTGTGTGTGTGTGTGTGTGTGTGTGTGTGTGTGTGTGTGTGTGTGTGTGTGTGTGTGTGTGTGTGTGTGTTGTGTGTGCGGACTGACCTCTACCACCCTAATACATTGACCTCTATAAAAATGGGTATCACACTAGTTCATTCCTGGAAGACAGTTTTATGTAATTGTTGCCGTCGTGGTGGAAATGTTAAAAAAAAGGAATAGCAAACCTACAATCCATTGAGCATTTTTGCAGTCTGTCAGATGTCTAAACAATGGTCGAAAAAGCCAGGTTGTCTTTCAGACAACAGTGAAAATAAGGTAGAGACTTATACTAAAAAAAAATAACAGAGCAGAAAGGTTTGAAGAGGAAGCAGCATTATTTCGAGGTTTGCATGTTTATTTTCATCTTGTTCGCAGAAAGCACCACGGCCTGGTAGGACAACACACCAGGGGTGGACTGACAGTCTGGCATACAGGGCATTTTCCGGTGGGCCGACCCCCCCGGGGGCCGTTAATGTCGTGTTTTAATTAAAAAAAAAAAAAAATCTGCACAAAACCGGCCCACGAATCAGTGCTGGCGGCCCTCTGTCCTCTTCAAATGAGAACTGCCTATTGCAGGGTTTTTATAGTTAACTAAAACTAACTAACTAACATTATAAGGGTCTTCAGAGGGCCGCTCTGAGACAAAATTGCCGGTACGTTTTGAGCCCAGTCCACCCCTGCAACAAACACACACACACACACACACACACACACACACACACACACACACACACACACACACACACACACACACACACACACAACACACACACCACACACACACACACACAGGCAGTTCATACAGTACAGTCTTTATAGTTTCAAATAGCACTTGTCAGGCTCCAACCCCCTAAAGTTAAAGGCATCAACATTCCCAATTTTTGGATTTTCCTGTCACTGTCCCTCACCATTTGTATGTAAAGTAGCCACGTGGCTTGGTTATAATGTAGAATGACAGCTGAAGACAGCTCTCTGACTGTCTTGAGCTAAGGTGTCAAGCATTTTAGTGTAACAGCAAATATAATATGTATGTAATAACCAATGTCCTTTTGTAATGTTGCAACGATCATGAACATAGGTTGAAACAACACGGTTTCTAATCCTAGCCTTCATTTAGATTCAAATTATTTGTACCTTGTTTTTAGATGTTTGGTGACAACATTGTGAGTTGGTAAGATATTTTATTTTCACTACTTTTCCGTACGACGACTCTTTATGTGCCGACGTAGGACATATAGTATGTTGAGTAGTGGAGGAGATACAAGGTGTCCGACACAAGCAGGATGACTTATGTTCTGACAACTAAGATCTCTTTAATGGCACTATATTTAAACACGACTTAGCAAAAAAGAAAAAAAAAAAAAAAAAAAAAAAAAAAACACACACAAGCGACAGACTGCATTGTTAAGAAAATCTGTGTGTGTGTGTGTGTGTGTGTGTGTGTGTGTGTGTGTGTGTGTGTGTGTGTGTGTGTGTGTGTGTGTGTGTGTGTGTGTGTGTGTGTGTGTGTGTGTGTGTGTGTGTGTGTGTGTGTGTGTGTGTGTGTGTGTGTGTGTGTGTGTGTGTGTGTGGTGTGTGTGTGTGTGTGCTGTGTGTGTGTGTTGTGTGTGTGTGTGTGATGGAAGGAGGACAAAAGGTTCTTTTTAAGCTGATTCTGCACCTTTTCACTGGTTTACCAGGGAGCATCTCAGTCAATAGAACATCTGTCTGCTCTGTCTTCTAGGGGCTGCTTTAATTGCTGTATAAGTAGTGGGATTTACACTGAGCCACTTCAGCACTTTTCCTTAAGGCTGTTGAAATATTTAAGCGGGGGCTTAATGCGCCTGACAGATTGCTTGCCACCGCCACTGTCACAGCCAAGGTTGACACAGCAGGGAACCAACGGCGGAGGAGCAAGTGGTGTAATGGTGATTTATTTTATTTTTTATTTTTTTTATTATTTTACCTCTGTACTCCCCGGTGCTACGGCATTTTAATGACGCTGCGTGTGCACAGGTATGGCAAAGGTGTGTGTGTGTGTGTGTGTGTGTGGTGTGTGTGTGTGTGTGTGTGTGTGTTGTGTGTCCTAGAAGCAAAAGGAATTTAAACATTCACTGTGACAGAAGTGAATGTTTTAACTCCTTTTGCATGTGCACCAGTTGTCCTTGAGAGGGTTCCAGGTGGTCCCCAGCTAAATGATGCACCGTTGTTTCACCAGATGTAACTCTTTAGGGCGTAAAAATTGACCTCTTTGACCTCTTTGGTTTCATGTTTATAGATAAATATTCACTAAGAAGTCTACATAATTTGAGATTTGTTTTGTTTGCAAAAATCTAGCCTGGTATGATGGACAAAACCAAAATAAATCTTTAGTTTTGGGTCTGTGGGGTGAAAATGTCATGAAATGGTGGTCGGTGGCTCCAATGCTAAATAAATAGTGGACCCTGGTATCAAAACGGTTGAAAACCACTGGCTTAATTAGAACACCAAAAGGCGTTCTGGGGGCGTTCCGCGTGATTAATATATATTTTGCTTACTGTAAATCTTCTCAAAGAAGTCCTTGAATTCTATGAGCTGATGAGAATCGTGCAGGAGGCTGTATAACAGATGGAACGGAGGACGACTCGCGACAGGTGGGGAAAACAAATCGCTTTGAATGTAATTCTAAGTCTTAATTGCCTTTGCGTAGTGAGTTGATGTAGTCTAATCACAGCTAATTCAATTAGAAAAGTATTTTTCTTTTTTTTAGACACACAAACCCTGCAAACATAACTTGGCACACTTCCATCTGTGTTCACGATCAATGATAGTCGGCAGGGCCAGATGTAACATTTCACAATTGGGGGGAGCAGGTGTGAAAATGGTATGGGGGTCGGCTTCATCGCCCGTGTCGCTTCACACCACGGGCGATGAAGCCGCCCTCATACCATTTTCGGTTACAGGACTTATATTAGGCAAGTAAAGCATCAATAATAACATCAGAAGTTCCAACAGACACGCAGCATGCATAAAGCTAAAGGTCTGACTCAGAGAGTTCTCTGTTTTCAATGATGAAGTGCTGTTGGTTTAGTGGTGCCACAATTGTAGTTAGTAGCAGTAGTAGTGTTTGAAATCATTTTAATTATAAGCACTTTAATTTGAAGTATCTTTGGAATGTGGGATGTGCATGCAATCGCAATTGTGCAACAGATTTGAGTGCATGCTAGAGTCCTCTGTTTTTCACTAGGGCTGCAGCAATTAATCGCTTATTTGTAATCGAAACAATTATACTATTAGTCGTTGGTATGTCACCAAGTTTTTACCCGTATGATACACCTCAGATTTTGTGTGGTCATGATAATCAAAAAAAGTTCCCCCATTCTGTGTTAAAGCCTCAATCTTTGTTTTCAATGGTTGCATACTATGGTCGGGGGATGGGGGGGCGACTTCATTCATAACGTTTCACCAATCCCACGTTAGGACTTGGTCACACAGACAAACATTTGCAGTAATGAGGTTTTCATCAGACAAACTCACTCCTCAACATCCTCAGTGTATATACATACAGAAACTCATTGAAATTCCACCATGCTGCAAAGTCTGACCTCTCACATAACCTTTTTTATATATTCCTTTATTTCTCCTCTGTTTCTGCCACTGGGAAACGACCGACTGCCGTCTCTGCCGTCTGTGTTGTCACTGTGATACAGAGGCGCGTTTGTTGCTGCTGTTAAACAAGGCTTGCAACGCTGACCTTTTCATCAGACTGGCTTCCAAACCTCAGTGCTTTGTAGATTCGTATTATTATTACAAAGCAGAGTCTCTACGGTAACCACTACAGCCCCTACATCTATAGTGCATTTCGGCCTTTCGAAATGAGCACATCCACACGATTTGTTTACATTTGAACAACTTGAAATGAGACATTCTGCATGAAGGGTACTTTCCACTTTTCCAATTTTTATTTCCTGACTTTTACTTGTAACAGTAGTAGGTCTGTTGTTGGGCAGAGTGGTCTGTTGTGACATATGTCACCGCTCACGTGACCAGAACGCTGGCTTCTGATTGGAGCATTCGTTCAAGCCACGTATTAAGAGGAAGATAACCACTGGTATTCTTCCACAGATATTACAGTATTACATTATTCTTAATAACACAAATACTAAGCAAGTTTTCGGGCGGAACGGGACACAAAAGAGACAACAGAAATTCAACTTTTAGGGGACTACAAAGGATTGGGGGCATTTTAAACGCTGGTGGCCGATGCCCAGTCACAATGTGGGGCAGGGTCTCAATCGTGTGGCACGCTTGAAAATTTTTGGAAATTAGGGTGACTGTCCCATGCAAAAAGAGGGACATCTGGTCACCCTATAGCTAGCTGTCTGCCTGGCTGTGTGTGTATGATCTTTGGGTCATGTTTTAAAACCATTACACTTTGCCATTAACTGCTACCTGATTAAAGTTTATAGTCCCCTAAAGAGAGGGGTGAGGGGTGCGGGGCAGACTCTACTCCAAGGCCAACCAGAGCCATAAATCACGTTTTCCTTTAACCCAACCTCAAAACGCCATTCTCAAGGGAATGTTCTTAATCTCTCCATCTACTTTATACGGAAACGGCTTCAGAACAGGTGGCAAAAGATGATTGACGATTATATTATATTACGGCCCGGCCGGGCCCTAGTAAAACGGGCACCTCGGTGTGTGCGCTTTTTTCCTTCTCATACATACAGTACATGTACTTGTTAGCAGATTCCTGGAGAATTTAATGGGGGAATTTCACGCATTTTCAACGTTCTAATATGTCATTAGTATACCTTAGAGGTGTTGGGTGGACATGATAAAAACGTTTCCTAGAAATGGAGGTCTGAAGAAAATCATTAACATGGTGAAACACATTGTGATGAGTCTTGACATCATCAAGATGTATTTCACCATGTTAACCCTATAATTACCAATGACGTAATTGAGGTAATTGACATGCAAATCCAAGCCTCCCACTGACGTAATTGACGTATTGTGTATTCTTGGGTGATTCTGGCTCATTTAATGTCTATTGGGGTGTAGTGGGGGCCCTCCGCCAGCAGAGGGAGCCCTCCCCCAACTTGTCACAAAGTCTCAAGTCTCTGTGTTCATTACAATGGACCTTTATAGATCTCTAACTAGCCCTAACAAAAACAACAACAAACAAAGCAACAAAGGGATTGTTTTTACCTTACCTTATGTGTCTCCAATAACAGCACAAAAGATCAAAAACATGTAAAAAAGATTGCCAATAGATCCAAAGGTAAATAAATCCAATAATTTGTATCAGGACTCCCATGCTGATGGCAGGCTGCAAGCCACAGCCATGGCTTTACAGCAGGGAACAGAATGTACCATTCTGTGTTTGCAGTGTTGCCAACTTCCAAAATACACTAGTGACACTTCCAAAATGCACTAGAAGGAGCTAGGGCAGTGGTTTTCAAACCAACTCACCAGCAAAAAAGCACTCGTTTTTTAAAAAAGTACTAGTTTTTCAATAATTTTGGTGCTAGGGTGGTCTGAAAAAAAGCTAAAATAGTGACAAATGCGCCAAGTTGGCGACATTGATTGCCAGGTGTTTGGAGAGAAATAAGCAACCAGGTTTCATAATAATAAACTACTTTACACATAGTGCATGAAAAAGTTCAAATACCAGAAAATATCAGAAAATAGCAGTTCTGCAAGCTCACAACACGTTGTGAAGTGTTGTGAGAAAGTAAATGGAAAAAAAAAATAATAATGTTAATCCTTGAGAATAATAAAATAAAATATACATATTTTTTTTTTCTGGGGAAAGTGGAGACTTGCAGGGTTAAAATGAGACATTTGTGACATTTGTGGTCATATCACACATTTTTATATGGACATTCAAATATGTACTTTATTAGGGTATTTAGCTGGTCTGGCTACAGTATTAAGCCTAATTATGCTGGTAGGGAAAGGGTTAATGAATTTCTTTAGACGCTTCTTTTTTTCTGAGAGCGTACAAAAGCAACCAAATGAACCCGTTAGGGTTCATTTGGTTGCATTTGTACGCTCTCAGGGAAAAAAATGTTGAAAATGCGTGAAATTCCCCTTTAACCCACGTCCTCACGTTTATAAAAGAGTTGCCGTCGCCACAAAATGAGCCTTTTCAACCGTTTTAAGTGAGGCGAGGAAATAAGGACTAGTAGTTCTGCAGGAACAAATTGTTCCCCAAAGATGGACTCCTCGACTCCTCCAAATCTTCCCCCCCGAGCAGTTATGAAGCGAGCGTTCCAGTGCGTTTAGAAGATCATTTATATCGATGATCTTTCAGGGTGATCTAGCAGTGTGTGTCGACAAGGTTACAGACGCTATACTCTACCAGACATAACAGCAGCTGCTCCGACAACAGCTACACTCACACAGACCTGCTGTTCTCATTTTAAAGACATTATAATCACCACAGCTGGGAGATGTATAGGTGCTTATAGAGGCCATATAATCTCCCCAAATGTTTGCTCTGTGTGCCCATATTGAGCATATGATCCATTATATTATCTTTAGGCAGGTGTGATCAGTATAATTGAACCCGCTGTGGCGTTTTAGATGTTTTAGACTAGAGCATTATTGGCTGCTCTAACAAATAGAGTAGCTACCGTACTGTAGATGCTGTTTTTGAAAGATCACGGGAGTGTGAGAACTACTGATCTCTTTTAAAAGCCGTCTTGTAGAATCGGAACTGGCAGCGGAAAGTGTGAACTTAACGGGGGGCCAGGCATAATGGCCCGCTTGTGTAGATGTTAGAGTATACTGTATATTGAATAGAGGCGGTGTCCGGAGGAGACCTTGAGGCCTTGAGACCTGAAAATGGACATAGTGGCCAAATTGAGAATGCAGTTTTGAGCCCAGTGGGCACATAAACATGAACGTGTGATAGGCTTCCGCCCCCTCCAGAAAACCTGCTCTAACGCACGCACGCACGTGCCATTTGTGCGTGTGGGCCTTATTTACTGGAACGTGCAGCCTCAAAAGAGGAGTGAAATCACCTCATGCGCTGGGTGAGCAACTTAATGAAAGTGAATGAGAGTGCGACGGTAATTGCTATGCATGCTTGATTATAATAGCATACATTTTGTGCTCACAAAATTATGAACCAAATGGACCCGTAACGGTCAATTTGGTTTCATTTTACAATCTCAAGAGTTTACAGATCTATGAGGGTTCATTTGGTTACCAATGTCCTTTCCTTTCTTTCGCCCTGACTCACCAGTGAAAAAGCACTAGATTTTTTCACTAATTTTGGCACTAGTGAGGTATGAAAAAAAAAAGACCGCGCCAATTTGGCAACACCCCCCCCCCCCCCCTCACCACCACCACCCGAGGGGTCCAAAGTTCAGTGTCCATTTGATCATAATGAGCGGCAGCAGAAATGATGATAAAGCTCCACACTGCAGCACAGTTATTGGAGGGATAGGCATTTCTTCCTAAATGAAATTTGGGCATTTTTTACGAGTGCTTCATAAGCCATTGTTGCCGTTTGATGTCTGAACATTAAACACGGCACAATAAAGGGGGTGGGGGTGGGGGGGGGGTGGAGGGGGTTGAAGGTGATGAAATGGATGTAAAACTAACACTGTGCGTTGTGGAGCTGTCCTCCAGGGGCTGTAGTTAATGATTTGGGAGTGTTGCCGTTAATCCACTTTTATTTTGAGCGGTGCCTGACAGCTCCATTACAATGTGTGTATTTATGTCTGTCTACGTCAGAGGTGCCCACACTTTTTAGACTTGAGAGCTACTTTCAAAATGACCGGCTCAACAAGATCTAGACTTACAAAAAAAAAAAAAAAAAAATCAAGGCCCCCAAGAAAGTTGGTGATGGTGTTACTTACTGTTATAGTGTCATGATAGAATAATGCACTTATGATGAAAAATGGAGGGGAGAATTGGAAAGTTTTCTTGTATATGCTACTACTGACGTTTGAAAACAGTATTTGTTGTTTGGAGTTGACAGTTGAGTTTAGTCTCTTGCACCCAAAGCTAATAACTTACACGTTTTTGTCCACAATTGGGAAAGTGAACTGGCAAAACGTTGGTGAAAATAACCATTTTCTAATTGTGTGGATTTTTGAAATTATGTAATTCAGATGTTTAAATATAATAATTTAATTATTTAATAATTTAACTCTTGAGAGCGTTAAAATGAAACCAAATGGACCCTTGCTGACATAAGGGTCGTGTTTAGGTTGCTTTGTCTAGGAGATCTTGTTGAGCCGGTCATTTTGAAAGTAGCTCTCAAGTCAAATAAGTGTGGGCACCTCTGGCATACTCAAATACAGTGTACTCTAAGTAGATTTATTTTGTCATGGTCCAACACTGCTGATAAGGTTAATATGTTAGATGGGTAGCGTCCATGTTCTGCGCTGTTGCTGCAGATGAAACAGTGTGATTATGACGAGGGAACAGCCAGAAATCTGTGTTTGTGATCTCTATCAGTGCTGAGCGAGCACAGTGGGCTATCTGAGCAACAAAGGTTCAATATTTCACCCTTATCTTTACATTTGTCTGCTTTTTGGGGCGGGGAAACCTTGTCTCCACACGCACGCGTGCACGCACGCACGCACACACACACACAGTGCACTTTGTTAACGCTTACTCCACCAGATTTATTTTGTAGGTAGCTACTGCTACCAGCTTTTTTCATGTAAAAATAAACATTTAGATCGCCGCACACAGGATGTTACTTCCGGTCTGTCTCTTATTGTGGTCTCTCAGCTGGCAAGAGGAGGCTAGCGCTGCCAATTATCCCTGTGGTAACTTTTCTCACACATCCGGCTTAAAACCCAAAAAGCCAGAAGGAATGTGAGGCCGCGCTTTCACGGTCTGTACTCATACTGAAAGTCTAGATCAGTCATACTGAAAGTCTAGTCGGTCTCGTTTTGGTCTCGAACCCCCTAGGTCTTGGTCTTGTCTTGGTCTCCATTTAGGTTGTCTTGACAACAACACTACCTGAGGTCAACCATATACTGTACTCTACAAGGGCTTTAAGTGGTTGAACTGCCCACCACTGTTTCTTTCTCCAGTATCTCACTTATGGGATTTGATCACACAAATGGCATGATGAACGCGTCATGCAGTCCAGTGCTCTTGAGCGGTAGCAGCAACCAGCTGGGCTGGCTCACTCTCTCACTCACCCAGGGATTGTGTTTGAACTCCACATTAAAGGCCCATATCTGTGCTAGGCACTGATATACCACTTGAAAGAAAGAAGATGAAGCTATTCACACACGCACACACGCATGCACACACACACACACCAACACTCTTCACGCTCCTGCTGTGTTGTGGTTCACGACCGAAAGTATGAGAAGATTGCCTAGACGTGGCCAAAATATTTTGTGATTATGCAAAAAGAATATTGCGAAAACCATAACACAAGAAGACCTGAGACACTGTACATTGTGGTTCCTGTGTTTTCAGTAATCAACTTAAAGACATGCATACAATTACTTGTGATGATTCATAACGTGCATATGCGATTTTAGGCTCTCCCGGCAGTTTTTTTTTTTTTTTTTTAATGGACCCTTTTAGATCTCTAACTCTTGTGAGCAGAACACCTGAATTACTTAAGTTAATTTTCAAGAATCTACACAATTAGATGTAGAAGAATTGTCATTTTGGCCAACGTTTTGAACTAAATTGTGGGCAAAAAAGCGAAAATCCATGGTTGAGTGCCTCCCTGGCACCCTCCTAAAATCACCAATGATAAAGTGTATATTACAGAACAACAGTATAGTATTGGAATAGAAGTGTAAAGCCTTTCCAAATGGAAATACTCAGACCAAGTAAAATCTAACAGGCCTACCTACCTCTGAGTCTCTCGTAATTCCATTTACTTGAGTATATGTCCTTAGTTACACTTCCCGCCACTGCAAATAAACAGCTCATTTGACATTCAGTCATGTTAGGGATTCATTCAACGTAGCGACTATTACGGCATAATACAAGCTGGGCTAATAAGATCTCTAAACCAGCGAGGGTTCTTGGAATGTAAACAGCCTTGCATGTCTTTGTTATTCACTGCGTAATGTGATGCTTCTCATCTGTTTACCCACTCTGGACGAGGCTGCACTTTGTGGCGTTCGTTCCGAACCTTTTTAATACTGAAGTGCCTCCTAAGAAAAATATTTGGCTCTCCATGTACCACCATGATGACTAACATTTATTATTTGTTTGTTTAGTTAACTAAAAATCAAACCAGAGAGGCCACAAATGATATACTGAATGTTACAAACTGAGATATTGAGCCTCTGGGTCAGGAATGCAAAAATATGGAGTGTGTAAAGTGCAGTGCGATGTGCTGCCTCCTTCACATTCATTTATTAGCAGGTGCGTTCCATTTATTTCATAAGGCAGGAACTCTCAGCGGTAGTTGCAGGAGTTACTGTATTTACAGTCCCCAGAGAAACAACCCTGTTCAGTCCTCACTAGTGTCTTGTTGACTTGTTCACTCTTATTTTAAGAAAAATATCCCACGAACAAAGCAGTTATAGAAGTGTGCAAAGAGTACACACGATTCCATCTTTGAAACCTTTTAAACAGGCTTTGTGAGTGCAAAGGGAGACATAAAATGTGTCCGCGGTATACATTTTCAGGAGCACCCCACCACGAATGACTGAAAAGTTATGGCAACTTCTGGGGGAAGTTTTACGCACTGGACCCGGAAGTCCCGCCGTTAGTTAGACTCTCTGGTCTAGGTCGTGCCCAGGCTTTCATTTCGCAGTGCAGATGTAAGCCTGGAGACCGAGGCTAGTGGTTGGGTGCCTCTCATCTCAGCCTACCCCCGTTTACCTTTCAAGAAGCTCAGCCAATGTTAGCAGCGTATAGTGCTCCAAACATGTCCATCGTTGAAGCAACGTTTCTCTTTAGAGACGCGATGAGTAATCGCACATTGCTTAACAAAAAAAAAAAAGTTGACTGGGGTAGGCAATTCACACCCCCCAACAAAACCTCAGTAGGCTAACACAAAGGCGCAATGAATCACCGAAAAGTTGCCTGCCTCCTACAGCATTTCAGAGAGATTCAACTTCATGTTTGAACTACTAGTACACAACAAACATTATCAGGCGCAAACCCAGGCTGTCTCATGCTGTTGTAGACTGTAATTGACGTAGAAGGATGTTTTGTTGCAGGCGTTTGATCATTGTTGAGTTGTTAAAACTGAGTTTACTTACTGTAAGTAGGCTACACATGGTGAATTCCTAAGCTTTCCTTCATGAATCATCATCATCTGATTTCAGTATTCAACGTGTATGATCTATTGTCACGACCAGAGTTGGCTTTGTCCGCGGCGTAATCGTCTTTATATGAATCATTTTCGAAAAGTCTAGGAGAAAAATGAATGGGGAATCCGTTTCTGGAACAGGGGCGACATCACAAGGGGGCAGGATCGCACAGCTCTATTATGGTTATTGTAGTGGTCAGTTTGTGCTGGTGGTGGGGACTGGGGGAGGGGGTGGGGGTTGCAAGACATGGTAAAAGCATTTCTGTGGGTCCCCAGCTAAAAAGATTGAGAAACCGTGCTGTAACTTACTGTAATTTCTTTGAGGATTAATAATTCGTAACTGCAGTAGCTATAGTCCATCTGTTGTGATCATATTTGTAGCGAAAACCACACACCTAATATGATGTATAAGCATGATAATATCTTATCTATTTTGACCATGTTTATTGGACATAGATGGATGGATGGAGAGACTGACAGTAGGCGACTTGAGTAAACCGTTTTACAAGCTCGAAATGTGTCACTAGGACGCATTTCAAGCTGCTCCTTTTGCGATTTTTCTACATGAATCCTGAAAAAAAAGTGCCAGATTTGGACGTATGAGATTTCCGCCCGCCGCCGTCAGAGACGACACGGAGGAGGAAGAGGAGGTTTGGGACATAATAATCGCTGGTCTAATTGACAGGAGATAATTACTGTGGCTACAGCAGCACCCAAGACAGGATTAACCATGTCTGTACTGTAACACGTTTTGGTGTTCTAACCATTATGTTTAGCTATTGAAAAATATCAGATCTACGAGAAAAGAGAATCTAGCATCAGAAACTGGAATCTAGTGCCCGAAACTAGATTCTAGCGGCAGAAACTAAAATCTTGTGTCAGAAACTAAGATCTGGTGTCAGAAACTAAGATCTGGTGTCAGAAACTAGAATCTGGTGTCAAACTAGAATCTGGTGTCAGAAACTAGAAGCTATAGTGGCAGAAACTAGAATCTAGTCAGGGCAAAATGCGTTAAAGTGGACGCTGGATGGAGAAAATTACATTTCTTTGTGAATACACCTCATAATCAAGGCAGGCGGTTTAATTTACTTTTTTATTCTTCAATCCTGACATTATTACATGTTTTCTTTCATGTCATGTGAAGAACATGAAACGAAACGAACGGTCCATTAACACCGTTTCCTTTGATTTGAGGACCTTTTCCTCTTTTTGTGATTGATTAAACTGTTCATTGGAAACGACTTCAAAAGGGTAACAACGTGAACAGGATGAAAGCCTGCGTGTTTACATTCCATTATTCTCCTTTTTTAAGGGCAGGAGATGATGCTGGGGGATGTTGTAACACAAAAAAACAAGGGAAGTAAAACTAAACCGGCCCACGTAGGTTCAACAACCTAACTTTTCTGCACTTTTTCCACGTGTTTCCACACGGCTCAATCCGGGAAAAAATGGTAAAAACCTTGAGTTTTAGGGATTTTAGCTATGGGAGGGGGCATTCGAACATGGTCCTAAATACATACAATTGTAAAGCAATTTCTTCTTTTATTATCTACTGCATATGACAAACTGCCATATTGAGCCACTGGGTCAGTCATGTCCAAATATATACTGTATATGTTTTCAAATTTTGTAAACAAATATGCATTTAGGACGATGTTTGAATGCCCCCTCCCATAGCTAAAATCCCTAAAACTACAGAAAGCAAGGAATGTAAAACAATTAACACCCATCTTTTACTTTCTCTATTAACAACCTAAAACATGAACATAAAGTTGTGCTGTAACACTTCAGTATTGTACTCAAGTACAGTACTTGAATGGTAGATGTGTAATCTTGCTCTTCACACCACTGTGCCAGGAGCTATAATTCAAACCCTTATGGCTCCACACATCGGCGCCATCATCTCCTTCCTGACTTGCATATAGTGCATAGGAGGCGATAAGAACGGCACAACCCATGACAAGCTACGCTGTTATCACTTGAACTGCTGGCTGATAAGCCAACTACTCAACCGCCGGGGCTGGAGTCAGAGTAGATACTCCCAGTCAAATACTACTCAAGTACAACGCGCTGAAGTACATGCTTTTAAAGGAGTGCTTTGCCGGAATGCCTTTAAATGCTGTATGACGGCCTTCAACTATGTGAAAAAAATATATATGTAAAAAAAAAAAAGCCACACGGTGGCGCTAGAGAAAATATATTCTGTGCGTGCCTTGCTGCTCCACAGAGCTAGACCACACGTGACATCATCATCCTGCGCCAGGAGCAGATTCCTGTTGAGTGAAATATTCTCTATTTATGAGAGAAATAAGATGCCATTGGTGTTTTGATTTGTTTATTTTAGTTGTATAGGGAAAGTATAATGTTTTAAAGATGGAGTGCCATGATTTTTTTCTACCCTAAAACATGATCATCAGGTATTAATGTTATATGAAAAGTAAGATTTCTTCCCCAAAAGTGTACAGTGTTTGTTAAACTGTCATTTTTATGATTCCACTCCACCAGTTCATTAAGTATGCCTGGTTTGCCTGGTGGGTGGTGATGGGTGGAGATCCAGCTGAACTGAAGCCACACCCACAGCTTTAGTTGTATGATAAAGGGGGAGGAGTTATGGGAGGAGCTGAGCACATGATGTCACTATACTGAAGTTTTTTTCATTGGCACGTTTGACTGGAAAGGTTCAGCCCCCAGGAAGAAACCCTAAATACAAAGGGAAGACATCATTGCACATAAAGAACACACAAAGGGGTCTATTTACATGCTGTCACCTCTTAAACATGTACAAAATTGGAAAAAATACAAAAATCACGGCACCCCCACTTTAAGCGATGTTTATCTTATTAGTCAGGGATCCTTTTCAATACAATGCTGAAGTAAATTAAGTACTGTAACAGCAAATATACCAGATGAGCGCAGTGTTGCCAATTTGGCGCATTTGTCACTATATTTAGCACTTTTTCAGACCCCCCCCCCCCCAGTGCTTTTTGGCTGGTGAGTTGGGGTGAAATTGATTGACAGGCGCCAGAGATAAAACCCTCATTTTTCGCCATTTTTCCTCCTATGACAGTGGTTTTCAACCAGTGGTCCCCAGGCTAAATGATAGTTGGTTAATCAGATGTAACTCTTTGAGAGCGTAAAAAATGAAATCTGAGTGTAAAAGTGGGACTTCATTTTTACGCTCTCAAGAGTTAAAATATTCATCATGTGAATTAGCCGAAGTCTACACAACTAGAGAATGTAGAAGATTAATGGTCATATACCCTTCCAGGCAAGCATCTAGCGCATTCTAGTGCATTTTGGAAGTGCCACTAGTGCATTTTGGA
The DNA here is from genome assembly GCA_039105355.1 of Benthosema pterotum. Lineage (NCBI taxonomy): Eukaryota > Metazoa > Chordata > Actinopteri > Myctophiformes > Myctophidae > Benthosema > Benthosema pterotum. The sequence continues at coordinate 20,138,338 of CM076988.1, forward strand.
TTTTGGCTGTTGGCAACACTGGATGAGCGACAGTGCAGTGGATATGCAGTATACTCTATATACAGTATATACTGCATGCGCTTATCAAGAAAATGGCTTGGGTGATAAGCAGAATATACGTACATCCCTGAAGTGTGGTGCGTTGCATTCTGAATAAATGGCACAATCTCTGGAGAGGGATTATCCGTGCATACAGAATGGCCACCCACAATAACAATTAAACATAAATAGTGCTTTACAATTCTGTTATCTCTCTCTCTCCCTGTCTCTCTCTACATAGAAACTTGTTTTTTGACACGAACTTCCACAAAAAAATAAACTTGGCGGAATAAATCTATTGTTTAGGGTTGCTGCCAGCATTGCAGGGGGACGTTATTTTATTTATTTTTTCTCATTCAGCAGGTTGCTCTAACTTGCTCATCCATACTATCCATTAACCACGGCGGTTTGACAATGTCCCAGCAGTTTTCGGACTGTATTTTCAATTGGTTTTGTTGACAAAATGCAATGGAATGTATTCAGCATAGGCCTGTGTATATACTGTACTATATGTGTAACCGGCAAAACCTGCATAATGACATCGCCAGTGACTCGGCAACTTTCGATTCATTAAAAAAAAAAAAAAAGCGGTACAGTAAAATGTATCTATTGTTTGTCTCTGTCTTGTGGAAACCTTGTATGTCCAAAGAGTCACCGATAGAATTTTAAGAAGTTCACAGCAGCTGCACTGCTGCAGTGTTTTTGGACCAAATGGACCCTTGCGGGTCCATTTGGTTTCATGTTTACACTCTCAAGAGAAATATTTATCATCTAAATCAGTGGTTTTCAACCTTTTTCGTCCCAGGGCCCACCATTTATCTCCATGACCATTAGTGCTGTATAGTCGCCTGAAATTGCCATTCGAGCCTCGGACAGCAATTTCAGGCCGAGCTTCGAACCTTCGCTAAAAAAAAAAACAATATGCTGCGACCCCCCCCCCCCCCCCCCCCCCCCGCGGCGCGCGTCTACTAACTCTTAAAATCGTGGATGTTGCCATCGGTAGATAAGTTTTCTACTGCCCTGAGATGTGATTGACATCAGTGAATAATACACCAGTCATGACACCGCTCTCCTTTCTCTCCTTTCTGATGAGACAGATCCGACAGCCACGGGTAACACGCTGTTTTGATCGCCAAAACATGCTGTCCGTCGGCTCGTTTAATTATTTGTTTGCTGTGAACGACTACGCGTCTATTTGTATATATAGCTAAATTGCCTGCTTCTTGGCTTCTGCTGGACAGCTAACCATAAAACCAAAACCAACCAAAGGCTTGTTTAATTATTTGTTTGCTGTGCACGACTACGTGTCTATTGTCTAAACTGCCTGCTGCTGCTGGCTAGCCTGCTGCTGGCGAGGTAAATACCATACCATAACCATTAAACCAACCAGTCAGCGTGCAGCTCTATAGAGTACAGACGGAGTTGCGCAAACTCCGTTCACTTCCTAGAGCTAGTCTAATGGCGGATCGCCTACATAGACTTATATTGAGAATGGGACACCTTCAGTGAAAACAATGCATTTCCAACTGCAGTAACAGCGCGTTTCACAGCGAGTTTCTGACCCCTCAATGTCGCAGATCTACTAGATGGGGGAAAAGTTAAATAAATAAATAAATGCGAATGGTTCGGGATCATTAATATTCGTTCGCGTGGCGACCTTAGCGAGCGAATGGTTCGAATCCCGAGCTTCGGTATACAGCCCTAATGACCATTAATCTTCTAATTGTGTAGATTTGGACTAATTCACATGATTATTTTAACTCTTGAGAGTGTAAAAAATGAAACCAAATGGACCCGCCAGGGTCCATTTGGTTTCCCGCCAGGGTCCATTTGGTTTCATTTTTACATTCTCAAGAGTTACAACTGGTTAAACAACTTAGCTGGGGATCCACCTGGAAACCTCTCAAGGACCACAGGTGGTCCCTGGACCACCTGTTGAAAACCCCTGATCTAAATTATCCCACTTAATTAAGAAGTCCCCAAAATGGTCAAGTTCGTTTCATTTTACACTCAAGAGTTACAGATCTATAAGGGTCCATTTGGTTACCAACTGTCCATCATTTAGCCTGACCACCAGCCTCCGGACCCCTAGTTAAAAACCAATCCAGGCAGGCTCATTCCTATGAAAGGCTTGTTTGTTTGCAATCGATGCATGTGCACCAGGCATGCTCCTGAAAGTTCACGGTGGGTGAACGGACAGAGTGGTACACTACTGTACTGCGTTCAATGACCAATGGGCTGGGCTAAAGCACAGCACTTCAGTTGAGCTGACGCTGCAGACGTGGTGGAAGGAATCTCAGCACAACGGGAATCAATCCTGGCAGTACATGAGTCAACTGGAGCTGTAACAGTAATTCATAACAGTATTGGTAATTGGGGACAGGGGCGGATATAACATTTCCCAATTGGGGGGGGGGGGGGGGGGTGGAGGAAATGGTATGGGGGCGGCTTCATCGCCCGTGGCGCGAAGCGCACCCATACCATGGCACCCATGGGTGCCATACCAATAATAATGACATCAATGTCATCAATAATATCAGTTGTTGTTGAAGTTGCAACAGACACGCAGCATGCATGAAGCTAAAGGTCTGACTCAGAGAGTTTTCTGTTTTCAATGATGAAATGCTGTTGGTTTCATTGGTTCCACAATTAGTAGTTGGTTAGTAACAGTAGTAGCCTAGTGTTTCAAATCCTTTGAATTATAATAAGTACTTTAATTGGAAATTTGTGTTGCATGACATCATGTTTGGTGGGGCAGTTAGGGCATTTAGGGGGGCATTGCCCCCCCATGCCATGCCTAGATCCGCCCCTGTGGGGGATGTACTGATCGGATCCCGTGACCGATCACATGTTAATGATCAGACCAGAAGTCAAAAACAAACTGATTGCTACACTAGTATCAATATTATACCCATATCATATTAGACATGATACTGTCTGTTAAACGTGTGCATAAACATGTTCTCTAAGATAGTTATCGGAATCTGTTTTATCTGATAGGCGAAATCAAATGATTGGAAAGAAAACACCACCGGGACATCATGAGGAGTCCAGATGACATGTGTAGGCATGCTATAAGACTGTTTATTTGTAATCAAATAATCAAAATCTGGATTTGTTTCCTTTTGTGTTTTTTGGCCTTTCCTTCTGCAACAGCTCTCCTTTCTGTTTGCACATGCGTGATGACGTTCGGTTTAGAGCTTAGAGAAAGGCAGGCTGTGTCCTTCTAATCTAGGGAGCTCTCTTTGGTTTTGATCAAACGTGGCATACTTCTGCCCCCATTTCTGACGCAACAAGACTCCTGTTTGGATTATTAACACTTCTAGAGAGACTTTAGATGTCACGTCGCATCGTAATACAAAGACGGAAGGTTATCCAACCTGTTTTTTTGTTGTTGGAACGCAGCAATCCAGACCTGGAGTTTGCATCAGGCTGGACTCCAGGCTACCACATCTGCACCCCAAGTTTCTTTTTGACATAAATCATGGCACTGATTTATACAGTGGCGTCCCATACCCGACACATTGTGAGCTTTGTTAGAACATCTTTCCATTGGGTGTACAGGATTTTTCAATGGATCATCATAGGGCCACCACTAGAATATAAACTCCGTCAAGTGGGAGTTAATGGAAGCAGTTAATGGCTGCCGCGCTCCCATCATCATCACCCGTCCTTAGTTTAAGAGCCGTTAGTCGCACCGGCACTCGGAAGTGTGGTTTCATCGGGTGACGCGCTTCCACCCCCATGAGAGAACGATGAAATTGGACACCAGATTATGATCTGGATAACAGCACTGCAGTTAAACGTTTGGGGGGGGAGTTATCAATTTGGTTCACACAAGCGGTGGCGGGAAGTGACAAAAGGTTTTCGATAATAATAATAATAATAATAATACATACGATTTATATAGCGCTTTTCAAGATACCCAAAGTCGCTTTACATAGAAAAGAATAAAATAAAAACAAGTTTATTCGAGAAAATAAGAATAAAAAGATTAAAAACGAGAGATCAGAGAAGTGGGAGCGGGATTATGTAGGGAAGGCCAGTCTGAAGAGGTGGGTTTTGAGTGAATTTTTAAAAATATCCAGGGTGGGGGCAGCTTTGATGTGGGCAGGGAGAGGGTTCCACAGCGTAGGGGCAGCCACTGCAAAAGCCCTGTCGCCCCATGTTCTTTTGTTGGACTTGGGGGGAACGAGTTGGTTTGTGGTGCTTGACCTGAGGGAGCGGGGAGGGCGTGGCGATGGCGATGTACTTTTGATGTACTAAAACAAAAAAACAATGTACCTATTATTTTCTCTCCTGTCCGCCAGTAACGACAAAGGCGCAGATAACGACGAAATGTAGATTTCATTATTTAATCCAACTATTCAACTATCCTGGCAGTACATGAGTCAACTGTAGCTGTAACAGTAATTCATAACAGTATTGGTAATTGGGGACAGGGGCGGATACAACATTTCCCAATTGGGGGGGCAAGAGAAAATGGTACCATTTTCATTACAGGACTTATATTAGGCAAGTAAAGCATCAATAATAACATCAATTGTTGTTGTTGAAGTTGCAACAGACACGCAGCATGCATAAAGCTAAAGGTCTGACTCAGAGAGTTTTCTGTTTTCAATGATGAAATGCTGTTGGTTTCATTGGTTCCACAATTAGTAGTTGGTTAGTAACAGTAGTACTTTTGATGTACTAAAACAAAAAACAATGTACTTATTATTTTCTGTACTGTCCGCCAGTAACGACGAAGGCGCAGATAACAACAAAATGTAGATTTCATTATTTAATCCAACTATTAGTCCCAGCGCATCGTCTGATAAAGATCCGGTTGCTGACTTGCATTTGGAACAGAATTGTCGCGACAACTTTTTTTGTTTGTCCCATTCGCACTCATTCAATCCAATGCATTCAAACGCCTCTCCTGAGATTCTGCCCCTGAATGTCGTGGGCGCACGGGTAGACGTCACTTCCTGACTTTTGACCCGGTCCGGAACTTTGGAAGAATGCATTTTGGAAGTGCCACTAGTGCATTTTGGCAGTTGGCAACAGTGAGGCAGAGACAGAGAAGATCACACTACCGTCAGAATGGCACTCTTCAGAAAAACGCTACGCTTTTGCAAACCTGGAGAAGTGCTCTCCAAAAAAATAAAAGTAAAATATGTGCCCCCGGATGGCCTCGCGATCACTTACTGTGATGTGTCGTATGCCCCGGTGCTTATTTTCATAAATGATTTACTACTGCGGGAGCCCCAAGGGGACAGGAACCCACGTTGTGGAGAGAACCTGACCCTATATCTGGAGCCTAGTAGTGAATATGACAGTCTTCTAACAGCGCTGTCCTAACATAACCCCTCCTCCCATCCCCGTTGTAAACTGGATGAAATGGATCAAAGTGAATCACCGAGTCGGGCCCCTTTCTCGACGTGAGAGGTGATTGTCGTATTTTTAAAACCCAGTTTTATCATTTTATATAGCACTGCTGTTGCTGTTAGGTAGAACTGGAAACCTTGTACAGTATGTCCAAAGGCTCGCTAGGCTCGCTCCCATTAGGTCCAATACTAGGCTTGACACCCAGGCTTTCATTTTCGTCCACGTTGCACGAAAACCAAAAGCCTGGCTCAAGTGCCACATAAATAGTGGGCCCTGGTGTCAAAAAGTTGGAAAACCACTGCTTCATATGAAAAACTGGTGGAGATTCTCACCCTGCCATTCTTCCAGCCCACCCTAGTAAGGCTGGCTAAATCCGGCCCTGATGGGAAAACACAAAAAGGTGAAATATGAGGTTTCCTCCAGACAACAGAAATGATATAAATAAAATCTGCAAACCCTCGTATTCTGACATGACGGGTGTCTGCCATTACATCATCTGTCTCTTCTCTTCTCTTTGTTCTCTTTCACACCCTGCTGTGTCGTTTTTTTTTCCCTCTGTTGTGTAAGTCTTTCATCTTCCAAAAAGGAAAGAAAAAGATGTCTATACCTGCATAGTATATTTATGTGGCAACTTGATTGAAGTGAGAGCTTTGCATCCCTTTTTGCATGCTTTCATTCACTACCCAGATTTTTTTTTTAATAGGCCTGCTTCCCTGTTGTAGTTATTGAGTCATCTGCTGAGGGGTGCAAGAACACATTGTTCACACACGCACGCACGCACGCACGCACGCAGGCACGCAGGCACGCAGGCACGCAGGCACACACGCGCACACACGCGCGCACACGCGCGCACACACACACACACACACACACACACACACACACACACACACACACACACACACACACACACACACACACACACACACACACACACACACACACACACCTGACCCACAACCAGCAACAATAACCAGTTAATGGCGTTAATTGATTTTGTTGTTTAATCTGATTAAACAAAATTAACGCAAATTAATGCTTGTGCACAATGACTCAACCCACTGAGCATTTTCTTATTGAAAAGAGAAAAAAACAGCCGTATCTCCCCCAGTAACCAGAGCCATAGAGTATACCTCGGGTGATCTACAAGCAATTGGGCCTGGAAAAAAGCTAAATATAACGACAAATGCGCCAAGTTGGCAACACTGAACGCGACAGATCTGCAAACTGAACATTTGCTTTGGCATGTGACTCGGCGTGAGCTTGTAGATCAGGTATTCTGGCCGCTTTTTCTGCTGTTTTGCGGAACATGAAAAGTTCAGCTGAGGAGATGCTTGGTGTTGGTATGCAGGCTGGATCGATAGGCCTACGACTATGTATACATCAGAGGCAGAGCTGTGGGAATGGGCTGCTTGGCAGAATGCCCTCTGCCCACAGACTGCTCTCTTTGTGTTTGCCTGTAGAGTCCGCCTCCAAGATGACCACTGGACACTATAGAATTGAAAATGAAGCAGGATACACACAGCCTGCATTCACAATCAGACTGATACACCTAACCCTAACCAACAGACCGATGACTAACCATAAACACTGGCTTTTAGGGATAGCACAAACCTAACCGTCGGTCCTATGATATGTCGGCCAAAAGTGTGCATCCACTGGCGTGCACAGAGAGTTTCAAGGGCAGGTGCTCAAATGTAACCAGGAGGGCACTCTAGCCACCCGGCAAAGCCGGGCGGCGGAAAATTGAGTTTTGGGGGGTTAAAAACGCATAGAAAACAGCATTTCAGCATCTTTTTGCTCTTTTAAAAAGGGCATGTTGGTCCAGAGAGGGCCACTAGGGGGTGCTCAAACCCCCCTTGACATCTATGTATGCACGCCTATGTGTGCATCCTGCATGGCCCACTTCTGAGATAAACACTTAATAGACAGAAGTGTAATGAATACTCTGGGCATGTCCCCCTAAATGCCCAGTCTGCCCGACCAAACATGATGGCATGCAGCACAACCCAAGATTTTTCAAATTAAAGTGCTTATATTTAAAATGATGTGAAACACTACTACTGCTACTAACTACAGCTGTGTCACCACTAAACCAACAGCAATTCATCATTGAAAACAGAAAACTGAAAATAATAACTAATAATAATATTTGTAAGAAGAAATGTAAAAAAGAAGAAGGAAGAAGAAAGCTGGCTGCAATTAAGCAGATGTGTTAAATCATGACTCATGATGGTGCAATTAATCATGATTGGTTTAATTACTCCTGTCATAATGAGGATTTTAAAAAGACAGGCGACAAGAGGGATTATTTTTTCCTTTCAGTAAGGCTTCCCAATTTAGTTGCTACATTTAAAATCCATCTGCATTTATTAAACGTACTGTATGTTGAAAGCGTCAATCCCTGTCCGTCTAGCAATCAAAGTAAACAAGAAAAAAAAAAAACATTTCCACGGCTGCATCACTGCCGAATGTAACATTTCCCAATTTAGGAGGGGGGCTTCATCGACCGTGGCACGAAGCAACACGGGCAATGAAGCCGCACCCATACCATTTTCGGTTACAGGGCTTTTCATAGTTAAGTAAAGCATAATAATAATATCAGTTGTTGTTGAAGTTGCAACAGATACACAGCATGCATAAAGCTAAAGGTCTGACTCAGAGAGTTTTCTGTTTTCAATGATGAAATGCTGTTGGTTTAGTGGTGACACAGCTGTAGTTAGTTAGTAGTAGCAGTAGTGTTTCAAATCATTTTAATATAAGCACTTCAATTTGAAATATCTTTGGGTTGTTTTGCATGCCATGATGTTTGTTGGGGCTGTCTGGGCATTTAACCCCCCCCCCCCATGCCTAGATCTGCCCCTGAGCTCATTAGTCTGAAACAAGTAGAGCCAAATCCACATTTATACTCTTGGTACAAAACAGCATTTCAGTTTAAAAGGTTGTGTAGCCTTGGTGTGAGTACAAATGTACAAGGGTGTAAGGGTGCGTGCGTGTGTGCGTGCGAGTGTGCGTGAATGACCTTGACTCCGATCCTACTCATGAGCAGTTGGTCTGACTGGTCTGAGAAAACACATTCTATCAATAATTAAGTACAGCATAAGTGTAGGAACGTATCAGCAGTTAAAATGCACTGTATGCATGGATACGTTTACCTGGCAAGAGTGCATAACTAATGAATAAGTTCTTGTTATATATCTGACCCGAGTTCAACCCGGATTTTGCTGTGTACAGTGTCTCCCTTGTTTCTCTCTCTCTCTCTCCCACTTTTTTACCATCGCTCTGCTGAACCATCTCTTTCAACATGTACCAAAAGTTTTGAAAGAAAATAAAGGCACAAGGGCATTTATTTCAGTTGGACAGGCAAGGGCTGGTATTCTGGAATCGCTTTTGTCAGGTACAGTATGGCGTAGCCAGATATTGCGTCAGTAAGTCACAGCATTAATAAGTCAATAAGTCTTCTCATTCTGAGGCCTTGTCGTAGGTCAAAAGCCTATCCCAACAAGCCTGGGCATATACCAAATAATTACCGCTAATAATTAAAACCTGTCATCAAGAGCTTCAACTCATGATGAACAAAGCAGGGGAGTACAGTAAAAATATTAATAGGGGGTTAGGTGATTTCTGGACTTCTTGAATCGCACGTTTTAATTATTATGGGGTAATTATTTGGTATAAGCCCAGGCCCATGTATGGCGGTACAAGCTTTTGGCCTACCACAAGGCCCCCGGGATTGTTTTGCCAATAAGAAGACTCCAGAAGATCCCAGCCAACGTCATTGCTGTTCCGGTGCAAAAGTTGAACCTCCTACGGTATATATAAAATAAAAATACTTTTTCGTATTCCAATTTCAAATATAACAATCATAACTTTTAGATAGAGCTATTTTTGCTACTTTTTTTGGTATGGCAACGCTACGCTATTCTGGCAAAGTCAGAGCTTTCTGAAGGACATGAGACGAGAGTGTGTCAGCAGTGTCTTGACTGGCTCTGAGAGCAGAGTGGGTGTCTGGATGTATTTACTTCACTCTGTTAACCAAGAACACAAAAGAACATACAGGGGTCAGGCGTGGTGCTGGAGCCTGATGGCTGCTGGCACAAAGCACTGTTCAAATCACTTTGTGTTGTTGTACCACCGCTGAACGTGCTCCCTGGACCCACTAGCTCATCTTAGAGCACTGGTTTTCAACCACTGCCCTAATATACTGCCCCCTCCCATAGCTAAAACTAAAGAAAGCAAGGAATGTAAAAAACAATTAGCACCCATCTTTTTCTTTCAGTAATATACCTAAAACATGAACCTTGGTTTGAAAAACAACAAATAAACAAATACAAAGTCATCCGGTTTTATAAACATTCATTCATTCATTCATTCATTCATGCCTCATTCATTCATTCATTCATTCATTCATTCATTCATTCATTCATTCATTCATTCATTCATTCATTCATTCATTCATTCATTCATCACCTTTATTTATACTCGGAAAATGCAATTGAGGGCAAGCCCTCATTTTCAATGCAGCCGAGGTTACAATACACAAAATACATAAAATACATACAGTTCATATATACAAATAACCAGAACAGAGAGTTAGTAAAAAATGGGTAACTGAACCCATGAAAATAGAACGATAAAAATAAGTCATCATACAATATATACTGGAGCAAACCCTTGAATTGCCCGAGAGGCGGTAGGGAGTTTTAAAGAATTTTGGAGATCATTCCACGATGTTGGGCCACTGACAGAGAAGGCTGTCTTACCCAGCTCCGACTTAGTGAGTGGAACCTTGAGTGTTAAGTAGTCACTAGAGCGGGTTTGGTAGGTGGCATCAGTTGGTACTAACATGGAGCATATATAACATCATCATCCGACATATTATACTGCTTTTGTTCACACGTTAGTAACGCTCGTCAGCTGTGTTTGTGTGGTTAGCAAACGGGCTAGCACATTAGCCACATTAATGACACCAATGTTGTCTGATTTCCCAATATTCTTATGGGTTGGTATGGACCAATCACAGTGAAGATTGCTGCTTTGATGACGTCCATATCAAAAACTGCTGTGGTAGAGAGGGACTTCAGACTGAATAATGTAGTGAAACAAAATGACAATTCAGACTGAGGTCAGACTAGTCCAGTGTCTGATTGGCTTTGTAGTACAGAGTACCTTCCTGACGTCATTCTATTCATCCGCCCCGTTGGGGCGCGTTAGTCACTTCTCCATGGAGAATATCATTGGGGTCACCTTCTTAGAATCATCTGATACAAGAACCGTGGCCCAAAAATAAAACTTAATTTGTCCCAGCGGCGCCCCAATATTGTCAGGGAGGTTGGCTCTAGTTATCGGTGGCGGTGTGTCGAAAAGTTACAGCGGTAGCGGTAATACTGTTAGTATCTTCATTGCCCTCTCAGTTAAAGGTAGGGGAAGTGATTTCACTTTTGTCAGATATCACCCAAAAAAAAAAAAAATCTGTTAAAATGCTCTATTATAAGGTGTGGAAACCACATATGGAGTTTCCCCCTCCCCCACGTTAGCAGAGGAGCTAATAAAAGTTCCCCAGGTTGCCACCAATTCTCCTCCAATCAGGAGCGAGCAGCAGGTTCACATAGTGTAGCTACTGTTGGGGGCCCCTAGTGCACCAGGCTGGTACTACACCATGAATTTCAAATCACTTCCCCTACCTTTAAAGGGGAACTCCACCCATTTTCAACATTTTAATATGTCATTAATATACTTGATGTTGTGATGTTGTGTGGACATGATAAAAAAGTTCCCTAATTCTGTATTTCCTGAAAATGGAGGTTTGAAAAAATTCATTGACATGGTGAAATAATGGTGATGACATCATCAAGATGTATTTCACTATGTTAATGATTTTTCTTTCAGACCCCTTTTTCCTGAGAGGGTGTGAATGTGAACCAAATGGACCCGCTAGGCTCCATAATTTTGAAAATGGGTGGAATTCCCCTTTAATGCTTCGTATGTGTGAGTCAAAACAGACACGCTTGTTTGGTTTCATTTTTCGTAGGTAGCTACTTCCAGTGATCTTCATATAAGTCATATTTCATATTTCTGTCTATGTTCTATGTTCTGTATAAGTGGTGCTAATTCATATGGTGATTATTTTAACTCCATTTGGTTCCATTTGGTTTCATTTTTACATTCTCAAGAGTTACAACTGGTTACCCAACTTTCCATCATTTAGACTGCTTGGGGACCACCTGGAATCCTCTCAAGGACCACTGGCGGTCCCCAGACCACCTGTTGAAAACCCCTTGCTATATTTAATAATCGTGAATATACGGCAATAGCAGGAAAGCGGTTAACTGTTTTCAGAGAAGAGTGAAAAACAGCGTAGGTTATATAGGGTTCCCCAGGAAGCAGGCATTTTACCGAGGTGTGCCATTAAGCGCCGCTAGCTTTACACACCTCAGCACTGATTAGCTACACCTGCCAGACAGGGCACTAGCTGCTCCATGGATGGATTCGCCTATTGAACATCTTTTTTGTATTCCTCCACGCCATTAGTGGGCGAGCAGCCATCTCAGAGCTGTGACCCTTCATTTTCTACACAACATCCATTAGATACAGCTTCTTTTTTTAAAGGACATTGTGTTCCTCTAGTTCCTTACATATAGTGTAATAGAAATACTGTAAAGTACGCCTGCTTGCTGAGCTTTATCGTATTTTCCGTGTTGAAAGGAGCTGTAATGAATAATTGAGACGCTGCTGTTGTGCTAGTGTGTGCGTGTGCGTGCGTGCGTGCGTGTGCGTATTCCAAGGGGATTTTGAGTGCTGCATTAGCAGACCACAAACATCACCTAAAAATCATTCCAGGCACAAACAACACAAAATGGTAAACACGTTTTTTTTTTTTTTTTTTTTTACACCACGAGCAGTGTCTCCTGAATTATGCCGTAATTATTCTTATTCTAGTGACGGGGTACTGGTATGGTAATAGTTATGATGAGGGACATCTGGGAAAAAGATATTATGTTTATTCACTTAAATTAGTGCAGGTACAGCGTAGCTTACCTATAACCAAACTCCCCACAGGCATCAGGATACACATAAATTGAATGTTACTGTTGTTCACGGTGCCTTCACTGTTATTTCTGGTGGAGAATGTGTTGTGAGGATTTATTTTGTACTGTATGGGCTGCAGGTTGGTGTAAGTGTTATATAATACAGTAGAGATCGAGATAGTTTCAAGTCGAGGGAAGGTTAGCCTCGACACCCAGGCTTTCATTTTCGTTCACCTTGCGCGAAAACGGAAAGCCTGGACTAACGCACGTTGGAAAGTGGCCTTCAAGTGGGAGTGAACCTTCCGGGGTGGGCGTGGCTCTAAATGATGTGACGTAGAACAGCAGTGGACGGGCGCGGGAGGGGCCGGGGATGACGACACGTTAGTGAGATCAAATCAGAGCGCAGCACTTCCGCCGTGTGGATGCCACGGCACCCCGCCCCCCCAAGGCCAAAATCATTGAGGGCTAGACCAGGCTAATAAAATAACAGACGCATTGGAGGAGCTGACACTGTTGATTGACAGGGCTGTCAGTCAATCAGCTGCTGTAGTTGGATTTCCAACTAATGCTCACAACACCGGAGGGAGGGACACCAGTCCTTGAATCGCAGGGGAAACAAATAAGGTAGTATGTTGTTGAAGGGAAATTCCACACATTTTCAAAATTTCCCTGAGGGTACAAATGTGAACCAATGTGTCCATTTGGTTCCATTTGTACCCTCTCAGGAAAAAGGGGTCTGAAAGAAAAATCATTAACATGGTGAAATACATCTTGATGATGTCATCAGATGTATTTCACCATATTAATGATTTTTTCAGAGCTCCATTTTTTAGGAAATACAGAATTGGGGGAACCTTTTTTATCATGTCCACACAACATCTCTAAGGTATATTAATGACATTAAACATTAAAATGTCGAAAATGGGTGGAGTTCCCCTTTAATGTGGCAATCCAGGGCTGGAGCCAGGCTAAGGCAGCCAGTCCCTCTGACCTATAACAATGTCTTCATACTATAGCCTTGTGCAACATGGACAATAAAAGCATGATTGACTTCCCTCGTCGTGATGATAACCTAGCAGAGATAGACTCCTCTCTCTCTCTCTCTCTCTCTCTCTCTCTCTCTCTCTCTCTCTCTCTCTTCTCTCTTTCTCTCTTTCTCTCTCTCTCTCTCTCTCTCTTCTCTCTTTCTCTCTCTCTCTCTCTCTCTCTCTCTCTCTCTCTCTCTCTCTCTCTCTCTCTCTCTCTCTCTCTCTCTCTCTCTCTCTCTCCCCCCTCTCTCTCCCCCTCATAAATTATGCTCATTGACCTTCTGCATGGCCCTCTGGCTCATAAACCATTGTTCATCGTCGTCATCATCACCATCATCGTCATCCTCACAAGTTCTAAATGGCAGGTTGACCCTGTGGCTGTACATGGATCAGCCAGGTCAAGTGACATCAAAGTGTTAAAGGAGAATTCCACCACAGACACACATTGAGCATCACTCTACTTTGATTGCTGTGACATCATATATATTGCACTAGCTTGATTTTTGTTGCCACAGATGCCCCTTTTTCTACATTTCACCCTGAGGTCCCAGTCCCTTCCAACAGTTTTGCATTGCTGCAGGTTGTCTTCATTCTAGGGTGTATTTTTGTAGCTCAAATTTTTTTCCACACATTATATTTCAATAGTATACTCACTCTGGTGCAGACCCTAACCCTTACATGTAATCCCAGAGGTAATCTATTCCTCCTCCCTTCTACCACTCCAGTCTCCAGTCACTCAGGTTGAAACTTTTTTTTTTAATCATGTAGTCAACTCACAGTTGTTTGTGTACAGGGTGAAGTGAGTTTAGGTGAAGGTTTTTCAACACAGTGTAGTTTTTTTTAAGGTTTCACCCCGGTTCATACATACTCCAGGGTGAATAATAAGGATGAATTATAAAACTACATCACGGTGAAAGCCTTTCACCGCGAGTCACTTCACCGTGGAGTATGATTGAGCCTTTAGAGTTACATGCGCCTGCTTTGACCTTGCAGGCTTAGATAAAGGTCAACATGTAATTGAGAGAGCACATTATGTTGTTACGACAGATGCAATGACCTGACATACGCTATAGTTTGTACAGTTTCAGTGTGTCATGAGTGCTAAGAGGTCAAACGCCTCACTTGCACACTGACATTGTGCTATACAGAGCAGTGTAACCCTTGTGCGTTGTGGAGAGGTAATTTATGAGCGTGGAGCCACGTGGTCCAGACAGTCAGTAGTGACCAGGGATGCCAGGGGCGGATCTAGGCATGGGCATGGGGGGGGGGCATTGCCCCCCTAAATGCCCTGACTGCCCCACCAAAATGATGGCATCCAAAACAACCCAAGATACCCAAGAAATTGAAGGGCTTAGCCTATATTTAAAATGATGTGAAACACTACTACTGCCACTAACTAACTACAGCTGTGTCACCACTAAACCAACAGCATTTCATCATTGAAAACAGAAAACTCTCTGAGTCAGACCTTTAGCTTTATGCATGCTGCGTGTCTGTTGCCACTTCAACAACAACTGATGATATTATTGATGCTTTACTTGCCTAATAAAAGTCCTGTAAGTGAAAATGGTATGGGGGCGGCTTCATCGCCCGTGGCGCGAAGCGACAAAGGCGATGATTACATCCGCCCCTGAGTGGTGCACACTCACAGCAGGAGCAGTATGATTCACAACCTACAGTCACAATCACCTCCTTGGAGTCAGTGTTGCCAACTGTCAAAAGCCAAAATGCACCAGTGGCACTTCCAAAATGCACTAGAATGCGCTAGAGCAGTGGGTTTTCAACCATTTTCATACCACTATTTATTCTGAGCAGAAGCAGACCTGGTGAGGCGTAGGAGGGGCCTGGGCAGGAGTCAGTGGATTGTGTGGCCTTGGGTCTTTACCTAGTGGATTGCCCGAGAGTAGCTACTGGGACGTAAGTCGGGACTTGATCAACCCCGGCTGGGTCGCCTGAGTGAGGGGTATGATGTTGCGACACCCGAAACCCCGATAACCTTGGGGATACATTACTGAGGGTAGCTCCCAGTTCCATCTATGTGATGTATCCTTTAAGTAATTCTGCATTTTTGCCACGGCCCACGGACCACTATTTGATGAGTTTAGTCTCTCGGACTAATTTAGGAGAGAACTGGTAAAATGTTAGCAATAGCAATTCTTCTACATTTTCTAAATGTGTAGATTCCTGAAAATTAGGTAATTCAGAATTAATTAAATATAACTCTTGAGCGTGTAAAATAAAACATTTTACGATACCAATGGTTACCAATGGTCCCTTCTAGGAAGGAAGGAGGACTATATCATGGGAGGAAAAAGGGTAAAAAACCAAGGGTTTTATCTCTGGTGCCTGTCAACCAATTTCACCCCAACTCACCAGGAGTTTTTCACTAATTTTGGTGCTAGGGGGGGTCTGGAAAAAAGCTAAATATAGCGACAAATATGCCAAGTTGGCAACACTGCCTCGGAGTATAGCAGAAGGAAGGCTGCTGGCGGTGCTAGTGTGTGTTTGCCGCATACTGTAGCATAGGAGACAATATACTGAGTGCTGTATGGAGAGCTCAGCCAATCATAGTAAAGTGTTGAAGTCTGGCGGCTGTCACTCAAGCCAGCAGTAAATTAAGATTTATTAAAACACCTTCCTTCCACCTACCAGCTTGCTTGTTTTTAGTTTTAACACTATATTCTACCCGGCTGACTGTTTGTATAGTTGGATATTTGAAATGTATATGGTCCTCTCTCTCTCTCTATCCCTCTCTCTAAACCAGGGGTGGGCAATTATTTCTCCCAAGGGGCCAAATGAGATACATAAAATATTATGGAGGGCCAAGACTAAAGGCTGAACTAAAGTTCAATATTAATTTAATTTCAAGATAAAAGTAAGAGTAAGACCAACCATTTTGACACCAGGCCCCTCTATTTATTCAGTATTTGACCCACAGAGGACCAAAAAAGTTGCAAAAATAGTTGATGTGCAAACTAAAATGCATTTTGAGCTTGCAGATCTGCTATATTTGTAAAAGGGCATTTGAGCACTGAACTCTGTCACAATGTGGGACAGACAGATAGACGCTGGGCTCAATTTTCGGGACACCTGAGGGACTGTCCCACGCAAAGAGGGACATCTGGTCACCTCTCGTAGCAGTAGCAGTATTGTATTATTACTGTTGTGTCTTTGTGAACCCTGCAAAGAAAACAATCTTACTTCCACTTCTTTACGAGTGACAAACGACCCCCTTTATTTGGGACTTGCTTCTCGATTCGCCCTTGATCACCCCTCACTGCGCTGAAAGCCTCATTCCTTACAACCGGAGCAGCGTTCTACGTTAAGGTCGTGGGAGTAATCAGAGACTGCACCTGTGTCCACACTCCACAGTGCATTTCACCACAAGGCTGCCCCCCTCCCACTCCTTCCCTCCCTCAATGTCATGGTGATCAGAAATGCTTTGGATTCAAGGAACGAACGCTCTCTATTTGGCCCTGGCGGAGCAGGGGAGATCGAGGCTCATGCAGGACACGTGCGATCGGTGCACGGACAGCCCCCATGTTTGAATCATTCAAAAAGAAAGTGCACAGATACAGGCTGTACTTGCAGCAGTTTTCCGATTTCCTCTGCTGTACTGTTGTAATGTTCTGTGTATAACAGTATAATATTATTATACTCCTGTATGTTATGTTATTATTAACAGTAACATTATTATACTGTATGTGGTGATGAATACAGGATGGTGCAACGCGAACACAGCAAAACCACTCATTACCCACAGGCAGGTAATGAGCGGCTGCTGCATAAAGTATGTAGGGCAGCGGTTTGGTAGTGCAACCTTTAGGGCTCTGCTGGCACAGTGACACCAGCCAGTGAACGGTTTGGTAGTGAAACCTGCAGAGCCCTGTTGGCCAGGGGCGGATTGGCCATTTGGAGTGCAGGGAGTTTTCCCGGTGGCCTGCGTCACCTTGTGGCCTGGACAGTTTTTTTTTTTTTTTCTCCCCAAAAAAGAAAAGGTGTCCTACACCAGAGCCTTCAAGTAGGAGAGATCTTCTACATTCTCTAGTTGTGTAGACTAAGTTGGGCTAATTCACATGAATATTTTAACTCTTGAGGGTGGAAAAATGAAACCAAATGGACCCGCTAGGGTCCATTTGGTTTCATTTTTACGCTCTCAAAGAGTTACATCTGGTTAACCAGTGGCCTGGCAAAGGCAAAATTGTCCCGGTGGGAAAATATGTGCCAATCCGCCTCTGCTGCTGGCACAGTGACACCAGCCAGTGAACGGTTTGGTAGTGAAACCTGCAGGGCTCTGCTGTTGGCACAGTGACACCATGCAGCCAGTGACCTCTTTGGACAGCTGCAGCGCTGCGCTGGCTGCTGCCCGGCTCTGGACTGCAGCCAGTAGCCACTAGCATGGCAGCAAATGGAAACACTGTGGTCCAGTGGTTGGACTGAACGCAGAGAGGAAAGCGGTACATTCAACATATTTTAGTAACCTGTACCCTAGCATTACTTAGCATTACACAACATCATTAAAGCGGAACTCCACCCATTTCCAACATTCTAATATGTCATTAGTATACCCTAGAGGTGCTGGGTGGACATGATAAAAAAGTTCCCCCATTCTGTGTTTGCAAGAAATGGAGGTCTGAAGAAAACCACGGTGGAACATCTTGATGACATCATCAAGGTGTATTTTCACCATGTTAATGGATTTCGTTAGATGCTTCTTTTTTCTGAGAGCGTTCTGAGCTTGTAAGTCTGATATTTTTTAAAATGGTGAAAATGGAGAAATCTTTGAATAATGAGTTCAGAATGGGTTAAAGAAATGAGAGATGAAAGCAGTATATTCAACATTTTTATAGTGACTCTTGAGAGTGTAAACATGAAACCAAATGGTCCCGCAATGGTCCATTTGGTTTCATGTTTACGCTCTAAAAGAGTTACATCTGGTTAACCAAGTTTCCATTTAGCTGGAGACCACCTGGAATCCTCTCAGGATCAACTGGTTGTCCCCGGACCACCTGTTGAAAAAACCCTGTCCTATAGACATTAAAATGATAAATTAAAATTGAGACTAAAGCTGGCACTACAGTGCAGTTAAGCTTAATCAGGCTGGCTTCTAAGTAGTTAATGTTGAGTGAAAACGGAAAAGACACTAGTGCAGGCCCCTGAGGGACTCCCCTCAACAACGCATGGGTTTTAAGTGCCTGCAGTGATTGGTGTGTGGCTGTCAATAAGGAACTGGAGCATGAACACGATGGCACATAGATAAATAAATAAAATAAAGCCTTGAGGGGATTTTTGAGGAGCGGTTTCTTTTTTTTCCACAGATTGAACAGGTTAAACGGATACTGTTGCTGTTTCTGCTGTCAATTTTCCTATAATTACGTCTGGCATGGGGGAGCCCCAAAGACAACATTGCTGTGTTACAGTAAATGTGCAAAACGCTGTACAGTAAAGCCCGTAGCCAGTGTTGCCAACTGCCAAAATCCAAAATGCACTAGTGGCACTTCCAAAACGCACTAGAATGTGCGCTAGATGCGCATGGGAAGCACTAGAGACGGAAGCACACAGCTAGAGAATGTAATGACCCTTAATCTTCTACATTCTCTAGTTGTGTAGACTTGGGGCTAAAACACATGATGAATATTTTAACTCTTGAGAGCGTAAAAATGAAACTGGTCCATTTGGTTTCATTTTTACGCTCTCAAAGAGTTACATCTGGTTAACCAGCTGTCCATCATTTAGCCTGGGAACCACTGGTTGAAAACCACTGTCGTAGGAGGAAAAATGGTGAAAAAATAGGATTTTATCTCTGGCGCCTGTCAACCAATTTCGCCCCAACTCACCAACAAAAAAGCACCAGATTTTCCGCCAGGAGTTTTTCCACTAGGGGGGGCTGGAAAAAAGCTAAATGTAGCCAAGTTGGCAACACTGCCCGTAGCATCCTCCCCTAGAGTCCTCAGCCAGAAATAATTAGACTTGGAGAGACCAGCCATGGGAAATATATAATTAGCTGAGCTCATAGATTGGTTCTCCGGCACATCGTTTCCCCATGATGACCTGTACGTTAAAAATAAATAAGTAAAGAACAGTCTGGGGGATTATAGCGACAATGTGCTTACACACATCTATACAGCCACCTCCACCACTGCTAGTCCGCTGAGCTTTAAATGAACACTGTGCAACAGGTAATCAACTAATCAATTTAATTAAAAATTACAACTGACCAATCTCTAATAGTGGACATTAGTATCATTATAGTTGTTCTGCCCCCACTACAAGTGTATCCCTGCAGTGCTGTGTAGTGCCCACTAGGGGGATGTCAATGCTTTGTTTCTCTGTGCTATATTACTAATAGATGCTTTAGGTCGCCACCTGGGGCCTTTGATTAGTCATGTGATTATTCAGCTGTGCCAGCTTTGCTGCTAGTGTAGCTCAGTCACTCCACAGACAGTGTGAATGCAGCCACATTGTTAGAAGACACTCAGTTGATGTCCACTGTGTTTCTGTGTACCCTTGAGAAGCAAAGTTTGTAAGTATATGTTTCTAGTCATGTGTACTACTACTGACTTGTCATGTTTTCTGCTATTTGATTTGTGTGTGATTTGTAATTATTTGAGCTACATTTCAACCTCCTCCATGTGTCTATGAGAAGTGATTTCTCACATGTGATTCTGCTTTGTACAACTGTATATTACCTGCTATGTTTGATTTATACTTTATATTGACCACATTTCTGTGATTCTCATCTTAATGTACATTACTTACAGTATGCTTTTGTGAGATGTTACCTGAAAATAATAACTGGTGATATTCTGTACTGTTATGTGCATTTGTTTGCATTGTATGGTATTTACACATGCCTCATTTCTTTTCTTTCAGTTTCACAGTCAGCTATTAAAGATTTGTCAAGTCACCTTCTGTCTTGGCTGCTTTTGTAGAGGATTGTTTAGCTCTCTGCATAGCCACATACGCAAACGTGAGGCGAGGGCAGAAGAGTGAAAAAACTGCTTCTCAGCGGGGTCTACATTCCAGTCACTTCAACTGAGTCTTCACGCCAGTCATCCTTACGGGGTCTACACGCCATTCATCCGTGCCATTGAGAAAACTACTCTCCATTCAGCCTTCCAGCTCAACGCAAGCTACAAGATGGATGCTACTCCACGCACAGAGGAACAGCACACAGATCCTGAATCAAACGAGACACTTGTTACTAGGTCAGTGGCAAGCAACTCGACGAAAAAATCTTCCGCCAGCGTGGCAGCAGCTAAAGCAAGGGCCAAAGTGTTGGCTGCACATGCTCGCACAGCTTATGTTGAGCAGGCAAACAAACTCTTATTAGAAAAGGCTCGCATAGATGCTGATCTTAATAGCCTGAACCTAAACAGAGACATTGCAGTAGCAGAAGCGGAGGCTGAAGCCTTTGAGGAATTGGAGAGATCCTCCAGACGCTCTGCTGTCGGTTCCAGAGCCATTTCTCATCTCCCATCCCAATCCGCACAAGAGCGCACCAGTGAGTACGTAGAATGTCTTTCCAAAGCTTCCACTGAACATGTACAATGCGTGCGTGATCATGTGCACCTTCAGTCTCAGCAACAAGGCTCTACTGTGCTAAGCGCCTCTCAGCAGCACATCTCAGCTGTACCGAACACTGGAGCTCAACAACAGGACGTTGTGTACAACAGCACCTCTCAGCCACACAGCTCTGCTGTTTTAGACGGTGCTCCTCAGCAACACAGTGCAGTTGAGTTCAGCGGTGCCTCTCAGCATGACAATCCTGTGTTCCAGAGCCCTACCGCAGCCTACTCCCACAATCGCTTCGACAACACTCGAGCACAAAGCCCACCTAACCAGCAAGCGAAGCCACTCCATTCTGCCCACAATGACCGAGTGACGCACACACACTCTGGTGGCCATACAGGGTTTGATGACATTGCTAAATTCCTTGCCCGACGTGAACTGCTGAGCTCCACCCTCACCAAGTTTGACGACCGCCCTGAAGGTTACAGGACGTGGAAATCAAGCTTCCTGAACTCCATCCATGGAACAGGACTTACCAGCAGCGAAGAGCTCGATCTGCTAACTAAGTGGTTAGGCCCACAGTCGTCAGCACACGTCAAGAGGATTCGAGCAGTCCACGTCAATGACCCAGATCTAGGCCTGAGAAAGGCTTGGACTCGTCTTCAGGAGTGCTACGGGTCACCAGAGATGGTTGAGAAGGCCTTCTTCGACAGAGTGGAGGGTTTTCCGAAAATCGGCAATAAGGACCACCAGAAGCTCAGGGAGCTTGGAGACCTGTTACAGGAAATTGCATCGGCAGGTCACATGGGCATCCTACCAGGGCTGACTTACCTGGACACAGCTAAAGGCCTGAATCCCATTGTGGAGAAGTTGCCGTTCCACCTCCAGGAAAAATGGATTGCACAAGGGAGCGATTACAAGCTACGCCATCATGTGCATTTTCCACCGTTCACCTACTTTGCAAACTTTGTTTCCAGAGAAGCTTACATCCGTAACGACCCAAGTTTCACCTTGTTTTCTTCAGCTACTACATCTGCAAGGCCAGACAACACTGTGAAGAAGATGAGTGGCAACAGAAACTTAGTCTCCTCGCACAAGACTGAGGTCTCTTCTACGTCTGAATCCGACACTACAGAAACTGCCAGTGCTAAGCCGGATGTCAGTAAGCAGTGCCCGATCCACAAAAAGCCTCATCCCCTTAAACACTGTAGAGGCTTCAGATCCAAGGCCATCGAAGAACGCAAGGCGTTTCTCAAAGAAGCCGGCATCTGTTTCAGATGTGTTTCTACAAGCAAGCACGTCGCCAAAGACTGCAAAGTTGCTATCCAGTGTAAAGAGCGCAGCAGTGACAAGCACATGACAGCTCTTCACCCTGGACCAGCTCCATGGACGGAACAGTCCCCTGAGCCAGAGAATGGCGGGGAGGAGAAGGTTGAGCAATCTCCTACTGTTAACTCCAAGTGTACAGAGGTCTGTGGAGGAAACAACGGCCCACGCTCTTGCTCTAAAATATGCCTCATAACGGTGCATCCCAAGGGACAACCAGAAAGGTCGGTGAGACTCTACGCTATTCTCGACGACCAGAGCAACCGGTCTCTCGCCAGATCAGAGTTCTTTGACTTCTTTGGTCTCAGGGGCACAGATGCACTCTACACACTCCGAACGTGTGCCGGTATCACCGAGATGTCTGGAAGAAGAGCCACGAACTTCATCGCACAACCTTTGGATGGAAGTCTCAGCATCAATCTCCCGACTCTCATAGAGTGCAACTACATCCCTGAAGACAGGTCAGAGATTCCGACTCCGGACATAGCAAAGCATCACCCTCACCTCCAGTCCATTGTGAAGCACATTCCGCCACTCGACCCAGAGGCTCAGATCTTACTCCTGCTTGGGCGTGACATCCTACAGGTCCATAAGGTGAGAGACCAACGTAACGGACCTAACAACGCGCCATATGCCCAACGCTTGGATCTAGGCTGGGTCATCGTCGGAGAAGCTTGTCTGGGCACGGCACACAAACCCAATGATGCAAGTGTGTTCCGCACTCACGTTCTCGAGAACGGACGTCACTCTTACTTCACACCCTGCACGAACCATCTCACGGTGAAAGAGAAGCTCACTGTGAACAGTCAGACGTCTCAGAGTCCTAACGACCTGCGAAGTTCACAGCTCACTCACGTTCCAGCTCCATGTAGTGAAGATGACTCCTTAGGAAGTAATGTCTTCCAACGCACAGAGGATGACAACAAGGTCGCTCTCTCTATCGAGGACAAGCAGTTCATCGCACTAATGGATAAGGAGATGTTCATCGATGAAGGAAACAACTGGGTCGCACCTCTTCCCTTCCGCACATCTAGACCACGTCTGCCTAATAACAGAGAGCAAGCTCTGAGTCGTTTCAACTCTCTTTGTCGTACCCTTGAAAGGAAGGCTGAGATGAAGCAGGACTTTGTCAGTTTCATGCAACGGATCTTCGACCTAGAACACGCAGAGCTGGCTCCACCCTTGGCAGAAGGAGAAGAGTGCTGGTATCTCCCCTCCTTCGGAGTGTATCACCCCCGCAAACCAGATCAAATCCGAGTCGTGTTCGACTCCAGTGCAAAACATCTCGGAGTGTCTCTCAACGATGTGTTGCTGACCGGACCCGATCTGAACAACGGTTTGCTGGGAGTCCTGATGCGCTTTAGGCGTGAAAAGATTGCTGTTACTGCGGACATCGAACAGATGTTCCATAGCTTCATTGTGAGGGAAGATCATCGGAACTTCCTCCGATTCTTCTGGTTCAAGAACAACAACCCCCTGGATGAAGTTGTCGAATACCGGATGCGTGTCCACGTATTTGGCAATAGGCCATCTCCGGCTGTAGCGACCTATGGCCTCAGACGAGCTGCTCTCCATGGAGAAGAAGAATTCGGCCATGCAGCAAGAGAGTTCATACATCGTGAATTCTACGTGGACGATGGACTCACTTCCTTGTCCTCCATATCGGAAGTTGTCAACCTACTCGCATCAGCTCGAGGTATGCTAGCCATGTCCAACTTACACCTCCACAAGATTGCATCCAACTGTCTTGCGGTCATGCAAGCATTTCCTTCTTCCGAGTATGCTAAGGACTTGAAGGATCTCGACCTAGACAAAGAGCCTCCCCCGGTGCAGCGCAGTTTAGGCTTGAACTGGGATCTGAGCAAGGACGCATTCACCTTCCGGGTCTCCAGCGACAAAAAGCCCTTTACACGCAGAGGTGTGCTTGCTACAGTGAACAGTTTGTTCGATCCACTTGGCCTAGTGGCACCGATCTCCATACAAGGGAAGTTCATTCTGAGAGAACTCACCCACGATACTGTTGACTGGGATGAGCCCCTTCCAGCCGACAAGGAAGCAGAGTGGATTGCTTGGAGAGAGTCACTGCAAGCCCTTGAACACTTTGAGACTCCTCGCTCCTACACAAGCACATCCGTCTCTAACGCCCAGCGCGTGGAACTGCACGTCTTCTCGGATGCCTCAGTAAAGGCCATCGCTGCAGTTGCTTACCTGAGGGTGTTCGACGACAGTGGCATCCACGTGGGATTTGTCATCGGAAAGGCCAAGCTGGCTCCTATGTCAGTCCATACCATCCCCCGGCTCGAGCTAGGAGCTGCTGTCCTAGCAGTTGAGGTCGCAGAACTGGTGTCAAGAGAACTGGACGTCAAGCTAGACGACATAAGGTTTTACACTGACAGCAGGGTCGTATTGGGTTATATCCACAATGTCACCCGCAGGTTCTACGTGTACGTCAGTAACAGGGTAGAACGCATCAGGAAGTTCTCCAGCCCTGAACAGTGGCACTACGTACCCACCAGCCTGAATCCGGCAGACATCGCAACCAGGTCCATATCTGCAGAACTTCTCTCAAGCACCAGCTGGCTCACCGGGCCCAAGTTTCTACTGCAACCCACAAGTGATGATGTTGTGGAAACCACGTATGACCTCCTGGACCCAGACTCTGATGCAGAAGTTCGTGCGAACCTCACAGCATGCACGAACACAAACCTGGGCTCTCAGCGCTTTGAGAGGTTCTCGACATTGCAGTCTCTCATCAGAGCCATAGCCACGCTGATCCACGTTGCAGAGACCTTCAGAGGCAAGACCAAAGACCAGGCATGCAAAGGCTGGCACCAATGTTCCAAGGCGCACACGGCAGACTACTTGCAGAAAGCAAAACAAGTCATCATTCGATGCGCTCAAAGTGAGACTTATCAGACAGAGATGTCTTGTCTGAGACAAGGGATGGACATCCCGAAGAACAGTCCGCTAAGGAAGCTGGATCCTGTCCTTGATGATGATGGATTCTTAAGAATTGGAGGCCGCCTTCGTCACTCAGATCTCACCACAGAAGAGAAACACCCTCTCATCATCTCTGGTCGCAGTCACGTTGGAACTCTACTCATCAACTACTACCACGAGAAGGTTCAGCACCAAGGCCGGGTCTTCACAGAGGGAGCCATACGTTCAGATGGCATCTGGATGGTTGGAGCCAAGAGATGCATCTCAAGTCTTCTGCACAAGTGTGTAGTTTGTAGCAAGCTCCGAGGTAGAACAACCGAACAAAAGATGGCTGACCTCCCACCAGATCGGCTAAGCACAGAACCGCCTTTCACCAACGTCGGCATTGATGTGTTTGGCCCGTGGACCATCTCTACTAGACGCACTCGCGGAGGAGCTGCCAACAGCAAGCGATGGGCAGTGATCTTCACCTGTCTCAGCGTACGTGCCGTTCATATAGAGCTCATTGAGGCCATGGACACATCAAGCTTCATAAACGCACTCCGTCGATTCATTGCCATACGGGGTCCCGTCAAGCTGATCCGCTCCGACTGTGGCACGAATTTCAAGGGAGCCTGCAAGGAGCTGAAGGTACTCCTTCAAGACGACAAGGAACCCAATGTCTCCAAGTTCCTCAGTGAGGAAGGGTGTACTTGGATCTTCAACCCACCCCATTCCTCCCACATGGGTGGCGTGTGGGAGAGGATGATTGGGGTCTCGAGGAAGATCCTAGATTATATGCTCTCTCAAGTACAAGCCTCGCATCTTACCCATGAGGTACTGTCCACTCTCATGGCAGAGGTTTCTGCCATAATAAACGCCAGACCTCTGACAACCATCTCCACAGATGCGAAAGCTCCAAGTCTTCTTACTCCGAACATGATCCTCACACAGAAGGTTTGCAGTCCTCCTCCTCCAGGGTGTTTCGTCGATGCTGATCTACACCGCCAACAATGGAGAAGGGTCCAACACTTGGCCAACACCTTTTGGGAGAGGTGGAGGCGCGAGTATCTCTGCACACTCCAGGAACGTTTTAAGTGGCAGAAGAGCCAACCCAACATCAAAGAAGGAGATTTAGTGCTTCTTCGGGACAGCCAGGCTGAAAGAAACCATTGGCCCATGGCGTTGGTCACAAAGGTCTTCCCTGGAAATGACGGGAAAGTTCGGAAGTTGGAGCTCAAGGTCACAAGAGGAGGAACCCCCAAGACCTTCCTCCGCCCCATCACTGAGATTGTGATGCTCATGTCTCCTTAAGATTGCAAAGACTGTGTTTTGTTTTATTTGTGTTTAATAGTGGTATTGTTTACAATCCCAGGCGGGGAGTGTTCTGCCCCCACTACAAGTGTATCCCTGCAGTGCTGTGTAGTGCCCACTAGGGGGATGTCAATGCTTTGTTTCTCTGTGCTATATTACTAATAGATGCTTTAGGTCGCCACCTGGGGCCTTTGATTAGTCATGTGATTATTCAGCTGTGCCAGCTTTGCTGCTAGTGTAGCTCAGTCACTCCACAGACAGTGTGAATGCAGCCACATTGTTAGAAGACACTCAGTTGATGTCCACTGTGTTTCTGTGTACCCTTGAGAAGCAAAGTTTGTAAGTATATGTTTCTAGTCATGTGTACTACTACTGACTTGTCATGTTTTCTGCTATCTGATTTGGGTGTGATTTGTAATATCTGAGCTACATTTCAACCTCCTCCATGTGTATTTGAGAAGTGATTTCTCACATGTGATTCTGCTTTGTACAACTGTATGTTACCTGCTATGTTTGATTTATACTTTATATTGACCACATTTCTGTGATTCTCATCTTAATGTACATTACTTACAGTATGCTTTTGTGAGATGTTACCTGAAAATAATAACTGGTGATATTCTGTACTGTTATGTGCATTTGTTTGCATTGTATGGTATTTACACATGCCTCATTTCTTTTCTTTCAGTTTCACAGTCAGCTATTAAAGATTTGTCAAGTCACCTTCTGTCTTGGCTGCTTTTGTAGAGGATTGTTTAGCTCTCTGCATAGCCACATACGCAAACGTGAGGCGAGGGCAGAAGAATACAGTTAGTAATTAGTAATACGTTGGTACTAAGTTTAGAAGAAAACAAAGTTTAAATCTGCATTCTCAACATACCTTGTTGTAAAATTACTCTCACTATTTTGCCTCAAAAGTGTTTGTCGCTATAAATATTCCCTGAAGTGGGTAATCACTTCTTCTTACAACACATTTTTTCACCCAGGGGTAGCGCTTACTCCACCAGCATTTTTTGTTGTGTTTTTGTAGGTAGCTACTGCCAGTTATTTCCATAAAATCATTCAAATTCATTTCACATTTCGGTCTACGTTTCCCGTCGGGCATTTTAGATCGGGGCACAGGATGTTACTTCCAGTCTGTCTCTTATTTGGGTCCCTCAACTGGCGAGAGTAGGCTAGCGCCGCTAGCATCAGGATCGCATCAAACAATACATTGCGCTACTAATCAAAGACTGCCGTAGATAGGCAGCAGTCATAGCTATCTGATAACTTTAGATCTACGGCAAGAGCAGTAAAACGCTTAATTATCAAATCTGATCCTGGGTATTATAGGTCCTCTGCATGCCAACCTGGGGTGGCAGCGCACTGACCTCATGCCCTCTTATGCATGAGGAGACCAAGCTGCCTTTTCCCACCTGACCGGGAAATTCTCTGGCAGCTGGACAGGGGGAGATAGTTTAGAAAGTTTACTTTTTCGTTTAGAGGCCAGGAACAGGAGAATTTAGAGGATTAATTGTCTCACTTGGACATCTGCACAGACAAGGTCAAGTTGTGTGTGTCTGGGGGTGGGGGGGGGGTCGGGGTGGATGACCCTGTGAGCAGGCCTCTCTACCCACTCGGGTCGCGGACGCTCACTCGGCTCCGGCCACCGTGCCGGAGTTAATTTTCCAGCACTCTCTCATGATGATGGAGTGGGAGTCTAGAGTGGCACAACGAACGGCAGGGTTTAAAGCATGTGACAAGGTCCACCGCTGGTACCTGACACCACTATAACAGCTCCACACACAACAGCACGGCATGCCGTGTGTGCGTGCACTCGCCAGTGTTGCCAACTGGCAAAATCCAAAATGCACTTGTGGCACTTCCAGAATGCACTAGAATGCGCTAGATGCTTGCCTGGGAGGGAATACAGTATTCCACAATTCCAGTCTGGATTTCGGAGAGAAAACAAAACAGTCAAACATATAGATCAAAATGACCATTAATCTTCTACAATCTCTAATTCCCATGATGAATATTTTAACTCTTGAGAGTGTAAACAGGAAACCAAATGGACCCGCAAGCGTCCACTTGGTTTCATTTATACGCTCTCAATGAGTTACATCTGGTTAAACAACTGTCCATCATTTAGCTGGGGACCACTGTCATAGGAGGAAAAATGGTGAAAAACAAGGGTTTTATCTGGTGTCTGTCAACGAATTTCGCCCCAACTCACCAGAAAAAAGCACTACATTTTCCGCCAGGAGCTTTTCACTAATATTGGCACTAGGGGGGTCTGGAAAAAAAAAAAAAAAGCTAAATATGTGCCAAATAAGAGTGACAAATGTGCCAAGTTGGCAACACTGGTGCACTCGCTCCTGAGTTATTTTGGGAAAGATAAAATATTCAGTTTGGGTTTATGTAGTGCCAGGATTAAGGCATTTTAGAGGTTTCAAGGGTCAGTGTCAGAGTTCTGTACCTACTGGTATAGCGCTGGTATCAAGCAATGAATTATTCACTCAATTTTTAGATCGTATCTACTGCATCTACTACTGTCCTAATAAACCCCGGGAAATTACAACTGGCCACAGAAGTTCACAGGATCTACTGAATGTGAAGGAGGCAGAACACCGCACTGCGCTTTACGCACACTCCATATTTCGGTATGCCTGACCAAGAGGCTCAATATGGCAGTTTGTCACATTCAGTAGATCATTTGTGGCCAGATGTAATTTCCTGGGGTTTATTAGGACCGTAGTAGATAATTAAAAACAAAAAATGAAATGAAAAACTTTGTAAACAAATATATTTAGGAGGATGTTACTTTGAATGCCCCCTACCATAGCTAAAATCCCTCAAACTAAAGAAAGCAAGGAATGTAAAACAATTAAAGGAGAATTTCACCCCAAAACTTTTTTTTTTCATCTTTATTTGCAGTAATTTTTTTTTAGAAAAAAGTGGTCCAGGTGTTGTTTTGTGAAAACGCTCCTTAATGGCTGTTTCCCCTATCCCAAAATAGGCTTATAATGGGGCTATGGGGTCAAATGCAAGTTCACCTATATACATCATTCCAAAATGCAATTTTCTGCTATATATTGTCTCCCCACCATGCCAGTAGTGTGTTAACACACACACTTTCACTTTCACTTTTGGTACAGCAGTGATTCAGCTGTCTCGAAAGGTGGGGGCGTGGCACATGGTTTATGGCTGAACCACTGCTGAACCAAAAGTGAAAGTGTGAGTGTTAACACACTACTGACATGGTGGGGAGGCAATATATAGCAGAAAATTGCATTTTGGAATGATGTATATAGGTGAACTTGCATTTGACCCCATAGCCCCATTATAAGCCTATTTTGGGATAGGGGAAACAGCCATTAAGGAGCGTTTTCACAAAATAACACCTGGACCACTTTTTTCTAAAAAATTAACTGCAAATAAAGATAAAAAAAAGTTTTGGGGTGAAATTCTCCTTTAACACCCATTTTTTAGTTTCTCTAATAACAACCTAAAACATGAACCTTGGTTGGAAAAAAAATAATAAATCCTTTAAAATGGCAAGACTGATCAGCTTCACGAAGGTTTGTTTTTCCCCCACAAAAACTGATGCTAAGAGGTCTAATGTGGTTAATCTGGACTCTTGGCCCCAGCTTGGGGCCTCATTCAACATGGCATATACTGCAGTATCATCTCCAGGGCTTATATTACTACTTCTGTTGCGCCGAGCTAAACAAAAAAACATGCTGCACCCCTCAAAGACTGCACATTATAACATGTCCACTATACAGTAGGTCCCATTCCAGCATTCTCTCTCCCCTTGGCCCTTCATTTTCCCCCCTTTCTTTTAGCTAAAAATAAATAACTACAAACCAGTTTGCCGTGGCAAAAAACTATGTCCCAGGGCCACTGAGTTTGTATTTTTTCCCTCTTCCCACTCGTTTTCCTTCAACATCACCATAATCCAGCTTTAGTGCCATTAAAGCTACTTGTGCAGTGAACACGTTTTGGTGTTCAAAGCATTATGTTACACTTTAGCTATTGAAAAATATCAGATCTACAAGCTCATATCGCGCCACCGAGTGGCGCGATATGAGCTTGTAGATCTGATATTTTTTGAAAAATTGTGAAAATTATGCACAAATCTAAGAATATATTCTATTTGACACCTGATTGTAGTTTTACACACTATATTCTAGTTTTTGACTAGTTTCTAGTTTCTGATGTTAGATTCTGACAGATTCTAGTTTCTCTGAAAAATCTATGTTCCTGTGTCAACGATGCTTAACATATTCATGCCAAGGACCACCAGAATTATCTATATTTGGCTGCTGACCCCCATCTGAAAACATGTTTTTGTAGGGATCCCCCAAGCAACAATTTTAGTTCAAAATATTTGCTTCCGAAAGAATATATATTCAAAGATTTGCATGACGTTTTCACAATTTCTCAAAAAATATCATAGCTACAAGCTCACAGCGCGCCACTCGGTAGAGTGGCGTGCTGTGAGCTTGTAGATTTGATATTTTTCAATAGCTGAAGTGTAACATAATGCGTTGAACACCAAAAAGCGGGCAGTGCACAAAGTTTAAAGTAACTTGTCATGACAGCACAGTGCCGGCAGCGCCGCCATCAATTTCCATTATATCAAGGCCCACCCGGGCGACACCGCTGAACTGAACACTGGTAAGCAATCTCCATGACCGTGAGGGGTGCCTGCGTGCGCGCATGTTGCATCCGCGGCTGCCAGGGGCAGATCTAGGCATCGGGATGGGGGGGGGGCAATGCCCCCCTAAATACCCAGTCTGCCCCCCCAACACGATGCCATGCAAAACAACCCAAGATATTTCAAATTAAAGTGCTTATATTTAAAAGGATTTGAAACACTACTACTGCTACTAACTAACTACAGCTGTGGCACCACTAAACCAACAGCATTTCATCATTGAAGACAAAAAACTCTCTGAGTCAGACCTTTAGCTTTATGCATGCTGCGTGTCTGTTGTAACTTCAAAAACAACTGATGTTATTATTGATGCTTTACTTGCCTAATAAAAGTCCTGTAACCAAAAATGGTATGGGGGCGACTTCATCGCCCGTGGCGCGAAGCGACACGGGCGATGAAGCCGCCCCCATACCATTTACTCTTGCCCCTCCAACATGTTCTCTTGCCCCCCCAAATGGGACATGTTACATCCGCCCCTGGTGGGTGCGCTGCTTGTTGTAGTCCCATTACGGCACTTGCAAAGGGGCCAAAATATCCCCCGAAAGTGTAATAGAATGTGAGTAATGGCATTGTAGAAACCATTCTCCTGGTATCTCGCAGGAGTTGTTTGTTTGATGGCCTGGGTTACAATTAGACAATTTGAGCTTAGAGTTTTGACGGTTTTGAGACAATTATTACAGAAATACCTGCAGTAGAATAAAGACAAACTGCGGCCATGTTAACTGTTCCCGTCGTCGTGGGGACGGGGACCTCAAGCGTGAAATGTAAAAAAATGGGGCATCTGTGACAAAAATCAAGGACATTATGTATCATGTCACAGGAATCAAGGTAGATTGTGGTAGATGTGTTTTGGTGTGGAATTCTCCTTTAAAAGTAGGTCTTACTTACAGGAAAGTCTAAGCGTTAGATATAATTTGACCCTGAACTGATTATTTCCTCCCCTTCGACTTTATTTATTTTCTTTTAAAGCACACAAGACG
This sequence comes from Benthosema pterotum, assembly GCA_039105355.1. Lineage (NCBI taxonomy): Eukaryota > Metazoa > Chordata > Actinopteri > Myctophiformes > Myctophidae > Benthosema > Benthosema pterotum. The sequence continues at coordinate 20,170,556 of CM076988.1, forward strand.
CCTAAACACTTTAGCATCGCAGTGAGAGCGCCGCATGGAGCTGCTGGGAGTCAGTTCATCTCCCCCAGGGCCAATTGGCATGCACCTTTTGTGCGAGACCTATTTGGAACTAATTAACATCAGAAGTAATTTATGCCCAACCGAAATCGATTTTTCGCTCACTATAAATTATGCAGGCGTGTCCTGTCCCGTCCTATCTCCCATGGAATCAGGAGATTGGCAGTAGATTGGCATGTTGTGTGTCCTTGATGGGTACTTTTCTGCAAACTGTCAAATATAGTATAGTGTAGGGGAGAGCAAGTAAGAAAAAGGTGTTTTTGTGGGCCCAAGGTCTCGATCGGAGCCGTTTATCTCGACTTGCAGATCCTCCGTTTTTTTAACAATGCCTGTATTGACGATGTGCCAACAAACCATCCAAAAACGGTGCTTTGGGAGCGAGTTGAGTGATGGTGGTGCTTCTCCTAACGTTGCTGGGGACAATCACTGTTGCATTGCAAATCTCCACTAATTAGCACCTCAGTCTGCAGCCGTACTGAAGTACAGTGACGTCTCAAACTGATGCTATCTTGTTGCTCTAATGCAGTGGTTTTCAAACTTTTTGATACCAGTACCCCACCATTTATTCAACATTTGAGCCACGGGCCACCATTTGATGACATTTTAGCCCCACAGACCCCAAAACTAAAGATTTGTTTTGCTTTTGTCCACAATTAGCCTGGCCTATCCTGAAATGATTTTGGCCTAGGGGGGGCGGAGTGAGGTCACTTTTTAGACAGCAGATTGAGCTGATCTGATTTGATCTCACCAACGCGTCGTCATCCCCGGCTCCTCCCCCTACCACCCCTCCACTGCTGTGCTATGTCACATCATGTGGAGCCACGCCCACCCCGAAAGGTTGACTCCCCCTCCAGGCCACTGTTGGTAACACATTAGTCCAGGCTTTCCGTTTTCATGCAAGCCTGGGTGTCAAGGCTAGTCCACAATTCCAGGCTGGATTTCAGAAACAAAACAGGCAAACATACAGATCAAAATGACCATTGATCTTCTACATCGTCTAGTGTAGACTACACCTATGATTTGGATACATATCCGCGGCCAAATACAGTAGGTACTATTAATATGGTGCAGTTGATGCATGGTCCTTGACTTTAGGAAAAAGTTTGGAAACCACGTACCGCTGTAGTGTGGACAATCAGTGTTGCATCGCAAATCTTCTCTAATTGCACTCTCATGTCCCCTTCTGTCTGCAGCTAATGCTGAAGCACTGTCTCAAACTGATTGTATCTCATTGCTCTAATGGAGTGGACTCTAAGCTGCCTTTTTGTTCTGCGTGCATGTGCGTGCGTGTGCGTGTGTGTGCATGTGTGGGTGTGTGTGTGTGTGTGTGTGTGTGTGTGTGTGTGTGTGTGTGTGTGTGTGTGGTGTGTGTGTGTGTGTGTGTGTGTGGGCGTGGGCGTGGGCGTGGGCGTGTGCGTGTGCGTGTGTGTGTGTGTACTCACTCACATCTGTCCTTCCTGTTTCAAAGGTCACTAATGTGCTGCTGTTGTTCTATGGCTGCACCAGAGTCACTCTGACAAATCTCTTTTCCCCCTATCGCTTCCAATGTGTTTGTCGGCAGCATCAATATAAAGTTCACAAACTAAACCCACGCCTGCAGCTTTAGGACAAACACACTTGACCCCATTTTGTCCTGACATTAGATTCTAGTTTTCTGACTCGAGATCCTACATTTTTTATCTCAAAATTCTAGTTTCTGACACAAGATTCTAGTTTCTGATGCTAGTTTGTAGTTTCTGACACAAGATCCTATAGTTTTTGACAGAACATTCTAGTTTCTGATGCTAGATTCTAGTTGCTGTCACTACATTCTAGTTTCTGATGCTAGTTCGCAGTTTCTGACACAAGATCCTATAGTTTTTGGCACTAGCTTCTAGTTTCTGGCACTAGCTTCTAGTTTCTGGCACTAGATTCTAGTTTCTGGCACTAGATTCTGTTTTGCATTGTCCTTGAAACCCCCTTCAATATGACACCCAGACGATATCGCTCTACAATATGTATATTCAGGTTAGAAATAATGGCCTGGTGTTGTTCCCCGTCTCTCTGTCACACAGACTTGATTGGTCTGATTGTTTCTAGCAATTTGTTCCGTTTGAGTTGCATGGAAGCATCTGTTTCACTGCACGTTTTAAGGACATACACAAGATAATTCTTCACTCCTGCGTGGCTGCTTTAGCAGGTGCCTTCTGATCTTGTGAATGACTGAGTGCATTCATCGATGAGGTGAGGTCAAGTACAGTACACTTCAGTGTGAAAGTCTTGGGAAGATTGTCGTGACAATCTGTTCCAAAATGTTGTTGACTACACAGGGCTAGAGAACGGTTCAGCGAATCGGCGTCGGTGTTCACTTTTCAGTTGGAAATAATAGATTCATCATCATCATCTCCCACTTCCATCACACAACAGTCCCAGTTCGGTCTTAACGGGGAATTCACTAGCGACACCAGTTTAGCACCAATTTTCACATCTCCGACGCTGCGGTGCGGAGTGAGCCCTAATTAGTCGTGCGCACAGGCATTAATTATGTGACACGTCATCATAATTAACACTCCCGGAGGTGCAGCGCGACATGATTTGTAAGCACCGTTTGCTAATTGATATGTGTCTGACAAGATAAGTGAGCACAGCCCTGTTGCAGCTGCTTAAGGCCCTTCATTTTGTGTCTTGCTATTCACAAACAATTGCAGATACTGTACCCTGCTGCTGTACGCTCTGCCATGCTGCCAGCGTGTGCATCTGCTACTTTTCTATTTTTGTTGATTATTTTATGTTTATTCTGTATGTATCATGTTAGTTTCACACGCAGTGCATCGCGACAGTTATAAATGCAACCGCGACAGGTGGACCGTCGTGACTGTTTCATAACTGTCGCAACCATTTTGCATAACGGTTAACGTGTCAACGCGTTCTGGTGTTTTATCTGTTGTAAAATCAGATCAACGCTCAGTCGCACACTGAGTGCGCGACATACTTGTTGTCTGCATTTTGAAATTGTGTGGCTGCAAATCTCTGAATGTATTTTGGAACAAACTTTTTAACTCAATGCAACCGTTTCAGATTTCTGCAGCCATATGTAATTGGTGGTCTGTTCACAGGAACAGTTTTCAGATCAATCTAATGCAGACTTAGAATTATTCAAACTCGATTGCGTCAGCAACGGGTCGTACACATCCAGCTTTGTGCTAGTCGTGTCGAACTACTGTTCTATCAAAGCTAGATCGCAGCTATTTTCAGAAATACTGTATAATCTGGTGTCAGAAACTCGAATCGTGGTTAAACATCTGTTTACTCATCTCTCAGGTAGTGTGCTTTCGGTAAATGTCGGGGGGTGGTGGGGTTGAAACCTAATACATTATCCTCAACGGGACATTTCACCATTTTTGCAAAATGTCAATGACACGTTGGAGATTTGGGAAACTTTCCTGGGGGTCTTTGTGTGTAATATGTGCTTTTACATATTTTAGATTTTGGCAGTGAGCTCAATGTCTCTACTACAATTCCCATAATGCTCCCCTTATCCTCATGTATTGGGGAGGCAGGGGCGTTTTTGCCATTAGGCAGACTAGGCAGTTGCCTATTGTGAGGTGAGGGGGGCGACTGGGGAGGGGGTGACCACCAGATATGCTTTAACCCATTGTAGACTATCCCGATCTTCGATAACTAGAATTGAACATTTAAAACATATAATGTGTTTTTTAGTTTAAAAATAGTTCATAATTTTTTATCCCTTGGGGGGTGTCCATTTTACACGAGATTTTCCCTGGAGCCCCCATTAGTCTTGGCGGTATTGATTTTTTAATATCGGTATTGATAATGCCTTAATTAGCTCGATATTCGATATTACCGGTATTGACGGCAATCAGAGTTGGAACGCTCCACCAGTCACCTAGTTCTCAGAATTTGCGACTTTGAGGGGTCCAGAAACTGAGCGCTCTGCTGTTAAAGCAGCCTAAATAATGGAAAAACTGGAGTTGGAAATACATTGTTTCCAAAAAGCCTAGCCCAAATAAGGGCTAATTTAGGCATGTGTGTAACATGAAAATTGTTTGTATAGTTACAATTAAGTCTCATTGCTCATATTTTAATAGAATGCAGTATAATGTCGTATTTGACGATATTCGGTATTCGATATTTTTCACAGACCCAACGATATTACTCGGTATTGATTTCCAATATCGCGATAAACGGTAATACCGGTATATTGCCCAAGACTAGCCCCCATTACCAAATGGGCCCGTAAGGGTCCAATTGGTAAGGGGGGCTCCAGGGAGGTTACATGCTGGTATTAGACATCCCCCTATTCAGACATCCCCCTATTTAGACATACCCCCACTCAGACATACCCCTATTTAGACATACCCCTATTTAGACATTCTAATTGTTAGCATTAGCATGTTAGCATGTGTCAATGCTAATGCTAGCGTTAGCATGTTAGCATGTACCAATGCTAATGCTAGCAACATGCTAATGCTAACATACTAACATGCTAATGCTAACATTCTAATACGAACATGCTAATGCTAACATGCTAATGCTAACATGCTAATGCTAACATGCTAACATGCTAATGCTAACATGCTAATGTATCCAGCGTGTTAGTATCTTTAGCATGTCAGCATTAGCATGTTAGCATTAGCATGTTAGCATGTATGTAGCATGTTAGCTTCTTAACATAATCATGCTATCATTAACATGTTAGCATTAGCATGTTAGCATTAGCATGTTAGTATGTACCAATACTAATACTAGCATTAGCATGTTAACATTATCATGCTATCATTAGCATATTAGCATTATCATGCTATTGTTAGCATGTTAGCATTAGCATGTTAGCATGTACCAATGTACCATGTTATGCCCCATAGATGTATTGAAAGTTAATACAAAGTTGGCACGTACCTGGTACAGACACGTACCAAGTACGTGTCTGTATCTCCTACGGGTTCGTGAGATACAGCATATAGGTACTTTCACAGATTGAGGAGAGCAAGACATTTGTAACATTGATTCTTGTTACAAATGAAGTCAATCAAATGGTGATACAGGCATGAAAATTGGCACACATACTCTGCAATTTCTAATAGTACTGCATGCCCTGCAAAATTCCAAGATGGCAGCCTCCAAAATCCAAGATGTCCGTCCAAAAATGTGTTTTTTCTGTCATAACTCGAAATGTATTGAACGTTAATATGGGGTCGGGCATTACAGACATTTTTGATCTCAAGTACATGTCTGTATGTACTATGGTTCTTGAGTTACAACATACAGTATACGTAGTGATGAGGCACCATAAGTGTAACATTTTGGCGCGTTTCACTATTTAACTCACCATATCTTCTATTTTCAGGTAATGGACCTACATGTATCTGCTATCATAAACAACCTCAAGTTTTTCAATTAATGAAACGGGTCGGGAGTTATTAAACCGATTGTGAAGGGCTGTTTCAGTGCTAAATTTGCTATGTATATTTTGCGAACATAAGCCACCCAGAAATATCCTGTCTGTACATCTGTCCTTCACAAGTGTATATGTGACGCGTACACACCAAGTGTAGCATGTGTCATAGTATAATGGTATAATATGCTAATAGGTGTAATAGTGTATTAGGGCTAATAGTGTAATATATGTAATAGTGGTATACTGTAATAGGGTAATATTTGTAATAGTGTAACAGGGTAATATGTGTAATAGTGTAATAGGGTAATATGTGTTATAGTCTCATAGTGTAATTTCTTAAAGGAGAATTCCGGCCCAAAAGTTTTTTTGTATCTTTATTTGCAGTTATTTTTTTTGAAAAAAGTGGTCCAGGTGTTATTTTGTGAAAATACTCCTTTATGGCTTTTTCCCCTACCCCAAAATAAGCTTATAATGGGGCCAAGGGGTGTTGTGCAAGTTCACCTATATACATCGCTCCAAAATGCAATTTTTTGCTATATATTGTGTCTCCACCATGTTCAGTAGTGAGTTAACACTCACACTTTCACTTTCACTTTTGATTCAGCAGTGATCCAGCTGTCTCAAAACCTGGGGGCGTGGCACATGGTTTTGGCTGAACCACTGCTGAAACAAAAGTGAAAGTGAAAGTGTGAGTGTTAACACACTACTGACATGGTGGAGACACAATATATAGCAAAAAATTGCATTTTGGAGCGATGTATATAGGTGAACTTGCACAACACCCCTTGGCCCCATTATAAGCTTATTTTGGGGTAGGGGAAACAGCCATAAAGGAGTATTTTCACAAAATAACACCTGGACCACTTTTTTCAAAAAAATTAACTGCAAATAAAGATCCAAAAAAACTTTTTGGGCCGGAATTCTCCTTTAATATGTGTAATAGTGTCATAGTGTAACATGTGTCATAGGGTAATATGTGTAAATGTGCCATAGTGTAACATGTGTAAAAGTGTAATAGGGTAATGTATTATAGTCTCATAGTGTCATAGGGTAATATGTTAGTGTGTAATAGGGTAATATGTGTTATAGTGTCATAGTGTAACATGTGTAATAGGGTAATATGTGTAATAGTGTAATATTTGTAATAATTGCAATATGCTAATAGGTGTAATAGTGTTATATATGTTAATTAGTGTAATCTTGCAATATATGCAATGGTGGTATAGTGCAATAGGGTAATAATGCTGTTGTGTATTATGTGTAATAAGTGCAATAGGCTAAATATTGTAATAGTATAATGTATGTGCAATAGTGTAATATGGCAATTACACTAACCACTGTTGCATATATCACACTCTTACCCTAATGCACATATATTACACTATTACACGTATTAGCCTATTACAAAATCAGCATACTACGCTATTACACATGTTACACTATGACACTATTACACATATTACCCTATTACACTATTACACATATTACGCTATTACACATGTTACACTATAACACTATTAAACATGTTACACTATGACACTATTTACATATTACCATATTACACTATTACACTACGACGCTATTACACATATTACCCCCATGACCCTATTACACTATGACACTTTTACACATGTATACCACTGTTGCATACATTACACTATTACACTATTAGCCCTATTTCACTATTGCAATTGCATACATTACACAATTACGCCTATTAGCATATTATACCATTATACTATGACTATGCTCACACTTGGTGCGTCCGCTTCACATATACACTTATTGTAAAGGACAGATGCACAGACAGACATTTCTGGGTGTGCTTATGTTACGCAGCAAATTTAGCACTGAACAGCCCTTCACGATCGGTTTAATAACTCCCGACCCGTTTCATCAATTGAAAAACTTGAAAAGGTTTATGATAGCAGATACATGTAGTCCATTTCCTGAAAATAGAAGATATGGTGATGAAGCGATCTTTGAGTTAAAGAGTGAAACGTGCCAAAATGTTACACTTATGGTGCCTCATCACTATGTATATGTTGTAACTTAAAGGTAGGGGAAGTGATTTGAAATTCATGGTGTAGTACCAGCCTGGTGCACTAGGGGCCCCCAAAAGTAGCTACACTATGTGAACCTGCTGCTCTCTCCTGATTGGAGGAGAATTGTGGTGACCTGGGGAACTTTTATTAGCTCCTCTGCTAACGTGGGGGTCTGTCTGTCTGCCTGCTATTATAACCACCATTACCATTACCCAGTTTATGTAACCCAGTTTTAACCTGGGTTACATATGGCTTATTTGTGCTTGTCGCACTGCCATACTGTTAACAACAATGAAGGAAATTATTCAGTCTGGATAGTTCAGTCAGTAGAGTGGCAGTCTGACTTCGAAACAAAATGTTGTGATGTTTCTATGGCTTGTGCATATTGTTCTGACTCCTTATTGCTGCTTGCTTGGTCCCGTCTAATTACTGCTCGCAGCTATATTATTATACTACTGCTTGTAGCTATATTATTGTTCTTGTTCTTATTGTTCTTAAATTTGTGTTTTTCTAATTGTTCCAAGGGCGATTTTTGTTTTGCATTATTATTATTAAAAGAGTGATTTTGTTGATTTTGTTTTTGTTTAAGAGACCCCCCCCCCCCACACACACACACACACACACACACCACACACACACACACACACACACTTATGTGTGTGACTTTACAAAAGACAAACACTGCCGTGCAGTCCGTACCACAAACAGCCAGTTTCAAGTTGTATGTTTAGGGAATTAGGTCATTACTGTTCAATCACAGCAGACAACAATCATGGGAAGCTCTTCCAAATTTGATTAACTATAATAGCAGACAGACAGGCAAGCAGGTAGACAGGCAGACAAACAGGCAGACAGAGAACAGACAAACAGGCAGGCAGGCAGACAACAGTGAGAAGTGAACTGCCTTATTAAAATGAACCACCGAGAAAAGTATCTACTCTGCTGTCCCAACATGCACGACATACGTGGACGGGTGGACAAACACATAATGCGCGCTCGCTCGCTGCGCTGTAGACGGTATAACAGCGGCGCGCCAATCCACCATCCATGGTATGCCCCGCATGAAACTATAGCCAAAGAGAGAGCCGCGGGTTGGCGACATGACGCTGTCGCTGGTGATCAGCATACATATAGTACATACATACAAATAGTAGTAGCCTACAAATATAGTAGCCTATAACACACACACGAGCGAGCGTGCGTGCGTGCGTGCGAGAGAGAGAGAGAGAAGAGAGAGAGAGAGAGAGAAGAGAGAGAGAGAGAGAGAGAGAGAGAGAGAGAGAAGAGAGAGAGAGCTCGACACTGGGAAGTAAATTGGGGGAGCATGGAGGCCTGTCCATATTTCCAATCTGCAATCTGTGCTGTATATTCCGTGGAGGGGGCGGGGTTGAGCGCATTTTTGGCCGATTGTGAATGGCCGTGCACCCCCCCCCCCCCCCCCCCCCTGTCTGAATAGCGGGAGTCTCCCTTGTCTAAATAGCGGACGTCTCCCGTGTCTAAATAGCGTACTTTATATTTTTTTTAGAAACGTCCCGCTATTCAGACAATTACAAATCAATGTCGGAATAGCGGGATTTCTAAATAGAAGGCGTCCCCCTCCAGGGAAAATTTGTTGTTAGCCATGACTCCTGACTACCCGTTTTCACACGTAGAAGTACGTAAGCTGGTAGAAGTGTTACAGAAACTGTCGGACAGCGTTAGTGAAACATCATCGTGTCAAAAAACTGTTTCTTTCAAGATTACAGTATTTTTAAGGCTTTCTTTTGTCATCAAAGCATTACTGAACTTTTACTCTGAAAGATTCAGTGACTGTTGGCATCAGTGCACGGCTAATAGCTCATGGATGTTAGAATTAATCATGTTACTAAATCAGTCGTTTTATTTTTATATTTCTCTCTCTCCTCTCTCTCTCTCAGGGACTGTTTGACAAATCCCCGAATAAATCCTTCCAGATCAGGCTTTGACATGCAACAATAACAACAGGATGAGCACAAAGTGATATTATCTCTGTTAGACAGGCATTATGTTAGGCAAATGTTCTAGTCTGCATGATTTGCATGCTGTAATCAGATGATATCAGTTATGGCGTTCCTTGTAAATCAAACAAACCAATGGTCATGTACTGTATGTGTTTGGAAAATCAGCGGCTATGCTATTAGTGAGTCACTGAAACAAGTCCACGGACCACCATTTGAGGGCGTTTTAGTCCCACAGACCCCCAAAATTAAAGATTCATTTTGGTTTTGTCCACAGGACTTGGGAGAAAACAAAACAGTCAAACATAGAGATCAAAATGACTATTGATTTTCTACATTCTCTAGTTGTGTAGACTTGGGCTGATTCACATGATGAATGGAGAATAGAGAGCATGAACATGAAACCTTCATGTTCACGCTCTCTAAGAGTTACATCCGATTAACCAACGATCCATCATTTAGCTGAGGACCACCTGGGACCCTCTTAAGGACCACTGGTGGTCCCCGGATGATGGGAGTATAGGGAAGAGTTATTCCGTGTGCATGTGGTCCACTGCAGTAACATTCAGGTGCCTTTTAGATTATTAGTGTGTAAGGAGGCAGCAGACTAGTAGTCTAAAATGTTCAGGCTGTCTCTGGGAGTTCCAAGGACGGATAGATTAGGATCAGGAACACGTACGTCAGAGGGACGGCACATGTCAGATGTTTTGAAGATGAAGGCAGGCAGGGCAGACTGAAAGGGTTTTTTGTTGTTGGACACATACAGAGGAAGGGGCAGTGAGCAGTGTTGCCAACTTGGCACATTTCTCGATATATTTAGCTTTTTTCAAGACCCCCCTACTGCCAAAATTAGTGAAAAACTCCTGGCGGAAAATCTAGTGTTTTTTGCTGGTGGGTTGGACTGAAATTGGTTGACAGGCAGCACAGATAAAACCCTCAATTTTCTCCATTTTTTCCTCCTATGATAGTCCTCCTTCCTTCTTAGAAACGACCATTGGAAATGAAATGGACACTTATAGATCTGTAACTCTTGATCGTAAAAAGGAACCAAATGTGAACCAAATGGACCCTAACATTTGGTTTCATGTTTACGCTCTCAAAGAGTTACATCTTTGTTAACCAACTATACCAGGTAGAATAGGTCCATTACGCGCTGGTTGTTGTGGGCCGGTCTAGGCCAAATCACACTAAAAATGTCTAGGCAGATTTTTTTCGCCCAGTCCACCACTGGTGAATGCCTACACTTTGCTCATACTACAGCAGCACACTGCAGTTTTGGATATGCTAGGTTTCCACACAACATATGTAAGAAGTAGCCTATATGTGCTCTCTAGTCATTTTCCAATTAAAATACCATCCTTCCTGTGAGAGGGGGGAAGGTCAGTAGAAAAATGTTTTAAAAGGGAGCATGGTGATGTAGAGGGTACTTATACTGTCCGGGGATCAATTTAAATGGACATTAAGGCATTCATTCAGTTCCACTATCATGCTCATGCTAAAGGTTCAGGGTAAAGTCTTCAATTTATCCATGTTGTAACTCCCACATATGGTATACTACTAGTACTCTTAAAGGGACATTTCAGCGTGTTTACAAAAAAAAAGAAGAATGAAAAAAAAATCATGGACACGACTTTCTGGACTACAATTCCCATGGGTTTTGGTGCGCTGTACCTCCGTGTGGCTAGTGGGAGGGTCTATCTTAAAGGGGTGCTACACTTTCAAAAAAACTTTTGGTCATTTTATGGTCTACTCAGCCTCATGTGAACACACCAGACAGTTTATAAGTTACTCCTTTCAGTATTTAGATATTTGATGTTCATTAGTCTGCCGGAACGTCCTTCCCATAGAAACCCATTATAACTTAAAACTCCATTTTAAACATGACAGATTATTCAAAAACAACCAATCTTTTTTCTGGTGACTGATATTGTCCTCCTAATACGTGAGAGGGCCGTGGAATTGCATCTACAGTTTTCATTTATTTTTAAAATATTGTTTTGGAAAATGTAGCCGCCTCCATATTTGGGTAGGCCTACCGAAATGAATAAAACAATATTTTAAAAATAAATAAAAACTGTAAATGGAATTCCACGGCCCTCTCACGCATTAGGAGGACAATATCAGTCACCAGAAAAAAGATTGGTTGTTTTCGAATAATCTGTCATGGTTAAAATGGAGTTTTAAGTTATAATGGGTTTCTATGGGAAGGACGTTCCGGCAGACTAATGAACATCAAATATCTAAATACTGAAAGGAGTAACTTATAAACTGTCTGGTGTGTTCACATGAGGCTGAGTAGACCATAAAATGACCAAAAGTTTTTTTGAAAGTGTAGCACCCCTTTAAGCCCTATTCATACTCTCTCTGACCTCCGAACTTTTTGTTGAAAATATCACACTTTATTAAAAAAAAACCCTCTGCGAACACAGATTACGTCCATAGTTCACCCATTCTTGTTCAGAACAGGCGAGACTGTCTCGATACGATAGATTGGTTAAACACTGCTAGAGCTGTTGGTCCTTGGCATAATGGTTGGTCTGTGGGTTAACTAGTATTAGTCTAGTAGGAAAGGGGGGTCCACGCGCATATAGTGGATTTTTTTTCGCGACCTGTTTTTTCTTAATCCTTGAAGGGTCTATTTTGAGATTCTGCCAGGTACCGAGAAAAAAAAATGTCCCAAGGGGTTCATTTTTAACCTTTTCTTACACATATCCCACCGAAATATGCAAATGAGGAGGCAAGAGAAAACATCATAACTATTGACATAAACAACCTACAGAGACAAATGAACACATTTTTCCATACAATGTGGACCCGAGGAATACAGAAAAAGTGGTATTATAAAGATTCAAGCACATCTTGACTCCATTTAGGGTCAAAAACTGCACAAAAATAGCTGAAAATGTTCAGATCATATTTATATTTCTCTGTTTACTAAATTCTTTTGTGGATTTTGAAGTTCCAACTGTTATTTTCTTAATCCTTGAAGGGTGTAGTTTAAGATTCTACCAGGTACCTGGTAAGAAAAATGTCCAATGGGGCTTTTTAACTCTTTTTACACATACCGCACCAAAATATGCAAATCAGGAGACAAGAGAAAACAGCATATCAGGAGACAAGAGAAAACAGCATAACTACTGACTCAAACAACCTACAGGGACAAATGAACACATTTTTCATTTTTAACCCTTGTTTAAACAATCCAGCCTAAATCCAGAAATGGAAAAAAGATAAATCAGCATTATTGATATAAACAATTGATATAAACAACACAGGCACAAGGTAACACATGTTTCCATACAGGACTGAAGGAATAAACTATTATTATTGAAATTATTATTGAAATTCAAGCACATTTTTATTTCATTACAGGACAAAACACCTCAAAATAGCTGAAAACATTTAGTTCACATTGATATTTCTCTTTTCAGTGAACTTTTTGGGTCGATTTTTTTTTGTCAACAATTTTTTCTTACTCCTTTAAGTGTATTTTATTTTGCTAAGATGAAATAACGCCCACAGGGTTCTTTTTAATTCATAAAATACTACACTATACCCAAGTTCTGGAACAGAGGGGGGCACTGGCAGTCACCTCAGTCTTTTAGGCTGGCCATTGGCGCATCCGTACTCTCTAGTGCATTATTGGACCATTCCAGTGCATCTGCGGACCACTGTTGTGATCTATAGATTCCAGTGAATTTACAGATTCGACTATAATGGACTACATTTACACTACATTAAGACCTCTACAGATTACGCATCTGTAGAGGTCTTTACAGCACCTGTACAAGATTGTATTGCATCTCCAGAGCACTGCCGTGATCCTTAGTCCACTGTAGTGCATATGTAGAACATTGCACCATGTCGATACACCTCTGTAGGGCATCTGCAAAGCCCTTTACAGCATCTGTAGACCACTATAGTGGCTTTCTAGACCACTATATTGAATCTGTAGAGCTCTGTCGTGGTCTGTAGACTAGTATAGTGCTTCTGTATAGCACTGTACAGCATCTGTACAATGCTATAGAAGCCTACAATTGCACTAAAGTGGTCTACAGAGTTACTACATTGCTCTGCAAAGGCAGTACATTGCTCTAGAAATGCTCTATAGGCATCTAAGAATGCACTACAGTGGACCACAGATGCACTAGAGCAGTCTATAGATGCACCAAAGTGGTCACAGGTGCTCTACAGTGGTGTATACACATAGTACAGTATTCTATAAAAGCAGTACAGGGGTCACAAAGATGTTGTGCAATGGTCTATGCATACAGATATACCAGCTCAGTGGTCTTGTGGTTAGACTGTCTGCCCTGAGACTGTGAGGTTGGGGTTTGATTCCCAGCCTAGTCATACCAAAGACTCTAAAAGTGAGCTTGGCACTCAGCATCAAGGGTTGGATTGGGGATCTCTGTGACATACTAGCGACATGTCCAGGGGGTGTACTTGTATATCAAGCTGCCGCATGCTACAGAAATAGGAGGTTCCTGATCTATATGGGCCTCAATGGCTCAGCCGGGCCTCATGACATCATGGCCTAGCAAGAACAGTGGTCTTATGTAGTGGTCTCATACAGTACATTGGTTTACATTGGTACCAGAGTAAAAAAATAGGTGACCAAGCCTCAATAGTGACTCCCCTCATAGCCTCGACAACCAGGCTTTCATTTTCGTTCGCGTTGCGTGAAAACGGAAAGCCTGGACTAACTTGTTACACACAGTGGCCTAAAGGGGGGCGTCGGGGTGGGCGTCGCTCTAAATTATGTGACGTAGAACAGCAGTGGACTGGCGCGGGTCGGGGCCGGGGATGACGTCAAGTTCGTGAGATCAAATGAGATCAGCTCGATCTGCCGTGTGGATCCCACGGCACCCCGCCCCCCAAGGCCAAAATCATTGCGGGTTAGGCCAGGCTACTCCCCTCACTGTTTCATGTAAGAAAGGGTTAGTAAAGGAACCTCATGGGACATTATTTCAGCTTCATATGTGGCAAAATATTGAAATGCACATAGGATAAGGAGAGAAGCTGTCAAGAAAAAAATCCACCCCAAAATTTACTAAAATGAGAAATCTTGATGTGATCGATATGGGGGGTGTATTTGAGGGGTGTTTTGTCTGTAATACAGTCTAGATGAGCTTGAATCTCAATAATAACAATTTCTCTGTATTCTTTGGGTTAGAATTATATGGGAACATGTTACGTTGTGGCTGTAGGTTGATATTGTCAATAGTTACGATGATTTCTGTTTTTCCCATTTTCAGGTTTGGGTAGGATTGTGTAAGATAGGGTTAAAATGAACCCCATGGGACATTTCTCTTGATGGGTACCTGCAGAAACTTAAAATACACCTTCAAGGATTAAGAAAATAGTGTTGGAACACAAATAATTCACCTAAGAAGTTAGTAAACACAGAAATATAGATGTGACCGGCCATTTTCTGCTGTTTTGTGCCGTTTTTAACCGAAATAGACCCAAAATATGTTTGAATCTTCATAATACCACTTTTTCTGAATTCCTCGGGTCCAAATTGTATGGAAACATGTGTTTATTTGTCCCTGTAGGTTGTTTGAGTCAATACTTATGATGTTTTCTCTTGTCTCCTGATTTGCATATTTTGGTGCGCTATGTGTAAAAAGGGTTAAAAATGAACCCCTTTGGGACATTTTCTTACCAGGTACCTGGTAGAATCTTAAACTACACCCTTCAAGGATTAAGAAAATAACAGTTGGAACTTCAAAATCCACAAAAGAATTTAGTAAACAGAGAAATATAAATATGATCCGAACATTTTCAGCTATTTTTGTGCAGTTTTTGACCCTAAATGGAGTCAAGATGTGCTTGAATCTTTATAATACCACTTTTTCTGTATTCCTCAGGTCCACATTGTATGGAAAAATGTGTTCATTTGTCTCTGTAGGTTGTTTATGTCAATAGTTATGCTGTTTTCTCTTGCCTCCTCATTTGCATATTTCGGTGGGATATGTGTAAGAAAAGGTTAAAAATGAACCCCTTGGGACATTTTTTTTTCTCGGTACCTGGCAGAATCTCAAAATAGACCCTTCAAGGATTAAGAAAAAACAGGTCGCGAAAAAAAATCCACTATATGCGCGTGGACCCCCCTTTCCTACTAGACTATATTGTTTTGTGGTTCCATGACATGAAAAGATTTGGGAACCACTGCTGTACAACATCCTGATACTGCTAATGAGGAATATAGACGAGGAGAAGCATTTTTCTATCCAGTCTGCGAGCCTAGAATACGCAAAAACGCGTGCATATTCGCTTAGAATAAATCCGTGCATATTTGCCTACAATAAATTCGTGCATATTATACTTGGATACACTCCACTGAAAAGTCGGAGAGGCGCCGTCTCTGCCGCGCTGAGCATTACGATGGTCGGCAGAGCAGACTCAGCCACGTCCGAGTTGCGATGTGTTAGGGACAGAATAGTAAATATTATAAAACCCAAACTGCCCCACCCCCAACTAACCACTTCCGTGAAAACCACACCCAAGTACATATTCACAGATTAGTAGTGTACGCACGCAATTCCTAGGTGGCATTCCGTGCATAGTGTACTACTATCTGTGCACAGATAGTAGTACACCAATACAGTGCAGCAATCTCGCGGCTCGCCTGCCGAGTCCAATAGAACCCAGCTGCAGCCTCACAAAACGCCGTCCTCATTGAAAATGAAACGGAAGGCATGGTTTATTACTGCCCGTCTGCAAATCCGTTTGCTGAGACATGTAATATATTTTATTTTGCAATGTATATTTTATGCGAAAACGGTGAAATGTCCATTTAAGACTTAACCTAGTGCTTCAACTAGTAAAATGAGACAGCAGACAACAGTCAGTTTTTTTTTTTTTTTATTTTTGTTTTCATATTGGCGTGGGGAACAAGCTAGAGTGTAGGAAATCAACAGGTATAAAGTTGGACCGCTGTGTCTCTGAACCGAAGGTTTGATCCAGAAAGTCTCCAGGATCTATTTTCAGAGTAGCAGACAGACTTACTAAAAAAGAACATCCTATTAGGATGCTGAAAAGGCTGCGACAGCCGGCACAAAAAATAATTAAAAAGAAAAAGAATGTCCTAATGATCATCTACAGCAGCAGGTAACTCACGTTGAGAAGCTAATTAAAAAGCACACTATTTTCTCCCCCCACGGCCGGAAACTGTATGTCCGTGCGTCTTTGATGACCGATAGCGCGTGTGTGTCTGCAATGCAGACTAAAGCATGTGCGTGTGCGCTTTTGTCTGAGTTTTTTTTTTCTTTTTCTCGTCAGCCCACTTTCTGTCATCATTTCACTGATTTCCCTGTGTTTCATGATGTCAGGCACAGAATTAGGCTGTAATCCATGAAAAGGTGCAACTCTAATTAGCTCTCAAGCAGAAAGGTGTTTGAGAAGGATCCGTGCCAGAGCTGCACAGCTGTGCTACGGCTGCCATCGCCATGACACTGCATTGATAGTTGCAGATTCACAAACGTCACATCCGTGTCTCCAGGCTTTCATTTCTAAAATAGCTCTTATTTGTGCTGTTCTCGTTGAAAGCAATGTATTCCCAATTGCAGTTAGGACTCAGAGAGGCTCTGTATAGTCACATGCTCCATTCTGGTTTCTGACCCCTCAATATCGCAACTCCCACTATAAGGCTCTGATCAGTATGTAGGATATCACGTTATACATAAATAAGTTGCATGGCTGCATGCAGGCCCACCCACTCCACCCAAAACTTCTGGCTTTGCCCCTGTTCTCAGTTATTCAATTAATCAAAATAGTAATTGATAGATTGGAAAGGAAATTAAATAACTTTAATGTGCCAAAACTTTCTTTTGATTCTTAAACTGTTCTTGGAAAAGAAGGGTTTGATGCCCTTGATTCTGAGTAGCCCCAAACCCTGGCATCTGCATCTATATTGCGAGCCGAGCGACCCCAGGGGGGGGGGGCGGCCCAGACACAACCTGGATATAGACACAGGGCGCCAGGGGGGCAGAACCCATGCAGGTAGCACTCCATCTCTCTTTGACGGAACACAAGCACCTCGACCTTGTTGTCCCGCCCCAGGGGGAACAAGGTCCAGGTCAGGCCTGTCAACAAATCATTTGAGTGAATTATTTTTTGGTGGGAACGCGTTTTGGTGTTTAAGCGTTATTAGTATTATTAGTATTAGTATTATTTACTCTTTTTTTATCAGCCTTACTCATTTTTCAGTATGGAAAGGGTTCATTTTGTGGAATCAATTCCCCACCATAGCAGGCGTTGTGACAGTTATACCGTATATCTGTCGCGGCAGTCATACAGTAAATCTGTGTCGACCGATTTTTCTAACTTCATCATCATCACAAAAACTACTGCGACAGCATGTCCGTCAACTGTCGCAGTAGTTTTGTAACGGTTGTGTCCGTTAGCGTTGGCATAAAACTCGAGGGTTAAGGTTAGGTTTAGGTGTAGATTTTACTGAGGTTATGTTTAGGATTAGGGGTTAGGGGTTAGGGTCAGGTTTGGTACGGAATGGGCACGACCATTACTAAATAGCAATAGCCAATGCTAACAGAATAACATTTTGCCGCATTTTTGACATGGTAACCAGGCCTTGACACTAACACTTGCCTGCTTGCCCGGGGCAAGTAAAAAAAATGGTGGGGCAAGTGAAGACTGCTACCTGGTTGCCCGATCGGGCAAGTGTGCAACTTAGTGCACTATAACACAACACAAGATAAATTTGTCTTGAAGGCAGTCATTGCACTCTGCCTCTGTGTCTTTCCCTGCTTTCTAGCTATCCACAATTCCAGGCTGGATTTGGGAAACAAAACAGGCAAATTAACACATCAAAATGACCATTAATCTTCTACAGTGTAGACCTGGGCTAATTAAGATCATGAATTTTAACTCTTGAGAGTGTAAAAATGAAACCAAATGGACCCGCAAGGGTCCATTTGGTTTCATTTTTACGTTCTCAAGAGTTACATCTGGTTAACCAACTTAACTGGGGACCACCTGGAACCTGGGGGGCAAGTGACCATGACCTGAGGGCAAGTAGAACCTGACTTGCACTTGCCCGATGGGCAAGTGCCTCGGAGACCTTAGTGTCAACCCCCTGATAACCCTCACGTTTTTCAGTGTTACTCATTCCAGGAATGTCCGATCTCTACAAACCATTCCTTGTTATAAAAGTGACTAATCAATGATTAAAACTAATACAAGACACAAATACAAATTGGTATTATTAAGGTGGAGAGTGCAAGGTGTTCAGTGCAAAAAAAAACAAAAATCCATACAATTAAATCTTTAATCATGATTATCTGTGTGACAATTACCCCTACTGATGGCATCACCAACAACGGGAAGAAATAATTTATAAATGCCTGTGTTTTGGGCCTAATTAATGAAGTCCTTCCTCTCTCAGACTCATGGGACGTGTGGGATTAGCATCCCCAGGTGTGGAGATTTGCATCAGAAAAAGTCTGGAGACTCTATAAGTATTCAGGTGTGGCCGTGCCTGAGGCCGGCTTAGGTCAATGTCTTTGCCTAGTAGTGGCTTTCAAACTTTTACATTTCAAGGAGTCTATAAACTTTGAGAAGATGGCACCAAATCCACCCGTTGTAAGGGTACACTAGCAATCACTTAGCCGGGGACACTCTGCATCTCTCTCTCTCTCTCTCTCTCTCTCTCTCTCTCTCTCTCTCTCTCTCTCTCTCTCTCTCTCTCTCTCTCTCTCTCTCTCTCTCTCTCTCTCTCTCTCTCTCTCTCTCTCTCTCTCGTTGGCACTCCGTGGCGCGATATGAGCTTATAGATCTTAGAAATGGTGAAAATGTCCCGCAAATCTTTGAATCATTTTCCAGTTGAGATTGTGTTAATGCTCAAAGAAAGTTGGCACATTAAGTTATTGCAATATGCCTCTATTACCTTTAATAAATAACTAATAATTGCCATAAATAGTCCAGTACATACTGTAACAAGGCTGCTTTTATCTGTCTGCAGTTGTGTAGGCTACGTTCGTCCATGCAAAGAGGTCTGTTGTTGGGTGGAGCGGTCCGTTGTTGTGACATATGTGACCACTCACGTGACCAGAACGCTGGCTTCTGATTGGAGCATTCATTCAAGCCATGTAAGACCCCTGGGGGTCCCTGGACCCCAATTTAAGAACCACAGCTGTAGAACATTGATAATTAGCGAGTTAGAAATGTGTCTCCCCAACCCCAGAAAGCCCTAAGGCTGCCAAGATAAGTTCTTTGTTTTGTCCTTTTGCAAGGGAAAATTCACTCTTTATTGCATAACAGATGGTCTATTATTACGCGGCAAGTATTACGTCTGAGGAAGATCTGCTTGATTTTTTTCCATTATGGCACAACAATGGGGAACTTCTATGAGAGTCAGATGATGAGCCAACATTACAGTTTCTTCCATTTTTCTTTTCTGCGTTAATCTCAAGAGCATAATTATCTCCAGACCACTTTATTTCATGGCGCGGCAGTGGGGGCCAGAGTTTTTTTTATCATGAGCACAGTTTCCTAACTGTTTCCTAACATACAGTACTTGTGGCATACCCGGCACCACAGGGGGCCTGAGGGGGCATAAACCCCCCCATGTGCCCCTCAGTTTATGCTCTATGTAAAGTTATACAAATATAAAATATATGATACATACAGTATATGTTACGGTGTAATGGATATGGCAGCAATATTACGCTTGTAATGGATATGGCAATAACAGTATCAAACACACAGTTTCCCTCTCAGTGATATAGCGACCGCAGCATATGTCGCGACCGATGGCACAACAGTTTTACTGAGGTTATGGAGAGAGAGAGAGGGAGAGGGAGAGAGGGAGAGGGAGAGAGAGAGAGAAATTGAGGTGTTGAAAATTGAAATGGCCATGAAGTAAGTTTTGTAACTTTTTTCCAAATGGTGTTTTTTGACAACAGCTGAGCGAGTTACACAACTCCAACATGCTCTAGTTATTTGGAAAAGCAGCCTTTTGTGGTTCAGTGAAGGGAAACGCTTCAGTAGCTCCACCACCACAGAGCTCCTGAGAGGCCTGTGGTCTTGTGGCGCTACGGTACGGTACGTCGCCGGTTCATTCTGAGTGCCGCTTTGTGAAGGCTACGCTCGTATGTACACAATCTACACACAACACAACACTAGACAGACGGATTCAGCTTTTATTTGGTTTCTGTGCAATCTGGGAAACCATTTGCTAAAAATAAATACAAAAAAAAGAGATTATTTGACTTGTTTTGGTTTCTGGGGGCATAACCTCTTTTTTTGTGTCTCTAAACAGGAACTTGGTTTGGCTCCTCCCCCTTTTGTAGTCTGCTTTCCTACTGGGTGCTTCTGAGTTTACTCTTGCTAACAACAAGGTCACTCTGACCCTTATGCCACTTTTCCCAGAAGGTGCGAAATCAATTCCCGACTGTGGCGGGCGTCGCGGCAGGTATAAACCTGTGTGGTATTAAAACAGTCGCAGCATTTTTTTTTTTTTTTATTTTTTGTGGCTTTTGCCTTTATTTATAGAGGGACACATAGTAGGCTGACAGGAAATGGGAGAGAGATGGGGGGGGTGACATGCAGTAAAGTCCGGCGGGATCGGGAGTCGAACCCGCGGACACTGCCAGAGTTGGATTACCAGCCAAGGTGCCTGGACCGCAGAGCCACGGCTCAGACCCTGTTGCAGCAGTTTTACTAGTTGCTGCAGCAGTTAAGGTTCAGGTTATGGTTAGGTTTAGGCATATGTTTTACTGAGATTATGTTTAGTAGTTAAACTGCTGCAGTTGGGAATTGATTTTGCTGTATCTCACTTTTTCTACTACATGGCTCTCCCAAAACGCCTGCGGTTTCTGAGTTTATAACTGGTAATGTGGCTAATTTTCTTTTTCTATGCACAGTTCTTTCGTATAGCAGCACAATTCCCTCACACTCTTTCGAGCTACATTTCACTACAGCAAAAATGAATAAAATGTTTATTTTTTTTTTGTTGTGAGGGCGCGGAGGACAAAAAACAAACAAAACCAAAATAACCCGGCCTCCAGACGGCCTACAGACAGACCAGTCCAGGGGGAACTCTCCTCATGCTACTCCCAATGACCATCCAACCCATGATATAAATGGACACTCTGAATAGAGGCAGTGATGGAGAGCAGCCAATGTACATGTACTCAAGTACTTGTACAGTACTTTACACATTTCAGTACCTTTACTTCTACTCCAGTGCATGACAGAGGAAAATATTGTGTATGTTAGAGCAGGCGTGCCCAAAATTAGATGCTGATCTACCAGTAGATCACACAGGCCGTGCAGGTAGATCACAGTCCCCCCAGCACTTGGACCTTGAGAGCGTTAAAATGAAACGCTCATTTTACGCTCTCAAGAGTTGCATTTAAACATCTGAATTACATAATTTTCAAGAGTCCATACAATTAGAAGATAGAGAATAACTCTTATTGTGGTCAAAACGTGAAAGTTTTGTGTGAAAGAAACTAAACTCAACATCACAAACTGTCAACTCAAACCTCAAATACTGTTTTCAAACGTCAGTAGTAGCATATACAAGAAAACCTTCCAATTCTCCAACTCTATTTTCCAATATAAGTGCATTATTCCTAAACACTAACATCACGTAACACCATCACCACTATTTCAAAGCTCTCTAGGGGGACTTGAAATGGATTTTCAGTAATGGAATAATCACATTTTTTGATGTGTAGATCTTGTTGAGCCGCTCATTTTGAAAGTAGCTCTCAAGTAAAAAAAAAAGTGTGGGCACCTCTGCAGGAACAGCTGCACCCTCTGGTCACTGCAAACGTCATCAGAGTAACACAAACGTTTGGGACGCACAATTGTCTGGTGCATTGGGGCTGCCAATTGTGTTCCCCAAACTTTTGTTTCCCTGATAACTATCAGAGTCATTCAGTCCAAACGGCACTGGTAATGTTTCAGTTATAGTATTATGATTGCTGATGTCGTTTTAAAGGTAGGGTAAGTGATTTGAAATTCATCCTGTAGTACCAGCCTGGTGCACTAGGGGCGCCAAACAGTAGCTACACTATGTGAGACTGCTGCTCGATCCTGATTGGAGGAGAATTTGCCACCACTGGGGAACTTTTATTAGCTCCTCTGCTAACGTGGGGAGGGGGAAACTCCATATATGGTTTCCACACCTTTATAATAGAGCATTTTAACAGAAAAAAATATTTTTTGGGTGACATCTGACAAAAGTGAAATCACTTCCCCTACCTTTAACGTATTCTAAGAATTTAGAGGGAAGCCGTTGTCCAAACAGCAGCAGAAAAGCAACACAGAGATCAACAGGATCCAAAAAAATTGTACCTTCTCTGTCGGGTTGGAAACTTCCTATAATGTCCAAACAGAATTAAGATTACATAAAAAAAAAAATAGCAAAATAGCAGTTCGATGAGGTCAAAACACACCACATTTTGAGCTTCTCCTTCTACTGCTTTGGGTGCTTTTTGTGTAACTCCGTACTACTACGACAAAATACGGAGGTACGAGGTTTTCTCGTCCGACAGCGATGATTACGGCAAATAGACACAGCGGTAGCGGCGGCAGCAGCAGCGGTATGGCGGCCATTTGAAGTTTGTTCTCTTTGTACCTCTTGTACCATCAGATCCCATTTTGGTCCTGCGGGGCGCTAAACAGATCATCACACACTGTACTTTGCTCCGCTCCGCTCTGTTTCAATCCATTTCCTCGGGGAAGTGTGTCTAAGGCAATAGCCACAAGGTCTGCCGGTGCGATAACAACACCACAGCCTATTCTGTAAATTTTCTCTGCCTGGCGTGGCAGCCGGTTCACCAGGGCCGGATCTAGAGAGGGGGGGCAGGGGTGGGCAGTGCCCACCCAAACGTGCATCCTGTATGCCCACCCAATGAAAGGTAATATCAGTGGTTTTCAACCAGTGGTCCTTGAGAGTTCCAGGTGGTCCCCAACTAAATGGTGGAAGGTTGGTTAACCAGATGTAACTCTTTGAGAGTGCAAAAATGAAACCAAATGGACCCTTGCGGGTCCATTTGGTTTCATTTTTACGCTCTCAAGAGTTAAAATATTCATCATGTGAATTAGCCCAAGTCTACACAACTAGAGAATGTAGAAGATTAATGGTCATTTAGATCAGTATGTTGGACTGTTTCCCAAATCAAGCCTGGAATTGTGAACAAAACCAAAAGAAATCTTATATTTTGAGGTCTGTGGGGCTAAAATGGTGGTCCTACGTGGCTCAAATGCCGAATAAATAGTGGGCCCTGGTGTCAAAAAGGTTGAAAACCACTGCTTCATATGAAAAAGGTGGTGCCCATCCTGCCATTCTTCCAGCCCACCCTAGTAGGGCTGGCTAAATCCGGCCCTGCGGTTGACCCTATCTTACAGCCGCCGGAGCGCTCCAAGAACCCTTTGGCCACGACTTGGACTTATAACTATTATATAAAGAGATTTTATCCCCCTCTCTGCCCCCCCACACGCCCTCACCCAATACTGAACTAAATTACAAAGAACTGTAATAAGATTAGAACTGGAAGGAAAACAAGCATTTGTGAACTTTCTTTGTGGCAGTTTCTTTCCTGCAAACTCTAAACTGCAAACAAACTAGCTGCACTGTTGGGTGTGTGTGTGTGTGTGTGTGTGTGTGTGTGTGTGTGTGTGTGTGTGTGTGTGTGTGTGTGTGTGTGTGTGTGTGTGTGTGTGTGTGTGTGTGTGTGTGTGTGTGTGTGTGTGTGTGTGTGTGTGTGTGTGTGTGTGTGTGTGTGTGTGTGTGTGTGTGTGTGTGTGTAATTGATGAATCAGAATCAGAAACCAAATGGACCCTTGCAGGTCCATTTGGTTTCATGTTTACACTCCCAAGAGTTAAAATATTCATCATGCCACCATCATTAGCCCCAAGTCTATACACAACTAGAGAATGTAGAAGATTAATGGTCATTTTAATCTGTATGTTGTACTGTTTTGTTTCCCAAATACAGCCTGGAATTGTGGACAAAAGCGTTAATAGTGGACCCTTGTATGAAAAAGGTTGAAAACGACTAAGCTAGAGCTTCTACAAGAAAGAAAGAAAGAAAGAAAAGCCAACATTTGTGTTGACATGTCGCCCCTGGTATTGGGGCACCACAGAGTGTGCCAATCATGGTTTAAAAAATGTAGGACATGGAACGTCCTCGGGGTGCTAGTAGCATCCTGGGCTGGAATCAAACCCATGCAAGACCTGATATCACATGTGGTCTCAGTACTGTGCTACCAAACAGATGATCAAACAAACAGTCCACTCACTATTATATAGGTTGACACTAACACTTGCCCGCATGCCCGGGGCAAGTAAAAAAAATGGTGGGGCAAGTGAAGACTGCTACCTGGTTGCCCAATCGGGCAAGTGTGCAACTTAGTGCACTATAACACAACACAAGATACATTTGTCTTGAAGGCAGTCATTGCACTCTGCCTCTGTGTCTTTCCCTGCTTTCTAGCTATCCACAATTCCAGGCTGGATTTGGGAAACAAAACAGGCAAATTAACACATCAAAATGACCATTAATGTTCTACAGTGTAGACCTGGGCTAATTATGATGATGAATTTTAACTCTTGAGAGTGTAAAAATGTAACCAAATGGACCCGCAAGGGTCCATTTGGTTTCATTTTTACGTTCTCAAGAGTTACATCTGGTTAACCAACTTAACTGGGGACCACCTGGAACCTGGCGGGCAAGTGACCATGACCTGAGGGCAAGTAGAACCTGACTTGCACTTGCCCGATGGGCAAGTGCCTCGGAGACCTTAGTGTCAACCCTGCTATTATATAGGTTTTCAACCTTTTTCATACCAGGGCCCACTATTTATTCGAGCCACAGAGGAACACCATTTGATGACAATTTTAGCCCCACAGACACGAAAAGTAAAGATTTCTTTTGCTTTTGTCCGCGATTCAGGGCTGGATTTGGGAAACATAACAGGCGAACATACAGATCAAAATGACTGTTAATCTTCTACATTCTCTAGTTGTGTAGACCTAGGCTAATCCAGATGAATTCTTTTACACTCTTGTGAGTGTAAACATGAAACCAAATGGATTTGGTTTCATGTGTACGCTCTCAAAGAGTTACATCTGGTTTACCACCTGGAATCCCCTCAAGGACCACTGTCAGGGACCACTGGTGGTCCCAGGACCACCTGTTGAAAATTCCTGCACTAATATATTGGTTTTCTGTAAAGAGCCTAAACATTAAACATAATAAACATTTAAACATTTTGCCACAGCAATCAATTAGTTGGCTGTTATTGTGTTTTGCTTCTAAGTAATTTTTAGCACATTATTTGAAATTATTGCATTCATTCATTCATTCATTCATTCATTCATTCATTCATTCATTCATTCATTCATTCATTCATCCATTCATTCATTCATTCATTCATTCATTCATCCATCCATCCATTCATTCATTCTCTGGATGTAAAAAATAAATAAATAAATGAAAAACATCTAATTACTTTGCCAACCTCACATTATCGTCCTCAGTCCTTGAGAGCAGCTGAAAACAATGTGTTCATCAACAGATGATGATGGTCTCTGTAGAACAAAGAAATGCTGCCGCTGCAGCTTCTGAGTTCTGACGTGGTCATGGATATATACTGCATATACTGTCTATATAAGGCAGGGGTTTTCAACCTTTTTGACACCAGGGACCACCATTGTTTCAGCATTTGAGCCAAATGAGGAATGGCCAAATGAGGAAATGGCTCAAAATAGTGGGCCCTAGTATGAAAAAGGTTGAAAACCACTGATTTAACCTCATGCCACCTACAAAATCGCGAATATTACTGACCACAAGATCATTTTTCTTTTTTGTGCTAGCTGTAGCTGAGTCTGTAGAGAGGCCTTCTGGGGTTTGGAAAGGTCACAGGTTCAAGCTCCATGGCATGCCCAGTCTGATGTGTCTAATTCCCCCCGAGGAACAGAGCACTTAGCCTTAAGCTTAACTTTTCACCTGTGTGCATATGAGCAATCAGAGTACGACTGCCTGTCTGGTAGACTTGCCTCAAATCAGACCACATCCACCATCATTGTTTCCCTCTTTATTTTAAGAACAACTTTGTTATATTTTTGCAAACCAAGATTCATGTTTAGGTTGTTATTAGAGAAATTAAAAGATGGTCCAGAGTGCCATTCATATGCATTAAGTAATTGATTGATTGATCACCTCTGCCGATCGCATCATTTCCAGGCCCCAGACTGTCACTTCCGGCAGATGAATCAAAACAAATGGTCAGCATTACGTCTAAAGACGTAATGTTAGTATTAGTACTATTAGGCAATTGTTTCGATAAGGCTAGAAGCACTGCTTGCACCTGCGGTGTTGCTGAGATTGCTGCGCTATACACTCTCAGGGGTGGATGTAACATTCCCCAATTGGGGGGGAAGGAGAAAATGGTATGGGGGCGACTTCATCCTCTGTGTCGCGGACGATGAAGCCGCACCCATACTATTTTCAGTTACAGGACTTTTATTAGGCAATATAAGCATCAATGATAACATCAGTTGTTGTTGAAGTTGCAACAGACACACAGCATGCATAAATCTAAAGGTCTGACTCAGTTTCTGTTTTGAATGATGAAATGCTGTTGGTTTAGTGGTGGCACAACTGTAGTTATATTAGTTAGTAGCAGTAGTAGTGTTTCAAATCGTTTTAAATATAAGCACTTTGATTTTTATTTGTTTTGCATTTAGGGGGGCACCCCCCCATGCCCACGCCTAGATCCGCCCCTGTACACTCTCCTCTCTCTCTCTCTCTCCAGATTGTTTCTTTCATGTCATCATAAGACAAATCGCCGGTGCGGGAAAAAGCCTCGTTTTTCTTTTCATGTCATAATGAAGCACAAATAATAGATGTGCGTTTCATCAAACACTACGTAATTAAGATAACGAGGTTTTACTATACAGAGGGCTGGAGCATGCCGGCGTCGCAGACAAAAAAAAAAAACACCCCAACAAAAACGCACTTTGCCAGAACGACATCTCATTTGAATTTGTAATTAACAAGGTTGCTTTTCGCGCGTCTTTGACCTACTGATTATAGAGCTAGCAGCCTTCTCACTGATAATGATCCTTTGGGTGTTTTTCTGTCACATAGACTCTGAGTTTATTATACTCCAAAAAGCGCAGTACATTTAAACAGTGATTGTTTTTTTTTTGTTTGGTTTTATTTGATTTAATTTCAAGTCAAATAATGAAAAGTAGTCACTGGTTAAGATATGGTTACAGTTATTGTTATAAGAAATAAACTTTTTAAAGGAATGATTTGAAATCTGTATTTTGAATTGGAACGTACAAAAAAAAAATCTTGGTCTCTGTCTTGACTGCTCTAGGTCTTGGTCTTGTCTTGGTCTTGCCCCCCTCTAGGTGCTTGTCTCGTCTTGATCTCGTCCGTGTGATTAACCAGATCACCATGCATTGCATCAAGCATTATGTGGGCCACGGAAACGCTATCAACAAGCTCAAATTTCATCCCAGGGATCCAAATCTTATCCTTTCTGTCAGTAAAGATCACGACCTTCGTCTGTCCACACTGACACACTGGTGGCTATATTTGGAGGGGTGGAGAGTCATCGAGATGAGGTGTTGAGTGCAGACTTTGACCTGCTTGGGGACAAGATCATCAACCACGGACTCTAAGACTCCTCTCAGAGTCTGTGGTTGTCTTAGTCTCGATTTAGTTGGTCTCGACTCAAACACTACTGTGAAGGAAGTCGACTTAAAGCGGTCAGGAGCATTGGCGGTGACGGTCCAGGGATGTTGAGTTCAAGTTTCACAGAAAGAAAATAAGTGCTTGCATTTAAGCAAGAGCATTTTTTTTTTCTGTACAACGATGTACATCAGGACACTGACACTGGGAAACGTTGCACGCCCACGGACAAGCGTGCAACGCAAAAAGAGCGGGGGGGGAAGGAGGAGGAAAACCAATTAGCAATAGAAAGAAAAATCTATTACCCATTTCACTTTTTCTGCCTAATATGGAGCTCAGAGGCACAGCGTTGAAGTCTTCAATCAATCCATTATTCATTTTAGCAGTGTGTGCTCTCTCCCCTAGCCTAAGCGGCGCACTACTTCTAAGAGCAAAGAAAAGTATAGGAGATAGAAAGCCAACACTATACCACTTTGAAGGCTAGAACCAATTAGGGAATCATGAATGTCTCCGCAAGTCCAGATCTTTTGTTACTGAACAGCCGCTAAATTGGGGTGCAAACGGGTGACTGGAAATTATATACAGTATTGTTATTTTATATCAATTTTTTATTATAGACTGATTTTTTTTACTTAAACCTATTTCGACTTGACACTATAGATTCCACAAAATGTTTGCTCTGAGAGATACATATAATCTTCAAAGTTTTGCGCTGCGTTTTCACGATTTCCTCCAAAAAAATAGTAATAGACAGTACTCATGGCACAGACACGTCCAATTTCACAACCTTTTCAAATGTGTTAAAATGTACCGTCTAAAATCGTGTCGACAACAGCAGGTCTACATGCTCTGCGTCACGCCGCGACACATTGGTGCTGCGTCTTCCCTGGTTTCCCGTCCCTCTGCGCCAAGTTGGCAACACTGGGCAGGTGGGTGGTCTCACACAGCACTCTGCCAATCACAGCGCCCCTGTGCTCTGATTGGCAGAGTGCTGTGTGAGACCACCCACCTGCCCAGTGTTGCCAACTTGCTGCATTTGTCACTATATTTAGCTTTCTTTCAGACCCCCCTAGTGCCAAAATTAGTGAAAAACTCCTGGCGGAAAATCTAGTGCTTTTTTTTACTGGTGAGCTGGGGCGAAATTGATTGACAGGCGCCAGAGATAAAACCCTCATTTTTCACCATTTTTCCTCCTATGATAGTGGTTTTCAAACAGTGGTCCCCAGGCTAAATGATGGACAGCTGGTTAACCAGATGTAACTTAAAATATTCATCATGTGAATTAGCCCAACTTAGTCTACTCAACTAGATAATGTGGAAGATTAATCGTCATTTTGATCTGTATGTTCCAGGCGAGCATCTAGCGCATTGTAGTGCATTTCGGAAGTGCCACTAGTGCATTTTGGATTTTGGCAGTTGGCAACACTGCACCTGCCAACAACGACTGACTATCGTGTTTGTTGGAGCGTCCGGTCCAAGAGCCGCAGGTGGCCCAAACACTGCCCGGAGCGCCAAGTCTCCCCAGGTCTGCCTCTGGAAGCAGGTGGATTGTTTCACTACGCAACCAGTCTGTATCCTGTTGTTGGATATTACAAGTGGTTCGCAATGTTCTGGTGCCAAGCCAGTGCAGTCTCACAGATAGTACTACACTATCCACGGAATGCCACCTACGAATTGCGTGCATACACTGCGAGTTAAAGCAAAAATCCGTGAATATGCACTTGGGCGTGTTTTTCCACAAACCGGAAGTGGCTAGGTGGCGGCGGGGCAGTTTGGGTTTTATAATATTATTTACTATTCTGTCCCTAATACATCGGAAATCGGACGCGGCTGAGTCGGCTCTGCCGACCATCACAATGCTCTGCGCGGCAATTGCTCATGGTTGGCAGAGACGGCGCCACTCCGTCATTTTCAGTGGAAAGACGAATATGCACGGATTTATTGTAAGCGAATATGCACCTCAGAATGGCTATGCATTGGTATGCACTACGTAATATCGATGTGATGGTGTCCGTTTTTTAATTTAATTTATTTAGTTTTCTTTCCGATTTCCCAAACTTCAGAGCTCTGGAATCTCTGTAATCCAGTGTTGGGGAACTTCCAGGAGATAGGGCGTAAGTGTCACAACGGTTTTGCATAACAATAGTCAGTTTTGCGTAACAGTCAACCGATTTGCAAAACAGTCGACCTTTTTGACATAACAATCGCGGCAGTTTGCATAATGGTCCAGGGTTAGGTTTAGGCATAGTTTTTAGTGAGGTTATGTTTAGGATTAGGGATTAGGGTTAGGTTTAGGCAGGAAAACGGTTGACTGTTATGTACAACGGTCGCTATCGTTCTGCAAAGCGGTTGCGGCGGGCTTTGCGGTCGAGGATTGCTTTCACTGGGGTTACAACACTGCTGAAATCTCTTGCAAATAACGGCAGCTTGAATCCTAAAGTACTTCCTCTAGTCGTTTTGAATGCAACAGCAGGGTGTACTGTATGGGGTGAACAGGGGTTTCCTTTTTTATTTCCTTCCTCATTTCATATGAGAGAGTTCCATTATGCCCATCAGATTATTGTGCGGGTCAGAGCGGCGCTTCAACCCCGCTCTGTGTGTGTATCCACACTCCATCTGGCTCTGACAGTCATCTGCGGTAAACCACAGAGGACATGAGTGCAAAGCACAACCAAAGATACTCTCATGTACATAGATAGGCATACTCACATTGGCGCCACTATATAGGCGACATGGACTACAAAGCCTACAAATGAGCGGTGCGCTGGTCATAGACAAGCGCATAGCAAGTTCATTCAGGAAACCTCAGTGCAGTCGCTGCCGGCCCTTTAAAGGGCCGCCTCAGCATCACATTCACATGATTGACTTCATCCAATCACAGGCTCTCACAGGCTATTTAAACTGTAAGTTTGTATTGCTCTTCCTGCTTGCTTGCTTGCTGCTGCTGCTGCTGCTGCTGCTCACTCTGATACTGCTGTTCTGCTTATGCTTAATCATTTTGCTGCTAACCCTCCTCCACCCCAGCTACCACCTGTAGATTTGGATCTGCCCTTTGGGTACGGGGGATTCGGAGTCCTTAAGGTCAGGACTGTTGCGCTTGATCTGAGTACCCAAAAAGCAGATCCAATTCATCCGCCAAACCATGATAAATATATTGCTTATTTTATATTCAATAAATGAATATTAAACCCTTCTTGAGTTGTCCTGACTGAAATGATCTCCTGAGTAGTCATGGTTTTCTCCTGATTACAGATTACAAAGAGACTTCCTGACTCCTTTCCTATCATATTTCACGAAGGTTTGTTGGTGCGATAAAGAATAATTGATAACAATGTAACAATCTTTCCTGATTTGTCTCTCCAATAGAAGCCGTTTTAGTATGAATATGTTGTAAATATTGTATGCCTTTTGATGATCGGATCCAGTATTTAGGTCAGTGTCCATGGAATTACGGAATGGAAGATAAGTTGTGTTCATATTCATTCTACCTTTGGAAAAGAATAGACTCCAACATTCTTCTGGTCTCCTAATATTGTACCCGCCTCCCCTGCATCGAGAGTCAGGAAGAAACGTTTGCCCCTCTTGCCATTGGCCTCTTGGGCACAACTACATAATGACTGCTAATGGTTGTTAAAACAAGAACAGAAAACCAAGCAGTCAGTAGCTAGGCAAACTATATCAACCCGCCAGCCAAAGAAGTTATCTGTACACTAGTGATATTACTTGTGTTACGTGCCACGGGGTTGTTTTTTTTTACATTTGCCAAAATCAGGAAGGATTTGTCCTTTCGCAACAAGTACATAATGTGCCCAAAACTATAGTTATTCCAACTGGCAATGGTGTTGGCGGAGACCCAATTACCAATTACAATTTAGGCTTTTAGCAGACACTATTCCACAGTGACATTAGCAAGTTGTGGATAGATTCAGAGATTTTTTGTTAAACAATTGCATTACAATAAGTCGACATAATTAGATGTAGAAGAATCGTCATTTTGTTATCTCTCCTGTTTGACCAAGATCAATACAGTATGACAGTGTGGACACGATCTCTATAACAATAACAAAATACTGAGGACAAATTGAGGCTGAATCTCAATTGGTGAGATTACCTACCTCAGAATCGCATTTAGCTGGATTGTAACAATAATAATAATGTCACCCTTTGTTTTTGCATTACAATGGCTTAGCACAGGGTTTTTCAACAGATGGTCCGGGGACCACCAGTGGTCCCTAAGAGGGTTCCAGGTGGTCTGGAGGCTAAATAACGCAAAGTTGATTAACCAGATGTAACTCTTTGAGAGCGTAAACATGAAACCAGATGTAACTCCAAATCATGTTTACACGCTCAAGAGTTAAAATATTCACCATCTGAATTAGCCCAACTCTACACAACTAGAGAATGTAGAAGGTTAATGGTCATTTTGATCTGTATGTTTGACTGTATTGTTTTCTCCGAAATCCAGCCTGGAATGGTGGACAGAAGCATCCGTCTACACAACATGTAGATGGATGCCATTTAACCTTTTTTTTTGTGTAAGCCTGCAAGGTTTTCAAGGCTAGGGCAAGTGCTATATTTAACCTATGTGACCGACACCAGGGGTGGTAGCCCATGGGCAAAGGGCTGTCTTAGAGTTGGCTATAAACTGTGTGTGTGTGTGTGTCTGTGTCTGTGTCTGTGTCTGTGTCTGTGTGTGTGTGTGTGTGTGTGTGTGTGTGTGTGTGCACCAATGGGTGTGTGGGGCAATAAATATTCTATATTTATTGCTTATTGCCCTTTTGGTGTTACTGATGAGAGCAGTTGTGGTGTAAAATGTCCCCCTGGGGATCAATAAAGTATGTCTACGAGGAGCTGGAGAGACCTCCAACCACTGCTGATGTTGTATTAACA
The DNA here is from genome assembly GCA_039105355.1 of Benthosema pterotum. Taxonomy (NCBI): domain Eukaryota; kingdom Metazoa; phylum Chordata; class Actinopteri; order Myctophiformes; family Myctophidae; genus Benthosema; species Benthosema pterotum. The sequence goes on from CM076988.1 coordinate 20,203,605, forward strand.
TACTCTGCCTCAGAGCTTCTCAGCAGGGACCGCCTTTTGTTTTTGCTCCCATTTTTCATGACATGGACTTAAAGATCTAAAATTCATTTCCAGATGCACAATATTACCATTTCGACAGCATGTACCAGTTCCCACTAATATCCAGTAACTTCACACAGCCATTGAAGAGGAGTGGACCAACATTCCACAGGCCACAATTGACAATCTGATAAACTCTATGTGAAGAAGATGTGTTGCACTGCATGGGGCAAATGGTGGTCACACCAGACCCTGACTGGTTCTGAGTCCCCAGACCCCCAATAAAGCAAAAAGAAATGCACGTTTTAGGGTGGCCTTTTATTGTGGACAGTCTAAGGCACACCTGTGCACTACTGATGTCACATCTGCATCTTTATGTGGCACACCTGTGAGGTGGGATGGATTATCTCAGCAAAGCAGAAGTGCTCACTATTACACATTTAGACATATTTGTGCTCCCCCTGTATGCTCTTAGCACCATTCAGCACCACTGATAGCTCCCACATACTATAGTATAACATTCAATGCCACACTTACACACTGTGCAGACCATTCAGCACCACGGACACCATTCAGCACCACGGACAGCTACGTCTTTCCCCTCACCATTCATAACCATGGACAGCGCTATATGATGAGAATCAACTCACTTTTTTTTCAGTTTCTTCTCTTTACCAATGCAGTTTCTATATCGTTGCACCAGGGGTTTTCAACAGGTGGTCCGGGGACCACCAGTGGTCCCTGAGACGGACTGTTTTGTTTCCCAAATCCAGCCTGGAATTGTGGACAAAGGCAAAAATAAATGTTTAGTTTTGGGGTCTGTGGGATAAAAATGGTGGTCAGTGGCTCAAATGCTGAATAAATAGTGGGCCCTGGGATCAAAAAAGTTGAAAACCACTCCTTTACACAACTACTTAACACGACAACACCGGCCAGCACAGGGTCTATATGAAAGTGAGGCTAAAGTCCAGCATGTTACGTAGCCTCTGCAAGGTTGAAAACCTCAGACATCCAAAACTGTTTCTTTTCAGGCTTAGATTTTGAAAGCAGAAACATGTTTATGCCTGGCACTGTAGTGTGATCAAGTTAAGTAGTGTAGGCGTCGATCTGTCGGAACATAACTGGCAAACACAATGGAAACGGGATGTTTTTCACCCGACAGAAAAGGATGATGCAAGCAGTAAAGCAATAGTATAGTGAAATAAAACTGTCTTGCCTTAAGGTGAAGACAAACGCATTTCATTTGTCCGCAGGCATTCTACACAGGGGTTCGAACAAGGGGTTTAAAAACAGGCAAACTTAGAGATTTGACGTCGGCCGTTATCATGAGATTAGTTAATCTATCATCACTCACTGTGGTCTCCGTGCACAAACTTTTAACTGGCGTAAACAAAATTCTCATGTTGAGATTGCTGCTGGGTCTTTTCTTCCCAGCGTTTTGGAAACAACACCTCTGAGAACGCCACCAGCAATTCTATGCATTTTTATCGTTTTTTTTTTTTGGTGAGAGCTGACAAGCTGCTGGTGTCCCCGATGTTCGTCTTCCTCCCTCAGCTCAGGAAACTCGAGGAAAAGTTTTTTTCTTTTTCTGGTTGTCTGGCACGGGGCCTTGAGCAGTGTGATATCTATTCGTTTGTCGTACAGTTGGACTCACTTTTTTCCGTCGCAGTCGGGTCCATGAAATAGGAGGAAAGAATAATGAAATTTCCTCGGTCGTTCCTTTGCAATCAAGCTCAGTTCCCTGATGAACGCAGTGGGTGCGGCGCGAAGCGGATTTTGTGCCAGCACACTGATTTGTTCTACACCTTGTTTTTGTTTCAAAGGACTTCTGGACTTCGTTTGGTATGCACTCGGTCACGGCCCTCGCACCCATAGAACAAGTACGGTATAATGCATGTTTGAGTGGTCATTGTGTTGATTGATCACTGATGCTTGTTTTATTTTCCCACTCCAGCTCTGGGCGAACCGTGGGAAAACCCCGCTCCGATGTTCGGAAACACTTTTAGGCCACTGTGGGTATGTAACAAATTTGTCCAGGCTTTCCGTTTTCGCACAGCGCGGACGAAAATGAAAGCCTGGGTGTCGAGGCTAAACATCGGGTAACATAGCGTAATTACTGTACATGGACCAAATGAGCCCTTAAAGGTTTGCAACTTGACAGTACGGTTATCGAATTATTATCTATCTCTGAAATTATCAGCAGATAATACTAGCATTAAAAATATTTGAATGGAAATAATTTGATAAATAAAAAAATATGAAAACCACTGGCAGGGAACTACTATATACATGTCAAGTACGTCATTGGGAGTTATAGGGTCAACTAGGAGCTAATGGTGCGGTCCAGTGCCCACACCACAGGGACCAGTAATGGGATTAATTAAATCATCAGTGTCTCAACTGAAGGACCCTCGTGTTTTATACATGCATTAGGCCAGGGGTTTTCACATCAAAGCCCATTATTTATTCTGTTTTTGAGCGTGGACGACCATGTGGCGAGATTCCGCCTCAATTTGTTATTGTCACCAGTGTTACCAACTTGGCGCATTTGTCGCTATATTTATCTTTTTTCAGAGATAAAACCCTCGTTTTTCACCATTTTTTTCTCCTATGATAAAGTCCTCCTTCCTTCCTAGAAGGAAACCAAAAGTAATGATCCATTTGGTTTCATTTTACGCTTGCTATTTTGACCGACATTTTGCCAGTCATCTTTTCTAAACTCAACATCAAAAGGTGGTCCGTGGCTAAAATGCAGAATAAATAGTGGGCCCTGGTATGAAAATGGTTGGAAACCCACTGCTCTAGCACATTCTAGTGCATTTTGGAAGTGCCACTAGTGCATTTTGGATTTTGGCAGTTGGCAGCACTGATTGTCCCATAAGATCGTGTCCACAATGTCAAACTGTATTGATCTTGGAAGCACAGGAGAGATAACAGGCACATGTTGATCAAAATAACGATTCTTCTACTATCTAATCATGTTGACTTCTTGTAAATTAGGTAATGCAAATGTTTAACAAAAATGTACTCTTGGGAGTGGGAAATTGAACCAAATGAGGGGCAATTTGGTTTCATTTATCACTCTAAAGAGTTACAGGCATTATAGGCAACTTTTTAGCCAAAAATCTGAATATGTACTGTACAGTACTTTGCATTTTCCCCTTCTGCATTGCTTCTACTTTGATGCTGCAGCTGTTTCTCTGTAGAGACTTGCTTTGTCCTGTAGATGGCCCAGAACTTTGTTGCTGTCAACAAATCATGAAAACAAATCATGAAAACAAATCATTATTTGAAAATGAGAGTGAACAATTCAACTAGACACTAGTGAGGACTGAACAAGGTTGTTTCGCTGGGGACTGTACAGTACAGTAGAACAGTAGAACCTCCCGACTTCACCAAGTCCCGCTCATAGTCTCAAAAGCACACCCTTTGCCCAGGGTGCTGTTCTTCCCATTTTCATTTTAAAGATTCTGGGACCTCTATAACTGTAATCGTCAGTGTTTTAATGTAAACGACGTGTCACACACAGTCTAATGATGTATGTGTGAACGGTACAGCCACGTTAATTTCCCCAGAGCAGTGGTAGAGACTAAAGTATTAATTATTATTAGTATGTATTGTCCGGTGGGAGCCACGTGCCAGAGAGCAGCAGTGATTAATGGCGGTGTCACAGGTGACGTGGGGTGAGGGCGAAATGCAGGCTGACCATCTGCTCCTGTTACTGTATGTTGCACATCACCGTGCCACTGAGTGGACACACGCACAAACGTGCACTGCACACGCATATACAGTCATCATTACTTGTGTGCAGTGTTGCCAACTTGGTGCATTTTTCGCTAAATTTTGCGTTTTCCCAGACCCACCCCCCTGGTGCCAAAATTTGTAGAAAAACTCCTGGCGGAAAATCTAGTGCTTTTTTGCTGGTGAGTTGGGGCAAAATTGGTTGACAGGCGCCTTGTTTTTCACCATGTTTCCTTCTATGATAGAGTCCTCCTTCCTTCCTAGAAAGGACCATTGGTAACCAAATGGACCCTTATAGATCTGTAACTCTTGAGAAAATAGTTTTCGCCACTCATGAGTCTCCCAGGTGGGATGATGTCTCGCACATGCCCTCTATAGACAACTGCAGGTTTGCCTACTACTGTCATTTATCTGCATCCTGTTATTCCTATACAGCAGGGGTTTTCAACCTTTTTGACTCCAGGGACCACCATCTATTCAGCATTTGAGCCACGGACCACCATTTGAGAACACTTTAGCCGCACAGACCCCAAAACTAAAGATTTATTTTTGCTTTTGTCCATTTTCTAGTTCTGTAGACTTGGGGCTAATTCAGATGATGAATATTTTAACTCTTGAGAGTGTAAAAATGAAACCAAATGGACCCGCAAGGGTCCATTTGGTTTCATTTTTACGTTCTCAAGAGTTACATCTGGTTAACCAACTTAGCTGGGGACCACCTGGAACCCTCTCAGGGACCACTGGTGGTCCCCGGACCACTGGTTGAAAATCCCTGCTATATAGTATGAAGTTCTGAGTCAGGCATACCCAAACATGGAGTATTATGGAGCCTGGGCACTATAGGGGCAGGGGCCCTGTCCAGACCGTGGGCAGAGGCGGCCTCTTGTGGCGGTTCTGGACAACCGGGTAGGTCCAACTGACTGGAAGGGGTGTGGAACGAGTGTGTCGAATTTGTCTTTGCATTTGTATAAAATGTGTGTGTGTGTGGTTGTGTTTATTGTGACATATACTTGCTATATACAACGCAACCCTTGTGTTTTTGCCGCTGGCTTCCTGCACTGGTGTTCATTCTCTCTCTCTCTCTCTCTCTCTCTCTCTCTCTCTCTCTCTCTCTCTCTCTCTCTCTCTCTCTCTCTCTCTCTCTCTCTCTCTCTCTCTCTCTCTCTCTCTCTCTCTCTCTCTCTCTCTCTCAGCTGCTATCGTTCAAACACAGCTTCAAGGTTGGCGCTGCCAACAGACAGCCATTATATTTATAGCTGTCTTCTCCTCTCTTGGTTCGTCACTGAAGTGCTGTGGGAACATTTGTGACATGCAAAGAAATGTACACTTTGTCACTTTCCCGCACTAAACTAATCACCTGCAAGGAATTTCCTGACAGAAAGTAGCTCATAAAATATCTATGGTGGATTCTTTTTTTTTTGTTATTAAACACAAAACTTTGCAGGTAGAGAATAATTCATGCGTTTCCGTAGAACTGCAGTGTTGGTGAGTTTGATGTGGCGCAGTCAGATGTAGTGTTGCCAACTGCCAAAATCCAAAATGCACTCGTGGCACTTCCAAAATGAACTAGTGTGTGCTAGAGCAGTGGTTTTCAGCCATTTTCATGCCAGGGCCCGCTATTTATTCTGCAATTTGGCCACGGAGGACCACTATTTTGATGTTGAGTTTAGTCTCAGACTATAAATAACTGGCAAAATGTTGGTCAAAATAGCAAATCCTTTACGTTTTCTAAATGTGTAGATTCCTGAAAATTAGGTAATTCCAGATTTTTAAATATAATTTAACTCTTGAGAGGGTAAAATGAAACCGGTCCATTCGGTTTCATTCTACAATTTCAAGAGTTACAGATCTATAGGGGTCCATTTGGTTACCAATGGCCTTAACCTAGGAAGGAAGGAGGACACTATCATAGGAGAAAAAATAGTGAAAAAAACGAGGGTTTTATCTCTGGCACCTGTCAACGAATTTCACCCCAACTCACCACCAAAAAGCACTATTTTCCACTAGAAGTTTTTCACTAATTTTGGCACTAGGGGGGTCTTGAAATAAAGCTAAATATAGCAAAAAATGCGTCAAGTTGGCAACACTGCAGTCAGATAGGACTTTTCAGTTTGGATACATAGGATGACAAGGCGTGTGTGTGTGTGTGTGTGTGTGTGTGTGGTGTGTGGTGTGTGTGTGTGTGTGTGTGTGTGTGTGTGTGTGTGTGTGTGTGTGTGTGTGTGTGTGTGTGTGTGTGTGTGTGTGTGTGTGTGTGTCAGCGCAGTAGGCTCTATTACACAGTGAAGCCTCAACGAGTCTCAAAGAGTCTCCAACTGCGCAGCCACCCGGTCATTGAATTAGTGGCTTAATCTCCATAAATTTGAGGCTTCGTGGCATGTGTAATTGCTAGAAAATAGAAAACTTTCTGTGGATGAACTTCTCCTAGACCAGAATAGAGCACATTTCAATCCCTAACCTCTGCTGCCAACCCTGCTGTGGGGGTGCTGTCCCGACTGTTTACCTCAGGAACCCTGAATAGAGATTACTGTCAGTGTCGCCAACTGCTAAAATCCAAAATGCACTAGTGGCACTTCCAAAATGCACTAGACCCTTGCCAGGAAGGGAATATACAGTAATAGTATATACTGTATATATAAACATAGAGTGGAAATACAGTGTACAAAAGGACTACTTTCAGTACACACACGCACGCACGCACGCACGCACACCACTCACACCCATGCTGATTGCACGCACCTGCAGGTCCAATCAGTGCCTGCCTGCAGCCAGTTCTCAGTCAGACAGTGGTGAAGAGTGGTCAGCTGTTGTTGCTTTTAGGATTTCTGCAGTTTCCAGTTTGTGTGTGTTTATGCCACTGCCTCCCCCCATGTCCTTGGCTAGATCCGCCCCTGCCTCAGAAAGCTGCAAGAAATTCTAACTTGTACGTCTCTAATGAACGGAAGCTTTTTGACAGTGAATAACACGGCTTACAGTATATTTAGTCAGTGGCCATGATGGATGCGCTGAAATCTGCTCCGCAGCTTCCAAACCTCAACTCCTTCCAATTTAGTGTGACATAAAACTCAAGCGCAACAATTCCACATCCATTGTGTTTGTCAGTCTGCATCGTACCAGACAGCCATTCAGTGTTAGCCATCTGGCGAGCTAATGTACCCCAAAATGCTGCCAATTGCCTTCTTTAATGTAAAATCCATTCTATTTCTGAGAAAACTACAGTCTCTCCATGTATAGAACTGATTATTGCCTCTAATTAACAGTGATTGACAACTGGCAATCTCCTGCTCGTTACTGAGATGCTCTGCACGAGGCCAGGTGTGTGACTGAGTGAGTGGGCGAGAATGAGTGTAGCCAAGTCTTCTTATTACAAGCGACCTGAGGCTATATTCTTGCCTGTAAATGTTACTGCAGCTATGGGTTGCAGTGTAGATGGTTAATGCAGTGAAAAAAATACTGGTTTGTGCCGGATAAAGTATGTATTGAAAATAGCCATGGTGCAGGCTCAATTGGTGAGCTTCTATATCAGCTATTTTCAAAGATTCACTCTACTGTATACTGTATTGTTAAAGGACCACTTCACCACTTTTCAATGTATATTCAGAAACTTCTTCCAATGACCTCATCAATGGTGGAATCCAAGCCAATATGATGATGTCATTGGAAGAAGTTTCTGAACTACCCACAGCCCTCCTGTGAGACACGGACTGAGTAGAAAAATAGTGGTATTTTATCGTGTACATTGGTAAGGACCTATTATATGAAGATAAGTTGAAAAGTGGTGAAATGGTCCTTAATGTGGTAGAATTAGTTGCTTCTGTTATGTTTATTTTTAATAGACCTGGTTGCTTGTTTCTTAAAACAAAATGGCAACACTGAGTTATGTTTCTGTGCTGGCAGCAGTAGCTTGAGAACAGTTTATTTTATTTTGCGAGTGGCTCCAGTTATTAATGTCGATAGTTCACAAAAACTGCGTTTTGCAGACCTCCACTGAGTTCTGGAACCCATGCTGGGCAGATTGGGAGCTGAAGTGGTATACTATTTGATGTGAACTATCTGCAGAATTGGATTTGTGGAATTCTAGTTGCCATTCAGGACTCTTTGTGCAGTGGTTTTCAACCTTTTTCACACCAGGGCCCACTATTGATTCAGAATTTGAGCCAAGGACCATCATTTGATGACATTTTTAGCCCCACAGACCCCAAAACTAAAGATTTCTTTTGCTTTTGTCCACAATTCAAACAAAACAGTCAAACATACAGATCAAAATGACCATTAATGTGATGATGAATACTTTAACTCAAGGCTGACCTTGGCAGCATCTTGAGATGTCTGACTGCCATATACTGGTACGATGCAGGTTATTACAAGCACACAATCCCAGAGGAGAAAAAAAAAGCTTCTCAGTTTAAGCTCCAAACCGTCTCTTGAGACACGTTTATTTCTCATTTTAAGATCACCTAAAGCAACACTGTGCTTGTGTTTTTTCGTATTGCGGCTGCTGCTTTTGGACTATTGTTCGGCAAATAAAAGCCCCCCACTCCACGCTTTGTTTTCTCCCCTTTTTGTTGTGGAGCCGCCAGAGCCTTCCGTTTGTCATGTTCTCTTGGGGGTCCCTGTGCTTACTCACTCACTCCACAGCTGACACCACCACTCCATCACAGTGAATAAAGGCTGCAGGGCTTAAGCACACTAAGGCTGTAAGTGTTAGATTCTGGCCTGCAGACGTTTAGAAAGGCTTGTTTCTGGAAGACCCTCTCTCTCTTTCTCTCTCTCCCCACGGCTAACTGCCTTTAACGCCGCCTTTTCCTTTCTCAACCTGCGCAAATCTTTGTGAAAGTCATTCGGTGGCGCGCCATGAGCTTGTAGATCTGCTATTTTTCAATAGTTAAAACATAATGCTGAGAACACCAAAACGCGTTCAGTACACTTAGGGTTAAACCAAGGTTCCTGTTCTAGGTCAGGGGTTTTCAACCTTTTTCATCCCAGGGCCCACCATTTATTTCACCAGCATTTGAGCCACGGACCAAAAAAAAAAAAAAAAACCATTGAAAATGGGTGGAATTCCCCTTTAATGTGTGTAAAGGCTCAAACATACTCCAGGGTGAAGTGAGTTTAGGTGAAGAGCTTTCACCGTGGTGTAGTTCATTAAGGCTTCACCCTGGCTCATACTTACGCCAGGGTGAAGCCTTGAAAAAAACTACAACACGGTGACACCTTTTCACCGCGAGCCACTTCACCATGGAGTATGATTGAGCCTTAACAGTTATCGTGCCGTGGAAATAGATCTACGTCTCCCGTTATCATTATGATTTACAGTAACGACTGATGCCGCTGCCGTTGAGCTACGCCTTTGATCGTTACTTACGGCGCCGGTTTAATACGATCCCCATGCTAACAGCAGCTAGCAGCGACCGCATCCACCATTGATAGACCATAATAAGGGACGGACCAAACTGGAAACCGGAAGTGTGTGTCGCCAACTAACTTGTTCGTGGGGGAACATGGACCGAAACATGAAATATGACTTTTTGATGAAAAACGCTGGCACTGGCTACCTCAAAAAATATGAAAAAGGGCTGGCACTGGGAGTGTTAACAATCAAGGCTGATTTGTGTGCATTGTGTTTATTCTTTATAGAAGAAGGAATAGCAGGCTAGCTTACTGTAGCCTTCATCCCTACCACACACACACACACACACACACACACACACACACACACACACACACACACACACACACACACACACACACACACACACACACACACACACACACACGGTTGTCTCTGCTAGCGTAAACAAACAACTTCTTAATACTTTAATCCTTTGTGTAATGAACGCGTTGTGGTGTTTTATCTGTTGAAAAATAGCAGATCTACAAGCTCATATCGCGCCAGCGAGTGGCGCGATATGAGCTTGTAGTTCTGCTATTTTTGAAAAAATGTGAAAATGTGGTGCAAATCTTTGAATACATTATTCCGGAAGCAAACATTTTTAACCAAAATCTTTGCTTCTGGGGGATCCCTAGAACAACATGTTTTTAGATGAGGTTCTGCAGTTAAATAATAGACATTTCTGGGGGTCCTTCCTATGAAATATGTTAAGCATCACTGACACAGAAAGAGATTTTTCCAGAAAAACTAGAATCTCGCGCCATGGACTCGAATCTAGTGTCAGAAACTGGAATCTAACTTCAGACACTACAATCTACTGAGAGGAACTAGAATCTACCGTGCGGGACTAGAATCTGGCACGATGAACTAGAATCTAGCATCAGAAACTAGAATCTGATCAGGACACAAGGGGTTAATCCGTGTTCAACTTGATGGCACACTTTATCACCATCGCTGACAACGTGCAGCTCACTACTCCACCAGGTATTTGCCAAGGCATTAAGCTGGAGATGAAATGGTTTGTTTGCTACAATGAGAGAGTGCACATCACAACGCTCCTGTTCAGATGCTTTGGATTACGGATCCTTTGGAGTCCCGAGTGACTTCATATCTCGCCTCTCTCTCTCTCTCTCTCTGTCTATTTTACAGTTCTAGCCCGTTCCACGTACTACAGCTTTTGATTCCCTCCTCGGAGAGCTCACTTAACCCGCTCCGACCCGACACTAGATTTCTACAAAATGTCTTCTAAATCCAAATAGTTTTCCGAAAAATCTGTTTCTGTGTCAGTTGATGCTCAACATATTCCATACCAAGGCCCCGCTGGAATTACTCTGTTTGGTTGTGAACACACAGCTGATACGGTTGTTCTAGGAAGCCCCCAAGAAACAAATGCTGGAGTTAAAACTGCTCCAAAAGAATATGTATTATATATATTGGCCTGAATATGAGACTGTTAATTTTCCCAATGGAAATATCGGAGAAAAAAAAATGGAGGATTCTTATATTCAGGGGGTATACTATTTGACGTTCAATGTTCTTTATTCTGTAAATGGGTCTTGAAAAATGAGGGTCGTCTTATATTCTGGACAATAATATATACACAATATATATAAAAAAAAAAAAACGCATCTACAAGCATGCAGATCGTGTAGCATAATACTTAAAGGTATAGTACCTGATTTCACTCAATTCAAATACTGTTATTTTTTTCCTTATTTTTTGGCTCCCTACTATAGAGTGCGGTGACCATACTTGGACAAAAAATAAAAATAAAATAAAACCTAGTTTCAGTTTGGGCTTTGGGAGAAAAGCCTTTCGTCCAATCAGGATGAGAAAGGCCTTCCTCAAATCAATATCGAGAAGGGGGTGGGCCTTGGTGTATGTGCTGTTGGCCTGTTGCCACATACACACTGTAGAGTGTGTGCATGTGCACATCTTGTCACCGGGATGACTATAGGGTTTTCCAAAGAACTGGTACTTCCCGTCCGGATTGGCTTAATTGTGATTGTGTTAATTGTTAATTAATGAATCGTAAAGGAACGGTGTACAGAGAGGGTATGAGATGGAAAAAAAATAAATGACATGATGAAAAGGGCTTTTCACATGGGGACTGATACATCGCGGCTCTAGTTCATTTTCAACAGGACCGGCGTTGTGTGCTTAAACACCCTGTGATAGAGGAAGCGCGTGACAGAAGGTCATCACACAGCCTCCATTTATTTATTTATTTTGTCGCGTGCATGCTCATTCCGTGTCCACGCCCAATGTGTTTTTCGCCTAGATTCATGTTTGTTGTTCTTGTTGTGTTTTTTTTTGCTTAAAATAGTCCCTTTCCATCTTCCCAAACAAAAAAAACATGCCATCGGACCAAGAGTGTATCTAAAACGGTGGAGGAATTACAGCCAGGGGCGGATTGGCCATCTGGAGTACAGGGAGTTTTCCCGGTGGCCTGCGCCACCTAGTGGCCTGGACAAGATCCAAATGCACTAGTGGCCCTTCCAAAATGCACTAGAATGTGCTAGCTGCTCGCCTGGAACATACAGATCAAAATGACCATTAATCTTCTACATTCTCTAGTTGTGTAGACTAAGTTGGGCTAATTCACATGATGAATATTTTAACTCTTGAGGGTGTAAAAATGAAACCAAATGGACCCGCAAGGGTCCATTTGGTTTCATTTTTACGCTCTCAAAGAGTTACATCTGGTTAACCAGTGGCCCCCCCAGGGTGGCCTGGCAAAGGCAAAATTGTCCCGGTGGGAAAATATGTGCCAATCCGCCCCTGAGGAATAGATGGAGGAGAGCAGAGGAATACTGTTGCACCCACGTTCACTTTGTGGGGCAGCAGTGGATCAGGGTCACCATCCAGTCACCGGATGGTAGCCGCAAGGTTGCCGGTTCGATCCCGGGCTCCCGCAGAGTTGGTGTCGATGTATCCTTAACCACTAATTGCTCCTTAACCACTAACCACTTAACCACTAGTTGCTCCTGATGTTCTAGTAGGTACCTTGCATGGTTTCCACTGCCATCAGTGGATGGATGTGTGTGTGAATGGGTGAATATGATGCACAAGCTATGTAAAGCTCCTTGGATAAAGGCACCATTTACCACAGTGAACCACGGTCCTTGCAGTCACATGATCATCTCGGTTTTTGTTTAAAAAATTGGCGTCATTTGTTTATATGTCGAAGCGCACTCTGATTGGCTTTGCCGAATCAGAGGTGGATCTGGCACGAACCCTGGCGAGCCTTCCACCCCAGCACCAAGACTCTGGGCCCAGGGTAGGGTTACATGGGTTAAGTGTCGTTATCCATTGCGCAAAAAGATGGTCATAATGTTCAATGTGTGAAAATTTAATGCTGCCTCTCTCTCTCTCTTTCTCTCTCTCTCTCCTCACAGCTCCGCTGACAGACAAGCCTCCCAAAATCCTGTTTCCCTCCGAAGGCCAAGTGAGCGTCATGGAGATGGTGCTAGGTAAGGAATATTCATATCCATGTGCCGTCGGGGGGACAGAAACCTTGTATGTACAAAAACCTTGGACATGCACTGTAGCTGACCTACAAGCTCTCAAGGCTGTGTTGAGAGCTTGCAGATCTGAGCTTGTAAGTAGATCTGGGACACTTCGTCCCATCCAGTGGCATTTCTAAGCAATTTGGAGCCTCAGGCAAGAAAATCCATTTTTCTCCTGTGACGTCATACCTATGACAGGCACAGTAAAATGACGCCCCAAGGGATAAAATTATGAACTATTTTTAAACTAAAGAACATATTATGTGTTTTAAATGTTCAATTCTAGTTATAGAGGACAAGTATAATGTATTTATCCATATGAGGCTTATTAGCCTGGGATCCTTTGAAAGCATGTCTGGTGGTCGAGAAGCTACGAGGTTTCTTGCCTGACAACGCTGCTTTGTTTCATGTCACTCGACTGCGCTGCTGTTGTCATGAGCTACTTGTTGGTGAAAGCGATTGTTTTTTTTTTTTTTTTTTTCATTTCATCGCAACGTGCGTCTCAGTTTTATTTTGCTCTCAGGTTTTTTTGGACATCAATGCTGTGTCCTGATTGGGTGTTGTTGTCAGATGTGAATCAGATTATGGTTTCCAAATGCCACTTGCGGTGTCATAAACATTCACCAGTTGATGGATTTAGGGCATCAGAAAAGCTTGTGTTGTTTAGACATGTGGTCCCAAACTTTTTTAAGGGTAATGTGATTGGCCGAAATCATGAAAGTACGACAGGAAATCCGATTTCGGCCTCATTCACGATTCACGGCTGGACAGTCTAAACAAGTGTTTGTCCCAAAGTGACACTTCCTGAACTTGTTGATCTGTTATTTTCGTTTTATCCGAGGATAGTGACGCCTATAGGGTTCACCTGTGGTGTTTAAATCCACCTGGACGACGGAATGTTTTCTGGTTTGTGGCTCCACAACATTGACATGGTTCATGATGGTTCAACTACTGTATATCAGCTGCATAATAATGCTCAACTAGGACACCATAGGCAAATCTCTCTCTCTCTCTCTTTCCTGTCTCTCACTCTCACTCTCTCTCACTCTCTCGCACGCACACACGCACACCCAGTGTATACAATGTTATATAGTCTCCCTTCTCATTATGTGTAGATTTGTGATGCTGACATTACCAGAGATGATTGCTTGGTGAGATTGTGCCAACTGGCTTGTTGAGAGTGACACAGTGCTGGGTGCTTTCATGAGAGTTCAATATGAAAGTTTTCACTCCTCTGGGCAGAGAGTTTCAGGGTCGGGGAAGTGGCTGATGGTCGGCTGGAACGTAACAGGGCCATCAGATATTCAAATGCTAATCAGGTGTCTTCCGTATACCTGCAAGGTATAGTGTACAGGCATAGAGTACACATTCACAACCTCATACAGCCAAGCCGATACAACAGTTAGAAGAGCTTATACCAATACAATAAAGACAACTTTGTTATGTTTTTTAAAGTAAGAACGCATAATTAACATACAAAGTAGCGAGTTGTTCGCGCGTGTTCGCGCGTGTGTGTGTGCGCGTGCGCGCACAGCCCCCATGAAGACTATAAAAAATATTCCGCCTCTGCTTTTGTACGACTACAGCAAAGATCCACAAGTTCGAGTGGCTATACGCGAGATGAGAGGTTTCCGGCCGACCTGCGACTATACGCACAGGGTGGTCATGCGAAAGTCATCTCCTTTTGTTACCTTATGGGGTATGATAGAGAGAAAATGGGTCGCGGGGAAGGCTTCCTTTTGAAGTGAATTGGTCACGGCTGGATGCACACAGAGGTAAACGGAGGTTGGCTGGGAGAAAATAGCTGCTGCAGAGTCATTGTGGGTTCAGTCTGATGACGGCTAAAAAAAAAAAAACGTAATCTTTTTTTTCCAAATGTCACATCTGACTAAATGTTAGCGGGCGACAGGGGCGGATGTAACATTTCCCAATTGGGGGGGCAGGAGAAAATGGTATGGGTCATATCATTTTTGGTTACAGGACTTTTATTAGGCAAGTATAAGCATCACTAATAACATATGGGTCATACCATTTTCGGTTACAGGACTTTTATTAGGCAAGTATAAGCATCAATAATAACATCAGTTGTTGTTGCAACAGACACACAGCATGCATAAAGCTAAAGGTCTGACTCAGAGAGTTTTCTGTTTTCAATGATGAAATGCTGTTGGTTTAGTGGTGACACAGCTGTAGTTAGTTAGTAGCAGTAGTAGTGTTTCAAATCATTTTAAATATAAGCACTTTAATTTGAAATATCTTGGGTTGTTTTGCATGCCATCATGTTTGGGGGGGACAGTCTGGGCATTTAGCTGGGCCTATTACTGCCGAGCTCTGCTGATAATCCTCCATGTCGCCGACAGGAAGAAACCTCATATCTCTGCATTTCACACAAATAACTGAAAATAGTGTTTGTTCAAGGCTGTACTTTGTTGTTAAAGGACCAAGGTTCATGTTTTAGGTTGTTATTAGAGAAAGTAAAAGATTGGGTGGACATGATAAAAAAAAAAAGTTCCCCCATTCTGTGTTCTCAAGTAATGGAGGTCTGAAGAAAACCACTATGGTGAAACATCTTGATGACATCATCAAGATGTATTTTCACCATGTTAATGGATTTCTTTAGACGCTTCTTTTTTTCTGAGAGCGTACAAATGGAACCAAATGAACCCGTTAGGGTTCATTTGGTTGCATTTGTACGCTCTCAGAAAAAATGTTGAAAATGGGTGGAATTTCCCTTTAATTGTTTTACATTCCTTGCTTTCTTTAGTTTTAGGGATTTCGGCTGTATGCGATTCGAACATTGTCCTAAATACACATTTGTTTCCACAATTTTAACCCTGGTAGGACGACGAACGCTCCTGAGCGTCCGCCGACCTACGTCACTTTGACACGACGTCGCGTGACGATGACGTCACTGTCGGACTTCTGGGTGGTCTCATTTTAATCCGGAGTTGTTGTAGATTTCAACCAACGTTGGTTTGAAGAGAATCGGCCACTTTTTCACATAAATATAACCCTTTGAAGTTGACATAAATATGTACACGTGTCCAAATGCGTAAAATCTGTGCGTATGTTGTTATTTATCCATGTGTTTGTTTATTCTTTTCTCCGATGTGTCGTTCGTTCCATTGCTTTTCAAAACAAGGTTTTTACACCAAGGATGAGTCAAAAAGCTAGTTAGCTAGCCAGCATTTGGCTAGTGGGAGGCAGTTACCACGTCGTAGACGTGTAGGGATGTGACGTAGCCGAATCCTCCTTCAGAATCTCCACCGTCAATCCGCCGTCTATAGGCTATACACTATCATGGCCAGAGTTGCGACATTGAGGGGCAGGGACACAGCTCATAGACTCCAATGCATTCCGTGACTTCCGGTTGTCCCCATTGTCAATAGAAACTCTATGTAGAAGAGCTTGGACTGGCCCCATGAAATGAACGTACCTAACGGTTCCGTGCGTTCACTTCCTGTTTCCCTCAGCTCTGCACTTGAGAGAGCCACAACACACGAACTGCACGCGATGCAACATTTATTTTTATATAATACACACATGTGAGGGTGTGTGTGCGCGCATCTGCCCGTGCGTTATGCGCAAAACAAAGACAGGTCGATCGATAGTGTGTGAGGGAGGGAGAGTGTTTTAGGTCAGTGTGTTAGTGTTAGTTCTTTGTTTGTTTTTTATCGTCGTGTTGTTATCACAATGGATGGACCATTAGCGTCCGTATCAAAACATACTTTTAGGAGCAATCAGACATCTCGACAGAAGACGTTGCCATTATATTACGTGGCAAAGTCGCCTTGGACCTGATGGCTATTGAATATGGATACATTCTGAGTAAGTGATTTCCCTTCTCTCTTCTCCGTCCCTTTCTCTGTGTGTGTGTGTGTGTGTGTGTCTGTGTCTGTGTCTGTGTCTGTGTCTGTGTGTGTGAGTGAGCAGACACATATTGAAACATTGTACACATTATGGTCCTGACTTCTGGAAGCAAAACTGTTACAATATGTTTCCATATTGTTGTATAGGCGGAGGAAGAGGAGGAGGAGCAGCTGGCTGGGCAGTTTCATACTGAGGCCAGATACTAGTTGTTATAGTTTCTGAGCCTAAGAAGTGAGTACCAGTTCACTTTTATACACTATTACCAGTAATAATAATAATCTATCACGTGCACAGACTGGCCACGGAGCACCAGATGTTTTTGCATTGTTTTTTTATTGGTGCTTCATGTAATATGATGGTGACAGAACCCCTTTTGTGAATCATGTAATACTGTTTTTACATTTTCTTTCCAGTGACGGTGACGGAACCTATTTTGTAAATCATGTACTAATGTTTTTACATTTCTGCAGTGATGGTGACACTTCACCTGTGGCGGTGACACAAGAGAAAGAGGCCATATGGCAGCGGGGGCATGCAGAGGTTAGTGTATTTATTATTGTAATGTTGAATTCAACTGTTAGATATGCATGTCACGTGTGGAGCTAATCACATGAATTTACTTATTGATTGGTGTGATTATCTGCAATTGTAGGCCAAGAGCTCAGTCAGCTCCACCCCTCAGCTTGGGAGACTGATGGCGAGAAGGACAGCGGCCCTGTGAAGCAGTTCAAGTTCCTCCAAAAAGGCCAACACCTCCACGCCCTACCAGCCGGTCGAACTGTTTGATCTGTTTCTCTCATAGTGTTTTGCACATTTTGTGTGAGAACACAAACAAGTGTGCCGCCATCAGCAAAGCCCAGGGGACGAAATACAGGTGATATGAGGTCAGCGTGGCGGAAATGAGGAAGTTCATTGGACTACTATATATAGTCTTTGTTGAACTGTCAAATGTCCAGGAGTACTGGAGGAAGAAGCATGTCTGCTCAGTGCTATACCCTGGTACCCTGGCAAGAGATTGTTTCAGGGCATAAATATAAAGATCTGTGAAAAACGCCTAACATAACCTAATACCAGCTCAAAATAAGTAATGACTATTTTACTTGAATTCCATCATTCTATATTCATATAGACAATAGATCTTGACCTTTTCAACAGACAATATGATCAGATAAGCATGTTTGTGATCTTTACAAGTCCATAAACCTTATTTTTCAAATCCGTTTTTGTCTATTTTGTCTCTTTCTGGGTCAAATGCATTGATATTAGGTCAAATTGAAACAAATAATTGTTGAGACATATGGGTTAGGTTGTGCTGAACAAAAATATACCAAATATAGCTATGAAATACTTCCTAGTGTGGAATATAAGGACTAATATAAGATCTGTAAAAAAACGCCTGGCATAGATATACCTAATAACAGCTCAAAATAAGCAATTATGGCTTTATTTCTCTTGAATCTCATCATTTTACATTCTTATAGACCACATATCCTGACTTTCTCAACAGCCAAAATTCTTTGATAATCATATTTGTGATTTTTACAAGTCCATAAACCTGAAAAACAAGGTCCGATTTTTGTTTTTTCATGTAGTTTTTGGTTCAAATTACCTTTTATAGTATGTAAAAGTGAATTAATTATGGTTTATTATTGTAGCTGAGGTTGTCCTGAAAAAAGGGGTACCAAACATTAGTGGCAGGACACTTTATGAATGTGTTTTATAAAGGAAAATGCAAAACATCACAAAACGGAAAATGCTCAACAGTGTCCTTACAGGGTTAAAGTGATTTCTTTTTTTTTTTACTCTCTGATACTACAGTCCTAATAAACCCCAGGAATTTCGAAGCACTTGCTTGGCAGGCAGAGCCTATTAATTTGCCTGGTCACATTTAATCCAATGATGAATCATTGTCTACAATCCGCCACAGTGCATGTGAGAGCTCTGCAGGGAGCTGCAGATATTGGATATATTTGATTTGACATGCAATCTCCTGGGGTCTACGCTGGGGCTTCCTCCTACTGATCCACAAGCAGAGCGTTGCCAATATTATCTGTTTTCTTCCGCCGAATATTCACAACATTGTACTTGATACAGCCACGTAGTTAAACATTTTAAAGGTAATGGAGGCAACTTTTTAGCCACAAATAGCAAAATAGATAGATATATATTTTTTTGCCTTTTCCCCTCTACGTTGCATCTACTTTGATGCTGCAGCTGTTTCCCTGCAGACAGACACCTGCTTCGTCCTGCAGATGATCCAGAACGTTGTTGTCAACAAATCATGAAAACAAAACAGAATAGATGAAAGAATAGAATGGTGTACAGAATGGAACCCTCCGGGTGCTGAGACTAGTAAAATAAATGAACACTCCAGAACTTCACGGTGCAGGGATTTAGAATCTTCTGCTTACGGGCTTGACAGGGGGACGTTGTCAAATCCGTCTGCACATGCACGCACGCACACACGCACGCGCACACACACACACACACACACACACACACACACACACACACACACACACACACACACACCACACACACACACACACACACACACGTGTATTTGCGTGCCTCCCGGCGTCAGCAGTTTGAGCAGCAGGCGCTGGCGGCGACGGTAACGTTCCGACGCACACGCCCAAACGCTCAAAGTCCTCGTGGCGTGTCACTTTGTTCTTCCTCATGCGTGTCGTTTTTTTTTCTCTTCCCTGTCACCTCCAGAAAACTCTAGTCGACAACTCTAGTCGTAGAGGGGCGGTGGTAACATTTACCAATTGGGGGGGTAGGAGAAAATGGTATGGGTCACACCCATACCATTTTCTGTTACAGGACTTTTATTAAGCAAGTAATACATCAATAATAACATCAGTTGTTGTTGAAGTTGCAACAGACATGCAGCATGCATAAAGCTAAAGGTCTGACTCAGAGTTTTCTGTTTTCAATGATGAAATGCTGTTGGTTTAGTGGTGAGACGATTGTAGTTTGTTAGTAGCAGTAAATGTTTCAAATACTTTTAAATAGGCTGTAAGCACTGAAATATCTTGGCTTGTTTTGCATGCCATCGTGTTTCGTGGGGGAGCCTGGGCATTTAGGGGGGCATTGCCCCTCCTTACCCATGCCTAGATCCGTCCCTGGGAGGACTCAGATTTTGAGGGGTTTTGCCTGGAGAAGGCGTTTTTAATATTGACAGCTGCCAGTCGGTCGGAAGCCTCTCAGGAAACCTCTTACTGTATATCCAAAGTAGGGATGTCCCCATGCCACTTTTTTCAATTCAGATAGGATCCCAATACCACAATTTCTGTGTTAGCCGATACCGATACCAAACACGGATACCAGAGAATAATATATAATGGAAAAAAGGGGAAAAAAGAAAAAAAAAGGGGAAAAAAAACCTATATGAATTCCACCAACCGGGAATAGCAGACTCCTCACTCAAATGTGCACTTGGGCAAATACAAAGCAAAGTCCATGTGACCCAACATATTTATTTAATTGGTATAGTGTCAAACCCTCACCCCTGTGTCAGATATGTGGTTATACTGGGACATTTGCCAATATATGACCCGATAATGACATATAAAGGCCGATACTGATACTTTTCCGATACCCGTACAGTATTTGCCGATAGCGATATGACAAAAAGGGGGGGGGGGGGGGGGCGATACTTATCACCCCCCCCCCCCACACACACACACACACACACACACACACACGGTTCTCTTGCGTAGGGCATTCAATAATGCAAAAATAAACGAGAAAAAAAACACGTAACAAATGCGGACATGCAAGGTCCACGCCCGTCGGCATACAATGGGGGAAATAAGTATTTGACACGCTGATGATTTTGTAAGTTTTCATGGTTAGAATGAAATGAGCACTCTGTCATTTTTATGGTACTTTTATTTGAACAAATAGAGGCAGAATATCAACAAAAATGTCCACAAGAAAACATTTTTTAAAGGTTATGAATTAATTTGCGTTAGATCTGGGGAAATAAGTATTTGATACCAAGCACAGTCTGACTTCGTACTTGGTGGAGAAACCTTTGTGGGCAAGCACAGTTGTCAGAAGTTTCTTGTAGTTGGTCACCAAGTTTGCGCACATCTCAGGAGGGGTTTTGGTCCACTCCTCTTTAGAGATCCTCTCCAAATCCTCAAGTTTTCGAGGGTGTTGCTTTCCAACTCGAAGCTTCAGCACCCTCCATAGATTTTCCATAGGATTAAGGTCTGGAGACTGGTTAGACCACTCCATAACCTTAATATGCTTCTTCTTGAGTCACTCCTTTTGTTGCCTTGACCGTATGTTTTGGTTTGTTGTCATGCTGGAAGACCCAGCCACGACCCATCTTCAGTCCTCTGGCTGAGGGAAGGAGGTTCTTGTCCAAGATCCTGCGGTACATGGCCACATCCATCAGCCACACAATGCGGTGAAGTTGCCCTGTACCCTTAGCAGAGAAACAGCCCAAAGAATAATGTTTCCACCTCCATGCTTGACGGTGGGGATGGTGGTGTTGGGTTTGTATTCAGCATTTCTCTTCCTCCAAACACGATGAGTCAAATTGATGCGAAAGAGTTCAATTTTGGTCTTATTTGACCACATCACATGACCCCCAGCCTGCTTTGAATCATTTAGGTGTTCATTGGCAAACTTTAGACAGGCCTTTATGTGGGTTCTTGAGCAAGGGGACATTACGGGCAGTGCAGGATTTCAATATGTAGTGTGTTGCCTTCAAATCATTAACACCATCATCCCCACTGTCAGGCATGGAGTTGGAAACATTGTGCTTTGAAGCTGTTTCTCTGCTAAGGGTACAGGGCAACTTTACCGCATTGTGAGGTCGATGGATGGGGGCAACATCTTGGACAAGAACCTCCTTTCCTCAGCCAGACCACTGAAGATGGGTCGTGGCTCGGCCTTCCAGCATGACAACGAACCAAAACATACAGTCAAGGCAACAAAGGAGTGACTCAAGAAGAAGCATATTAAGGTTATGGAGTGGTCTAACCAGTCTCCAGACCTTAATCCTATGGAAAATCTATGGAGGGTGCAGAAGCTTCGAGTTGGAAAGCAACACCCTCGAAAACTTGAGGATTTGGAGAGGATCTCTAAAGAGGAGTGGACCAAAACCCCTCCTGAGATGTGCGCAAACTTGGTGACCAACTACAAGAAACTTCTGACTACTGTGCTTACCCACAAAGGTTTCTCCACCAAGTACGAAGTCAGACTGTGCTTGGGTATCAAATAATTATTTCCCCAGATCTAACGCAAATTAATTCATAACCTTTATAAAATGTTTTCTTCTGGACATTTTTGTTGATATTCTGTCTCTATTTGTTCAAATAAAAGTACCATAAAATGACAGAGTGCTCATTTCATTCTAACCATGAAAACTTACAAAATCATCAGCGTGTCAAATACTTATTTCCCCATTGTATATATCCACTTGCTCATAAAATATGAAAAGTTAAATGGTTTGGGTTGACAGTTAATTAGGGGACAGCGAGGGAGTGAGGTGGGCATGTGGGGGGGCGGGGGGGAGGGGTGGGAAGTCTTTCTGAGGTTCGCTGGTAGATAGCAAGCAACTTAATTCCGTTTACTCAAGAGCTGTAGTTGCGTTACAGGGGTTTGTATTGCTTGAGCATTACTGTTTTTTATACTAACTCATGAAGTCTATTTCCTGGCTCCAGAATGGAGCGTCTTAAAACAATAGAGAATCTAATCACACCTTAGTTACAGATTGAAGCCAAAATCTTCACCTCTCAGACAGCTGAATGGAATAGCCCTAATTAACCTACAAAATAAGGATATGCTTGTGAATATAGGCTACTTTATTTTTGCGTGTAATTTTATGAATATTGATTATTACGAGACTACACTCACTGCAATCTTAAAGGACATAAATTATTTTACATTGTTGTACATTGCTTTCTTATATATATGCATATATCCACAAGCAACCTTCCATACTTACCGGAAAAAAGTAAAACATTTGTGATACTATTTTCAGCCCTGAAAGTTTTTTTTTTCCTTCTTTTGCCCCACTCTTTTCCCCCACATGTACTGCACCTCCCTATCATGTTTGATGTCAGAGATGAAGGGTGCAGACTGTTCTGGCATCTTCGTCCTCTCTTTTGGCATCGTTCTTCGCACCACTTTGATCAAGCTTTCGGACGCGTTGAGGAGAGAGTGAGTCGTGGCCCAACATGCACCGTGAGTCATGCCTGCGGAATGCTGATGCATCTCGGCCAGTGTTGCCAACTTGGCTCATTTGGCGCTATATTTAGCTTTTTTTTCCAGACCCCCCTAGTGCCAAAATTAGTGGAAAAACTCCTGGTGGAAAATCTAGTGCTTTTTTTTGCTGGTGAGTTGGGGGAAAATTGGTTGACAGGCGCCAGAGATAGTCCTCCTTCCTTCCTAGAAAGGACCAATGGTAACCAAACCAGTGGGTCCATTTGGTTTCATTTTATATTTAAGAATCTGAATGACCTAATTTTCAAAAATCTACACATGCTATTTCGACATTTTGCCAGTTATTTCTCCTAAATTAGTCTGAGAGAAACTCAACATCAAATGGTGGTCCTCCTCTGTGGCTAAAATGCAGAATAAATAGTGGGCCCTGGTATGAAAATGGTTAAAAACCCACTGCTCCAGCGCAGGGGTTTTCAACCAGTGGTCCGGGGACCACCAGTGGTCCTTGAGAGGGTTCCAGGTGGTTCCCAGCTAAGTTGTTTAACCAGATGTAACTCTTGAGAACGTAAAAAAGAAACCAAATGGACCCTGGCGGGTCCATTTGGTTTCATTTTTACACTCTCAAGAGTTAAAATATTCATCATGTGAATTAGTCCTAATCTACACAACCAGAAGATTCATGTCATGGACAGAAGCAAAGGAAATCTTTAGTTTGGGGGCTCGGTGGGGCTAAAATGTCATCAAATGGTGGTCCGTGGCTAAAATGCAGAATAAATAGTGGGCCCTGGTATGAAAATGGTTGAAAACCCACTGCTCTAGCGCATTCTAGTGCATTTTGGGAGTGCCACTCGTGCATTTTGGATTTGGGCAGTTGGCAACACTGGATGCAGTGTGGCTGGACGGTATATATATGTGTCCTCAGATGGGGGTCGTAGTTGAGTTCAGCCGTTGAAGTGCGTTGCAGGGATTTGTCCACCTCTGTGCCAGCAAACCACTGCGATGTGGTGTGATAAGCGTATCTGTTGATATGTGGTATTAACCTATCAGTTCATACGTTGGTTATACAGACATAGCAGATGATGGCTTTGTATCATAACATCTGTGACAGCTCTTTCACGTTTTCATTTTATCATATGAAAGAATGGAATGACTGAATGTTTTTTTTTTTCAATCAAGCATTTTAACTCAAACGTTTGACATGACATGACATGACATGACATGACATGACATGACATGACATGACATGACATGACATGACATGTCAATGAAGTTACGACTGGCATTTATACATTTATACATATACTGAGGACCACCAGTGGTTCTTGAGAGGGTTCCAGGTGGTCCTGGTCCCCAGGCTAAATGATGGAGGGTCAGTTAACCAGATGTAACTCTATGAGAGCATAAACATGGAACTAAATGGACCCGCAACATAAACATGAAACTCTATCAAGAGTTACAGTATAATATCAGCTGAATGGCAACGGCATGTAATCAACCAAAAACGTAGCTAACCAAATGGACCCGCTAACGTGCGTGCTGGAAGTAAATGCGGAAGCACACCGTGGATAGATATTATGCATATAAATGCCTGCATGCAAAATCATCAAAAGCAGCAGACTTTTTTTTGAGCTCACACATCCGTTACTAAAAAGTAAGATTAGTTTTCCACCCGACAGACACGCATGCATTGTGTATGACTAAGTTACTGCCTAAGTATGAGTTTGAAGTGCAAAGCGCCTTCCACCCTTTCACCCGCCGCTGCACCACCTTAACGAGACCCAACTGTTGAATGTGACTCTGCAGCCACAAAACCCAAAGAGGTTTTTAGGCATTTGAACGTATAGCACTTGTAACATGGTGTTGCGCAAGGCCACAGAGCTGTACTAACACAAGAGTCGGGCAGACTCTTGTGTCCAGGGGAATCCGATGTGAATATGGAGCACTCTGAGCACTCTGACGTAAATGAGCAGTCCAGGGCACTTTAATGTAAATATGAAAAAAAGAAAAACACAGCTACATCACTAATAACAGTAGTGTTATAGTCAAGACCACCTAAATCAAGACTAGACCAAGACCAAGACCTAGGACGGGTCGAGACCAAAACGAGACGACCGCGATACTTGGGGTGGGGTCGAGATGAGACTAGCACCTATGAGCTCGAGACCAAGATCAAGACATAGACCATCTATGGAACAGACTTCAAGCTGTTCCATAGATGAATCAAGGGAGTGGAGGTGCCTATCGCCTCGTACTTTGAATATGCAGTTGGAATCAGCCATTCCGACTGACAGTAGAACAACAGGTCTCCCCCCAACCCCCCGACGCTACACGACTCAGACAAATTGGTGAGATCAGTGTGTGCCGGTTTGAACTCTTAGATGTGAGGGCTGCATATATATATATATATACAGTGGCGCCGAAACCTTCTTGGTATTATAAGGAGGAACACAGAGCCGGAGGAAATGCTACTACCGCAAGAGAAATGAGAACAATGTGATCTCTATAATAAAGTTGAAGAGCATTTCTAAAATTAGGTCCATTATAATGGCTTTGCTTGGAGCAGCGGCGGAACAGAAATGAACTGAAGTGGGAAGTACAGTATATATAGAGTATATGAGAGTTCAGTGTGTGTTTGAGTCAGCTCCCAGATAAATACCAAGACAATTCTCCTCTCGCAAGTGCAGGTTTTATGGTGAGCAGTTCAGCCTCGGAGGTTGGTATCCTGTCTCATATAGGATGCTTTTAGCCTGAGCATGATCAATCACGTGATTCTATAACCCCAGGTAGACGTTACTCTCGCCTTTGTTCTCACTGCAGATTTTCATAAGATGGGGAGGGGGGAAAAAAGCACTCAATGGCTTGTATTCTTGAACACTATGGTGTAGCAGGTATGGTGTAAGTCTTCTCATTGGCTGCATGGCAGCCAATCAGGTCTGGGGCCATGCTTATTGGCTGCATGGCAGCCAATCAGGTCTGGGGCCATGCTTATTGGCTGCATGGCAGCAAATCAGCTCTGGGGCCTTGTGTGTACTGTGTAAGCCAAAAGCCTGTGACACCAAGAGCTTCAACTCATGATGAACAAAGCAGGGGCGTACAATATCATTTTTAATTGGGGCGTCAGGTGATTTCTAGACTTTTCGAATTGAAGGTTTTAATTATTATGGCTAATCATTTAGTAAGCTCAGGCCCAGGTCTGGTGGTACAGGCTTTTGGCCCACACACAAGGCACCAGGCCTGATTGGCTGCCCCTGCAGCCAATGAGAAGACTTACCATACCTGGCTACAGCATTTGAGAATACCAGCCATTGTTTTTACTTGAAATGAAAATATGTTTTGCAGACTTAAGACCGTATGCGTGGTCATTATATGGCCCTGCCTAACAATGGGGGAAAGTGTAAATTTGTGTATTTTATATCAAAAATCTAATGATTCTGATTGTTTTTTTCTTCCTTCAAATGAAAACACATTGCATAATAAGCCTCTTGTATTGTGCCATATAAAATAATCTGTATTGAATTCACCTGAAACGTAGCTACTTCCTGTCAAAAAGCTGCCCAGGCCCTGATAAACAATGAACATCTGTCTCTAAATATATCACAGGTTTTTTTTTCTATCATAGTCAAAGTAAAAAACAGGAGGATAGATGACCATAACAATAATGATGATCATGCCCTTCAAAGTGCCATGTTCTACCATAGCTCAGGTTAACGCATTCTGAACCGAAAAATAATGCAAAGACTTGCGCCACCTTTGCACCGTTTTCAAAAATAACAGACCTACAAGCTCATAGCGCGCCACTCCGTGGCACGCTATGAACTTGTAGGTCTGATATTTTTCAATATCTAACATAATTGTCAATAATGCTAACTAATACTAACTAATAATAATGCTAAGTAATGTTAATAATACTAATAATGCCAAGTAATGCTAATGCTAAGTATTGGTAATAATGCTACTAATGCTAAGTAATGCTAATGCTAAGTATTGCTAAGAATGCTAATAATGCTAAATATTGCTCATAATGCTAAGTGATGATAATAATGCTAAGTATTGTTAATAGTGCTAATAACACTAAGTAATGCTAATAATGCTAAGTAATGCTGGCAATGTATTGCTAATGCTACGTAAGTAAGGCAAATAATGCTAAATATTGCTAATGCTAAATAAAGCCAAGTAATGCTAAGTAATGCT
Source organism: Benthosema pterotum (assembly GCA_039105355.1). NCBI lineage: Eukaryota > Metazoa > Chordata > Actinopteri > Myctophiformes > Myctophidae > Benthosema > Benthosema pterotum. The sequence goes on from CM076988.1 coordinate 20,230,512, forward strand.
AATTAGAGGCACTCCCGCCAATAATCCATTAATAACAAACCCACGCTGACAAACTACACAGCAGCAGCTGTTTGGACTGACTGGACTGGCAGAGAGGGTTGAAAGAGAATGACTAAAACAACAGTCAAAGATTGACAGAATGTTGGTAAAAAGGTTACGTCTTTCAGAACCATCTGCTGGACAGGGCTCTCCACTGTGCTCTATCAAACCCTGCCGTCAGGGCTGACATTTTGCCTGCTGTTGGATCTCCACGGTTTGGACAGGAGTGATCATGTCTTCCTCACAACACGCTCCTACAATCGTTGTTCTGCTCCCCCTCACCCCCTTCGTAGCGTGAACAATGTCAAAGCAGGGAAAAACAACTTCTCCCCCGTCGATGGGAAGTGAATTGAATTGCCTGAGCTGTGAGGCTCGGAGTACAACAAAAAGATCCTGTATTCAAAGTTTTACTTGAGAAAAAAGCATACAAACATGAGCTCTATTTTCTGTACAAAGGTACAAAATTGGATTTAGAATAATTGAATTTTAGATTTTAGATCAGTGGTTTTCAACCTTTTCGACATTTATTAGCATTATCACCCAACAGACCCCAAAACTAAAGTTGTATTTTACCTTTGCCCACAATTCCAGGCTGGATTTTGGGAAAACAAAACAGTCAAACATACAGATCAAAATGACCATTAATCTTCTATATTCTCTCGTTGTGTAGCTAATTCACATGAATATGTTAACTCTTGAGAGTGTAAACATGATATGGACCCGCGGTCCATTTGTCCATTTGTTTTTTTTACAGAATGTCAACATGCCGTGTATTTGTATTTGTATTTCAGTGACAACTCTTTAAGTGTCGCAATCTTTAATGACGGTGTTTGACCAAAGACTCTCAAAGGTTAATTGGATGTACCCGACGAGGGCTGAGTTGACGCGTGAAGAGGCTGGTTTGGTTTTCAGACTATGGAGCAGGCCCTTCTCATTCACGTCAAGCGTCAGTGGCAGAGGGACGGAGGAGGAGGGAGCTTCATATTGTTGGAGAGCACACACAACCCACCACGATAAAGTGGGCCTAGTTGTCATTTAATGACACTTTGCATTCCAATTATCCACAGAGCCGATTGTTTCCGCAGAGCACCCACACAGGGGCGGATGTAACATGTCCCGTTTGGGGGGGGGGGGGGGGGGGGGGGGGGGGCAAAGAGACATGTTGGAGGAGAAAGAGAAAATGGTATGGGGGCGGCTTCATCGCCCGTGTCGCTTCGCGCGAAGCCGCCCCATACCATTTTCGGTTACAGGACTTTTGTTAGTCAAGTAAAGCATCAATAATAACATCAGTTGTTGTTGAAGTTGCAACAGACATGCAGTGTGCATAAAGCTAAAGGTCTGACTCAGAGAGTTTTCTGTTTTCACCGATGAAATGCTGTTGGCTTAGTGGTCCCAAAATTGTAGTTAGTAGCAGTAGTAGCGTTTCAAATCATTTTAAATATAAGCACTTTAATTTGAAATGTCTTGGGTTGTTTTGCATCGTGTTTGGGGGGCAGGACGGGGTATTTAGGGGGGCATTGCCCCCCCATGCCCATGCCTAGATCCGCCCCTGCACCCACACTGGCTCTCCAGAGCTCAAGAGGAGTGTTGTGAAGCCAATTGGCAGGCCAGTGGTCTGACCTCGCCGCGATCAGACAGTCAGACAATGAGCGACCGCGACCCCCGTCTCTCCAAGAACAACGGAAAGTGCTCTGTCTACGCGTTACATTGAAATGACGTTTACAGTGCATGCGTCACAGTAAGTCAAAGTGAATAACATCGATATCATACATACTACTAATAATGAGATAAAGACGAATGCTTAACAACAAAGGCGGTATGGTTAGCTTAATGGAGTGGTTTGCACCACTCAAAAAGTATATTAGTTAACATTTTGTCTCTGTCAATTTGAATCAAAACTAAAATTAATTGAAAAGGTAAAATGATAGAAACCTTCGCTGAGGAAAATAATCGATTGACCTAGCCTTACATGAGCGCACCCCCCCCCCCCCCACACACACACACACACACACGCGCACACACGCATAAACAAAAGTCAATCCCACAGCCATCCTGTTATAAATGTCACAGAGGAGCCTATCCATCGATGCCAAAGGGTTCAGAAACCCCACCCACCCCCACAGATCGATATTACATCATTTCTCTCAATTAGGGGGCATATTTATCCCCCCTCAAGTTATGGCGCATCTGCCTGGCGATGCTATCTGCATTCCTGGCTGCTCTCCAGACAAATCAGGTCCTCGGAAGGGGCGGGGGGATGGAGGACGCAGCGGTGGTTAGGTAACTGTACTCAACAGGACCGGATGTAACCCTTTCCCATTGGGGGGGGGGGTGCTTTTGAAAAGCACCCTCCTATTTAGATCCTTATAGTGATTTTCACTGCATCGCGGGGGAATATACCACGGATTGGAGCAAGAGCACACACATCAATGCTACTACTGGAGCAGCCTTGTTTACTTCCTAGCTTTCTGTCTGTGGAAAAACCCTGGATGTTTCTAATGTGGGCCCACTATTGTGGCACAGTGATGTGACCAACAGGGCGGCTGTAAGAGTGTGATCATACCACAGTGTCACACGCGAGGAGCAACATTTTTTTTACAATCTTTTGAGTCTGATTAACCCTGAACAAAGTTAGAGTTTTGGACATAATGCCGATTCCAGCAGGACCTTTAGCCGCGATTTACAGGCTCATCATTGCAAGCTTGTGGATTTTGGCAGATCATCTTTTTTGTCTATTGTACTTTCTTCTGACTTTTTCATACTTTTCCTTTTGTATGTGCATGCGTATGTGTGTGTATATAGCATACTATATACAGTATTCATGTATTACTGTATTATATTACTGTTCTTACGTAATAATGACGTTCCTTCTATGATCACAGAGAGACAGACAGAGGAACAGAGAAAGATGGAGTGGTATCATTTCAGATTCAGAGAGCAGCAGCAGCAGCAGCAGGGTGAAATATGACTGCGTCCTGAGCCTGCGTTATTACAGATAGAAGTGGATATTAGCAGACACACTGTCCCCAGTGGTTGCCATGGCCCCCACAGCACCGCCGTATCACTCCTCACTGTCACCTTATTATTATTAGCTGGGTCGGAGTGCAATAAGCTCGTACAGATCTGCTATTTTTCAAAAGCTTCAAGTTTAAAATATTGGTTGAAGTCATTGGCGTTGGAACTATCGGGCCTTTGGGAGCCGCAGCCCCCCCTTGTGGCCAAAGGCAGGGGTGCAGCCCCCCAGTGACAACATCTTTTTTTTTTTTACCCCCTCTCCACCTGTTGCATATTTTACTGGTATTTGGCTAACTCTCATCAGTTAATAGACTATTGGATAGGATAGACTGGTTATGGACTTTTCATGTGTTGACATGTCGTGTGTGTGTGTGTGTGTGTGTGTGTGTGTGTGTGTGTGTGTGTGTGT
>CM076988.1:20234474-20313812 GCA_039105355.1 Benthosema pterotum
AATCTTCCCCACCAAACACGATGGCATGCGCAACTCACTACTTGCCTAACAAACGTCCTGTAACCGAAAATTGATGGGGGCGACTTCATCGAGGAAGTCGCCCCCATACCATTTTCTACTGCCCCCCCCCCCCCCCCCCCCACACACACACACACACTTGTTACATCCGCCACTGATGCAGCATACCGCGCCACACATGTACACACACACACGGCGTGAATGTAGGTAAATACTTTTGGTCTCGACCCCCCTAGGTCTTGGTCTTTGTCGCTTAGGTCCCTTAGGTGGGCTTGACTACTACACTAGTGTGTATGTGTGTGTGTTTGTGTGCGCATGTGCGTCTGTGCACGGGAACACGTCACAGGAGAACACAACACACAAGCGTGCCATGCACACGCACAACACGCACACGCACCCTCGCCATTGCTGATGATGATCCACGCTGGCGCAGCATGCCTAAACCTGGGCCATCGTTCCGTCACCAATATAATGGAACACGACGCACAAGGACGGATCTAGGCATATGCATGGGGGGGGGGGGGGGGGGATCAATGCCAAGTCTGCCCCATCAAACATGATGGCCTGCAAAACAACCCTAGATAGATTCAGTGCTTATATTTAAAAGTATTTGAAACACTACTGAAAATGGTATGGGGCGGCTTCGAAAGCGACACGGGCGATGAAGCTGCCCCCTTACCATTTTCTTTTCTGCCCCCCCCCCCCCCCCCCCCCCCCTCCCCATTGGGAAATGTTACATCCCCCCTGACACACGCACACACACATGCACACACACACACACACGCACACTCACGCAACCTGCATATTATGCAAATGGGGTCCACATTCATGTAGACAGAGAGAGAGAAAGAGAGGGAGAGAGAGAGAGACACACACACAGGCTCCGTGAAAGGTCGCACGCCCACCCCTCAGTGCACAGCCACGGCTGTGGAAATGCTGTCTGTGATGAGGATTACAATGTTACGTTATTAACGTTATTCCCCTCCCTATTGATTTATCGATCCACTGGCGAGCACGCAGATGCCCTGAGTGACGTACCTACTATGACGTATAAATTGATTTGTCTACAATAAAACATAGTTTTATTATATTTTTTTGCATGATCGTCTAACGACGGGTGATACTCACTCATAAATGATCAAAATCGCCTGGTGCACGCTCCTCCGTGCACGCGCACGGTCTGTATGTCCAACGCTGATCATAATCCAGAAATCGCCGCAACATTATGGCCTGATTTGAGTCATTTATGATAATGATCGTCATCCTGGCGATCAAACTCAACTCGCTTGTTATGGATCAGGCAAAATTTGGCGGAAAAAAATGGCCCGGAAGTACAGGAAGTATAAACCTGTTTGAGTCAAAGAGTCAAAGAGATCCAGTGATCAGCCACCTACTGACACCTAGTGGTGATGATGAAAACCACTGGCAGGGAACAACTATATACATGTCAAGTACTCATTAGCCTGATTGTCAGACTCTGAGCAGAGGCTCAAGAGTCTGACATTGGCCCCATTGTAACCGATTTACCAGGAGGCGGCCCTTGATTTTCCATCGACCAATCACTGAGACGTTGTTTGCTGTCGACAACAACAGTTAACTAAGTTAACTAGCAGTTAACTAGCAGTTAACTGACTAGCAGTGCAGTTAGCGTCGGACATTTTCACTATTTATAACTAAATGCAGTATTAAAGAATGAAACTCTAGTTACAATGAAACTTTAGTTACAATGAAACTGAATGGATGTGGCTGTTTTTTTATGGGAAACTGTTCTTTTGTGGCAGTTAGATGATCCTCGGTGTTGATTGGCTATTTTTTTTAGACCCGCCTCCAACTCCCTCATTGGCCGAGCCTTTTTTCCGGACAGATAAATCGAAACTCTTCATCACAACACCAGACCACAGAACCCAGCTGAGTGGGCGGGGCCTGTGGGCTGAACCCATGTCAAGAACGTCATTGGGTGTTATAGGGTTAACTGTTCACTGACACACACCACAGTTACACACATTATAATTGTGAGGACACTAATGTTTTTAGAAACCACATTGAAAATAGACAATCCACAAGTTTCGATTTTCCGCCAGGATTTCTTTTCCACCAATGTTGGCGCTAGGGGGGTCTGGAAAAAGACAAAATATAGTGCCAAATGCAGGGTGCGAGACGTGAGATCAAAGCGTGTCAGTACTCTCGTTTACAGTGCTCTAGTTTACATTCTCTGTGCGTGAACAACGCATGCTGTGATTGGTCGAAAAAGACAGCTTCCGCGGAAAGTTCACACGGCAATGGTTCTGTCCCTATAGAAGCGCTCTGCTGCATTTTGCTTTTTCTGCTGAGGTGAGATATTTCTTCCATTTTTGTTCTCACATGGAGTTAATGAATTGAATTGAGCAGCCTTGATTCTCAACAAATACGCCTATTTCAAGAGTTGTCCGAATTAACTGGTAGTCAAAGCACAAGGGGAAACAATGTTTGTGAGAATGTGTTGTCAGAACGCCCAAATATAATTTCAATGATGTAATGCAGTGGTGTTCAACCTTTTTGACACCAGAGCCCACTATTTATTCAGCATTTGATCCCCGGACCACCATTTGTCGACATTTTCACCCTATAGACCTCAAACTAAAGATTTCTTTTGGTTTTGTCCAGAATTCCAGGCTGGATTTCGGAAACAAAACAGGCAAACATACAGTAAATCAAAATGATCATTCTTCTACATTCTCTAATCGTGTAGACTTATCAGTTGGTGCTAAGTTAGATGACGAATATTTCAACTCTTGACCCGCCCGGGTCTATTTGCAAGGTTTTATCTTGTTTCGCGGTTACACACTCTCGAGAGTTATCTGGTTAACCAACTTAGCTGGGGAGACCACCTGGAACCCTCTCAAGGACCACTGGTGGTCGCCGGACCACTGGTTGAAAACCACTAACGTAATGCACGGAGGCCGGGCCTGGCATTCCGTAAAACAACAACAACGCAAATATCGTTACACGATCTGTATTGGCAGGCCACAGGTTTGATGCCGTCTCCATCTCCTCGTCAACCTGTATTTATGATCCGACTGAAGCTCATCATCAACATGCATCATTTATTCCTGTTTGTCTGACAGCCAGACAGAAGCAGTGGATAGCAGCGTCTGTGATGGACGATGTGTCAGCCGCACAACGCTTTAATATACAAACAAGCTTCCCGTAATGTAACTTTTTGCCTCAGGCTCTCCCCCAGCATGGGTGGATGTCGGTAGATCCGGCTAACGGGAAAAAAACAAAAGCAAACAAAGCTAAATTAAATTACAGACAATCCCCTAGACGCACGTCCCAATGAACCGCATTAAACACAAAGAAATATCACAAATCTGTCCTTTTGTTCCTGAAAGATATTACTTTTAATCTATTTTGGCTCTGCAAGATTCATAGCGTGATTTTAACTAACATGTTTCCAGTTTATCTCTCCAAAATTGTGGACAAAAAAACTTACTTTGGGGTCTGACAGATTAAACTCAACATCAAAGGTGGTCCTCCGTGCCTAAAATGCTGAATAAATGGTGGGGCTTGGTATGAAAAAGGTTGAGAACCACTGCTGTGCAGTATGTACAGTATTACATAGTGTACAGCAGTATGTAATACTGGCCTAAATGGGTTAAAGGTATGAAGTGATTTCACTTAATTCAAAGAGTCATTTTCTTCTTCCTTTTTTGGCTAATCCTCCTAACTATGATGTGATGACCATATAAGGAGTTCCTCCCTGTCTCCAGTGAGCCCCTGGGGGTCATAAAACCCTATTTTCAGCTTGCCTTTCGTCCAATCAGATTGAGAGGAGGATCGAGTGGGCGTGTGTCTTGGTCTATGAGCTGTAGGCCTGTTGCACACGCACACACACACACACACACACACACACACACACACACACACACACACACACACACACACACACACACACACACACACACACACACACACACACACACACACACACACACACATCAGTGTAGAGTGTGTGCACGTGCACGTCTTGAGGTTTTTCCAAATCACTGACTGCTCCTTTAAACAACTATCTATTGATACACTGGTCAATTAAAATAGTCAATCTGCAATCCCACACAGCTTGTATATCTGCTATTTTTTTAGATTCTTAAAAATGTCTACAATTAACCAACACATCCTTAAACCGCATAAGTCGGTGCATCCCTATTCTCGGGGGGAAAAAAACACTCGACAGAGAGATTGGTCTGTACTGTAGACTGTGCACTAGAGAGGGTAAAGAAAAAGAGGTGGGCCAAGGCTACGCCCCTGGGGGACTCCGGTCAATAAAAATATATATAAGGTTTAAGTGTTCATGTCTTAATGTTTTGTGAGAAGCACTTTGAATTGAAGCAGCCTTCCTTCCCACCTGGGTCCAGCCGGGTTGTTAAATCTCTGACACCCAGAGTAGACCCGCCCGGGGGCCATAAATTTGTCGACGGGGGGGTTAGGCAGGGTGAGAGCGCTGCCGTTTATTTGGAGCTGGCCCCTCTGTCTGCCGGGGTCCGAAGCAACCAATCACTGCCGACAGCTGGGAAGAAAAGGCTTTCTACCAGGGGCGGATGTTCCCAATTCGGGGGGGCAGAAGAAAATGGTAAGGGGGCGGCTTCATCGCCCGTGTCGCTTCGCGCCACGGGCGATGAAGCCGCACCCGTACCATTTTCAGTAGTGTTTCAAATACTTTTAAATATAAGCACTGCAATATCTTGGTTGGGTTGTTTTGCATCGGATAAGAGATGGGGTCCGCACACCACTGGTACAAAAAGACAATCTTTATTGTTAGAATGACAACGTTTCGATCGTCAAGATCTTCATCGTCAAGATCTTCATCGTCAAGATCTTCATCGTCAAGATCTTCATCAGGTCATTGACCTGATGAAGATCTTGACGATCGAAACGTTGTCATTCTAACAATAAAGATAGTCTTTTTGTACCAGTGGTGTGCGGGCCCCATCTCTTATCCGCTGAAGTCTATTTTAGCCCAGCACCCAGTCGATGTGCGTATTCTATGTTCTCTCTATGGGTTGTTTTGCATGCCATCATCTTTGGTGGGGCAGACTGGGCATTTAGGGGGGCATTGGCCCCCTTCGCCTATGTCTAGATCCGCCCCTGCTTTCTACGGTAGTCCCTGCTGTGTTGTGTACCTTTCAGTTCATTCAGTATGGTGTTGGGATTTTGAAAAACTTTAGCATTGTAGGTAGGACTACATCAATTGCGAACACAGTGAGCGAGTTTACCATTTAAGCCATGCAGAAATGTCCGTCTAGGCATGCCTGCCCCCAAAAAACTGGAAAGTGAACTTACTCCCCCTGAGTTTTAATGCTTTTTTCTTCTTTGTGTGTGTTTTTCGTTTGTTTAAATGAGTGTCTTGTTGTTCTTTTTACCCCTTTTAAGTGGTGCAGCCACTTCATTTCATTAAGTCTGACTCCACCAGCTACTGCCAGCAATTCTCATGTAAAAATCATATTTCAAAATTTCCGTCTATGTCTCCGGTCGCGGTTGCGGTGCGCCATGCATGCCAAAATAAAACCAAATGGGCCCGTAAGGGTCCATTTGGCTTCATTTTACGATCTCAAGAGTTACAGATCTATAAGGGTCCATTTGGTTACCAATGGTCCTTTCTAGGAAGGAAGGAGGACTCTATCATAGGAGGAAAAATGGTGAAAAACGAGGGTTTTATCTCTGGCGCCTGTCAACCAATTTCGCCCAACTCACCTGCAAAAAAGCACCAGATTTTCCGCCAGGAGTTTTTCACTAATTTGCCGTTAGGGGGGGTCTGGAAAAAAGATAAATATAGTGACGAATGCGCCAAGTTGGCAACACTGGTGATTGTCAGGGTGGGCGGTTCTAAAATATATACTGTATATACACACCGCAGGGCTGGAACGTCATACCGTTATGCTGCAGTGAAGTTTGCGTCAGTCATGAAAAGGCAACAAAAAACAACAACAAACAAACAAACAAAACAAAAAAATAAAAGTCAGCTTTGTAAGCGATCTCACAGATGTGTGTGTTGTGTTGTGTGAATGGATAGCCAGTGATGTGTCACACAGGCCGCAGTGCTGGCAGGATGCTGGATGAGTTCCAGCCGGTCTGTGTGTTGCCTAGGAGAGCATCTATTCTGGGTCCGTCGCAGAACTGCTTACCATCCAGGGGAGGTGGCTTATATGCAGGGGCGGATCTAGGCATGGGCATGGGGGGGATGCCCCCCTAAATGCCCTGACTGCCCCAAACATAATGGCATCCAAAACAACCCAAGATAGCCAAGAAATTAAAGTGCTTATATGCTGTTGATTTAGTCACCACTAAACCAACAGCATTTCATCATTGAAAACAGAAAACTCTCTGAGTCAGACCTTTAGCTTTATGCATGCTGTGTGTCTGCGTGTCTGCAACTTCAACAACTGATGTTATTATTGATGCTTTACTTGACGGATAAAAGTCCTGGTATGGGTCCTGTAACTGAAAATGGTAAAGGTAGCCGCCCCCATACCTTTTTCTCTTGCGCCTCCAACATGTTCTCTACAGGCAGAAAAGATCCTTTACTTAAAGGTTATTTATTTATTTATTTATTTATTTATTTATTTATTTATTTATTTATTTATTTATTTATTTATTTATTTATTTATTTATTTATTTATTTATTTATTTTTAATTATTTTTTTTTGGGGGGGGGGGGAGTTACTCCCTGTCCCTAGTGAGCCCCTGGGGTCATTAAACTCTAGTTTCAGTCAATAAACCCTAGCTATATGACCTTGTAGTTCTGCTATATTTGAAAAACAAAAAAGGTGGGGAAAGATGGTGCAAATCTCTGAATACATTATTTCAGAAGCAAACATTTTAACTCAAATCTGCTTCCGGGGGATCCCTAGGACGACATGTTTTCAACTTGGGGTCTGCAATAGAGATAATTCTAAGGGTCCTTGGCATTAATGTTGAACTAGAATCTAATATCAGAAACTAGAATCTTATTTCAGAAACTACAGACTACTAGTGCCATAAACTAGAATCTAATGTCATAAACTAGAATCTAATGTCAGAAACTACAGACTAGTGTCAGAAACTGGAATCTAATGTCAGAAACTAGAATCTAATGTCAGAAACTACAAACTAGTGATATAAACTAAAATCTATTGATAGAAACTCGAATCTAGTGATAGAAACTAGAGTATGGTGTAAGAGAGAGAGAGAGAGAGATCAGTCGGAATACAGATCAAACGTGAAAACAAAGAAATGAGCAGACAGATTTGGAAACTGGAACACTATTAAAAGAAAATTAAAGCTTATAAGTGGGTAGTCGTCTCTCCCGACTGGCAGAGATTTGTGTCACCTTCCTGGGAAAAAAACGTATTTCCTGTTTCCATATCAAAGAGCTGGAATTCTATGATGTCGCCTCAGAGAGAGAAAGCCTCGGAAAAAGGAACGCAGCGTACAGACTGACTTTCTCCATGCTCAGACGTGGGAATGTGTGCTACACAGAGCGACAAACTAGACACACGATGCCTGCACGTACTGTGTGTGTGTGTGTCAGGGGCGGATCTAGGCATGGGCATGGGGGGGGGGCAATGCCCCCCTAAATACCCAGTCTGCCCCCCCCCCCCCCAAACACAATTCCATGCAAAACAACCCAAGATATTTCAAATTAAAGTGCTTATATTTAAAATGATTTGAAACACTACTGCTGCTACTAACTACAATTTTGGCACCACTAAACCAACAGCATTTCATTTCATTGAAAACAGAAAACTCTCGGAGTCAGACCTTTAGCTTTATGCATGCTGCGTGTCTGTTGCAACTTCAACAACAACTGATGCTATTATTGATGCTTTACTTGCCTAGTAAAAGTCCTGTACCCAAAAATGGTAAGGGTGCGGCTTCATCGCGACACAGGCGATGAAGCCGCCCCCATACCATTTGCTGTTGCCCCTCCAACATGTCCCATGTCCCCCCCCCCCCCCCCCCCCCCCCCCCCCAAACGGGACATGTTACATTCGCCCCTGGTGTGTTGTGTGTGTGTGTGTGTGTGTGTGTGGTGTGTGTGTGTGTGTGTGTGTGTGTGTGTGTGTGTGGTGTGTGTGTGTGTGTGGTGGTACACCCTCAAGCCTTGATCAATTATTCAACCACGTTCGATTGAGGTGTTAATTTCTAGTTGGAACATATTCTTGCATGCCGTAGCTTCTGCATAAAGGCTAAATACATGCAGGTAGAGTGCTAATTTGGCACACACACAACACACACACACACACACACACACACACACACACACACACACACACACACACACACACACCACACACACACACACACACACACCCCACACACCACACACACAGATAGACTTTTCGAAAATGGTTAATAAAAACACGATTGCACCGCGGACAAAGCCATCTTGCGTCGTGACAAATCATGACAACCACCACAATATTATTATATAACATCTAATTAGCAAGAAGTAAAAAATGACATTGTACAACACTTTTTGTTTCGTTTTTCATCTTAGGAATGATTTGATCGTCCCAAAAGATTGGTGTGCGTCATCATGATTTGTCACGACCCGAGTTGACTTTGTCCGCAGCGTAATCGTCTTCATATGAATCATTTTCGAATAGTCTATGAGAAAAATAATGAATGGGAAATCTGTTTCTGGAACAGGGGTGGTGACGTCACTGCACAGCTCTATAGCTGTTATTTATGCAAGTGTTTTTTTTTTATATATATATATTAAATGTTTTGGAAAAGTTTTTAATACTTTTCTCTCTCCCTCACATAAATCTTCTCTTCGGGGGGTGCCTGGCATAAACTCCCCTTTTTTCCAGTTGGATAACCTTTAATGCCTATAATCCTAATCCTCACCCCAACCCCAATCTTTTACAAAACCGCAAAACATAAAAAAAATACAAACATTTCCTCTTAAAGGGATATTTCACTTTCAAAAAAACTTTTGGTCATTTTATACTCTACCCAGTCTCATGTGAACACCAGATAGTTTATAAGTTACTCCATTCACTATTTAGATATTTGACGTTCATTTTAGCGCATCCACCTCCTTCCTATACAAAGTCATTATAACTTAAAACTCCATTTTAACCATGACAGATTTTCATACCAGGTGGTTTTCAACCTGGTATGGAAAAAGGTTGAAAACCACTGATGTAAACCACCTTGGTTAAAGGCACTATATAAATGCACCACACACACACACACGCACACGCACACGCACACGCACACACCCACACACACCACACACACACACACACACACACACACACACACACACACACACAAAGCTGAGGGTAAACAATTGCTTTTCAACAATCTGGGTGGATTATGCTATTGGCTTCATTCTCTATATAGTCTATAATACTAAGGAGTGTGATGGGATCTGCAGTGTGTGTGTGTTGTGTGTGTGTGTGTGTGTGTGTGTGTGTGTGTGTGTGTGTGTGTGTGTGTTGTGTGCGTGTGCGTGTGTGTGTGTGTGTGTGTGAGAGAGAGCTCGTGTTTGTGTGGAAGTGTAACGGAGCCACTTGCAAATCCAATTTATTAACGTTTAAAAATAGGCCTGCTTAATGACCATATACTGCATATATAGTATTTGTGTGGCTATGCACTCAAGCGTATCGAGGAGGGAAGGGTGTGTGTGTGTCACATTTTCCCTTCCTTCTCCTCCTCCTCTTCTACTTTTTGTTTCTCTCTACTACGTATATTATTCTACTTTATGCTTCTATCTGTTTTCTATTTGCTTTCCGTCGCTGTCATCAACTGTGATCTCGACCTGCTGCGCTTTCAAGCATGCCACTTTCTAGACCAATCAGTGAAGGTGGTGAATGACCCAGAGTGAACGGACTTGTCGGGTAGCAAGAACAGAGAGATGTGTCAGGATGTGCAGTGAGCGCTGTTCACCGCCGTGAATGGCGTCATGTTGTAGTTGTATAACCCTTAAAAAACTACACCACGGTGATACCCTTTCACCCACGAGTCGCTTCACTGTGGAGTATGAATGAGCCTTAAGGGCAGCGTTTTAGCCAACCACAGCACAGCAATCTCCAGCAGATTCATAACGAACCAATAGAGTGGAGGTGGGGTGGAGTTAGATTCTGTTTTTAAACAAATCTGGTTACAGAGTGTTTGTACACACTAAAGTTGCCTCTTATTACCTCTAAACCAAAGCAAAACAAAACAATACGCTGTACCCGTTTTGAATGCCATCAACGCATTGAATGGGATAAAATCCCATTCAATCAGAGCATTAAATGGTCCAGTAAACGTGTCTATTGACCTAGCATATCTCTGCGTTCGGTACGGTTGATCGCGTCTACCTGCGTGTTGTCAACCCACTACGTTGTGGTGTTAAAACTGATGTGACGTAAATGTAAACGGTAGAAACGGTTATAATGTTGCTAGACAGGCAGACCCAAGCTGTTAGTGTAACACAGAAAACAAGGTTAAACAGAGCACACATAGATGTGTAAGCACATTAGCCCATATTTGGAATGTTAGCATCATTATGCTAGTGTGTAAAATGTCATTTCAAGTATGTGTGATGTGTTTTTGTGTACTACAACGCTGTCCTACATCCTATTGTTAGACAGCCAGTGTTGCCAAAATCCAAAATGCACTAGTGGCACTTCCAAAATGCACTAGAATGCACTAGAGCAGTGGTTTTCAACCATTTTCATACCAGGGCGGGCCCACTATTTATTCTGCATTTTAGCCCCCAACCAACCACCTCTTGATGTTGAGTTTAGTCTCTCGGACTAATTTAGGAGAAATAACTGGCCAAAATGTTGGTCAAAATATCAATTCTTCTACATTTTCTAAATGTGTAGATTCTTGCAAATTAGGTCATTCAGAATTAAATTTAATTCAACTCTGGAGAGCGTAAAATAAAACAGATTTATAGCGATAAATGCACCAAGCTGCCCACACTGAGAGAGAGAGAGAGAGAGAGAGAGAGAGAGAGAGAGAGAGAGAGACAGAGAGAGAGACGGAGAGAGAGAGAGTTGTGGATGAAACACTGAAACAGAACTTATGTTCACTTTAGGGAATGCGAGTTAAGTAGAGCAGACAAACCGATATGCTGTTACAAACCCATTGGAGAAGTCATTTGGGACGCCATTCGTTTCACTTTTTTGTGTGTCAATGATCCCCAAATGAATAGGATATGATATTTTCCTGCGGCAGAAATCCCCCTGTTGTCCCCTGCTGTTGTGCCAGGGACCCCCAGAAGTGAAAGTGTGTGTGTTAAAATAAATCAAAAATAGATGATGTACAATTAAGCTCTCAGCGTTTCACAAAGTGGCGAACAGGCTTATAGTATGTTGTACACGGTCTGGACTACACATTGTCTAGAGAGAGTTGGGAGCAAGCTAACATATTTGTACAAGTACTAATTGTCTATAGCAGTGGTTTTCAAGCCTTTTTTTTTTATCCCAGGGCCCACTATTTATTCAGAATTTGAACCACAAACCACCGTTTGATGACATTGTAGCCCCACAGATCCCAAAACTAAAGATTTAGTTTGCTTTTGTCCACACTTCCAAAACAAAACAGTCAGCAGAGGCCGAACGGGGAGATCTGAGTGGCTATCCAGCCTCCTTCTCTCTGGTCGTTGCTATAGGATATACCCGTACAGACCAGGGGCGGATCTAGGCATGGGCATGGGGGGGCAATGCCCCCCCTAAATGCCCAGTCTGCCCCACCAAACACGATGGCATTCAAAACAACCCCACTGTGTGTGCACTAGTAGTGCAGTGGCTTCTTTTTTTGGCCGGTGATGACAGTAGTGCCTGTTCCTCCTCGTGCCCCGAGCATGACCTTGGAGGGGTGACTCTGATGTCTTGGCTGGCACAAGCAGGGGCTGCTGCTGCTTGACACTGTGTGTGTGTGTGTGTGTGTGTGTGAGTGTGAGTGTGAGTGTGAGCGCGTGTGTGCGTGTGTGCGTGTGTGCGTGCGTGTGCGTCGCCAAATGTTTGGTTCCCTTTGCACACTCTCAGAAAAAAAGAAGCATCTAAAGAAATCTATTCAAACCTGTTAGGGTCCATTTGGTTCATATTTGTATCCTCTCAGGATTTTTTTGAAAATGGGTGGAATTCCCCTTTAACTTCCCTCGGGAACTGTTCAGCCAATCGCGGCGCAGTGCTCCAGAAAATGTATACCCCGCAGAAACATTTTATTTCTCCCTGTGTGCTCGAAAAGCTTTTGTAAAGATAAAATCGTGTGCACCGTGTACACTTCTATAACTGCTTTGTTTGTTGAAATCATTTTTTTTTCTGAAAATAGGAGTGAACAAGTCGCTAGTTATAGCCATCTCTGATGGCCATATCCGCTTATAGAGCATTTTTACCAGAGCTTTATAGCGGGAGAGTTGCGATATTGAGGGGTCAGAAACCAGAGCGGACTATTCAGAGCCTCAGAGTCCTAATCGCTATTGGGAATACATTGTTTTCAACAAGAATGGCGCAAATAAGAGCTATTTTAGGTACGTGTGCAAAACGACAGCTGTATTAAAGTATTGTTCAGTCACGACTACCATCTCTGTAATATTTATTTTGTACTATTATGAAAGAACAACTGGTTTTAAAGTCATTAAACTGGATTAAATACCTGAGTCCAACGCATTTCTGCATACTCCTACTGTTACATTGGACTCAGCTGGAGCCTCGCAGGCAGTCTTGCCAGACGCCCAGTTTCGCGATACTGTCAGTTGCTAACAGTGTGTGCGAATGGGGTGCCGGCAGCGTGAGCGACCTGGCACATAGGAGTGAACGGGAATATCCCAACTCTCCCACTAGAAGGCTCTGATTTTTACAGGATCTGTGTGCACCATTCAGCCTCTAGAGGCTCCACGGATTGGAACGGTTCGTCTCTCTCTATAATATCAACCATCTGTGATGTGTAAGTCATGCTTAACTGCCATACATGAAGGTACATGACACGCTTCTGGCCTATCCAGCCTCCCCCAGCATGTCAGGAGAGCGCTGCCCTTTTCTCTGGCCGCGCGCACACACACGTGTACACACTCCCCCGCATCAGGGGCGGATGTAACATTTCCCAATTGGGGGGCAGGAGAAAATGGTATGGGGGGCGGCTTCACCGCTCGTGGCGTGAAGCGACACGGGCGATGAAGCAGCCACCATACCATTTTCAGTGATAGGACTTTTATTAGTCAAGTAAAGCATCAATAATAACATCAGTTGTTGAAGTTGCATGCATAAAGCTAAAGGTCTGACTCAGTTTTGTGTGTTCAATGATGAAATGCTGTTGGTTTAGTGGTGACACAATTAGCAGTTAGCAGCAGTAGTGGTGTTTCAAATCATTTTTAAATCAAATCAATTTGAAATATCTTGGGTTGTTTAGCATGCCATCATGTTTGGTGGGGCAGTCAGGGCATTTAGGGGAGCATTGCCCCCCCCCATGCCCATGCCTAGGTCCGCCCCTGATGTACACACTCCTCCGCATCTCCCTCTCTCTCTGTGTCAGAGATCTCCCATGCCATGTTATGATCACATGGGTCAGGGGAGGGAGGGAGGGAGGGAGGCTTTGAAGACCCACTTATATCGCTGAGAGGACGGCAAGCTTGACCGCGCTGCCTCCCCCACTCCCCCCCCCCACGCGTGTGTGTGTCTGTGTGTGGGTGAGTGAATGCACTGGGTCTGAGCAAAGTGCACCACATTCCGTGTGTCTCTGAGCACATCATGTTGCGTGTGCGTGTGCGTGTGTGTGCGTGCGTGCGTGCTTGCCCTGTACTACTATACGTGTGAGAACCAGATGGTGCAACAAGCAGTAGTAGAATTTCAAAAAACAACACATTATGTGGACCAAAGGTTCAGGATGTGGTTTAGAGCAGGGGTTTTTTTTCAACCTTTTTCATCTCAGGGACCACCATTTATTCAGGATTTGAGCCACGAACCACCATTTGAGGATGTTTCATTTTAGCCCCACAGACAGATTTTTCTTTTGTCCACAATTCCAGGCTGGATTTGGGGAAAAAAAACAAGCAAAACATACATTCCAAAATGGCTAATTCAGATGATGAATATTTTAACTCTTGAGTGTAAATATGAAACCAAACGGACCCGCAAGGGTCCATTTGGTCTCATTTGGTCCATAAGGTTGGGTTACAGCATTCCGTCATGGCGTGATGAAGTTCCTCACAGAATACACACTGTATACACACAAGTAGCGACCTGTGGTCGCAATTACTGGTTAGCGTCCATATTTTAGGACAACATGGGCTCCATTTTCGTTACCATCTAAACCCCTTATTCTAAACCCCTTATCTTTTTTTTTTTTTTTTACTATTTTGAAAAACTTTTCGGAATAGTTCAACGTGCCAATCTTGACACATTGTGAGCATGTAGACTGACCATTGAAACTATTGACAAATGTTCTTTTTTTAACTCTTATCATGCCACCTGACAGGTTTTCTGTCATTTGGCTGGGAGTGTACCCTGCCAAATGACTGAAAACCTGTCAAATGAATGGTGGCCTTTGGGTGCTATGGAAGCTCACACAAATTTTGAGGCTTGAAAGTGAAAATAAATGTTTTATTACCAGCATTACTGCTACATTTGAGATTATGAAATAGCAAACAAACAGTTAGTAGTTTAAAAAGGCGAAGAAGTTAAGGGATAAGGGGTTTAGCTGTAACGAAAATTGAGCCCTATATAGTATGTGCAGCAATATCACCCACCAAAGAAGAAAAAAAGAAATGGGACGAAAAGTGCTACGCTGTAAACTGGTATCTTTCGGACATATTCCGTTTATCATCCGAAAATCTCAATGTCCTCACAAACCTCTGAGTGTGTGTGTGTGTGTGTGTGTGTGTGTGTACCGGTACAGTATGTGTATGCACGTGCACACACACAACACACACACACACACACACACACACACACACACACACACACACACACACACACACACACACACACACACACACACACACACCGTGCACTTCTGTAGGAGTGAGGACCAGCGGGAGGTCAAAATTCAGCCCACACACTCCCTGAGAACCAGGAGAGGAGAACAGCAGGGGCGGATCTGGGAATGGACAATGGGGGGGGGCGGGGCAGGGCAATGCCCCCCTAAGTGCCCCCCTGACTGCCCCACCAAACATGATAGCATGCAAAACAGCCCAAGATATTTCAAATTAAAATGCTTATATTTAAAATGATTTGAAACACTACTGCTACTAACTAACTACAGCTGTGTCACCACTAAACCAACAGCATTTCATCACTGAAAACAGAAAACTCTCTGAGTCAGACCTTTAGCTTTAGGCATGCTGTGTGTCTGTTGCAACTTCAACAACAACTGGTGTTGTTATTGATGCTTTACTTGTCTATTAAAAGTCCTGTAACCAAAAATGGTATGGGTGCGGCTTCAAAATGGTATGGGTGCGGGTTCATCGATGAACCCGCACCCATACCATTTTTCTCCTGCCCCACCAATTGGGAAATGTTACATCCGTCCCTGAGCGGTTGGGGGAGTAGGGAGTAGGCGGCTGAAAGCATGTATAAAAATAAATACTCCATGAAGTATAGATATGGGAAACGTATGCTGATCAATTGGGGGGGTGGAGACACCCCTCACCTGCACCCTGGCTTATTCATCTGCATTAAACACGCCGCTACGTCAATGTATACATCACTATTAAGCTACATACCATTTAGCACAGTATGCTGCGTTATAGAGCAGTGGTTTTCAACCTTTTTCATACCAGGGCCCACTATTTATTCAGCGTTTGACCACCGTTTGAGGACAACAGGCAGATAACAACATAGGCATGCACTGTAGTTTGTAGATCCTAATCCACCGCAGCATTCTGCACACAAGACATACACTATAAGTTGTCACAGTTGTCACAAGTGGTCTCTAAACAGACTGTGTTGTACATCTCTATTCCATTGTGGGTATAGGACTTGGCAAAGTACTAGTGTAATGCTGTATTTAATGTATTATTCTTTGATTCTAGTAAAAAGGTAATGTAATATTATTACTTTTTCTAAGTAGAGATATTACTCTCCTAAGTACAGGGTTCCTACAGGTTTCTTAAAGTAAAATTTAAGTCTTTTTAAGACCTTTTTTAAGGCCATTTATATAAAACGTAATACCCATTTCACGGCCATCGTCAATAAGCGACGTTTTATATATTTTTCACAACTAGCACTGGTGCTACCGATATTTTCATTTACCAGCACCACCAGAAATTAACAAGTGCCATATTTATATAAAAGTATATATTTTTAAGTTAGCCTGTCCCAAAATATGTGAATATTGTTTGACGCACAGCCTTTGAACATAAAAAATGCAAATGGAAAAAATAATCTTAATTAAATAACTGATCTATAAGTCAATGGCAGCATGACATGCTGAGAGCTTGTAGAGCAAACTCTCCAAGGTGACCAGATCCAAGCTGTTTTTTGAGGCACAGAAGTATTGATAACTGGCACAGGAGGGGGTCAGAAACTTTATGGCATTTCAACACTAATGTCCCACAGAAAGGGGGACATCTGGTCACCCTTGTTATTCGAGCACACACACGCACGCACAGCGCACGCGCACGCACACGCACACACTTGGCATTTGAACACTAATGTCCCAGATCCCCCACAGAAAGGGGGACATCTGGTCACCCTTGTTATTCGCGCACGCACGCACGCACGCACACACAGCTAACAAGCTAGGCTAGCGGCTAGCGCAACTCAACGCTAAGTGCCAGTTCAGACAGAATGACTTTAGTTAGCGTCATGTTTCATCGGCGCACAGGTTGAGGTTGAATGGTTATACCGCTGGATGCTGCCTGTTATAACGCCAACGCAACACCAACGCAAGTAGACGAGGAGAGAGAGAGACAGAGACAGAGAGAGAGAGACGGGCAAAGAAAGAGAGAGAGGGAGAACGGGAGAGAGGGAGAAAGAGAGGGAGAGAGATAGAGATAGAGATAGAGAGAGTGCGAACGGCAAACGAAGCAAAAGAAAGTCATTTTGCACATTTTTTTTTTCTCCCGACAGTGGGACGGGACCGTGGCATCCAAACATCCATAAAAAAGTAAAAAGTTGCCGACGGTTGCCAAGGCTACTAGTCGTTTTGATTCTGAATTGGTGCACGCGGGTCCATTTGGTTCCATATGCCATATATAGAACCAATTTCTCTAAAGTCCAAATAATAGTGGTCCCCCGTGCCCGGACCACTTTAGATCATCATAAAGTCACAAAAGCGGAGTCTTTTCTTCCTCTCTCCTCTCCTCTGTGCGTGTGTACTTGCGTGTGTGTGTGTGTGTGTGTGTGTGTGTGTGTGTGTGTGTGTGTGTGTGGTGTGTGTGTGTGTGTGTGTGTGTGTGTGTGTGTGTGTGTGTGTGTGTGTGTGTGTGTGTGTGTGTGTGTGTGTGTGTGTGTGTGTGTGTAGTGTAGAGCTGCACTACGCCGTACGACGGTGCGTAACCGAGAAATCAATTACTTGATGATTGATAAGTTTACACCGCAACGTTTTCTGGCTACGTTATTTTAAAACAAACATGCGGTTGACAAATGTAAATTTTGAGGAGCAATCCAACACGTAGAAATTACAAACTGCGCAAAATTTAAGACCTAGATATAAAAATTCAATACTTTTTAAGTCTTTTTAAGGTATTATTTTCAAAATCTTAAATTCAATGCTTTTAAGACTTTTTAAGATCCCGCGGGAACCCTGTAAGTAATATTGCCCAACACTGGTCCCGATTAGTCTTGGTCAATACCGGTAATACCGATTATCGAGCTAATTAACATGTTATCTATACCGAAAAAAAAATCAATACCGCCAAGACTAGTCCTGACCCACAGTTTGGGTAGCCTAGATCTCCAGGCTCTCATCCGCGCTGCGAGATGAGAGCCCCAAAACGACTCACAGAAGTCAGGACTTCCGGTTAGTTAACTTCCGCCGGAAGTTGCCATTAGTCCCAATGGGGGGCTCCCGAAAATGGATACCCCACAGAAACATTTTATTTCTCCCTTTGTGCTCGCGAAGCTGTTGTAAATGTTTAAAAGATGAAATTGTGTGCACTTGGCACACTTATACAACTGCTTTGTTCGTTGGAATCATTTTTTCTGAAAATATACAACTGCTTTGTTCGTTGGAATCATTTTTTCTGAAAATAACATTGAACAAGTCGAGTCGCTAGTAAGGACTGAACAGGGTTGTTTCTCTGGGGACTGTAAATACAGTCACTTCTGCAACTAACGTTCTCAGTCTCAAATGCGCACCAGTTTCCCTGCAGGGTGCAGTTTGGGTAAGTCTACAGCATGTAGTTCCTCCCTGCAGTGGAGGGGGGCGCTGTGCTGTGTGTCTCTGTAGCATGCAGCAGACTGTAATGTAATCTGTGCCAGCCATCAACGCCACACTGCATTAACCCAACACTCAGCAGAGCTCTGCTAAAAAAAGGGGAAATATAAAAAGGCCTCATAAAAAAGGCCTTATCAGCCAGACAAGTGGACTATGACACTCTCTCAGACAAGTGCGCTCAAGGGCTCATAGTGACTTTTAAGGATTTAATGTGCGGTCTAGCCGGCCTCTAAAATTCATCGCAGGCTGCAGCATTTTTCTCTGAACCAATTAAACACTTTTGTTTTGTTGTTGTTGTCCTCCCAGTCCATTTGCCAGACGGACATCTCCAGACATTAGTGTGATCCAAGGGGTTAGAGTCTGCGGGTCGATAAGCAAATAAACGAAGGCAAAGCCTGATTGCCTCTGATATTTCGTGTCAGGGCAGGGCAGCAGGAGCACCAATCAAAAAAAGGTTTCATTGCTCTGATACAGGTAGCCTGATCTCAACGTGGGGGTTTAGGGACCCACACCAGGCATATTTGAGGTTGTTCCAGCACAGGTTTGCCCAAAAGGTAGATCCTGATCTACCAGTAGATCACACAGGCTATGCATGTAGATCACATGACAGACCCCTTAAACACACTTGAGCGTGTTAAAATGAAAACAAATGGACCCTTACGGGTCCATTTGGTTTCATTTCACACTCTCAAGAGTTAAATTACATTTAAACATCTGAATTACGTAATTTCAAGTTTCCACACGATTAGAAAATGGAGAATAATTGTTATTTTGACCAACGTTTTCCCAGTTCTCTCTCCCAATTGTGGAAAAAATGTGAAAGTTATTAGCTTTGGGTGCAAGAGACTAAATTCAACACCACGAACTGTCAACTCAAACCCCAAATAGTGGGCCCTGGAATCAAAATGGTTGAAAACCACTGCACTAACACAATACTGCTCTGTAGCCAACACATGGAACGGCCTCAACGACAGCATCCATTGAAGGACATCACAGCGCTTTATTAACCAAAACACAACTGCTATACACAACATATAGTATATGATATTATACTCTAACGTGTGTCGCTTACATTTCAGACTAATAAAAGCATTGAATCAGAAACAGGCCTGTACTCTGAGTTACAGTGAATGAACAGTGAGGTGACAGCCTCACCTCATCGCTGTTGAACGGACAAAAAAAGCCTCCAGTCTGTTTACACACTGCCTCTTCCACTGACGATACCATTCATACACCGGGGGCCGTTTATGCATTGATTCATTCCCCAAACAGTAATCAGCGCTGTTTGTTTATCCCTGCCCTAATCTAAGCCTAAACATTGGAAATAAGTGAGGGGGGGCTAATTGCAAATTGTGATTGCCACGGTGACAGCAGTGTGTTGTTCTACATTTGCTGATGATGATGACACCACAGACCGTCTCCCTTTTCACTCCCAGAGAGAAAGGAGACTTGGGTCCCATTACAGCCGCGGCCGTGGGCTGCCAAAGCTCCGCTCTGGGATGACAAGCGATCCACACATAGGGCAGGGGCGGGTTTAGGCATGGGCATAATGGCATGCAAAACAACCCACCAGAGGGCTCCAGAGAGCACAAATAAACCAACAGCATTTGATCATTGAAAACAGAAAACTCCTGGAGTCAGACCTTTAGCTTTATGCATGCTGCGTGTCTGTTGCAACTTCAACAACAACTGATGTTATTATTGATGCTTTACTTGACTAATATAAGTCCAGAGCAAGATATAAATCTTGTGGGTCACAGAACTAAAGAATTTAAATGAAAATGGTACACCATTTTCGCCTGCCCCCCACAATTGGGAAATGTTACATCCGGGCCCGATAGAGGGGGCGCGTGGGGGCTGGGATTATGCGGGACCTTTGACAATTCGCGACCACAGATAAAGGGTTTTCCTTCATCTGAGGAAACAATGTGCCACGAAACACATGATCAAACGAGTTGATCATGTGTTTCATTTTTTTAAAAATACATGACATGACAAAACAGCCTGTATTTTCACATTTCACTGTTTCCATGCAGGGCTCATTCAAAGATAAATGCTGTTAAGTTATAGCTTTTGTAAAGTGTGTGAGGTGTTTTCTGGGTTTTGTAGTGCAATCACCACTTAAAGGACTTCATGAGGTGGTGTGCAGTGAGTTAATGAACTTGTTAACAAAACAAAGCCTAAAACAACTTTTGGAGTGACAAGCAGACAAACAGAATAATCAATCACTCCAAAAGTCGTGAGAAATCTGTTGAGGAGTTAACTTGTTATATTTTCAACAGCCTTACTAAAAATAAATCATTCTCAATTCTGTTGTTGGTATACCACTGTAGGACCACTAATGGTTGACCAATAGGTCTGCACCTATATCACTTTTATTTGCGGTTATTTCTATTTCACTACATGCCCCCTCCCCACACAAACTCACAACATGCTGTCTTGTTAAATTAAAATCCTCTACGCCTCCAAAAATGCATTTTTTTATTTTTATTGATCAGCGACCGTTCATAGCCTGCGTAGGACATTAATCTTACAGATTGCAATTTCCATAAAGCTTTTACAATCCAGGTGACAGGACAGGCCTGACCACAGGAGACGCTCACATCACATCTGGACCGGACACCTTTTTTCTTTTTACTAGACGACTGGAGGTTGCTGCCAGTGTTGCCAACTGCCAACGTACAAAAATGCACCAGTACAGGGCTTGACACTAACACTTGCCCGCTTGCCCGGGGCAAGTAAAAAAAAATGCCGGGGCAAGTGAAGACTGCTACCTGTTTGCCCGATAGGGCAAGTGTGCAACTTAGTGCACTATAACACAACACAAGATAAATTTGTCTTGAAGCCAGTCATTGCACTCTGCCTCTGTGTCTTTCCCTGCTTTCTAGATATCCACAATTCCAGGCTGGATTTGGGAAACAAAACAGGCAAATTAACACACATCAAAATGACCTCTACATACTCTAGTTGTGTAGACTTGGGCTAGTTAAGATCATTAATTTTAACTCTTGAGAGTGTAAAAATGAAACCAAATGGACCTGCAAGGGTCCATTTGGTTTCATTTTTACATTCTCAAGAGTTAATATTTAGTTACATCTGCAAAATTTACAATATATTTTTGGCGGGCAAGTGACCATGAGCTGAGGGCAAGTAGAACCTGACTTGCACTTGCCTGATGGGCAAGTGCCCCTGAGACCTTAGTGTCAACCCCTGCAGTGCCAGTGGCACTTCCAAAATGCACTAGAATGCACTAGAGCAGTGGTTTTTCAACCATTTTCATACCAGGGCCCACTATTTATTCTGCATTTTAGCCACGGAGGACCACCGTTTGATGTTGAGTTTAGTCTCTCGGACTAATTTAGGAGAAATAATTTGGCCAAATGTTGGTCAAAATAACACTTCTTCTACATTTTCTAAATATCCATTTGGTTTTATTTTATGATCTAACGAGTTACAGATCTATAAGGGTCCGTTTGGTTACCAATGGTCCTTTCTAGAAGGAAGGAGGAGTTGGCAACACTGGTTGCACTGGAAAAAGAGGAGAAAAACAAGTGACATAAAGGTTGCGCCGCGGCGCGTTCTGACCCCATGTTTGCATTGGCTTGAAGGCAATTCTTGCGAGAACAGATATGTGGTGATAACGCCGCTGCACTCGCAGTGCGTCTCTACCCCAGGTGCAGGGGCGGATCTAGGCATGGGCATGGGGGGGCAATGCCCCCCTAAATGCCCAGTCTGCCCCACCAAACATGGTGTCATGCAAAACAACCCAAGATATTTCAAATTAAAGTGCATATAGTAGATAGATCTCGGCCTGATCTCAAGTAGATCTCGGGAGATGTGGGGGGGAAAGAAAAAAAAGGCGGTGAATAAGAAAATGCAATGGCAGTGTTTGTCCATGTCTGTTGTACTTATGTTGTACTGTTGTAGGCCTATTTATGACAAGTCTGTTGTACTTTCTGCTTATATGGTCATAAAGTAAAGTGGTAAAACAAAGTAGTGTTGTGTTGTTGTGAAGTTACTGCAGGCTGGCAACGATGCGTGTGGTTTGAAATGTTGATATTGGACTGGTAGATCCCGGAGGGGCTCAGCACCACAGACAGCTCCCTGTGCTGTTCTATATTCTATAGAAACATTTCAGCACCACAGACAGCTCCCTGTACTGTTCTATGTTATATAGAAACACTTCAGCACCACAGACAGCTCCCTGTGCTGTTCTAGGTTCTATAGAAACATTTCAGCACCACAGACAGCTCCCTATGCTGTTCTATGTTATATAGAAACACTTCAGTACCACAGACAGCTCCCTGTGCTGTTCTGTTATATAGAAACACTTCAGCACCACAGACAGCTCCCTGTGCTGTTCTATTTATATACATGATTTGAAACACTACTAACTACAGTACAGCTGTGTCACCACTAAACCAACAGCATTTCATCATTGAAAACAGAAAACTTTCTGAGTCAGACCTTTAGCTTTATGCGTGCTGTGTGTCTGTTGCAACTTCAACAACAACTGATGTTATTATTGATGCTTTACTTGACTAATAAAAGTCCTGTAACTGAAAATGGTATGGGGGCGGCTTCATCGCCCGTGGCGCGAAGCGACACGGGCCATGAAGCCGCCCCCATACCATTTTCTCCTGCCCCCCGATTGGGAAATGTTACATCCGTCCCTGCCCAGGTGCATAGCTTCATCTTACTGGCCTCATTACAGCGGTAACCATAGCGACGGTCGCCGGCTGTCATAAACAATATAATGTTAAGCAGCTTCACCCTAGGTACCGGTATTGGCTGAAAAGTGTTATTATAACGGCCACAAGATGTACATGTACCCACTCTACAGTGGAGGGTGACATACAACAGGCCAACACAGCACATATATAGACCAAGGCCTACCTACCCCTAATTGATAGGTAGGCCTTGGTGATTAACAACGGCAGGCACGCGCCACAATCTATATATAGCATATATCAGTGGTTTTCAACCAGTGGTCCGGGGACCACCTGTGCTCCTTGAGAGGGTTTCAGGTGGTCCCCAGCTAAGTTGGTTAACCAGATGTAACTCTTGAGTGTAAAACATGAAACCAAATGGACCCTTGCAGGCCCATTTAGTTTGATTTTTACACTCTGTACAAACAAATAATCTAAGTACAATTTTAGTACTTCTAACAACTGGGTAAATTATCAATGTCTCGAGTCATTTGGTTCAGTTGGTGCTAATGTGTGCGCAGTGGTCAGTGACGCAGGCAGAAATCAATCTGGTTCAATACCCACAGGGAGACTCCCAAAAGGCCACTGCTTTAATCACCATTTCACCCTGGTATCCAAACCCACCACTCCAAATTTCCTCCGTCAAAACGTGTTTTTATTTATTTATTTATTATTGCCTCTCCCTCTCACGAGTCAAACCATCAAGTGCATTTGGGAATTCCATCCATTTTCTACATTCATATGTCATTAATACACCTAGATTTATTGTTGGTTGGACATAATACAAAGGTTCCCTATACGTTAAAGTACAAATGTGAACTGTGCTCGGTATGCCTTTATTTTGTAGTTATGTCTTAGTGTTTCCTATTGTCTAGTTAGCTTGTATTGTCTACATAGTTACACACCTGTGTCAGGTGCATTGCCCCCCCCCCCCCCCCCATGCCTATGCCTAGATCCGCCCCTGACCTGTGTTCACGTAACTACTCATCAAGGACCCCTAGGGGTCCCCGTTCCCCACTTTGAGGACCTGCACTGTACAGCACCCTTAGTATCACACGTTCAGCTCACATAGCAGTCGATGAAATGCTGCATTAATGTAATATCTCTCTGTATACACGGTCAAATTGTACATTACACGGCCATATTATGCACGCCTCGCTACGAGCAGGCGATGTAGACCCCCCCCACACCCCCCACCCCTCCCAAAATAACAGCCCCGGGCATTTCCTTTTATCTGTGAGTATTATTGTTTTGTGACCTCGAATTGTGTTGCTCCAGACTTCTCTGAAGCGCCTCGCGCTTTGCTGGAAATTGATTAACATTGCGCTGTAATTGCCGCGGAGATTCCGGGGGACAAAACGCAGTGGGCAGCCATTATCTGTTCACGTTCAGCGGCAAAATGAAAAAAAAAGAAAACGAAGGCCGTAATTACGTGCGGAGGAACGTCTGTGAATAAATCCAGCCGAAGTGCAGTCCATTAACTTGTGAGCACATTTGCACTTTGCGTGGATAATTGATGATTGCCGCCCTTTCGCATGGAAAAAAGGAAAAGAAAGAAAGAAAGTGTGTTTTTGGTGTTACTTACTCGGCCTATGTGGGTCAAACAGCATGGTAGTATACAGAGCCGGATTTAGCCAGCCCTATTAGGGTGGGCTGGAAGAATGGCAGGGTGGGCTGCAACTGGAGTTGCCCACCTTGTGGAAGTTTTTCATATGAAGCAGTGGTTTTCGAACCTTTTTGACACCAGGGCCCACTATTTATTCGGCATTTGAGCCACGGACCACCATTTGATGCAAAGACAACTCGGACCGACAATAGACTTTGGCTTAAGCCCCGCCCCTCCCCAGAGATCAAGGACACTTGATCTATTGTGTTACCATTGTTATTATAACAGATACATACAGGTGTATTGTGGTCGTATTGTGTATTGTCTCGTTTTGGTCGACCCCCCTAGGTCTTGGTCTTGTCTTGGTCTCCATTTAGGTGGTCTTGACTACAACACTAGTGCACACCTCAGCAGCACCTGTTATGACGCACCTGTATGAATATTCATGCGTGTAAACGAGCAGCGTTTTACCTCCCGCTGTGTGAGGGTCCCTGATCATTAATGTGCAAGGGCAACAAACCTCTCTCAGTCTCCCCCGACTCCATAACACTCCATAACACCGCTACTCAGCTTCACTGCTATGACCTTTACCGGCCGTGGTTCCCAAAGTGTGGTCCGGGGACCACCCAGGGGTCCCTGAAGGAGTTCCCTGGGGGTCTAAATGATAGTTTGGAACCAAAGAGACCCTTAGGGCTCTGTGTGACTCTGAGAGTGCACACTTTAAAGCTAATAGAGGCAACTTTAGTTTGTCCAAACACTGTGTTTGTAAACAAATTAGTTTAAAATCAGAATATAACTCCACCTCACCTCCACTCACCTCCACCACTGTTGTGATATGTCTGCCATTAAATGGGGTATGTAGACTAATGCATGTGAAAGTGAGAAACTAGAACAGTTGTCGTTCCTACATACTCTCACCTATTGTCGAGAAATATGGAATGGAGAGACAGCGAGATCCAGTAGCGACTGACTACCAGGTCGCAACCTGTTAAGTAAGTAAACAAGTAGTCGTGACCTGGTCGGAACTAGTAAGCAAGTAGTCGTGACCTGGCCGCAACTAGTAAGCAAGTAGTCGTGACCTGGCCGCAACTAGTAAGCAAGTAGTCGCGACCTGGCCGCAACTAGTAAGCAAGTAGTCATGCCCTGGTTGCAACTATAGTAAGCAAGGATTCGTGCCCTGGTTGCAACTAGTAAGCAAGTAGTCATGACCTGGTCGCAACTAGTAAGCAAGTAGTCGCAACCTGGTCGTCGGCCACTACTGGATCTGGCCCTTCCCGCTGATATGGGTCATGAGTAAAAACGATAAGATGGAGTAGGGAAACAAGCACAATGTGTGTGTTTTTGACAGACAGGCGCCAGGCAGCTGGCGTCTACCTTAGGGAGACAGTAGGGTGAAAAACGACGAGCCCCCCTCCCCCCTCCCCAGGGAGATGGAGTATATCTACTCTTTGATGTGTAAAGGATGGATGTCAGGTGGTCCCTGGCCATCATCAGGGGGATCTCCTGCTTCTGGGGGATCTAGAACGGACGTCTCCTGAGTGTCTCTCCTTAGGGAGGTCCCTTGGCCTTAAGCTGCATGTCCTACTGGGGAGGATGAGGACCCCCGGGGGCTTAGCAAGGACCAGATGGAGGGGGTGGAGGGGAGGGGGATTGAATATCTCTACTATGGGCTTTTTGTCATGACTAGAGTCTAGTTTCTGGCACTAGATTCTAATTTCTGGCACTAGATTCTAATTTCTGGCGCTAGATTATATTTTTTTCTGAACAAAATATGTTCCTGTGTCAGTGATGCTCAACATATTTCATGCCAGGGACCACCAGGATTACCTATATTTGGCTGAGGAGGAACTCCATCTGAAAACATGTTCTAGGGATCCCCCAGAAGCAAAGATTTGAGTTAAAAATGTTTGCTTCTGAAATAATATATTTTAAGATTTGCGCCAGATTTTCACAATTGTCAAAAATAGCAGGCCTACAAGCTCATAGCAGATCTACAAGCCCATAGCGCGCCACTCGGTGGCGCGCTATGAGCTTGTAGATCTGCTATTTTTCAATAGCTTGGTTAGAACACCAAAACGTGCACAGTACAGAAAATGTTAATTTTATTTTTAGGGTACTGAGGTTGAGTACTTTGCCTGTCAGTACTTAACGCTGTGAAAAAGGAGAGCCAGCGAAAGCAATCCTCGACCGCGACACCCGACACGGTGGTTTTATAACCGCTGCGACTGTTTTGCATAGAAATAGCGACTGTTTTTGAACTGTTTTCCCTACTAACTCAGCCTAAACCTAACCTTAACCCTCAGCCATTATGCCTACCGCCACGACTGTTATGCAACACGTTTGCGACGGCTGTCGTGGTCGAGGATTGCTTTTGCGCCATTCCTGGGGAAAAAAAGAGTTCTCCTCAAACACCATGCACGGATTCTCATGCCTGAGTGCGCCCACACACACACACACACACACACACACACACACACACACACACACACACACACACACACAGCTCAGACCCTTGAGCCTTTTTTATGTCGGCCATATTCTAAAAAAGCCAAATAGGGCGTGAGGCGGTTCATGCCCGTTTCACAACAACAATCAGCATCCTCAAAGTAACTACAGTACAGTAACAACAAGACTGTTAAATAATAGCCGCGGAGCAAAACACATTTCACCTCCCGAGATGCTACTGGAGTAGAAATGATGAAGCATCTAGAAATTGTACTTAACCACTCTGTACTCTAAGGTTTGGAGTGTGGACTTTTTTTTTATCCACTTTAGCTATCAGATTTTCAAAAATATCAGACCTACACTACATGCTCACAGCACCCCACCACTTCGTGGCGCAATATGAGCTTGTTGGTCTTTCGAAGTAACATGTGTAACTCGAAGGGGCGTCCTCAGCAGAACACAGGTAATTCTCGGGACCTTGGCATCAACTACTGTATGTTGTTCATCACTGGCACATGAACATAGAATTTTCAGAAAAAAATAAAATCTAATGTCAGAAAATTGAATCTATCATCAAAGACTATAATCTAGTGTCAAGAACTAGAGTCTAGCATCAGAGACTAGAATCCAGTGTCAGAAACTAGAATGTAGTGTCAGAAACTAGAAGCTAGTGCAGAAACTAGAATTTAATGTCAGAAACTAGAATCTAGTGTCAGAAACTAGAATCTATGTCAGAAACTGGAATCTAGCACCAGAAATGAAAATCTAGCATCAGAAACTACAATCTAGCGCCAGAAGCTACAATCTATTGTCATGACATTTTATAGAGTGGTTTGTCTTGCAAGATGAAATGGGTTAACCACTCTATGAAATGCATTTAGTTGCTTTTACATCACTGACCGTGGGGGGGATGGGTGGGTGCACTCACAGCTGTGGAGTGTTGGCATCCAAGTGGAACAGTATTATATGCAGATACTGTACATAGCAGCCGTTTAGTTATGGTCCACAGACTGACTAGGTCAAGACACTGGCATTATGTCACCTCAGAAACAGATGTCATCGAGTGCTGAGAGGACCGTGTGTGTGTGTGTGTGTGTGTGTGTGTGTGTGTGTGGTGTGTGTGTGTGTGTGTGTGTGTGTGTGTGTGTGTGTGTGTGTGTGTGTGTGTGTGTGTGTGTGTGTGTGTGTGTGTGTGTGTGTGCGCACGCGCACGCGTGTGTGTGTGCACGCGCGCACATGCTGGGGGGGGGGGGGGTTTCAGACGCTTATAACAAATCAAACCAATTGATTGTAGGGCATGTCGTTAAATGGTTTTGGCAAGTATTTAAAATTTAAGTTATGTTTAGGCTCATGGCTATTCATCAGGCGCGTGTCTGCTAATCGCCACGGGCGACGAAACCCGCACCCATACCATTTTCGGTTACAGGACTTTTATTAGGCAAGTAAAACATCAATATTAACATCAGTTATTGTTGAAGTTGCAACAGACTCGCAGCATGCATAAAGCTAAAGTCTGCCTCAGAGAGTTTTCTGTTTTCAATGATGAAATGCTGTTGGTTTAGTGGGTGCCACAACTGTAGTAGTTAGTAGCAGTGGTAGTGTTTGAAATCATTTTTACCATCATAAGCAATATCGTTGAAATTTGGGTTGTTTCGCAACCCCTCATAGCTGCGGCTTTGCACCGCTAGGCGCCGTCAGCACGATGAGAAGCGACAGCAAGGAGAATTCCACTCGAGACTGGGAGCTATGTAGCGCCTTTGACTCTCCCCCCCCTTCCTTGTGACGGGCCCTTATTTCCTGGGAAAAGATGGGGGCCGTTCCCTTAATAACGCAAGTACAGGACCCCATTCCGCCTGATGCTGCATCTAATTGTCAGCGGAGAAACGCTCGCTCGCCTGATTTAATGCATTCCTTTCGGGAGGACCTTTTGGTGTTTTTAGGTTGTTATTTGTGGAAATTTAAGATGAGTGTTAATTGGTTTTAAAGGTAGGGGAAGTGATTTGAAATTCATGGTGTAGTACCAGCCTGGTGCACTAGGGGCCCCCAAAAGTAGCTACACTATGTGAACCTGCTGCTCTCTCCTGATTGGAGGAGAATTGTGGTGACCTGGGGAACTTTTATTAGCTCCTCTGCTAACGTGGGGAGGGGAAACTCCATATGTGGTTTCCACACCTTATAATAGAGCATTTTAACAGAAAAAAATATTTTTTGGGTGATATCTGACAAAAGTGAAATCACTTCCCCTACCTTTAATTGACTGCATTCTTTAGTTTTAGAGAGAGTTTTGGCTGTGGCATTCAAACATTACATTTAAAGTGATTCCTTTTTTTCCTCATTTACTACAGTCCTAATAAACCCCAGGAAATTACATATGGCCACAAACGATCTCACATAGGTCCTGTGAACTTCTGCAGCCAGCTATAATTTCCCGGGGTTTATTGGGGTCCTTGGCATATGAAATATTGAAATATTATGTGTGTTTAGAAAACATTTTGTAGGATCTAGTGTCGGGTAGAAATGATTTAAACATAGCTGCCTGTCAGCTGGATGGGCCTGTGTGGTGGTGGTGGTATGGAGGATGGGGAGGCGGGGGATAGGGGGCCATGGATGCCAGAGCAACTGCAAATTGACAGCAAAGCAAATATATTGCGCGAAGGCAAAGGAAGAAAAAAAGTTCCTGAGGAAAACGTAATCTGACAGGAATTTGGCGGCGTGTCATCTCATCGTATGACCTGGTGATGGAATATAAATAGGATGACTTCTGGAGAGCGCAGAGTTCACAGGTATAGAGTATATATGGATGGAGTCCCCGCGGCACAGCGCACGGATCCATACATTACAGTATAGAGCAGGGGTGTCAAACCCAAATACAGAGTGGGCCAAAATAGAAAACTTGGTACAAGTTGAGGGCCGGAGATACCGGTCTGTGTTTTCAACACCGTTTTACAATGACGTGCTATTATTTCAATAAAGCTTAAAACTTAAGTTTTATTGAAAAATAGCAGGTGTTCACGTCTCTTATCGTGCCACAGAGTGGCGCGCTATGAGACGTGAACACCTGCTATTTTTCGGGAAAAAACGTTAAAACACAGCACAAATCTTTGAATATTATATGTTCTTTCGGAGTTAACGTTTTATACAATCTATAGTGTCAGGTCAAAATATGTTGAAGCTAAATAAGACTGAGTTGAGGAAGTAAAACAGTTAGTTGCATTCATTTCTTATCATGGTGTGTGCAATATACCAGAGGGCCAGTTCCAACACTAATTCAATATCATCCCGCGGGCCAAAGATAATTCATTCACGGGCCTGATTTGGCCCACGGGCCTTGAGTTTGACATAGGTGGTATAGAGGATTGATACATGTCTTTATGAATTCACCAATAGCTTGTATTAGTGTACTGTAGGAACGGAAGAGAGTAGCGACACATTTTGATCTCGCGTCTCCCTACCTCCTTCCTATACAAACCTATTATAACGTGAAGCTAAAATGAACTACACTGTACAAACCAGGTTCTAACCTCTAAATGTCTAAATGTCCCCAAATACAGTACAGCTAGAATCTTCTAAGTCTAATACGCTAAAACCTTCCAAACATAAGCTAAGCGTCGTCCCCATTTACTGTCGCTACACTTACACCTATCAATAGAGAAGAACAGTAGAGATCAATAGGGCAGAAAAAAGTGTCTTTTAACAAAACCCGGAAAACCGCCCTCCCCAATCCACTTCATCAAATAGTACTTAGTACACGCATGCTCGCGCGCGCACGCACACACACAGACATACACACACACACGCGCGCACAAACACACGCGCGCACAGACACACGCGCGCACAGACACACACGCGCGCACACACACACACACACACACACACACACACACACGCCGCCGGAATCGCTTGGATAGCAGCACCTGGAGTCATTGATAGAGCCATTTGGTCCAGCAAAGCACGGCTCCTTTGGCACCGGTCCCCCCTCGAATCGCAGACGAGAGACGGATCAATTATCCCCTCTAATTAGGCTAATTAGAATCAGCTTCATTTACTCGTTTATACCTCTGCGGGCTGATGAAAGATGCGTGTACGTCAGACGAACCGTTTATTTGCCTTTTGACTAATTGCGGTTGTCATTTCCGGTGTAGTGGCGGCGGCGGCGCTGCAGATTCTCCTCGACTTCTGCGAGCGAGGACACCCGGAGAGCCTATAAAAAAAAGTGTGTGTGTGTGTGTGTGTGTGTGTGTGCGCGTGTGCGCGTGTGAGTGAGATAGAGAAACTTCCCCACAAATACAGTAGAATCACAGAAATGAGTCTCTGTCGTCCTTTGAAGAGAAATGGGTTAATGGGTCTTAATTCCAATTAGCAACCGATTCAAATTTGCGTCCAAAGTGAGTTTGAACGCATGTAGAGGTTGGTCACATCTGAGGGACCACCATTTATTTAGGATTTCAGCCACGGACCACCATTTGAGGATATTTTAGCCCCACAGACTCCAAATCTGAAGATTTCTTTTGCTTTTGTTCACAATTCCAGATACATACATTCCAAAATGGCTAATTCAGATGATGAATATTTTAACTCTTGAGAGTGTAAAAATGAAACCAAATGGTCCCGCAAGGGTCCATTTGGTTTCATTTTTACGCTCTCAAAGAGTTACATCTGGTTAACCACCTTAGCTGGGGACTACCTGGAACACTCTCAAGGACCACTGGTGGTCCCTGGACCACTGGTTGAAAACCCCTGATCTAAAAGGTTGGTTTCCTCACGAGTATCTCACATATCCCGCGATAGTGACAACAGTTGTGATCGCCCTCGTTGTTTTAATCAGTACCGCACTACACTCGGGAAACACTAGGGACTTTAAGCAGTACAGTGTGACTACACTACAGAAACAGGAAGTCGGTCCGTGCTGCATAGACAAACCTGCTTGCCATAGCAGCCGTCCTACTACGGCAGAACCTACACTTTAATATAGTGTAGGTATAGTGTAGTTTAAAAGGATCCCTGACAAATAAGACAAACATCGCTTAACACATTATACTTCACCTATACAGGATTAAAGTTCTCAGTACTGGGTACTGATTTCAGTCCTGAGAATTTCACAGGGGTCATTGAATTAGCTCAGTGCTCATTTGCAAAAGATCATTTTCAGTCTCAAGATTTTTTTTTACTTTAATCCCTGAGCCTATATAACTAAAATAAACAAATAAAAACACCAATGGCATCTTATTTCTTTCATAAATAGAGAATATTTCACTCAACAGGAACTGCTCCTGTCGCAGGATGATGATGTCACATGTCCATGTGTGATCTAGCTCTATGGAATATATGGATGAACATGCTCATGTGACATCATCATCCTGCGACCGGAGCACCTCCTATTGAGTGAAAGATTCTCTATTTATGAAAGAAATAAAGTATTGAAGGTGTTTTTATCTGCATGTTTTAGTTAGAGAAGGCAAGTATAGTGTTTTAAGGCGTATTTGTCTTATTAGCCAGGGATCATTTTAATAAATCGGGATGGCCAATCAGGAAATAGTAAGCAAACATATTTGAATACTGTGTCCTGTGTAGGAAATGGTCATACAATTCCAGACCAGTCTGCTGGCAGGCATTTTTTTGCCAACAGCTGATTCGGTCTGGCTTTAGCCAGACTAGTTGTAGGAGCATGCACGCAGAAACATGACACCGAATGCATGTGCAAATTGTCAGCCGATTTTATTCATGTTGGCGTGTGCCAAAAATAACTGAACTCCGTAACTCCCTAACAACCTCGAGCTATTTTTCAGGAGGTGTTTCTCTGGGTTTGAGTGGACGCTCCGAACATGTCGACAATGTCGCACACAAGCCACACACATGCGCTCCTACAGCCCGCACACAATACAAGCGCCTGGGGAGGCGTCCTTCCGCACGCAGGCGGGAGCGTGAATTACCAGGCCAGATTGCTTTTCTGGGAGTTAATCATCTCCTTTTATGCTGTTCATTTGTCAGTGGTTATTGTTTGTCAAACTAATGCCGTCGCCGTTCGCCATATGAAGTGGAATGTAAATTCTGTTTGGGCAACTCGTCGTTATGCAGAGAGAGAGGGAGAGAGAGAGAGAGAGAGGGAGAGAGATGGGGGAAAAGAGGGTGGCCAAGCCGTCGGATTTACATTCACAATTACAGTCATGATACAATCATCCCTCATCATAATTCCTCTGCCTGCTATGTCGTTGCAGATATAGCGTGGGCCCAGCACGCTGCATACCAAGTAGCCGTCTAGTTACGTTACGTTGTGGCCGTTGTGATTCAGGCGCCTTTGTGATTTAACTTGGGGGGACTCTGGCCCTCATTCATCAATAGAGCGCACGCAGACCGACGGCCTTCAATTTCTGTTTTTGGCTAGGAGTGACCGTGGACCAAGTGGTCCTATCGACTGTTTATACTGTACAGGCCATCGCTCCTTGGGTCCAAACCGTCGTTTTCATCATTTAGATCAGTGGTTTTCAACCTTTTTCATACCAGGGCCCACCATTTATTCAGCATTTGAGCCACGGACCACCAACTGAGGACATTTTTTAGCCCCACAGACCCCAAAACTAAAGATTTCTTTTGCTTCTGTCCATGACCATTAATCTTCTAGTTGTATAGATTTGGACTAATTCACACGATGGATATTCTAACTCTTGAGAGTGTGAAAATGAAACCAAATGGACCCGTCAGGGTCCAATTTGGTTTCATTTTTACGTTCTCAAGAGTTACATTTGGTTAAACAACTTATCTGGGGACCACCTGGAACCCTCTCAGGGACCACTGGTGGTCCCCGGACCACCTGTTGAAAACCCCTGATTTAGATAACACACCCTTAATTAGTCCCTAAAACGCTCTGACGTGCTGTACGTCTGACGCCAAAGTAATGATGGAATGTGATGAATGCAGACAATTTTGCCATGCCT
The DNA here is from genome assembly GCA_039105355.1 of Benthosema pterotum. NCBI lineage: Eukaryota > Metazoa > Chordata > Actinopteri > Myctophiformes > Myctophidae > Benthosema > Benthosema pterotum. Next base: position 20,268,524 of record CM076988.1, read on the forward strand.
TCTGTAGCTTTCTCTTTTATTGGCCTCTTTGTCACCCTGTTTCGCGTGTCTTGCTTATCTTCTGTCTGAGCTTGTAGATCGGATGTGTTATTTTTGGCCAAAATGCATAGTGGGCTGAAGTGGTTAAAGATATCTCTGGACTTTGACCTTTTGTCTTTAACCATAATAAAAGTAATTAAAAAGCCTGCAATAAATATATTTTTGTGATCATTATATTAAAAGACATTGCTCATTTTTAAATTTAATTAATTTAACCAATTAACCAACAATTAACACCCATCTTTTACTTTCTCTAATAACAGACATTAACCTTGGTTGAAAAACAAGTCGTCCTCTTTAAGGTCTCCAATGCCTGGATAGCGAGACAAAGCAAGACACCTCTAGTGAACCACAAGACAGATCTACTACTCCAATTTGCTCAAAACCATATAAATAAGACCACAGAATTGTGGGAATTACGTTCTCTGGAGTCTGGACTGATGAAACCAAACTCAGGACTATGGATCAGCGCTATGTCAAGAGGAGGCAGAATGATGTTCTCTGGGGCTGTTGTTTTCTTCCCCCTCCCTCCGGCTGTAGGAACATACCAGTGTGCCGTGCGGAGGGCAAGATGGATTCAATCACAGTGTCTGGGGCAGTCCTAGGAGGAAACATTCTCGCCGTCTGTGAGGGCTAGCTGAGGCTCAGAACCTTCCCACGTTCCCCAACCTTCCCCCCGTAGAAAAGCCCCGCAGGAAATTAATTGGATTTGAAGAAAGGAAGAGGTGGTTGCAAAATGCAAACCCAAGCATGTCAGCGAAAAGTGGCGCCTATTGCAGATGTACCCATCCAGAAGCCCCAGTGCATGAGGAATGGGGCTACGCTTCTTGAGGAATGCAGAGTGTCATGTAGCCATGCATCATGTCTGCAGCAGATTGCTAAAAAAAAACAAGACATTTTTTGCACCTACGAGGTTTCCAACCCGACAGCGACGCCATTCTGTATGGCATATGCACAAAAATCCAATTAAAACCAAACAAACAATCTCACTGTGCTAATTAAGCCCAAAGGCAGTCTGTTCTGTGTTGTATCGCGACTAAAAAGACAGTCCCTGGAATGTTTAGTTCTCAGGGAACACACCGAGGGGCTGGGACCCTGGGAGATTATACCAAAAGTGATCCTGAATTTTACCTAAAGTCTCGAAATGTGTGCGTGTTTACAGTGTTGCCAACTTGTTGCATTTGTCGCTATATTTAGCTTTTTTTTCCCAGACCCCCCCTAGTGGAAAAACTCCTGGTGGAAAATGTAGTGCTTTTTTGCTGGTGAGTTGGAGAGAAATTGGTTGACAGGCGCCAGAGATAGTAGTAGTGTTTCAAATCATTTTAAATATAAGCATGCCATCGTGTTTGGTGGGGCAGTCAGGGCATTTATGGGGGCATTGCCCCCCATGCCCATGCCTACATCCGCCCCTTCCTACGGGTTGTTTTGTGTTCGGCACGCCGTCAGGCAACTGGAATATATATTCAGACAGATTTTGTGTGACAAAGACATACAGTGCATTAGCGCCTGGGCGATTCTTCAAAGGTTAGCGAAATATTAAGCAGCGAAAGCTGTTCGATGATTGAAATTCTCTGCAGTTTGTGGAGATAATATTAACACACTTCATTTTAAAGCAGTATACGTTTGCTTCTCCGCCTTCCTACCAGGGATATGAATATGGATTCATATTTATGAATATGGATTCATATTTACTTAAGTACTATACTTAAGTGCACTTTGAGGTACTGTATTTCTACATCAGTTGTGCATTACCAATTTGAAATACTTTCACTTTTATTCCATCACATCTCAGAGACAAATATTGGCCCTTTAACCCAATACGATTGTTCTTTAGTTACTTTGTAGATTAGAATTCTTAGAAGAAAGCATTAAAGGTAATAGTGGCAACTTTAGTATGTGTACAAACACTGTGTTTGTAAACAGATTTGGTTTAAAAAAAAAAAAAAGAGAAAAAGAATCCAACTCCACCTCACCTCCACTCCATTGGCTGGAACTATTATGGAACCGCTGGAGACTTCTGTGCTGTGATTGGCTAAAACGCTGCCTCACCCCACATAACCCCCCTCCTCCACTCGCATTAGCACCGCCTTTCCTGAGCACGACAAATGTTTTGTTTTCATGATTTGTTGACAACAACAAAGTTCTGGACCGTCTGCAGGGGCAGGCGGTCTTCATCGGCCGTGGCGCGAAGCACACCCCCCCCCCCCCCCCATACCATTTTCACCTGCCCCCCAATTGGGAAAATATTACATCTGGCCCTGGTATATATTCTATGGTTTCTATGACCGCACTGTATGCAGCCGTGCGCCGATAGCTTCCTCCTTAATTGTGACAGGTCCAGGCAGTAGTATAGTGTACTGCTGCCTGCAGACACTGTTCTGTTAAACTTTAAACTTGCGAACTGTGTGGTTCTTCTCTAAGGCCCGGTTTTGGAAGGAAGTGCTGGAAGAATAAATTGTTTTTTGGGAGCTCAACAATGTATAGAGAATAGAGAGACTTACAGCGCAGAGAACACTGCATACCTCTGTGCATTATGTTGAATAATAACCCCCTATGGTGTATATATATATATATATATATATATATATATATATATATATATATATATATATATATATATATATATATATATATATATATATATATATATATATATATTAAGGCTGTTGAAAATAGTTAATTAATGGGATTAAATTAATTTTGTTGATTAATCTGATTAAAAATTTTAACTCAATTAACTCATGTGCACACTCACTCAACCCACTGAGCATTTTCTCATTGAAAGAAATGGGTAGAGCAGGGTTTTACGGAGACTTATAGCTGTGTCTCCCTGTAACCAGAGCCATAGAGTATAGCTGGAGGATCTACAAGCATTGAGGGCTTGTAGATCGCCTATTTTGATAAATATTTTAAAGATATATGGTTATTTTTTTCACAGATTCTGTTGTTTTTTTCGGAAAACATGCATATTTTGGACATAGTTCGAATGGTGATTAATCATGATTAAATTAATTTTGAAGCTGTGATTAATTTGATTAAATTTTTTAATCATTCAACATCCCTAATATATATATATATATATATATATATATATATATATATATATATATATATATATATATATATATATATATATATATTCCCTCCATTGCATACTCACTGTGTGTCACAGCAGGTATAACAAGGAACAACTCCACTCAGCAGAAAAACCCAGTCATCTGAGTATAAGTTTGTTTTTGGAGATCCAGCGAAATCCATTTGCCAACCACTTTGCTTAACAGTCACAACTGTTTAGCATGACAGTCACTCAACCATTTTGTATAACAGCCTTTTACATAACAGCCGCGACCATTTTTCCCTATTAAACCTAGCTCTAGCTCCTAACCCTAAACATAACCTCAGTAAAACCTATGCCTAAACCTAACCTTAACCCTCGACCGTTATGCAAACTGTTGTGACCGCTATGCAAAACGGTCACAAGTGTTAAATGGTTGCAAATAACTGCAAAATGATTGACTGTTATGCAAAAGGCTGCAACTGTTAAGCAAAAGGCTGTGACTGTTATGCAAATGGTCGACTGTTGTGCAGAACGGTCGACCTGGAAAATGGTTGACTGTTATGGAAAATGGTTGACTGTTATGGAAAATGGTTGACTGTTATGGAACACAGTTGCAAAATGCAAAATGGCCGACGGCGGACGCAGTCACAAATGTATTTCACCCCTCCTGGGTTTTTACCCTCACATAAACTCTTGCTACTTTCTCGCACCCTATACTCGATCTCTAGTGGTGCAGTGACAGTCATTTTCTTTTTTTTACGTTCTATATGATATCCGATCTCACTGGGAGGGTAGAGGCAGCCTCAGACTTCTTGATACGGTAATTGTATTAAAAGTTTTTTACTTCACCAGTTTTGACAGTTTTCACATGTCCGTCTTCTCTCTCTCTCTCTCTCTCTCTCTCTCTCTCTCTCTCTCCCTCTCTCTCTCTCTCTCTCTCTCTCTCTCTCTCTCTCTCTCTCTCTCTCTCCCCATTTGCTGTCATCTCATTTTGTTCACAGCCGAGTGTCGTTCGTTCCTTCGTGGGGGAGAATAAGCTGACAAGCGCAAAACAGAGAGAGAAAGAAAGTGTTTTACTTCACTCTGGATGAGACAAAACCTTAGTAATCAGTTCCCTATTCATATCCCGTACTGTACGTCACGTAACAGTCGTTTCATGACAAGAAAGGGAGAAGGGAGGGTTAAAAAAAAAAGTGCAAGTATCGTGGGGATTCGGTCGTCGTCTATCGTTCGCTGGCAGCCCAGGTAGCAGGTTTGTTGGTGTGTGGCGAGCGCTGGAACCCTCCCATCGATCTCATCTAAGAGGGGAGAGACAGAGCGAGCGAAGGAACCACGGCACAAAGCCTGAGGTATAGCGGCTTTATTTTAATGTCACAGGTATTGGATTTGCTGAAGAGCGAATTATTGAGATGGGAACCGTATCTTTTTTTCTCCCCCACTTATTTAATATTTTCTTCTGACGTACGGACATATGGATGGGGCGGGGGGGCCTCCGGTTATGCTTGTAGTGCAGATCTGCCTCAGGAACGAGCCCCCGCACTCTCAACATCCTGACTGGAAACATAGACCAAAATATGAAATATAACTTTTTACATGAAAATCAACAATGTAGTGTGTTACTGTACAAAAAAACACATTATATGATCGCAATGACTACTGCCACAATACTGATTTGAACTTTAACAAAAAAACGAAAAGAGAAAAGAAATATGACTGACTGTACTTTTTAATCAAGTGACAAAAGTACTTCTTCTACCATTGTCATCTTCCCGCTCTGTTGCGTTGCGCTGAATCCCACCAGGAAAAAAAGGAGGATTTTATGCTAATGCCAGCAAACTTCAGGGTGGCGGTGGGTGGGTGTGTGTGGTGTGTGTGGTGGGTGTTGGGGTGGGGGTGGGGGGGGGCGGCGTGATGTGATGACATATGCGTTGAAGTGCAGGAGAGTGCGTGTTCATCCAGCTGCACCGATGGCGTGTCTGTATAGGACAGCATTTGAGCCATGGATGACATTTTTAGCCCCACAGACCCCAAAACTAAAGATTTATTTTGCTTTTGTCCATAATTCCTGGCTGGATTTGAATCTTCATCTCATTAATCTACATTCCATAGTTCACTTGGGCTAATTCACATGTTGAATATTTTAACTCTTTAGACTTTAGTGTAAACATTAAACCAAATGGACCCTGGTATCACAATGGTTGAAAACCACAGGTTTAGTATTTTGCCCACACACTACTGCAGGCACTTTTCTGCGTAATGGATATACAGATCGTCAGCAGTGAGTTAGTCCAGTTAGAATTATGAATAGCAATTAATGTAGCTTGTAGCAACTCAGGTCAGTTGTTCTTTAAATAGATGCTTGAGGTGCACGTATTAACACTACCCCCCCCCCCCCCCCCCGAGGGAGGGGGGGGGGGGTGTAATCACATGCACAATCAATGTTTATCTTTCCTCTCAGCCTGTTTTCTTGACCCTAATGCTACCCACCGTGTGTGTGCGCGCAGAACGCGTGCGTGGAGAAGATGTGAGTCATTCTCGTGAACGTGCTCCGGTGTTGTTGTTTCAAAAAAATATTGAACCTACAAGCTCAGGGGTTGACACTAAGGTCTCTGAGGCACTTGCCCATCGGGCAAGTGCAAGTCAGGTTCTACTTGCCCTCAGGTCATGGTCACTTGCCCCCCAGGTTCCGGGTGGTCCCCAGTTAAGTTGGTTAACCAGATGTAACTCTTGAGAACGTAAAAATGAAACCAAATGGACCCTTGCGGGTCCATTTGGTTTCATTTTTACACTCCCAAGAGTTAAAATTCATCATCTTAATTAGTCATTTTGATGTGTTAATTTGCCTGTTTTGTTTCCCAAATCCAGCCTGGAATTGTGGATAGCTAGAAAGCAGGGAAAGACACAGAGGCAGAGTGCAATGACTGCCTTCAAGACAAATTTATCTTGTGTTGTGTTATAGTGCACTATGTTGCACACTTGCCCGATCGGGCAACCAGGTAGCAGTCTTCACTTGCCCCACCATTTTTTTTTACTTGCCCCGGGCAAGCGGGCAAGTGTTAGTGTCAAGCCCTGTCATAGCGTGCCACTAAGTGGCCGCACCAACACAATACTTTTGAAAGCAGCAGCATGACCAAAGTAACTAGTAACATTAGTAGAAATACCTGTAATATTACTGTCTTGTAGGATGTAATCTTGTTATATTACGGGCGGCAGTGGCTCAGGGGTAGAGTCACTGGATGGTAACTGCAAGGTTGCAGGTTCGATCCTGGGATCCCTCCAGAGTCGGTGTCGAAGTGTCCTTGAGCAAGACACTGAACCCCTGATTGCTGCTGATGTGCAGCTAGTAGGTACCCTGCATGGTTTCCATGCAAGGTACTGCCATCAGTGGATGAATGTGTGTGTGAATGTGAAGTGCTGGATAAAGGCACTATAAATGCACCATTTATATTACTTTTTACAGAGAAAAGTAATCATATTTACTACACCCATCTCTGGCCACGGGAGAGATAAGATGCAGGGATAAATGTCCACTTTCCCATGTGTTCCCAAGAGCGAGGAGGAGGTCAGGGTCATTAAAGTAGGAAGAAGGGACAAGTTAAAATGCGACACAGACTGGGAACGCCGTGGCAGCCATGCTGGGGGCGGGGGGGGGCGACCCAATCTCTGCTGGGCAGGCAGCCGGTCAGACGGCCACCCGGTCCCTGGCCAATTAGTCCGGATGCTTCCTCCCTCTCTGCTGTCCGATAAGGACCCCCTCCTGCCCCCCGCTTTTCTCATCGGTCACCTCCCCCTCCCTCCCTCCCTCCCTCCCTCCAGGGGCGGATCTAAGCATGGGCATGAGGAGGGGGGGGGGGGGGGGGGGGGGGCAATGCCCCACCAAACACGATGGCATGCAAAACAACCCAAGATATTTCAAATTCAAGTGCTTATATTTAAAATGATTTGAAACACTACTACTTGCTGCTGACTAACTACAGCTGTGGCACCACTAAACCTAAACAGCATTTCTGAGCATCCTGAACGGTGAAGCCGCCCCCATACCATTTTCTCCTGCCCCCCAACTGGGAAATTTTATATCCGCCCCTGCCTGCCTCTCTCTCAGTTATAGTCCCCAGATTAAAGCTAGTATCGGCCCGCCACCAGAAGACAGGGTCCATCTGTCTGTCTGTCCACCGTCCACCTCGGGGGGTGGCCTGGGCCAACGCCGGCCTGTGCTGGTGGGTGGGTGTGTGGGTGGGGGTCCGCGGGAGGGATCAGGCCTGGGTGGACTGCGATAAGATGCACTGAGTGTCTGTGAGGTGGTGTTGGGTGGTGGCAAGAGGAGAGACTGGAGGAACGAAGGAATGGAGGAATTCTGCACTGTAGTAACCATGCGGAATTTCCAACTTGTTTACAACAAATTGATATTTGATTACCGTAATTTCCGGACTATAAGCCGCACCTGAATATAAGCCGCACCAGCTAAATTTGGGGCAAAATACTATTTTTCCTTGTATAAGCCGCACCTGACTGTAAGCCGCACCTGACTATAAGCCGCACCAGGCTTATAGTCACGTGCTTCATGTTAGAGCAGTGGTTTTCAACTTTTTCACAATTTAACAACATCTTCACCCCACAGACCCCAAAACTAAAGATTTCTTTTGGTTTTCTTCACAATTCCAGGATGGATTTTCACAAACAAAAGAGGCAAAACATCAAAATGAGACCAAAATGAACATGACTTTTTATGAATATCATAACTCTTGAGAGTGTAAACATGAAACCAAATGGACCCGCAAGGGTCCATTTGGTTTCATTTTTACGCTCTCAAAGAGTTACATCTGGTTAACCAACTTTCTATCATTTAGTCTGTGGAGCCCACCTGGAACCTGTAAAAATCCATAGATTGGCCGCACCGTTGTATAAGCCGCAGGGTCAAAAGCATGTGAAAAAAGTAGCGGCTTATAGTCCGGAAATTACGGTATTACTTATTAGTTGGTGGTCAGTATGGGCAGTTGGTCAGCATCTGTGGAACATGTGCACATTACACACATAAATATCACCAGGAAAGTGTTCTAAATCTTCTAAATGTCATTAACATCTATATTTTTGTGAAAACGATGAAATGTGCCTTTAGGTTTCAGTCAGTGATGCCAACTTGGTGCATTTGTCACTATATTTAGTTTTTTTTTCCCCCAGACCCCCCCGAGTGCCAAGATTAGTGAAAAACTCCTGGCGGAAAATCTAGTGCTTTTTTGGCTGGTGAGTTGGGGCGAAATTGGTTGACAGGCGCCAGAGATAAAACCCTTATTTTTCACCATTTTTCCTACTATGATAGAGTCCTCCTTCCTTCCTAGAAAGGACCATTGATAACCAAATGGACCCTTATAGATCTGTAACTCTTGAGATCGTAAAATGAAACCAAATGGACCCTTATGGGTCCATTTGGTTTCATTTTACGCTCCCAAGAGTTAATTATATTTAAACACCTGAATTACCTAATTTTAAAGAATCTACACGTTTAAAAATGTAGAAGAATTGCTATTTTAACCAACATTTTGCCAGTTATCTGATGTTGAGTTTAGTCTATGAGACTAAACTCAACATCAAATGGTGGTCTGTGGCTAAAATATATAATAAATAGTGGGCCCTCGTATGAAAATGGTTGAAAACCAGTGCTCTACCACATGCATTTTGCATTTTGGAAGTGCCACTAGTGCATTTTGGATTTTGGCAGTTGGCAACACTGCTTTCAGTTCACAGCACATACATTTGAGGTGAGAGCATCACTCTGTATAGATGAGAGAAACATCCTATACATCCAAAGCTTTCAGATTCGGGTTTCAAATTGATTGGTTTAGATTTATTTTTTTCACATCAGCAAGCGAGGAACCTCATTTCCAACACACAGACTCTATCTTGCCGTCTATATGTTGGCACTGAAGCATGAAGATAGAACAGATATAACGCATCATCAGGGGCGGATCTAGGCATAGGCATGGGGGGCAATGCCCCCTCTAAATGCCCAGTCTGCCCCACCAAACATGATGGCATGCAAAACAACCCAAGATATTTCAGTGCTTATATCTAAAAGTATTTGAAACACTACTGAAAATGGTATGGGGGCGGCTTCATCGCCCGTGGCGCGAAGCGACACGGGCGATGAAGCTGCCCCCTTACCATTTTCTTCTACCCCCCCAATTGGGAAATGTTACATCCGCCCCTGCGCCTCATCCTTTTACCACTACAATAAAACTCACGATTAGGCTTCGACGGAGAAAACAATTTGGAAAAACACGGCGGGAATGAACTCTGTTTTTGTCTGGTCTCTTATCTCTATTGGGTGTGGAAACCTCCCCAACCTTTTTTATGTTTCAGGATTGTAATTGAAAACGATAAAAATAGTCGCCACGACTTGAATTCTTGAACTGGTACACACTGTCAAAATGGTAATAATGTGTATAATTGCATTGTTGTCATTTCGACAACGTGCGCCAGTTCCCACTAGTATCCAGTAACTTCACACAGCCATTGAAGAGGAGTGAACCAACATTTCACAGGCCACAATTGACAATCTGATGAACTCATTTGCGAAGAGTGTTGCACTGCATGAGGCAAATGGTGGTCACACCACCACTATAATCGCACTCAATGCTAAGCGAATTAGCATCTTCGCCTACCATCGGGACCGTTTTCACCTAAATCATAGGCAGTTTAAGCATCGACTACTTTCACAAGGGCTCCCATGCTGGAAGTATGGAAGCAATCGTCGCAGCTGTCAAAATTGTTAAGCCAACAGCCGTCTGCAACGGCGACCATGGTGTGTCAAACTATTTTTAAACTAAAGAGCTTATTCTATGTGTTTTAAATGTTCAATTCTGTGTCATATGAAGGGTTCCTTTTAAAGTCCAGGTTGTCCTAGTGTCCAGGATACTGGGGGGCACGCGCAAACGTGCACACGCGCGGTATTTAGGTCCATATCTGAGCGTAATGTGACAACAGATCCGGCCACCCCTGCAGTCTCGTCGGTTTGTACAGCAAACCGGCTGTAACATGAGTACAAAGCAGAGACCCAGGAGTGTGTCCTTGTGTTTGAACATTCCCCAGGTGTCCCCCGCGGTGGTGGCACAGAATTAGAAGTCAATTGGTACTCTTTTTTTTCCCCCTCTCTCTGTCGTTCCAAGGATGCATAATGAATGTGGCCTCCTGCACTTACAGAGGAGACTTTATACTTTTGCCTTTGTGCTGTAATGTGAGACGTTTTGGGTGGGCGAGAAATATGCTTTGTTGCCGTCTGACAAGAAACCTTGTATCTCCACTCCATATTTAACGTTTTGGTGTTCAAAGCATTATGTTACACTTAAGCTATTGAGAAATATCAGATCTACAAGCTCGTAGCTCTGATTTTTTTTATGTGAAAATGATGCGCAAATCTAAGAATATATATATTCTATTTGACACCTGATTGTAGTTTCTGACACTAGATTCTAGTTTCTGACTAGTTTCTAGTTTCTGATGCTAGATTCTAGCATTCTCTGAAACAGATTCTAGTTTCTCTGAAAAATCTATGTTCCTGTGTCAGTGATGCTCAACATATTTCATTCGAGGACCACCAAAATTATCTAGATTTGGCTGCGGACCCCCCCATCTGAAAACAGTAGGGATCCCACAGAAGCAACGATTTTAGTTCAAAATATTTGCCTCCGAAAGAATATATATTCAAAGATTTACATTTTCACATTTTTTCAAAAAATATCAGAGCTACAAGCTCACAGCACGCCACTCGGTGGCACGCTGTGAGCTTGTAGGTCTGATATTTTTCAAGTGTAACATAATGCTTTGGACACCAAAACGCGTTCAGTACACAAAGGGTTAAAAATATTTGTATTTGTATTAGTCAACCACTTAAACTGTCTATTTGTTATTGTGAATATCTTGGTGTTGCAAGTGTCGCATTGTGAGTTTTTATAGAGCTGAGCAGTCCCGCCCCCCTTATGATGTCACCCCTGCTCCAGAAATAAATTCCCATTCATGTTCCTCGTAGACTTTTCGAAAAATGATTCATATAAAAGACGATTACACCGCAGACAAAGCCGACTCTGGTCTCAACAAATCATAACAATCACAATACTATCATACAATACAGTACAATATCTAATTAGCAAGAAGGAAAAGAAAAAAAAAACGGCAGGATCCAACACTTTTTGTTTTCGTTTTTCTTCTTAGAAATTATTTGATTATTCCAAAACATTCTGTGTGTTTTCATGATTTGTTACGAGATACTGTACAGGGGCGGATGTAACGTGTCCCGTTTGGGGGGGTAAGAGAACATGTTCGAGGGGCAAGAGAAAATGGTATGGGGGCTGCTTCATCGCCCGTGGTGCGAACGATGAAGCCGCACCCATACCATTTTCAGTTACAGGACTTTAGTCAAGCATCAATAATATCATCAGTTGTTGTTGAAGTTGAAACAGACACGCAGCATGCATAAAGCTAAAGGTCTGACTCAGAGAGTTTTCTGTTTTCAATGATGAAATGCTGTTGGTTTAGTGGTGACACAGCTGTAGTTAGTTAGTAGCAGTAGTAGTGTTTCAAATCATTTTAAATATAAGCACTTTAATTTGAAATACTGGGTATTTAGGGGGCAGTGCCCCCCCATGCCCATGCCTAGATCCGCCCCTGATACTGTACAGTGGACAATTTTTTCCGCCCTGTACATACAAGCTTTCTGAGCACACCTGAGCGATCTCCATTTCAAATGAAGCCTGCATGGTGGCCATTTGCATTCGTCCTTCCAGGTACAATACACAATCACAGGGGTTGAGTTTTACGCTTCAATGTCGCTGTCACTTTGTCATTATGCAGTCTCCTGTGTGTGTGTGTGTGTGTGTGTGTGTGTGTGTGTGTGTGTGTGTGTGTGTGTGTGTGTGTGTGTGTGTGTGTGTGTGTGTGTGTGTTGTGAGTGCAGCAGCAGCTGCTTCAGCTCCAACTGATTGTTTTTTGATGATAGTTGAGAAGGTGACTTGCGTATTTAGTTGACGCTTAATGCCGGTGGCAGGTAGGGTCCGTTCTGTGTGTGTGTGCACGTGTGAGTGTGTGCACGTGTGTGTGTGTGTGTGTGTGTGTGTGTGTGTGTGTGTGTGTGTGTGTGTGTGTGTGTGTGTGCACTCAGAGTTGACGATCGCTCCATCTTTGTGGCACCTCTGTAAGGTCATTGGTAATGTCTGTGTGTGCGGCCATGCACATACAGTATGGGACTTTGTGTGTGTGTGTGTGTGTGTGTGTGTGTGTGTGTGTGTGTGTGTGTGTGTGTGTGTGTGTGTGTGTGTGTGTGTGTGTGTGTGTGTGGCATTTTATTTACAACACCTTGCATAGAACCAAATGCAAGTGGCAGTGATTGGATATCCATAAACCATCTTGCTTTAAGGGTACTAGAGGCAAGGTTTTAGCCAAAGATCACTTTAAAAATCCCAGGCTAATAAACCTATTATGGATGAATACAATATACTTGTCCTCTATAACTAGAATTGAACATTTACACATATAATATGTTCTTTAGTTCATAATTCACAATAATTCATAATTTTATCCATATTTTATCCATTTTACTGCTCCCTTTACCAAATGGACCTTTACGGGTCCATTTGATAAGGGGAGGAAAAAAAAGGTTCAGTTGCGCCGAAAACCAGAATAGGAGCCAAACCATCTTTTCCTCTGGGATGTGAAAGGAAACAGCACACCTGTTTTCCCTGCTAATGGTCAGACTCGTGCCCCGTTCACCCCTCCAAAACAAACGCTTTTCTACAGCCAATTTAGTGGCACAAGAGCACAAGCATCCTCTGAGGTATATGCAAGCGAGCAAACACTACACGCGTGCGAATATGTGCACGTAACGCTTTTACTTGTGATGAACTCGCCAGGGGCGGATCTAGGCGTAGGCATGGGGGGGGGGGGGGGGGGGGGGGGGCAATGCCCCCCTAAATGCCCAGTCTGCCCCACCAAACACAACGGCATGCAAAACAACCCAAGATATTTCAGTGCTTAAAAGTATTTGAAACACTACTGAAAATGGTATGGGGGCGGCGATGAAGCTGCCCCCTTACCATTTTCTTTTGCCGCCCCCAATTGGGAAATGTTACATCCGCCCCTGAAACTCGCTATACTCTCAGAAGTCCTCAGAGAGAAATAAATGACTAGTGTTGTTGTTCTCGAGACATTGTCTCGCTTCGAGCCAGACTCAAGACCAATTAGGTCTCACCCTCAATTGTGTTGGTCTTGTCTCGGTCTTGCCGAAGCTCTGCACATTATTTGTCTCGTGGTCTTGTCATGGTCTCGCCCTCGATTTGTCTTGGTCTTGTCGCGATCTCGAAGCACATGTGTCGGGTCTGTTTCGCCACCCAGCCCACTGAAGACGAGACAATGCAAAGGAAATGTTCTACATATCCATAGTGCGCACTGAGGAGTCCATTCATACTTGAGAGCGTAAAAAGGAAGTGGTTTGCGTGCACACGCAAGGCATGCATGTGCATAGGCATGCATGTGCCTCTCATGTGTGCCGTTGACCGGCGCTCCCCTGTGGAGACGGGCTGAAGCGTGATGGATAGACACCCATTAGAGACCTCCATGTTCCATCCCCCCCGTCCCCCGGTCCCCCCAGGCCCGTCCCCGAAGGGCCACAAACAACACAACACAGAACACACAGGGGGGGAATTCAAATCGGAATTCAGCTGAGATTGTGTCACGCAATGTTTTGTTAAAGCTTGCATCATTTGAAAGTGCAGACAGACCTTTGCGCGTGTGTGTGTGTGTGTGTGTGTGTGTGTGTGTGTGTGTGTGTGTGTGTGTGTGTGTGTGTGTGTGTGTGTGTGTGTGTGTGTGTGTGTGTGTGTGTGTGTGTGTGTGTGTGTGTGTGCGCGTGCGCGTGCGCGCGCGCGATAGCTAACCTCATGGGGGTATAAAAAATCACACCCGTGTGAAAGTAAGTGCTGCGTGTGCGGCTACAGTATACTGAAACACACTTTAGAATAATTGGGGCTATAAGCCTGCATGGCAAATGCAAGTCCACAGCACCACTACCTTAAAACTGTAAATGGATTGGGAACTAATACTGAATACAGTAAATTATGGGTTATTTTCAATGCAGAAAATATGGCAGTGGTAACCACACTATAACCATGTTGTTGTAACTCAGTGGTCCCTGAAACTAAACAGGTTGAGAATTGCTGCTTGAGCCATCCAAATCGATATTTGTTAATGGGACCGTATGGTCATGAATGGCAATTTGGGGGTCCTTGACATAAAAACGTTTGGGATCCACTGGCTTGCCTTGGGTGAAAACTGCCCTGGTATCGCACTATTTTGGTGTTGACAATATTATTTATTTAAATCGACCTTTTTAAATCTTGTCTGTGCAAACAGAATAAATGTCATTACACCTAACCATTCTATGCATTAAGGGGGAAATTGATCACTTTCAGTGTTCTGGAACAAGATAACCATCAATGATTTTGTTTTTTTTGTACACTGTAGAGACAGCACGTAGCTCCGTGCAGCAGCACTACCACCAGCAGCAGCGAGCTGTCAATCAGCCTCTCTGAAGACGGGTTAGAATGGAGAGACATATCTATAGCAGAAAATGACTTTCGACTACTTGTAGGTTAGCAAACCAAGTGTTTATATAAGTTTATACCCATTTCGATGCTAAATCTCCACTAATATTTCAGGTACAGCCGCTATTTAAAAAAAAAACGTTTTTAGAATTCGGAGTTCTTCCGAAGCCCATTGTAAGTGAATGAGAAGTCCCAGGCAGTGAAAATGAGAAATGCTATCTTCATAATATGTATACTTGGGCACCAATCAACTATTTTATAAGAACCAAATCGATGTAACTAGCAGATTCGATGAGTTAGATATATTTTATATACACATATTATTGATAACTAAGCCAAAGTCCACCGTTGGCTGGTGTTTGCTGAGTGCTACGCTCCTCCACTACAGAGCGGACGGTCAGTTAGCTGAAAAGCTTCCTGGAGGGGGCGGAGCATAGCCTGTGGCTGTGTGGTTACTAGAGGCCAGAGCCTTTAGTTACGCGAAAACTATGCCGACTTCATGGGGCCACTTCAATGGCGGCTCATCTATATAGTTGTATTGAATTGGGACAACCGAGGTTAGCGAATGCATTTAAGTGTATTGGGTCATACGCATTGTTTTCTGCCCCCTCAATGTCGCAAGCCTTCTACTAGATGGCTCTGCTCTGTTCGACGAATAAGACTGGGTCTGTAGCGCCGTGTTAGCCAATCAATGAGCTTTTCTGTGACGTGTTGGTATTGTTGCTTGGGATGTTGCCACATGTTCAGAGAAACAAGCACAATGGGACGTTCTCATTCCAACTCCACGCAGGGACACACACGGCAGCTTGTACATAGTCTCAGTGTTGCCAACTATATTTAGCGCTTTTTCAGACCCCTCTAGCGCCAAAATTAGTGGAAAAACTACTGGCGGAAAATCTAGTGTGCTTTTTGGCTGGTGAGTTGGGGTGAAACTGATTGACAGGCACCAGAGATAAAACCCAAGATTTAAAATATTCATGATGTGATTAGGCCAAGTCTACACAACTAGAGAATGTAGAAGATTAATGGTCATAAAGTCTACACAACTAGAGAATGTAGAAGATTAATGGTCATATTCCACTCCAGGCGAGCATCTAGCGCATTGTAGTGCTTTTTGGAAGTGCCACTAGTGCATTTTGGATTTTGGCAGTTGGCAACACTGCATCGTCTATGCGACGGTCACTGTGATATGCATGTTGATGTTGCCACATGTTCAGAGAAACAAGCACAATGGGACGTTCACAGCCAGGCATCCAGGCAGGCAGGCACGCAGCCAGGCAGGGACAGACACACACACGGACACACACACACACACACACACACACACACACACACACACACACACACACACACACACACACACACACACACACACACACACACACACACACACGGCGTGAATCGTCTGATGAAGTGCTTGCTACGCAGCACTTAAAAAAAGCACCAAACATAGTATCAGGCCAGTACATAGGACTTTAATTGTATATTTGTTAATGTGTTAATAATGATGGAAGAGACTTATATGCGGCATATATGTTTGTAATATAGGGCCGCATACTAAAAATTGGCCCCTTTCCTATATGTATAGGTGCATATATGTACCATATGTGCATATATGTACCTTATATGTGCATATATGTACCATATATGGTACATATATGCACCTATACATATAGGAAAGGGGCCAATTTTTAGTATGCGAACATATATGTGTATGTAGCATATATGTACATATATGACCTATATGTACCTATATCTACATACATGCAATGAAAATACCTATACATTAATAAAATCCAATAGAAGCCCAAATGTAGAACTTAAACACTTTATTAACAAGTTAGCCGATATTACGCGAAGATGAAACATTTTAAAGTGCATGAAAAGTGGCAAACAGAAACAAAACAAATCTAACACATTTAATAAAAAAAATCTTACAAATTTTGTAAACAAGTTAGCCTATAACATGGAAAAAATGAAACATTTCTAATTGCACAAAATATTATGGCAAACAGAAACAAAACAAATCTAATACATCGTAAAACCCAATGTGTTGTTTCACTCATAATTTCGAGTGTCCATGCTGCGATAAAATTATACATCAAGACAACAAACATAATTAGGTAACTCAAATACATGTTGATACAAGTCGACACCTTTAGTTGATATGACTATTGTTAGTATTAGTTGATACAACTATCATTGTAGTGTGACAGTGTCATTTACTTTCATAGATACAATTGTAAGCCATTTTTCTCAATATGTTATACTTGTCTGTATGTTTTTTCTGAAAGTCCCACTGCAACACTGTATGCAGATATTGTACAGTAACACAGAAAGGAATTCAGACACAAGTTTCATTAGGAATATTCACAGAGCAGAGGAAATTTATGCTGCACATCTAGAGGCTATCAGGCCAATAACGTGGATAGTTGTCATTATGGTGTAAAATGTGCATGTGTTAATATCAGATAAGCGGTCTCACTTCAATATATATTCACACAAAAGGCTTGAAAAAGTTCAGCTTGGTCAGTGGTACATCGAGTGTGACTGCTCGTCAAATGAGTCTTAAGGGAATTCCAGGTACTATAAGCAAGGGCAGGTTGAATACATGCGTGGATATTTACTGCCACACCCAAACAGTATATGATCAAGTATAATGTTTGAGAAGTGCCAACCTTCTTGATTTGCTAACCCCAGTCTTTGCATTTCAACATTCCACACTTACTTTGCGCCAAGTGGTCAATCAGTCCAGAGTAGCGAGTTTAAGATCCCTCCGGCACCACACGTGAATGATCGGTGCTCGATATATAAGCCTCACGGCGGTCAGAGCCTCTCCTCCGACGGCAGAATGCAGCTCTTGGCATCTTGTTAGCAATGTGGGCAAGCTACGCTGTAGAGGAGCATCTCCATGGAAACCAAAGACGCCAGTGGAAGAGGTGGACCCCATCAGCATCGCCTGTTTTCTTAACTATGCTGGGCTTCTGTGGCGACTGTGACGGAGCCCACATCCTCGTCGAAGTCGTAGAGACGGCGTTCTTGAAGTCCCTAATGACTTGCAGGTGGAGGGGATCAGAGTTCCCTGTTGGAATGGGATGATTGCAGAGTGTCGACACAGCATGGCGGCCTACAGAGAAAGAGGCGGAAGCTGTGAGCTTGTAGATTTGCTAATTTCTCAATACAAGCAGTTTTAAATCAGCTGACCACCTGCTCTGCATTTTGATTTCACTGACACATTCAAGAATCTACTGCAAAGATTCAACTATGGCAATCAGAGTTGCAACTAATGATTTGTTTTCATAATCAAATCATTGGCCGATTAGTTAAAAGATGAATGGGATTACAACACTTCTCTAAGCATCACCTTAAAATATATTTTAGACAGTTCTAACCAACAAAGAAAATGTGTGATTAACTGCTGATTAGGCTAATAAACACAGTTATATTAAAGCAACTCATAGTGTATTTAGGCTTATTCTGACTGCATAGATTTGACTAAGGAATAGCTACACATCTCAATCTAAAAGGTACAGTACTCTTCTGAACTCAAATAGGTCCTTTATAAATAAATATTCAAGCTTCATGTTTGGCTCTTAATATAATCAATGTTACAGTATGTGTCAAATTTTGCTTTGCAGTTGCTTCTGTCCATGTGCAGCTATATTCAAATTGTAAAGGACAATTAATGCTGAAAAACTAAGAGGGAAACACCCATTAATAATCAATCACTAAATTAGTTGAGAAATAAATTATGAATTCTATTACGATTAATCACCGCAGCCCTAATGGCAATGTACTGTAATGTTTTTTTGTTTTGTTTTGTAAAACCTGCCTCATGCAAGGTAGATGACAGTAGAATGAGTCGTAGAAGTGAACAGGGTTCTGCAGTCCAGAACCTACCGACAAAGAGAAACAGCATAATGTGAGTGTGTAGATCAGCTAATACATGCATACAACCACAATCAAAACAAGTGAGACACCTTAAAGAGGGTGTGCTGTGATTTCTGTATTTTTTCCAATTTTATACATGTTTAAGAAGTGACAGTATGTAAATAGACCTGTTTTCTTAACTATGCCAGTCTTCTGTGGCGACTGCGACGGAGCACGCCCACATCCTCGTTGAGTGTCGAAGTCGTAGAGACGGCGTTCTTAAAGTCCCTAATGACTTGCAGGTGGAGGGGATCTGGTGGAATGGGATGACTGCAGAGCGTCGACACAGCATGGCAGCCTACAGAGAAAGGGGCGGAAGTTGTGGGCTTGTAGATTTGCTAATTTCTCAATATAAGCAGGTTTAAATCAGTTGCTCTGCTCTGCAGTTTGATTTCACTGACACATTAAAGAATCTGCTGCAAAGATTCAAGTATGGCAATCAGAGTTGCAACTAATGATTGTTTTCATAATCAAATCATTGGCCGATTAGTTAAAAGATGAATGGGATTACAACACTTCTCTAAGCATCACCTTAAAATATATTTTAGACAGTTCTAACCAACAAAGAAAATGTGTGATTAACTGCTGATTAGGCTAATAAACACAGTTATATTAAAGCAACTCATAGTGTATTTAGGCTTATTCTGACTGCATAGATTTGACTAAGGAATAGCTACACATCTCAATCTAAAAGGTACAGTACTCTTCTGAACTCAAATAGGTCCTTTATAAATAAATATTCAAGCTTCATGTTTGGCTCTTAATATAATCAATGTTACAGTATGTGTCAAATTTTGCTTTGCAGTTGCTTCTGTCCATGTGCAGCTATATTCAAATTGTAAAGGACAATTAATGCTGAAAAACTAAGAGGGAAACACCCATTAATAATCAATCACTAAATTAGTTGAGAAATAAATTATGAATTCTATTACGATTAATCACCGCAGCCCTAATGGCAATGTACTGTAATGTTTTTTTGTTTTGTTTTGTAAAACCTGCCTCATGCAAGGTAGATGACAGTAGAATGAGTCGTAGAAGTGAACAGGGTTCTGCAGTCCAGAACCTACCGACAAAGAGAAACAGCATAATGTGAGTGTGTAGATCAGCTAATACATGCATACAACCACAATCAAAACAAGTGAGACACCTTAAAGAGGGTGTGCTGTGATTTCTGTATTTTTTTCCAATTTTATACATGTTTAAGAAGTGACAGTATGTAAATAGACCTGTTTTCTTAACTATGCCAGTCTTCTGTGGCGACTGCGACGGAGCACGCCCACATCCTCGTTGAGTGTCGAAGTCGTAGAGACGGCGTTCTTAAAGTCCCTAATGACTTGCAGGTGGAGGGGATCTGGTGGAATGGGATGACTGCAGAGCGTCGACACAGCATGGCAGCCTACAGAGAAAGGGGCGGAAGTTGTGGGCTTGTAGATTTGCTAATTTCTCAATATAAGCAGGTTTAAATCAGTTGCTCTGCTCTGCAGTTTGATTTCACTGACACATTAAAGAATCTGCTGCAAAGATTCAAGTATGGCAATCAGAGTTGCAACTAATGATTGTTTTCATAATCAAATCATTGGCCGATTAGTTAAAAGATGAATGGGATTACAACACTTCTCTAAGCATCACCTTAAAATATATTTTAGACAGTTCTAACCAACAAAGAAAATGTGTGATTAACTGCTGATTAGGCTAATAAACACAGTTATATTAAAGCAACTCATGGTGTCTTTAGGCTTGTTCTGACGGCATAAATTGATTACGGAATATCTACACACCTCAGTCTAAAAAGATACAGTACTCTTCTGAACTCAAATAGGTCCTTTATAAATAAATATTCAAGCTTCATGTTTGGCTCTTAATATAATCAATGTTACAGTACAGTGCCAGTGTCATATTTTGCTTTGCAGTTGCTTCCGTCCATGTGCAGCTATAATCAGGTTGTAAGAGACAATTAATGCTGAAAAACTAAGTGGGAAACACCCATTAATAATCAATCACTAAATTAGTTGAGAAATAAATTATGAATTCTATGACAATTAATCATCACAGCTCTAATAGCAATGTACTGTAATGATGTATTGTGAAACCTGCCTTATGCAAGGTAGATGATAGTAGAATGAGTAGATGAGTAGTAGAACGAGTAGAAGGAGGGTGAACAGTGGTCCTCCAGTTTAGGACAGCTTCAGAGCCTGCCGACAAAGCATAATGTGAGTGTAGATCAGCTACTACATCCATACCACCACAATCAAAACAAGTGAGACACCTTAAAGGCAAGAAGCAATGCATGGCGTGGGGAAACAGACTTAAGTGTCTGTGCACCATTAAAAAAAAAACGTGTGTGCGCAAACTCTATTCACTTCATGGGGCCAATGGAGGGTCTTCTACACGGACTGGTCATACTGCTGGCCACACCGCTCCAAATCATGCACAGATGTTGACTCGAGCTCTGGACTAGTAGCTCACCATCAGATATCAGACTATTACGGAGCCCCTAATAGGACATGTACGAAAAAAAATAAAGCCCAAAGGTTTCTCGTGCGCACGAGAAACTTTTCCCGTGGGCACGCAAAACTTTCTCGTGCGCACAAGAAACTTGGCTAGAACGCTATTAAGGGCTCCGTAGATCTATCTATATGGTTGGCGCAATGCGGTTTTTCAGTTGCCACCCGAAATAAAGCAGCGGGGTTGGGAAAGAGCGCTTGTTTTAACTGCCGGCTACTACTAGTAGGGCGGGGCAAAGCATAGTTTTACTGAGGTTATGTTTAGGGTTAGTTACCGCATAAAGCACTGTCTTAACTCTCACCCTAGCCTAACTCTAACCCTAAACATAACCCCAGTAAAACTAGGCGATGCCTAAACCTAATCCTAACCCTAAACTTAACCTCAGTAAACCTATGCCTAAACCTAACCTAACCCTAACCATAACCTCAGTAAAACTTCCTTCACCCCGCCCTACTAGTAGTAGCCGGCAATTAAAACAAGCGCTCCTTCCCAACCCCGCTGCTTTATTTCGGGTGGCAACTGAAAAACCGCGTTGCGCCAACCATATAGATGGATCTATGGAGCCCTTAATAGCGTTCTAGCCAAGTTTCCCGTGCGCACCAGAAACTTTCCGGTGCGCACGTGAAACTTTTCTCATGGGCACGAGAAAGTTTTGCGTGCCCACGGGAAAAGTTTCTCGTGCGCACGAGAAACCTTTGGGTTTTTAATTTACTCGTACATGTCCTATTAGGGGCTCCGTAGACTATGTTCTGGGTTGTCAGAAAAATCCAGTCTACACCAAAGTGTAGAATAGAAAATGACCACCCTGTTGTGTTCTACTACTCATGAGACCTCATTATCATTTATCATTTATCTTTTCAATTATGGTATAACAAAATAAGATAGATAAAGTACTGTATATAAGTATAGTACATGTTTAAGGGGTAGACATTAGACATAAAAATACATCAATTTAAGGAAAGAATGGCAGCCACAGTTGCATTGTAACATTCAATTGATTTGAACCATTTAAAGGGGAACTCCACCCATTTTCAACATTCTAATATGTCATTAGTATACCCTAGAGGTGCTGGGTGGACATGATAAAAAGTTCCCCCATTCTGTGTTCCCAAGAAATGGGGGTCTGAAGAAAACCATTAACATGGTGAAACATCTTGATGACATCATCAAGATGTACAGTATTTCACCATGTTAATGGATTTCTTTAGACATTTTTTTTTTCTGAGAGCGTACAAATGGAACAGTGCTTGACACTAACACTTGCCCGCTTGCCCGGGGCAAGTGAAAAAATGGCGGGGCAAGTGAAGACTGCTACCTGGTTGCCCGATCGGGCAAGTGTGCAACTTTCCCTGCTTTCTAGCTATCCACAATTCTAGGCTGGATTTGGGAAGCAAAATAGGCAAATTAACATACACACCAAAATGACCTAATCTTCTACATTCTCTAGTTGTGTAGACCTGGGCTAATTAAGATGATGAATTTTAACTCTTGAGAGTGTAAAAATTAAACCAAATGGACCCGCAAGGGTCCATTTGGTTTCATTTTTACGTTCTCAAGAGTTACATCTGGTTAACCAACTTAACTGGCGACCACCTGGAACCTGTTGAAAACCCCTGGTTTAAAGCACCCAAGTAGGAAGTAAACTTAAATGCAAAATTTACAATATATTTTGGGGGGCAAGTGACCATGACCTGAGGGCAAGTAGAACCTGACTTGCACTTGCCCGATGGGCAAGTGCATCGGAGACCTTAGTGCCAACCCCTGTGGAACCAAATGAACCCGTATGCGTACAAATTCATTCCGTATGCGTACAAATTCATTTAAAAAATGAAACCAAATCAGGGGCGGATCTAGACATGGGCATGGGGGGGCAATGCCCCCCTAAATACCCAGTCTGCCCCCCAAACACGATGCCATGCAAAACCACCCAGGATATTTCAAATTAAAGTGCTTCTATTTAAAATGATTTGAAACTACTAACTATACAGCTGTGTCACCACTAAACCAACAGCATTTCATCATTGAAAACAGAAAACTCTCTGAGTTGGAACAAATGGACCTGCAAGGGTCCATTTGGTTTCATTTTTACACTCTCAAGAGTTACATCTGGTACATAAGCTTTCCATCATTTAGCCTGGGGACCACCTGGAACCCTCTCAAGACCCCTGTGTTAGCATATATGCTAGTCGCGATTAGCATCATTCTTTTATTTTACACCATAGTGGTACAAAGTGCACCAAAGTGTACTCAAATGCTGGGCATAACAAATTCAAACCCCTGCTTGTTTTTTAAAAAGAGTGAATCTACAGCCTGTAGATTCTACATGCTATACTAAAGAAAACATCTATGATGTTCTACATTGTAGAACAGTTTTTTTAGCAACAGCAAGCAGCCTGAAGCCTCACGAGGTGTTTCAACACATTATACTCTCTGAACTCTTTATCCTTCAAGACCCAGTTGTCACTCTAAGGAAGGAAAAACACTTAAGATATAAATATGAAGTAATAAACAAACATACCTTTGTCTCTAAATCCGTTTCGCTGCAGTTTTTTCCATCCCACAACAGCAGTTTGTTGTGAACTGTGAAAAACCGCTTGCTGCGGTTTGAAATGTCCCCGCCCCCCTGGGGCAGTAGAGTGGCCAATGAGAGTGCAGTACAGGGGACATCCAATGAGTGTAGGTTAGTGGTTGCTAGGGAAACCATTAGAGCCAATGGTAGGCGGCGCTTGCTTTTTAGGCAATGGGAATGGAATGAAAAACAAAACAAAACAAAACAAAAAAAACCTTTAAAGGGGAATTCCACAGATTTTCAACATTTTACATCATTAATATATACCTTATAGGTGTTGTACAATTAAAAAGCTTTCCTGGAAATTAAGGCCTTCAATTCATTAACTTTAAAGGGCTATTCCACTTAAAAAAAAGAAAGAAAAAAAAACTTTTGGTCATTTTATGGTCTACTCAGTCTCATGTGAACAACCCAGACAGTTTATAAATACTCTTTTCAGTATTTAGGGCTGTAGAGATTTTATTTTATTTTTTGAATGGCTGGAAATGCAAATGGAAAGTTGGATGCCAACGATGAACCTCTGCTCCAAAGTCTACAGAAGGGCCTATTATAGCGCCACCAGGAGGCAGATTCTTGCAATTATTTGGCAAAAATCTGTGTGTGTGTGTGTGTGTGTGTGTGTGTGTGTGTGTGTGTGTGTGTGTGTGTGTGTGTGTGTGTGTTGTGTGTGTGTGTGTGTGTGTGTGTGTGTGTGTGTGTGTGTGTCTGTTACCAGCTAATCTCCCAAACCATTAACCCGATCGATGCCACAATTTGCACACATATTTTCTCGTTACTAACAATGAACCTTTACCCCAAATCTTCCACAAAAGCCTGTTGTAGCGCCACCAGGAGGCTTTTTCTTGCCATTTTTTGCCAAAAATCTATTGTGTGTCTGTCTGTTACCAGCTAATCTCCCAAACCGTTAACCGATCTAAGCCACAATTTGCACACACACACTCCCTGGATGCCAACCATGAATCTCTGTCCCTAACGGACTGTTAGAGCGCCACCAGGAGGACGATTTTATAAAGATTTTGAACACAGCAGGCAATTTACATAAAATCTTTAACGCACTAGCCTGAGAGAAATATTCCACTCTTTTCAAAATGGCTTGTTATATCGCCACCAACAGGTGGACATTTGCAAAACACATTTTTTGCACAAAATGCCTCAAATCATCAAAATGCTAAATACAACAATAAATGGCACCCTTTTAACATTGGCTTTTTATAGCGCCACCAGGAGGCCACAATCTGACCTGGCCTGGTGGAGACCTGTGCCCAGAAAGGCACTTTTGTGCTTGTTGTGCTGAAAGCGGGAGGTTGATGGCGATGCACCGATGTGATATTAATACCCGCGACGCCAACGGTAATAATTATTATTATGACAGCTGGTACAATGCAGTGCAAGCATTGCCAATGCAATGCTTTTGGCAATGCAGTACCAATTCCTAATGTGATCCTGGGCTCTACACACCCTCTGCCAACCTGGCAGCAGACTGGGCTATGCTTCCTTCAAGGAATGAGGAGTCGCGCCGCCTTCTTTTTAGCTGGGGGAGTTTCCCTGTTTGGACATAGCGCATGGAAGGAACACGTTATTCCAACCAATTCCTGTCCCCTAGGGCTTTAACCAAAAAACCGATACATCGATGCATCGATTTGCATAACACGTGTCGACTCCAAAAAGCCTGAGTCGATAAGTGTGTTTTTCCCCTTCCTCCGAGCGAAGGAGTAAGGAGGAGGAATTAAACATTTACCTTTGTCTTCCCCTTTTTTTCTTTTTCTATATGTGCGACGCGTGTGTATATAATTCAACTGTAATATTGTTACTGTCACTCACGGACAGAAGTCTCCTTTGAAGTTTCCTTTGCAACTCTAATCGGAGTTCAGCCTTAATTTAGGCTTACCAATCTTACTGCAGCAGCATGCGCAGCGCGCTTTTGCGCTCTGGGCGCACGGCGTTCCACTGATCATTACGTACACGGATCAGCAAACAGTGTAAGAGTGCAGAACTTCATCAACCAACACCTCCCCGTGCTATAGTGACTGTCTTGTTCCTCGTTTCGCATTAGGCTACGCATGCTTCTGTCCGCGTCGTTCTCATTAATTTACTGAATGGATCAGAAAAAAAAGCGGTGTGGTATGGTGGTGTTGGAGGAGGAGGAGGAGGCTACATGTAAATGGATAGTATTCTGATAATGTGTCTTCTGTTGCGTTGTAACGTGTGGTTAGAACGTTGTGTGTTTTTATGGCTGGCCATAGTGGACGTTGTGCTGCGCTGTGTGCCAATATTGTTTTCATATTAAGCTTTCCACATGCGTCATGCGTAGCCTCACGATGTGTTTTGTATAAGCACTGCGCCGGCACCATTTGATCCCCGACCCCCCCCCCCCCCCCCCCCCCCCCCCCGCGCCATAAAACGATAAATCGATACAACTTCGACTTGACTGTCTGACAAGTCGACTTGAAAAAATCTCAAGTCATTAATGCCCCAGACTGGGCTATGCTTCCTTCAAGGCATGAGGAGTCGCGCCACCTTTTTAGCTGGGGGGAGTTTCCCTGGTTGGACATAGTGCATGGAAGCAACACGTTATCCAACCAGTTCCTGTCCCCTCCATCAGGCTGGCCAGGGGGAGGCAGTTTAGAGCCCAGGATTACTGGATGTTTTTGTGAGGGTATCTACCCTAGGGGAGGACAAAGAGCGCAAAACTCCAAAGAGCAAACTCCACACAGAAAGGCCCTTTCACCAACCCCGCCTCGGGTATTGGCACTGATGACGTGGAGGAGACAGATCCGCCAGCACCCACAGCAGCGCCCCTAGCAGGAATCGAGCCCAGGACCTTCTAGCTGTGAGGCAATAGCACTAACCACTGTGCCAACGTATGATATGTACTTCCGTAGTGGTCCGGTGTATGGGAATAATAATAATAATAATGAATAATAATATTTTTATAATAATATCAGCACTACACATTAAACCATGTCAAATCATCAGATGGAAATTCAACATTGAAAATAGATTACTGTATCTATACTAGAGGTCTTCACAGGTCTCAAAATGACATCCGAAATCCGAAATAAATCCGTGCAATATCACCGATTCCGAACTGTTCCGAAAATATTTTCAAATAAATAAATTGGATCCGAGTCGATCCGTGGCATGGTTTTCCGGTTCCGAACTGTTCCGAGATTTTCCCCAAATTGCTTCGCCGAGCCCGACCGAAGTCGGATTATTTTTGACCGTCCGACAGACCCCGCCTTGACCAAATCTCTCCCCCGCCTTGCCTACGTTTGATGAACCTGTAGATCAGTTATATTTCGCATGCGACACTGCCTCGGCTTGCTAACACTGTTCCGCGCTGCCAGTCTACACTCTACAGGTACGTGCACACACAGAGATTAAAAAGGGGCCTGCAGCCCCAGCTCTTTCTTTCGCATATCTAAAACACAGAAGTGCCCTCATACGGGAGGTTGCCCCTGCCCCCTTATGTAACACGCTGTCTACACGGACACCACAGCACAGACTGTCGCCCCTATCATACATGTCAGTGCATGTCCAGAAGCGCACTCGCAGAGTGACAAAGATACAATCATACACACACTTGGTTGATAGAATATTTTATTATCATTAAAAAGGCAAAAAAAAAAAAAACGTAGAGAAAGAATACGTCTCACTGTAGTCTCGGGTCTTGTCGGATTTTCTCGGGTAATGCACATAATGATTGACAGGTCCGACTTCCGACGGGGATACGTCCGATTCCGAACCTGTCCGAGTGACTGTGATAAAACACACCACCGGAACCGTCGGGTCTCGGACGGACTCGGATTTTTTCGGGTTCGGACCCCCCCGTGAAGACCTCTAATCTATACCACGTTAAAACAACGTAGGGAAATTCAATATTGAGAATACAACATACTGTAGGCCTATATACCTGCATGTCAAATCAGTGTAGGCAAATTCAACAATGAGCATCTATACTAAATAGATTCAACAACAGTTTTTCAATTGTTGAAATAGTAACTGTAATTAAATATTGAATCGGCTTTTACAACCTCAAACCAGAAATAACCAGTCTGACCATAATCCAACATTGAATCAATGCATTTTGCTATCTGGGATATGTCAGGGCCTATACATGGATATGGTGCCTTATATGTACATACATGACCTATATGAGGGTATAAAGAAGCTATATAGGATCCCATATAGGACCTATATGGCCTTTATATGCACATATATGCACCTGATTTTGACCTATATGTGAGATGTATGCAGCCATATAAGTTGAACCTATATGGCATATATGTGGCATGTATGCGCATATATGTACCTGATTTTGACCTATATGTGAGATGTATGCAGCCTATATGGAGCATATATGTGGAGCCTATATGGCATATATGCACATATATGATCCTTAATGGAGAATATAGGTTTGGTATAGGTACCTATATGCAGCATATAAGTTTCTTCCATGTGTGATGTTGTTTAAAATAATATTTGGAATATGTTGGATTATTTCTCTCTTTGTTTATAAAGGAAGGTCTCTGCTCAGAACTATCCAAGATGCACGATATATCAGTTATTTTAACATGCAATTTTGTGTGTGTGTTGAGGAGCTTTAATATGAATTGCTCTCAGGAAAAGCTTGACTGTTTGTCAAACAAACATTCAAACAAACAAATTATTTGATTGTCCCAAAAGATTGTGTGTCATCCTGATTCGTCACGACGCGAGTTGGCTTTGTCCGCGGCGTTATCGTCTTCATATAAATTATTTTCGAAAAGTCTATGAGAAAAATGAAATGAAAAAATGAATGGGAATCCGTTTCTGGAACAGTGGTGGTGACGTGACTGCGCAGGTCTATACCGCTAGCATCCTGGCATGCCCAACCCCCTCATCTCACGCACATACACACACACACACACACACACACACACACACACACACACACACGCGCGCACACAGACACGTGCGACAGGCTGCAATGTCAACGCAACGATTACAATTAGGCCTCACAACGCAGTCAAGCCTTTAGCTCTCAGAGGAGAGAAAATGGCATGGGGGCGGCTTCATCACCCGTGGCGCGAAGCGACACGGGCGATGCCTGACCCCCGAGTTGGGAAATGTTAGGTCCGCCCCTGTCGTCCGACAACACGGTGTATTGAATTACCTGGGCCATATGAGCTGTTATCTGCTAATATGCCAATATGCTCACATGGACTATGACACACACACATGCACTGATATTGTTATACAGTGTAACATCCACATGACAAACATATGGCATGCCCCCACACAGGCCTGCACGCACGCACACACACACACGCGCACGCGTGCACACACGCGCAAATGTCTATATGTCGTTTTTTCGTTTTTTTAACTACTTGATTACTTGGAGGATGCAGTGATTGTGAGGCTATTCTTGATTAGCTCAATTTATTCTCCAGTCCTGCCAGGGAAGCCATTTGGGTTAGTTGTATTTATTTATTTTATTTGTTTGTTTTATTCTTTCATTTATCAGGATGGGGGAACGTATAGGACGCGGTTGGAATCTCAATAGGCAGCGTGAAAGGACCATGCATATATTTGTCGTCTCTCTTTGCTGGGCGGAAAAAAAAAAAAAAACTCTTGTCCGATACTTTTGATCAGGATTACAATTCAAACATTTTATATCAGGGTATTGCCACCCCCCACCTGTATCTGCTGTATGAGGGAATCAAAGATTCCCTTAACCCTTTATGTACTGAACGCGTTACACTTTAGCTATTGAAAAATATCAGATCTACAAGCTCATATCGCGCCACCGAGTGGCGCGATATGAGCTTGTAGCTCTGACATTTTTGAAAAATTGTGAAAATGTGATGCAAATCTTTGAATATATATTCTTTCGGAAGCAAATATTTTGAACTAAAATCGTTGCTTCTGGGGGATCCCTAGAACAACATGTTTTCAGATGGGGGGGTCCGCAGCCAAATATAGATAATTCTGGGGGTCCTTGGCATGAAATATGTTGAGCATCACTGACACAGGAACATGGATTTTTCAGAAAAACTAGAATCTGTCAGAATCTAGCATCAGAAAGAGAAACTAGTCAGAAAGTAGAATCTAGTGTCAGAAACTACAATCAGATGTCAAATAGAATATATTCTTAGATTTGCGCATCATTTTCACATTTTCTAAAAATATCAGATCTACAAGCTCATATCACGCCACAAAGGGTTAAGGAGAAAAGTCTGTGTTCCGCGCAAATACGTTTTGTGGAGTGATTTTCTGGGAAACGAGCCCTCTCGAGAGACTAATATGGACATGCTGGGAAAAGAGCATTATACTGTCCGCCGTCATTGTTGTTAACCACACCACCCACCCTTCCCCAATCCCTTATCGCCGTGTGTCCTTTTCAGACGCGCGTCTGCATCAGGCAAAACAAACGTTGACAAGAAAAAACAGGAGAGAGAGAGAGAGAGAGAGAGAGCTAGACCACAAGTGTAAACAGATTATGTCCGCCGCTGCGAGCCAGGAGACAATGGCATGGATATAAGCAACGTTTCCTTGCGCCCTGCGGCCATGAAAAAAGAAGCTATTAACCTCAGTTTGGGAGCCAGTAAAAGAGAAGGCACAGAGATAATCTGCTGCCGCCAGGCGCTCTAGGCCAGAGATTTAGAGGCTCAAATCGTCGCCCTCGCCGCGAGGCTACCTGGTGGTGGACGGACGGACGGACGGACGGACGGACGGACGGACGGACGGACGGACGGACGGACGGACGGACGGACGGACGGACGGACGGTCGGACGGACTTCTATTATGAGACAACTTGAGCCCTGTCCAACAGGGGCAGATCTAGGCATGGGCATGGGGGGGGGGGTGCCCCCCTAAATGCCCTGACTGCCCCACCAAACACGATGGCATGCTAAACAAACCAAGATATTTCAAATTAAAGTGCTTGTATTTAAAATGATTTGAAACACTACTACTGCTACTAATTAACTACAGTTGTGGCACCACTAAACCAACACCATTTCATCATTGAAAACAGAAAACTCTCTGAGTCAGACCTTTAGCTTTATGCATGCTGAATGTCTGTTGAAACTTCAACAACAACTTATGTTGTTATTGATGCTTTACTTGCCTAGTATAAGTCCTGTAACTGAAAATGGCATGGGGGCGGCTTCATCGAAGCCGCTCCCATGCCATTTTCTCCTGCCCCCCAAGTTGGGAAATGTTATATCCGCCCCTGCTGTCCAACAACATGGTGTATTGAATTACCTGGACCATGTCTGCTGTTATCTGTCCAAGAAGCCCTTGGACACAGGGGTTTGTCGCTGCGCTGTCGAAGCGTCCGGCGGTGCACCGCGGGGGGGCTGCAGGGCTCCTCCAATGCGGGGATTTCCTGTTAATCTGATTTTGGGGTTCAATTCCTGCAAATCTGTCGGTTCCGATCTGAATGTACGCTGCGCCGCTGCGGGGTGACGCTTGTCGACCGGGAAAGACTTGATTTAATAACTTGTCACACACCCCAAACACACAAGCAGATCTACACACTCACGTCGCGTTTCAATGCAACAAGTTATGAGCTTGCAGATTGGCGCTGTGTGTGCAGAGACGTAATCAAAAACCCATCACAAAATATAATAAACTGCCACGCTATAGGGCCCTATACCTAAGGACACTATTCGAAAACAGTCACATGTACTGTGATTGGAGTTTCTGACACCAGATTATACAGTAGTTCCTGACACCAGATTATAGCAGCAGCAACATTCTAGCTTTTGACCCTAGATTCTACAGTAGTTCCTGACACCAGATTATACAGTAGTTCCTGACACCAGATTATAGCAGCAGCAACATTCTAGATTTTGACGCTAGATTCCATGGTAGTTTCCGAACACTAGATTCTACTTTTTGACACTAGAATCTAGTTTCTGACGCTAGAATCGAGTTTTTGACACAAGATTCTATAGTTTTTGACACTATATTCTATTTTTTTTTTCTGAAAAATCTGTGTTCCTACATATTTCATGCCAAGGACCACCAGAAATATCCATATTTGGCTGCAGACCCCCATCTGAAACATGTTGTTCTAGGGATACCCCAGATGCAAAATTTTGAGTTAAAAATGCTTGCTTCCAAAATAACACATTCAGAGATTTGCAGCACATTTTCACATGTTTTCAAAAATAGCAGAACAACAAGCTCGGTGGCGCGACATGAGCTTGTTGATCTGCTATTTTTCAACAGATAAAACACCAAAACGCGTCAGGACACAAAGGGTTAAAATAGACCTTTCAGTAAGCCCCGCCTCCACCCCAGGCTAGGACACTTTCCAGCCAGGCTCATTCATTCCAATGTAAATATCATGGACATTACACATTAAATACTGGTTTATTTTTTGAACCAGACCTTCCAACTCTCTTCCAAATCCATCAACAAGGCAACGGTGGTCGTGGTGATCACCGAAAGTTAAACTATGAATAGGCCTTTAGGATCTACCGGCATTCTCCACGAATCAGACGGCTGTAGTTATTTCCCCTCGCTTCCCCGATAAGCATGCCTTTCTGCACCAGGGTTGACACTAAGGCTCTGAGGCACTTGCCCATCGGCAAGTGCAAGTCAGGTTCTAGTTGCGCTCAGGTCATGGTCACTTGCCCCCAGGATCCAGGTGGTCCCCATTTAAGTTGGTTAACCAGATGAAACTCCTGAGAACGTAAAAATGAAACCAAATGGACCCTTGCGGTCCATTTGGTTTCATTTTTACACACTCTCAAGAGTTAAAATTCATCATCTTAATTAGCCCAGGTCTACACTGTAGAACAGTGGTGTCAAAGTCATTTGGGGTGGGGGCGCATTGGACTTCATGTGACTTCATGGGGGCCGGAGCACCGCGGTTGCAACCAGTCGCAGACTGCAAGCATGCACGGCACACGCATGTTTATGTACACAGCCGTTACTTCTACACTACAGTATATCACACAAGTCATATTTATTATTAAGAATAGATATTAATATATATTATTGGTTTCATACTTGTAGCCTAGATTAAGACATTTGCTATGAAAGATGCTATTTTTATTTACAGAGCGTCAATAAACCATACGAAAATAGCATTTAAATTTCAAATACTAAATTTAAGTTTTTTTGATTGATTGATACTTTTATTAGTCAAGCAATGTAAAAATAGTACAGCAGTACAATTCCACAAAGATACCAAAAGGAAATCACCGAAGAAAGGCCTTACGGCCTTGTTTCCATTCGGGTCCCCAACATTATTCATATTTAATAATAACAGTAAAAAGGTTTACATTGTACAATATACAGTTCCTGTATCAAAATAAAAGATATAAAGAAGTAATAAAATGGTGATGCAGTCACCATCAGTCCCTATGTAAGTATGTAAAGTTAACTAAGTATAGTTCTCGGTTACACACCCTTGTACTGCTGAAATATAGTTCTCGGTTACACACCCTAGTACTGCTGAAGTATAGTTCTCGGTTATAGACCCTTGTACTGCTGAAGTATAGTTCTCGGTTATACACCCTTGTACTGCTGAAGTATAGTTTCTCTCGGTTACACACCCTTGTACTGCTGAAGTATAGTTCTCACTTTGCAGCGCCAGCAGCCTAGCCTGGTAAAACGACTCCCCCCTGCTGGACAACATGCATTACATGCCGTTCAGAAGAGAGCTCAAAAGCATTTCTTTAAACGACCATAACTTTTTGATAGGAACGTGCTAGAGACTTACTTTTTTTTTGTTAGACTCAGACATTTTTGCTCTACATGCCTGGGGCCGGATTAAATCATCTCGCGGGCCGGATCCGGCCCGCGGGCCTTGACTTTGACATATGTGCTGTAGAAGATTAATGGTCATTTTGATGTGTTAATTTGCCTGTCTTTTTCCCAAATCCAGCCTGGAATTATGGATATCTAGAAAGCAGGGAAAGACACAGAGGCAGAGTGCAATGACTGCCTTCAAGACAAATTTATCTTGTGTTGGGTTATAGTGCACTAAGTTGCACACTTGCCCGATCGGGCAACCAGGTAGCAGTCTTCACTTGCCCAACATTTTTTTTACTTGCCCCGGGCAAGTGGGCAAGTGTTAGTGTCAAGCCCTGTGCACATGTCTGCACTTTTCTCCTGGGCTACACGGGGAGGAGGAGGAGGAGGAAAGAAGATGGTGGCTGACTGGAGTGAAACAACGTTGGCAGGATTGAATGTGAGCTTCCTGTGTGATTGGATTGTCTTCTGCTCCATCTCACAGGAGCTGCCTTAGAGCCAAGACCCAGATTTTTTTTTGGGGGGGGGATACATGCCCCTGCTCCCATACCACAACAGTTACAGAACCAGGGGCGGATCTAGGCATGGGCAATGGGCATGAGGGGGCAATGCCCCCCTAAATGCCCTGACTGCCCCACCAAACACGATGGCATACAAAACAACACAAGATATTTCAAATTAAAGTGCTTATATTTAAAATGATGTGAAACTACTGGTACTAACTGACAGTTGTGTCACCAATAAACAAACAGCATTTCATCATTGAAAACAGAAAACTCTCTGAGTCAGACCTTAGCTTTATGCATGCTGTGTCTGTTGCAACTTCAACAACTGATGTTATTATTGATGCTTTACTTGCCTAATAAAAGTCTTTTAACCTGAAAATGGTATGGGTGCAACTTCATTGCCCGTGGGGCAAAGCAACACGGGCGATGAAGCCGCCACCCATATAATTGGGAAATGTTACATCCACCCCTGCACAGAACTAAAACGCACCCATACGCACACACTGTGCCTGGCCTACTCTGTGCTGACCTCAGCAGTAGGAAAGGGGAGAGAGAGAGATTTACTATTTTGTGCTCAGAGGAATGCATAGAGCAGGAATGCCCACATTTTTTTTCTTAACTTGAGAGCTACTTTCAAAATGATCGGCTCAACAGGATGGACACATCAATAATGTGATTATCCCATTACTGAAAATAGTTTAAAACGAAACATTCCAAGGCCCTCTAGGAAGTTGGAGCTTTGAAATAGCAGCGATGGTGTTAAGGCTCATTCAGAGTTCAGAATTACGGTGAGCACCGTGAGCACCACTATTCATAGTCCACTACCAGCACCTCACCCCCTTCCCCTCTCGTTCTCCCGTTCTTCCAATCATTTGTGGCCGGATGTAATTTCCTGGGGTTTATTAGGACTGTAGTAGATAATACACACTGGATATATAGTGATTATTATTATATTTTTTTCATGGCACTAGAGTCACACCGGCCATAGGCCGGCCCGGTCCGTCCTTCCAGAGTAGAAATTTAGAAAATAATCCACATCTACAAAGTTAACTAAAACCTGCAGAATACTTAGTACTATAATAAAGTAATAATGTATTGAAAAGTGGTATCTAAAACAGCACAGAGCCGGCAGCATGAGCTGTCTCTTATCATGAGCCTGCAGTTGACAGGCTGTCAACACAGAGTCTGTCAGTGACGGCTGCATTTTACTGCAGATAGAGATGTCGTTTTAAATGCCTGCTGTTCCTGTCAACCCTAACTTAAAAAAATAATAATGATAATAAAAATACTCACATACCCATTGACATACTTGTACCATGAGATACACACCGAGTAGAGGTGAAAGTATAAAATAAATATTCAACCGGTATAAGTAACAGTAACCTCAGAATTGTACTGCAAAATTGTGGTGTGAGTCAACAGCACTGGCAAAGGAAGATGAGTCACTGTTATAATAAGTCAGGTCTGGTTGTCATAAATACCAGCGACTGTTAATGTGCCTCTAATTAAACAGCAAAAAAGGAAAAAAGATACCAGATGAGTCACGCTTGACAAACAGAAATGAGCCCACATTCCCTTGGCCAAGATGATAATGGTTAATAGACTGGACTATTATTATTAGAATGTAGGATGAGTCACTTCTTCTTTATGCTGTAACCCTCTCATCTCAATTAACTTGTTTTTGTAAATGAATACCCCAGTGTTGTTGATACAGTACTACGGCATCACACGAAAGCATAGGTAGACTATATATCCCCAGGGGTCGCTTGGCTCATACAGGCATACAGTTGGGTTAAAATTAGTGCTGGGCCAATATTGGCGTTATCATGCTGTTTTATTGCACCACTCATGTCGCACGTTAGAAAAAAACATTGCCTTTATCTGCAGTCCACAGACCTAGAGTTTGTCCCTTTTCGCGATTGGTTTCTGACCCCACAATGTCGCCACTCTTGCCCAACAGTGGCAGGAGCATAGATATATTATATCTATGCTCCTGCCACTGTTGGTGAACCAGGAAGTAAAAGTTCAGTTGCTGATCACGTAAACAAATATGTGCCATGGTGCTGGGTGAATGGAATAACATGCCAAAGTTAAACATATACGTATAAACAATGTAGGCTACACACATTTGGGATTACATTAAACATGGTACATCCTCGACTCTGTGTCTACTTATTAGGTGAGTGTTTAATTCACTGTATTAAATTTCATGTTAGTAGGCTTATCATCCAGCTGCTTTTATAGTGTCTCTTACTGTTTGTCTGCAGTTGTGCCAGTTGTGTGTTGGATTGTGGACTTTGATGATGCTATTGGTGTGTTGACATGCTTAGTATTTCACGTTTTGGCAAAGCCCCCTCAAATATAACTGGACAGTGTCCAGTTGTATTGCTAGGTGTATTGTCGGTCAAATGGTTCATTTAATCGTAGTTTTATTAGACTACAGTTACTCTCATCATAGTTCTATTTGCGCTACTGAATGAGACATATGGCAAACCATAGTGGTGGCATGTCAAGGGAAAGAATATAAATATCGAAATAGGAATAGAAATATTGTTATTTTTAGGTAGTTCTGGAAAGAGCTTTGTCAGTGTTGTCCACCATTTAATTGAATAAACGATGTCAACCACATATACTTCTTATTGAACATTATTATACCCATTATCATAATGCTCCTGGTCTAATGGTCCACCTGGCCTGAGAAACCCGTTCTCAAGGACTTATTTCTGGCCATTATTTAGGTAGTACACACACATTTTCGACGTCTTCGGCAGAGTTCAAATGAGCCATTTTTATCGCGATTAACTTCAGGATAGCAGTGTGATTAATCGAGATTAAGAAAATGAATCGATGCCCAGGCCTAGTTAAAATACAACACGTGTTTTGAGCTTGTAGATCACATAGTTCTTGTTGGCTGCTCTAAGAATTTGAATCCTGAAAAGTCTGTCCAGCATATTGGACATAATGAGGTTTCAACCCGACGTGCAGAGACAATATTTTCTTTCAATTAACTGGTCCTCATCGCCACAGGCATTTGGCGGGGGATTGGGGGTGGGGGAGGGTGGGAGGGGACGCCTGACAGCTCTTTGGAAAAAAGACGATCTTTCACTCTGACCAGCCGTGTCGTCTGTCCGCCCGTCCGTCCGTGGACGTGGACATCTGAGAGAGACAGAGAGACAGGGAGAGAGAGGGGGAGGGAGGGAGGGGGGGAGAGAGAGAGAGAGAGAGAGAGAGAGAGAGAGAGAGAGAGAGGAGGAGAGAGAGAGAGAGAGAGAGAGAGAGAGAGAGAGAGATGGAGAGGAGAGAGAGAGAGAGAGAGAGAGGAGAGAGAGAGAGAAGGAGAGAGAGGAGAGAGAGAGAGAGAGATCAGGCCGATTCATCACGGGGAAATGGGGCTGTCATTTAGCTGGCAGGTGGCCTTACCCCTCTTCCCCTGTCCCGCCTGACCCCCCCCCCCACAACACAACACACACACATGCGCACAGTGCCGTTAGACGTCCAGGCACTGTAGTTAAGCAGATACTTTACTGGAGTGTTTCCACGACACATTCAGTATATTAAGACTTTAGGTACTTTATAGATTTTAGATTATTAGTGCAGTACATCATATTAACCACTTTTATACTGGATCTGTTTTATGAGGATAGCCCATGTGCAAACTCAGTGTGTTGTGAGTGTGATGAGTTGCTGTAGGAGCTGCTGTTGAGTTGCTGTAGGAGTTGCTGTAGGAGTTGCTGTATGAGTTGCTGTAGGAGCTGCTGTATGGGTTGCTGGCATGGTATGAGGCATACCATTTTCATTTAAAGTCTTTAGTTCTGTGACCCACAAGATTTATATCTTTTACAGAACTTTTATTAGACAAGTAAAGCATCAATAACAACATCAGTTGTTGTTGAAGTTACAACAGACACGCAGCATGCATAAAGCTAAAGGTCTGACTCAGAGTTTTCTGTTTTCAATGATGAAATGCTGTTGGTTTAGTGGTGCCACGGCTGTAGTTAGTTAGTAGCAGTAGTAATGTTTCAAATCCTTTTAAACATAAGCACTTTTATTTGAAATATCTTGGGTTGTTTTGCATGCCCTCATGTTTGGTGGGGCAGTCAGGCCCCCTTGCTGTATGATGGCCGTCCTGGGACTGGCAGGGTACAGAGCGATACTGTGTCGGCCCTTCAGGGTCCATCTTACACGGCCTGGATCAACACGGCCTCCCGCTGAGGGTGACATCCGCAAATAACACTTTAATAGCCGAGTAATGTTTCTGACCCGTTCGCCAGCTGTGCCCGCGGTGCCTGCTGGGCCTATGGGGGCAACCAAGGGAAGGTTTTTTATTTATTTTTCTCCCCACTTTCACTGTGATGCATATAGGACCTATAGCTGCATATAGGCGCATCTGACACACACACACACACACACACACACACACACACCACACACACACACACACACACACACACACACACACACAACACACACACACACGCTTCAATTTCAACTCATTCATTCCCCATGGTTGCATAATCGGATGGAGCCTATGTGTGTGCATGCAGTAGTGGTAAATGGTGCATTTACTGTATATAGCGCCTTTATCCAAGGCGCTTTACATAGATTGTGCATCACATTCACCCATTCACACACACTCTCATACTCCGATGGCAGTGGAAACCATGCAAGGTACCTACTAGCACATCAGGAGCAATTAGGGGTTCAGTGTCTTGCTCAAGGACACATCGTCACTAACTCCGCAGGAGTCCGGGATCGAACCGGCAACATTGTGGTTACCATCTGGTTACCTCTGAGCCACTGCCGCCCAACGTCTATAGGCGTATTTTTTTTTTTAATCGGTTCGCGGGGGAGTTCTTTTCTTCCTGCAGAGAGAGAGAGAGAGAGATCTTAATTTTGTTATTGCAGACGGTAATGAATGAAACATTGCACGTGTCATTAAACATCTGCTCCTGTACAACTTAATCGCCTGTGCCATTATCTGTGTAGGTTAGTGAGCTTTCTTTGCTATGCTTTAATAATCACAGCAGGGTTATTATTATATAGTTGTGTGTGTGTGTATGGGGGGGGGGAGCTAAATGTTTATATTATGAAATGAAAAGCAGTCCCTTTAGCGTCCATTAAAGGTAAACTTCAGTGAGTACAGCAGGGGCGTTTTTGCCATTAGGCAGACTAGGCAGTTGCCTAGGGCGTCATGAGGGGAGGGGGGCGACCATGAGGGAGATATTTCAAATTAAACTGCTTATATTTTAAATGATTTGAAACACTACTACTGCTACTAACTAACTACAGCTCTGAAAACAGAAAACTCTCTGAGTCAGACCTTATTTAGCTTTATGCATGCTGCGTGTCTGATGCAACTTCAAAACTGATGTTATTATTGATACTTTACTTGCCTAATAAAAGTCCCGTTACTGAAAATGGATGGGTGCAGCACCCATACCCAGGGGCGCTGCTAGCAATTTCTGGGCCCCTGCACAGCTTTTTGACACGGGCCCCCCTTCCGCGGGGGGGGGGGGGGGGGGGGGGGGGGACCACCTCTACGACCACCTCTACTCCACCACTCAAGACTAAACAAGACCATCGGGGGGGGGGGACCACCTCTACGACCACCTCTACACCACCATCTACTCCACCACTCAAGACTAAACAAGACCATCGCCCATAGAAACACATTAGGCTATGTGTTATAAGCTACCTACAGAACCTAGAGTGCATTTTTTCATGTTGTTATCATTTGGTGATATGAAACAAATGAGACACTCAAGCAATGTTCTCTCTATTTGTTTGTTTTGGGTCTGAGGAAATACATAAACCTTCTGAGTAGATATCACCATCTACAGTAGTGAGCATGCATGTCACCTTGACACCACCTTCTTCACACAGGTGTGATTTCCTTTTCTCTTATTTTATTTTTTCATAATAATAATAATACATCTATTGATCAACTTGACATGCATTTGCATTACTGAACTCTTCTAAGCAAAGTAGGCTATAAAACACACATGCAAAAAGTAGACTTCCATGGGGTGGCATTATTATTATTATTATTACTACCCTTATTATTAGTCTTGATTGCATTTGAGCTTATCCTTTATAGCCTACTATAGTTTCAGTTAATTAAATGAATACAGTTAATTAAATGAATAAGTAGCTATAATGCAAACTGCATTGGAGGGAGGGGGACCTCAGGGTGAAATGTAGAAAAGGGGGCATCTATGACAAGAATCAAGAGCATTATTATGCATGTCACAGGAATCAAGGTAGATTGCGCCCAATATGTTTTGGTGTGGAATTCTCCTTTAACCACTGTGGAAAGTCCCCACTAATTAGTGCACCTGCTGCACGAAGACACAGACTGAAAGAATGCGCTCCATATTTCCATAGAGTTCCATGTTAAAGTTTTGAGATTTGAAATGGCCACAGTTGAAAAAAACAGGGAAAAGGGGAAAAAAGCAGGGCTTTCCAAGAAACCCTGTGAGGTAAGATTTCATTTACTGTATCGTAAATACTGTTCTCGCCATTCGCCAGTGAACTGGGACCTTTTCAAATCTCAAACTTTAATACGGAGGTCGCATTCTTTAACGTTGAAGTCAAGCGGTCCCCCCCCCCCCCCCCTCGCACGCCCAGGACACATACACACACGCTGAATTGCACGATATTACCATTTTCTGTGCGCTGATCTGCGCAAGTGGGGGCAATACTTGTAGATCCATGGAATGACAATAAATGGCGGAATAGCGGATCTCTTTCTTTTCTTTTTTTTTTTTTTTTTTTTTTTTTTTGCTTCGCTATGCCGCCCCCCCCGATGCCGCCCTGGGCGCTGCCATAATGCCCATGCCTAAAATAAGGTTTTATTTCAAATAAGGTTTTATTTGAAATAAAACCTTATTAATCCAAGCTTTTATTGGGCCCCCCTGGCTTCGGGCCCCCTACAACTGTCCCCCTCGTCCCCCCCGTGTCGGTGCCCGTGCCCATACCTTTTCGCCTGCCCCACCAATTGGGAAATGTTACATCCGCCCCTGCTCTGTAGCACGGTGGGGTCTTCCTCCGCGTCATCTTAACTTTTTTAGACATATTGTTGGAGCGAAGCTCGTGGAAGGCAGCAGATCTGAGGGTTCCCAGTGTTTGGTCTCCTGTAGGGTTAGGCAGAGACACTACTACCTGGCACCACACACACACACATACTGTACACGCACGCACACACACACACACACGTGCACTCAGTTACAGGGATGGATCTAGACATGCTCATGGGGGAGGGGGGGGGGGCAGTGGATTGACTGCCCCACCAAACATGATGGCATGCAAAACAACCAGCATTTCAAAGATAGTTCACATTAAAGTGCTTAGATTTATTATTAAAATGATTTGACTACACTACTAAAGTAACTGCAATTGTGACACCACTAAACCAACAGCATTTCATCATTGAAAACAGAACACTCTCTGAGTCAGACCTTTAGCTTTATGCATGCTGCGTGTCTGTAACAGACACAAAGGGTTTTCTGCTGCCCACTAGGGGGCGCTGTCTGTTAAGCTTCTGTTGTGTTTTGGGGTTAAGGGTCACATCAGCCATTTCTGTTGTGATGAAGTGCCAGCATTGGGGATGATTGTTTCTTTGGGAAGTGTCGCCTCTTTATATAGAATCTCTTTGTTGACATTCTGAGTTGCACTTCACATTGTTTGGGGAGTATTCCACCTAATATCAGTAAGTTTGCTTTTACTATGGTTATAGTTGTAGTAGTATGTTGTGACTTCTGTTGCTTTATTTTGTTTATTATGAGAAGCAGCCTGCTTCTAGTTTATTTTTGTTTGTACTGCAGGGCTTTTTCATGAAGAAATGCACTCAATGTCATTAAGTTGCTTTAATGACACTAATGCCGCACCCATACCATGTTCAGTTACAGGACTTTTATTAGGCAATTAAGCATCAATAATATCAGTTGTTGAAGTTGCAACAGACACAGTTTTGTGTTGACACAGCTGTAGTTGGTTAGTAGTAGCAGTAGTAGTGTTTCAAATCATTTTAAATATAAGCACTTTAATTTGAAATATCTTGGGTTGTTTTCCATGGCATCATGTTCGGTGGGGCAGTCGGGGCATTTCGGGGGCATTGCCCCCCCATACCCATGCCTAGATCCGCCCCTCCGGATCTCTGGCTCCAGGCCCAGGCTGCTCTGCCCAGGGGCCCGATGCAGAGCCCCACTGATACTGTTGGCAGCAGAGTCACAGTCTGAGCAACTGGAAAGACTCAAACTTGTGCGTGTGCGTGCATCATGCACACACGCACGCACGCACGCACGCACACACACACGCATGTGCACAAATATTTGCCCCGTTCCAGTGGTAGAAGAAGCAAACATACTGAAAATTGAAAATGTAGTCAGTAAATACTCCCAAGTTAAAAAAAAATGATATTGTACGTAAAAGGAAAGCTTAATTGTTATTATTTTTTCAACCAAGTTTCATGTTTTAGGTTAGAGAAAGTAAAAGATGGCTGTTAATTGTTTTACATTCCTTGCTTTCGTTAGTTTTAGGGATTTCAGCTATGGGGCTACAGGAATACCAGTCCTGATAAACCCCAGGAAATGACATCTGGCCACAGATGATCTAATGAATATGACAAACTGCCATATTGAGTGTGTAAAGTGCAGTGTGGTGTGCTGCCTCCTTCACATTCAGTAGATCCTGTGAACTTCCAGTAATAACTTCCTGGGGTTTATTAGGACTAGTAGATAATAAAAAATCGCTTTAAAATGTTGTAAACAAATATGTATTTAGGACCACGTTTGAATGCCCATATAGATCTGGCCTTGACATGTACTCCGGCTACTGGTGCAACGCTCACACACACGGACCGATCGATATAGATCGGCATTCAGCGCTGGATTACGCCAGTAGTAGTACTCCAAAGGACGCCCACAGAGGAACTATAGTCCCTTGACCTTTTCGTGCTGTCACCTTGCTACCACTGCCTGAGGCGTCATTTTGAAGGGATCCACGCGCCTCCCGCCGTCCGTGCTCTACATTAGCACGGAACAAAGCTCCTACAGATTGTGTCTCCAGCCTATCGATTGGCTGTTTTCTCAGGAGAGACCCTGTTACAGGCACGGGGAGGTGGGGGTTGGGGGGGTTGGTATAGTTCTGACCCAAGGCAGCTAGCTATATCACGTGTTCTTCACGTTCTCAGGGGCGGATGTAACATTTCCCAATTGGGGGGGCAGGAGAAAATGGTATGGGGGCGGCTTCATTGCCCGTGTCGCTTCGTGCCACGGGTGATGAAGTCGCACCCATACCGTTTTTGGTTACAGGACTTTTATTGGGCAAGTAAAGCATCAATAATAACATCAGTTGTTGTTGAAGTTGCAACAGACACACAGCATGTATAAAGCTAATTAAAGGTCTGACTCAGACCCTACGCTTTAACGGTAGGTGATAGATAAAAAACGTTGCCTGATATCGGTGACGGTCATTACCGAAATTCTCACTTAGAATGGCATTTCATTTGAACACTGAGGCCTGTTCTGTCGTCTTGGTAATGCGGGACTGTCCCACGCAAAGACGGACATCTGGTCACCTTACATGCACAAGTATTCATTCCAAATAGATTCTGTGCTCGTAACAGCACCCATTGTGTGGCAATGTGAATACACTGTTGAGCTTGTGGTGTCTGCTGCCTTCGCTATTTAAAGGGGACCCATCATGGATTTTAAATCGCTTATTACATGGCTTGATACATTAATAATTAATTATAATTGACAGAAATAGTACATGACGAGGCTGCGTTTATTTATATTCAGTTGTGTAGACTACGTTCGACCGGGCACGGAGGTCTGTTGTTGAGCAGAGTGAACCGTTGTTGTGACATATGTGACTGCCAGATGGTAGTTGCGGAAGTTGTTGTACAGAGAAACAACCCTGTTCTGTCTTCACTAGCAACTTGACTTGTTCACTGATTTCAACGAACAAAGCCGTTTTGGAAATGTGCAACAAGTTCACACAATTTTTGTCTATTTAAACCTTTACAACAGCTTTGCGAGCACAAAGGGAGAAATTAAACGTTTCCGTGGGGTATATGTTTTCGGGAGCACCGTGCCGTGATTGGCTGAAAAATGGCAACTTCCGTGGGAAGTTAACAAGCTGCATAGTCGTTTTGGGGTACTCTGGGTCCTTCCTGGCTTTCATCTTGCAGTGCGGATGTAAGCCTGGAGCTCGAAGCTATGTGACCACTCACATGACCAGAACGCTAGCTTCTGATTGGAGCATTTATTCAAGCCCATGTAATTGAAACATTTAACTGCATGCGCTTGTGTCTATGCCGGACATATGAGGTTTTCCACCCAGCAGTGGACATATGTGGGGAAAGTAGTAGG
Organism: Benthosema pterotum; assembly: GCA_039105355.1. NCBI lineage: Eukaryota > Metazoa > Chordata > Actinopteri > Myctophiformes > Myctophidae > Benthosema > Benthosema pterotum. The sequence continues at coordinate 20,312,845 of CM076988.1, forward strand.
AGGGGGCTGGGGGTGGGAGGGGGCTGATGGGGCAATTAATATTTATCATGTCACATTAATGTGGCCGGTGGCAGACCACACATGTTGGCCCATGCAGTGACAGGGAACATGGCTGCCAGCGGCTTCTCTTCCAGAATATTGTCCTGGTAATCCTCCCCAGGAGCTCCACAGCTTCATGTGGAATTAACTCCATGCAGTGCTGCCAACTGACAAAATCCAAAATGCACCAGTGGCACTTCCAAGATGCACTAGAACGCGCAAAAGCAGTGGGTTACTTTTCAACCATTTTCATACCAGGGCCCACTATTTATTCTGCTTTAGTCTCTCGGACTAATGTAAGATAACTGGCAAAATGTTGGTCAAATAGCAATTCTTCTATATTTTCTAAATGTGTAAATTCTTAATGTGTAAATTAGATAATTCAGACGTTTTTAAATATAATTTAGCGCTTGAGACCGTAAAATGAAACAGTTACAGATCTATAAGGGTCTTGGGTGGGGGGGGGGGTCCTTGGCATGTTAAAAGGCTGAGAATCGCATGATGACATGATTGAACCTTGGAAGGGCTCACTGTGTGCATGTCGGTGACCGTATATTTCAGCGACACGTCAACTTCATTCAAGCTGAAAAATGTCCCTGTCTCTTGTTCACGCGGTACATCATGCAGTACGCCTGTGCGCCAATTTGCATTTTGGCCGTGCACGTTTTAACGTCAGTGGGTCGCATGAAATATGGATCCCAGCCCCCGATCTCTTCTCTCTCTCTCTCTCTCCTCTCTCTCTCTCTCTCTCTCTCTCTCTCTCTCCTCAGTGCAGTGTTGCATTCTGGGAAAAGCGAGTACACCCACTGTTCAAATGGCTTCCGCCAGGGGTGGATCTAGGCATGGGCATGGAGGGGCAATGCCCCCCTAAATGCCCAGGCTGCCCCACCAAACATGAATGGCATGCAAAGCAACCCTAAAAGATATTG
>CM076988.1:20314312-20326812 GCA_039105355.1 Benthosema pterotum
AGAGCGTAAAAATGAAACCAAATGGACCCGCAAGATATTTGACTAAATAGACATTTTGTGCCACAACTTTCACATGGATGTGAAACTAGAGGACTGTATTGCACTCCCATGTCTTTGTAATTATTTAATGGGTGAGTAGTGAGTACACATGCACCAGTGTGCAGGTGTCGCAATAACAAGAAGTCTCCCATAACAAGAATTTTCATCGGCGATTTGCTTGTATTAAACAACATTAAACTACACCAACATTGACTGTCTGTCTTTCTGTCTGTCTGTCTGTCTGTCTGTCTGCCTGCCTGCCTGCCTGCCTGCCTGCCTGCCTGCCTGCCTGCCTGCCTGCCTGTCTTGTCTTCTGTCTGTCTGTCTGTCTGTCTGTCTGTGTGTCTGCCTGTGTGTCTGTCTGTGTGTCTGTCTGTCTGTGTGCCTGTCTGTGTGTCTGTCTGTCTGTGTGTCCAGCCCAACAGCGTATTCCTAAACCCCATTCATTCACACAGGGTGTTTGTGTTTCTGCTGGGGGAACAAATTGCCATCAGTTGAGAGTATTGAAACCAGTCTAACATTAAGGTCTTTTTAAACATCTGAGCTGTCAAACAGGAGCTCATGGACCACTGGAGATAAAATGACATCAGGCTCATGGACCACTGGAGATAAAATGACATCAAGGACCTGCGTCTGAAAGCAGGGATAGATATGTTTTAAATAGACTGCAGCAGGCTGGCCGCGTTGCCAGGTCTGGTGATGGAAACGAGCGTGACAGGTTCTACTATGGTTTTCCACCTTTTTGACACCAGGGCCCACTATTTATGCCACCATTTAAGCCACGGAGGACCACCATTTGATGACATTTTAGCCCCACAGACCCCAAAACTAAAGATTTATTTTGCTTTTGTCCACAATTCCAGGCTGGATTTGGGAAACCAAACAGTCCAACATGCAGATCAAAATGACCATTAATCTTCTACATTCTCTAGTTGTGTAGACTTGGGATAATTCACATGATGGATATTTTAACTCTTGAGAGTGTAAACATAAAACCAAATGGACCCGCAAGGGTCCATTTAAAAATATTGTTTTATTCATTTGGCTGGGCATGACCAAATATGAGGCACTACATTTCCAAAACAATATTTTTTGAAAATAAATGAAAACTGTAAATGAAATTCCACGGCCCTCTCACATATTAGGAGGACAATATCAGTCACCAGAAAAAAAAGATTTTTTGTTTTCGAATAATCTGTCATGGATAAAATGGAGTTTTAAGTTATAATGGGTTTGTATAGAAGGAGGCAGATACACTAAAATGAACATCAAATATCTAAATAGTGAATGTAGTAACTTACAGTATAAACTGTCTGGTGTGTTCACATGAGACTGAGTAGACCATAACATGACCAAAAGTTTTTTGGAAAGTGGAATTTTCTTTAACATGGTGTTTTTGTTTTGTTTTGTTATTTTCTTTTAAGATTTTGTTTTCCTGAGAGCATACAAATGCAGTGTGCATATAAGCGTCCAGACATGGCAACCCGTCCTGTCAGAGCCCTGTGCTGGTCTGCAGGTCATCCAGCGTGCGTTCATGTGGATGTAACACAGGTTGACACAGTTTGACCCCCGTCAAACACCCTGGGACCCCCCCCCCACACCCCCCCCCACACACAACACACCCCACACCCCCCACACACCCCCCACCACTCAGAATACCATTTGATATTAGCCCAGTGCAGATTCCATTCATTTTATAGCCTTTTGATACAACTCACAACATTTGATTCTCCATTATACCCCCCCCCCCCGCCCCCCCCCCCCCCCCCCCCCCCCCCGATCGCTTTAAGAGCCAGAGCCTTTTTACTGTGGCTTTGTTGCTTGTTTTGGGAGGTGTGCAGGGTGGACTGGGAGCTCAAAACGTACCGGGCAATTTTGTCTCAGAGCGGCCCTCAGAGCGCCCTCTGAATCTTTGTGGGGGCTCCGGGGCCTGAGCCCCCATGAGAATTTAAGACATAAGGGGCCTCTGGGCTCGGGCTAACTAAAATTAGTTAGTTAGTTTTAGTTAACTATAAAAATCCTGCAATAGGCAGTCTCATTTGAAGAGGACAGAGGCCGCCAGCACTGATTCGTGGGCCGGTTTGGTGCAGATTTTTTTTTTAATTAAAACACGACATTAACGGCCCCCGGGGGGGGTCGGCCCACCGGGAAAATGCCCTGTATGCCCAGACTGTCAGTCCCACCCCTGTGAGGTGTGTGTGTGTGTGTGTGTGTGTGTGTGTGTGCGTGTGCGTGCGTGCGTGTGCGTGCGTGCGTGCGTGCGTGCGCGCGTGTGTGTGTGTGTGTGTGTCTTCAAAGACGCTCCTGAATGGGAGAGGAGGTTTTTTGTTAGTTTAACTCACCCCCCCCCACCCCCCCTTAAAGAATGCTACAACATTCACCAACTGTATTTTCATTCAGAATTCACCCCTAGTTTAACAACACTTTTTGTTATTATTTTTTAACCCATTAGTTAGGGAATTGAATGACTAAATGCCTAAATTGTGAATTGTAATTGTAAAGAGTGTCCCTAATTTCAAGATCTGAAAGGTGGAGGCCGTAGTAGTAGTTATAATGCTGCTATGTGCTCCTTTTGTGAGGTTAGTGGAGGAATTCTGTCTGTCTCTCTCTCTCTGTCTCTCTTTCTCCAATGACCACAGGGGCGGATGTAACATTTCGCAATTGGGGGGCAGGAGAAAATGGTATGGCCATAGCATTTTCAGTTCCAGGACTTTTATTAGTCAAGTAAAGCATCAATAATAACATCAGTTGTTGTTGAAGTTGCAACAGACACGCAGCATGCATAAAGCTAAAGGTCTGACTCAGAGAGTTTTCTGTTTTCAATGATGAAATGCTGTTGGTTTAGTGGTGACACAGCTGTAGTTAGTTAGTAGCAGTAGTAGTGTTTCACATCATTTTAAATAGAAGCACTTTAATTTGAAATATCTTTGGGTTGTTTTGCATGGCATCGTGTTTGGTGGGGCAGACTGGGCATTTAGGGAGGCATTGCCCCCCCATGCCCATGTCTAGATCCGCCCCTGTACTGCATTACCACAAACCAAGCGCTCCCTCGGCCCCCAGTCCAGACCAAGCGCTCGCTCGGCCCCCAGTCCAGACCAAGCGCTCCCTTGGCCCCTGGCGGTCCTTAGAAAACAGTTAATTCCAAAGATTTCACAGCCAGATGAACAGCTATAGATTGATATGTTTGACGCTGCTCTGCCACTAAAGAGAGGCCTAATCTCTGCTTTATTCACTGGGCTTGAACCTTCGGTGTGGGGGTGGGGGGGGGGGGTCCTTTCACCTGCCCTAACAGGTGTATTATTGGACAGAGAAACAGAAACCTTTTTAGGTCTTTGTTTAACACTTTGTGTGCCAAGCAGCAGCAGGTCAGGGGGTCAGGGAGGGGGCGGGGCCAGCAGGAGGGGGCGGGCTCTGGCACCAGCCATAGGCGTAGTGTTGTGTCTCTATTAGGGCTGGGACTTGATTAAAATGTTTAATCTAATTAATTTGAAGCTTTTAATTAATTAATCTCAATTAATCACATACTAATATTTGATCAGAGAAGCATTCTTTTGTGTCGATTAAAACAGGTTCAAGCAGGGTTGACACTAAGGTCTTTGAGGCACTTGCTCACCGGGCAAGTGTAAGTCAGGTTCTACTTGCCCTCAGGTCATGGTCACTTACCCCCAAAATATATTGTAAATTTTGCATTTAACTTTACTTTCTGCTTGGGCGCTTTAAACATTTCCTTTCGCAGTAGAAGACTGTTTTATTTAAGTCATAATCAGCTGCAGTAAATATTCAACTTGTAAATCAGTGTAAATCAGTTCCCACAGTAGTCATGGACTCAGGGGTCTGTGATGTCAGCAAAATGATAGTTTGGAACCAAATGGACCTGGGAGAGAGATAGAAGAGATAGCTAGAAAGCAGGAAAGACACAGAGGCAGAGTGCAATGACTGCCTTCAATACAAATATATCTTGTGTTTGTTATGGCGAACTAAGTCACTCACTTGCCCGACCTTTTTTTTTACTTGCCCCGGGCAAGTGGGCAAGTGTTAGCGTCAAGCCCTGGGTTGGTAGAGTGTGAGTGAGTTTTTCTAAATCCAAACTGTGTCCACACTGTAACATGTTATGTTGAGGGTGAGAGTTAGAGACAGCGTTAGTAATTTCAAACCAATGGGAGGATAAAACAGTGGGAGTTTGGACCAATAGCAGTCCTTATTGGTTACCCTGATCAGCTTCTCCTTCCATTGAGTGCACCACTATGACCGGAACCATGAAATTCATCCAATGAAAAAGGTTCTGTGGTGCAAAATCTATGTGCGATTAAAATAAGTTATTATTTTTTCAATTGCATTATTTTTCTGTAATTAATTAATCCCAATTAATGAATCTCTTTAATCGACCCTTCTTGCAGGATGACAATATTTACAATTTAGGCATTTAGCAGATGCTCTTAAGGAAGTTTCATTTGTTTTATTTTATTATATCTGATGCATTGTGGATTCATGAGTGACTGTGGAGGGAGGTTGTGGACTGTACTGGTGGGTCTGGGACACGTATTCTTGCATATAAACCGATTAACTGATATTTGTGGTCTGTGTGAATTTCCTGTTGGTATTGATGTATTCAGAGGTTTTCCTCTAGCAGGGAAACCCGCCTGGCTGTAGGGAAACCCCCCTGGCTGTAGGGTTGTATTCAGAGGTTTTCCTCTAGCAGGGAAAACCCTCCCTGTAGGGTTGCAGGATTTAATACTGTTGTGTTATACTGTATACCCTTGTAAGGTGGACTGTTAAATAATAAACAATTGGACCAAATTGGACCCAATTGTGTTAGGCATTTGCCTAGCTGGCACCCCAAAACAAAACACCATCCAGTCTTACCGTTACAACAGAACTGAGTCTGATTTAGTTTGGTACCAAGATGTTGGTTTAACGACAAATCCGAACAGACGCAGCTGATTGGCCAATCGGTAGTTGCATGGCGGCTGTAACTGCGGTGACTCACAGACCTATCAACCTGTCCATTTAACCGACCAATGACAAATAGTTTCTTTAAAGAAGCGTCAGGCTTTTGCTGGTTGGCTGTGTTTGTGTTTGTGTGGTTAGCAAACAGGCTAGTCGATTAGCAAGATTGACAACAACCTCTGGTTTGTTTGGTATGAATCAAACCCCTCCCCCTTTAAAATCTCACAGACAGCGGGCAGTTTCAGGCTCAAGCTTTAGCTGAACAACGCCACAGGCGATGAAGCCGCACCCATACCATTTTTTGTTACATGACTTTTATTAGCCAATTAGTGAGAAGTACAACACCACTGATAACTGAACGGACATAAACATGTCATTATAATTCATAGCCAAACTGTGGCTGAATCAGACTGAATGTTGTGCATTTCATTCTCGGCATCAATTGAATCTTTTTTTCTTTTTCTTTTTCCCCAGAATGTTGAACATAAAGAAGGTCTAAAAGGCTTTGGTCTCTACGTGGTGGTCCCCCGCCCCATTAAAACACCACCCCAGGGACGGATCTAGAGGGGGGCAGGGGTGGGCAGAGCCCACCCGAACGTGCATCCTGCCCACCAAATGAAAGGTAATATCAGTAGTCCTTGAGAGGGTTCCAGGTTGTCCCCACCCAGGCTAAATGGTGGAAAGTTAGTTAAGCAAATGTAACTCTTTGAGAGTGTAAACATGAAAGTATTTGGTTTCATTTTTACGCTCTCAAGATTTAAAATATTCATCATCTGAATTTGCCCAAGTCTACACAACTAGAGAATGTAAAAGATTAATGGTCATTTTGCCAGTTTTTCCCCCCAAATTCAGCCTGGAAATTCAGCCCCAAATTCAGCCTGGAAATTCAACCAAATGGACCCTTGCGGGTCCATTTGGTTTAATTTTTACGCTCTTTCATTTTTACGCTCTTTCAGCATAAAAATGAAACCAAATGGACCTTTGCGGGTCCATTTGGTTTCATTTTTACGCTCACAAGATTTAAAATATTCCTCATCTGAATTTGCCCAAGTCTACACATCTAGAGAATGTAGAAGATTAATGGTCATTTTGCTCCCCCCCCCAAATTCAGCCTGGAATTGTGGACAAAAGCAAAAGAAGTATTTATTTTGGGGGTCTGTGGGGCTAAAATGTCATCAGGTTGTGATCTGGCTAAAATGCTGAATAGATAGTGGGCCCTGGCATTAAAAAATAATAAAAAAAAACACTGGCTCATATAAAAATGTTGGAGTTTCCCACCCTGCCATTCTCCCAGCCCACCATAGTAGGGTTGGCTAAATCCGGTCCTGATGCCCCCCCATGGTGGAATGATTGTGGGGGTACAATCAGCGTATATTTGGTATTTGGAAACACATTTAGATTCTTTTAAGGATCCCAAACACAAAACACACAGCCTATGTTTGTGGGGGTGTAGGGGGAGCAGGTGGATGATTGAACACGCTTCAGCGATTAAACCCAATAAAATGAAAGATGTCTGCAAAGATCCGCATTCAGGGCAGGAAGGAAAGACCTTCCTTATTTCCCAATTAGTGCCGTCCGGGACGGCTTGTTTTTTTTACCCCTGGCGTTGCTGGTAGTGTTGCCAACTTGGTGCATTTATCGCTATATTCAGCTTTTTTCCAGACACCCCCTATAGCGCCAAAATTAGTTAAAACTCGTGGTGGAAAATCGAGTGATTTTTTTTTGTTGGTGAGTTGGGGTGAAATTGGTTGACAGGTGCCAGAGATAAAACCCTCGTTTTTCACCATTTTTCCTCCTATGATAGAGTCCTCCTTCCTTCCTAGAAAGGACCATTGGTAACCAAATGGACCCTTATAATTTAACTCTTGAGAGCGTAAAATGAAACCAAATGAAAGCAGGTCCATTTAAACATCTGATCTTGGATTTTGTCAGTTGGCAACCCTGGCTGCTGGCTGGAGGGGCGGTGTGTGTGTGTGTGTTGTGTGTGTGTGTGTGTGTGTGTGTGTGTGTGTGTGTGTGTGGTGTGTGTGTGTGTGTGTGTGTGTGTGTGTGTGTGTGTGTGTGTTTGGAACAGAGACACCAACAAAGACTTAATGTGAAAGAGATGAGTTAGACCTAAAGAAAAGAAGAGAAAAAAAAACTATTCAGTTTCCTTTTCAGAAGTCTGTTCTATTCTGCAACAATGTAGCTTATTCATGTTTATTTTAGTTCTACACTCACTAATTCTCGGTGTGTGTGTGTGTGTGAGTGTGTGTGTGTGCGTGCGCGTGCGCGTGTGTGTGTGTGCGTGTGTGTGTGTGTGTGTGTGTGTGTGTTGTGTGTGTGTGTGCGTGTGCCTATTTTGCACATGATAACGTCTAAATACTAAGGCTCCATTTTCGTTACATGCTAAACACCTTATCCCAAATCCCTTATTTCGTTTTTTACTATTTTGAAAAACTGGAAAAAAACTGGAATATTTCGACATGTCAATCTATTAACAAGTTGTGAGCTTGTAGACTGGCCATTTGAACTAATGAAAACGTTTTTTTTTTTTTTTTTTTTAATAGTTTAAAAAGGCAAAGAAGTTAAGGGATAAGGGGGTAAATGGAGCCCATAATCAGTTGAAAAAGAGTTAGACTTTTTTTTATTATTATTATTATTAATCTGTTTACAATTTTCAATGCAATTAACTCATGTGAAACTGACTCAACACATTTTCTCATGGAAAAAATGTGTAGAGCACGGTTTTACGGAGACATACTCTATCGCTGTGTGTCTCCCTGTAACCAGAGCCATGGAATATAGCTGGAGGATTTACATGCATTGGGAGCTTGTAGATCAACTGTTTGGATAAATATTTAAGAAATAAACATGTCTTTTTCCAAGATTCAGCTGCCAGTTGTTTTATTTTATTAGCACTGTAGTTGTAGTAGATACTATTTTATTTAAGCAAATACAGTATGTAATCAAAATTTAGTAAACAACTATAGTATATACAGTATTTAGGACCATGTTGGAATGGAATTCCCATAGCTAAAATCCTAAAACTAAAGAAATCAAGGAATGTAAAACAATTAACACCCATCTTTTACCTTCTCTAATAACAACCTAACACATGGGTTTTCAACAGGTAGTCCGGGGACCACCAGTGGTCCCTGAGAGGGTTCCAGGTCGTGCTTATGCAGGCTAAATAATGGAAAGTTGGTTAACCAGATGTCAACGGGGAGAACGTGAGGGTATCTACCCTAGGGGACACAGGGAGAACATGTGAGGGTATCTACCCTAGGGGACACGGGGAGAACATGTGAGGGTATCTACCCTAGGGGACACAGGGAGAACATGTGAGGGTATCTACCCTAGGGGACACAGGGAGAACATGTGAGGGTATCTACCCTAGGGGACACGGGGAGAACATGTGAGGGTATCTACCCTAGGGGACACAGGGAGAACCTGTGAGGGTATCTACCCTAGGGGACACGGGGAGAACATGTGAGGGTATCTACCCTAGGGGACACAGGGAGAACATGTGAGGGTATCTACCCTAGGGGACACGGGGAGAACATGTGAGGGTATCTACCCTAGGGGACACAGAGGGGAGAACATGTAGGGTATCTACCCTAGGGACACGGGGAGAACATGTGAGGCTATCTACCCTAGAGGACACAGAGAACATGTGAGGTATCTACCCTAGGGACACGGGGAGAACATGTGAGGGTATCTACTCTAGGGGACACAGAGGGGAGAACATGTGAGGGTATCTACCCTAGGGGACACAGAGGGAGAACATGTGAGGGTATCTACCCTAGGGACACGGGAGAACATGTGAGGGTATCTACCCTAGGGGACACAGGGAGAACATGTGAGGTATCTACCCTAGGGGACACGGGGAGAACATGTGAGGGTATCTACCCTAGGGGACACGGGGAGAACATGTGAGGGTATCTACCCTAGGGGACACGGGAGAACATGTGAGGTATCTACCCTAGGGACACGGGAGAACATGTGAGGGTATCTACCCTAGGGGACACGGGGAGAACATGTGAGGGTATCTACCCTAGGGACACGGGAGAACATGTGAGGGTATCTACCCTAGGGGACACGGGAGAACATGTGAGGGTATCTACCCTAGGACACGGGGAGAACATGTGAGGGTATCTACCCTAGGGGACACGGGGAGAACATGTGAGGGTATCTACCCTAGGGGACACGGGGAGAACATGTGAGGGTATCTACCCTAGGGGACACGGGGAAACATGTGAGGGTATCTACCCTAGGGGACACGGGGAGAACATGTGAGGGTATCTACCCTAGGGGACACGGGGAGAACATGTGAGGGTATCTACCCTAGGGGACACGGGGAGAACATGTGAGGGTATCTACCCTAGGGGACACGGGGAGAACATGTGAGGGTATCTACCCTAGGGGACACGGAGAGAACATGTGAGGGTATCTACCCTAGGGGACACGGGGAGAACATGTGAGGGTATCTACCCTAGGGGACACGGGGAGAACATGTGAGGGTATCTACCCTAGGGGACACGGGGAGATCATGTGAGGGTATCTACCCTAGGGGACACGGGGAGAACATGTGAGGGTATCTACCCTAGGGGACACGGGGAGAACATGTGAGGGTATCTACCCTAGGGGACACGGGGAGAACATGTGAGGGTATCTACCCTAGGGGACACGGAGAACATGTGAGGGTATCTACCCTAGGGGACACGGGGAGATCATGTGAGGGTATCTACCCTAGGGGACATGGGGAGAACATGTGAGGGTATCTACCCTAGGGGACACAGGGAGAACACGTAAACCCCACACAGAAAGGTCCTTTCACCAACCCCGCCTCAGGTATGGGTACTGATGACGTGGAGGAGGAGACACGCCACCAGCACCCACAGCATCTCTAGTGGGGATCGAACCCAGGGCCTTCTAGCACTAACCACTGTTGCATCGTTTATCTGCACTCTCACCTTTTATTTTCTATTTCAACAATTAACATAAAATAACGAATCTACATTTAACAATCGTCTTCTTCCTTTTCCTTCCAGAAGTTCCTGCTAAAATTCAACATCACAGACCAGATCATTCTGTTGTACTAGTGAGACCAGACCAGTCTACACAGCCTGTTGTACTAGTGAGACCAGACCAGTCTACACAGCCTGTTGTACCAGGTGAGATACTACAACAGATACTAACCATGAAACCAAATGGTTTCATGGTTAGTTTCATGTTTACACTTTTAGTTTAGTTTCATGTTTACACTTTTAGTTTAGTTTCTTACGCTCTCAAGAGTTAAAATATTCATCATGTGAATTATCCCAAGTCTACACAACTAGAGAATGTAGAAGATTAATGGTCATTTTGATCTGTATGTTGGACTGTTTGGTTTCCCCAAATCCAGTCTGGAATTGTGGACAAGAGCAAAAATAAATCTTGTAGTTTTGGGGTCTGTGGGGCTGAAATGTCATCAAATGGCGGTCCTCCGTGGCTCAAATTCTGAAAAAAATCTGAATAAATTCTGAAAAAAGTTGAAAACCACTGGTTTAGATACAGTAACTCTCTCACAGGTCCAGTAGTTCTGATCTGTCGTTCCATCCTATGGATGTCAGAGACACATTTATAGACTCCACACAGTCTCCTTCTTTACCCCCATAAAGTCCTCTGCTCAGGGGCATTTTTGCCACTAGGCAGACTAGGCAGTTGCCTAGGGTGCCAGGAGGGACGGGGGGGTCACCAGGGCAACCACCAGACTAGTGTTGCCACAGGTCCCGGATTTTCCTGATTGTCCCGGATTTTCATGGTCTGTCCAGGAAAAAATAAAATAAATCCTGGACACTTGAATGTCCCGGATTTTTATACATGGACAAAAGTTTTTTTTTTTCCTAGAGACTAGAGACCGCAACTAACCTGACTTGCGTCACTCACAGTCTCAGATCACTATTATAGTCCTATTAAATTGTAGCGTGCCTGTACGTGCAGTGTTGCCAACTTGGCACATTTGTCGCTATATTTACCTCTTTTCCAGACCCCCCTACTGCCAAAATTAGTGGAAAACTCCTGAATCTAAATCTGTTTATCTAAAGATAACTGAGACGAGAAAAATAAAAACTGGACTGCTCCAGAAAGAGTTGAAAATTAATGGTTAAGTAGCCTAATTATTAATCTGATATGTAAAAGAGTAATAAAATAATGAGAGCAGTAACATTTCAGTGTAAAAGTGTGATATATTTCTGGGTTAGATGTTTAAAGAGGTGTGTTGCTGACCAAAAGGCAGATAATCGCCGCCGATAATAGGCCGCCGATTGGATGGTCAAAATGTCCAGGATTTTTATCAGACACATGTGGCAACCCTACACCAGACATGCTTTCAAAGGATCCCAGGCTAATAAGCCTCATATGGATGAATACATTATACTTGTCCTTTATAACTAGAATTGAACATTTAAAACACATATTATAACATAATATGTTCTTTAGTTTAAAATAGTTCATAATTCTATCCCGTGAGGAGCGCCATTTTACAGGAGATTTTCGCTGGAGCCCCCTCTTACCAAATGGACCCGTAAGGGTCCATTTGGTAAGGGGGGGCTCCAGGGAAAATCTTGCCTAGGGATCCAAATTGCTTAGAAACACCACTGCTTCTGTTATTGGCCCCTGATCCTGTTCCTAAAGTTGGAGAAACATATAGAGTCGTATAACTAAGAGCAACACAGTTAGGGACCGAACTAAGATTTGCGCACAGAATATTTTTATAATAAAGTATCTGGCTATAGGGAGTGCAAATGTCTGATACTAGCAGCAGTATGCAAAGCTGTCTGCTATCATCGTCATCGTGGCTCTACCTCAGTGGTTTTACAACCAGTGGTCCTTGAGAGGGTTCCAGGTGGTCCACGTGGTCCTTGAGAGGGTTCCAGGTGGTCCACGTGGTCCTTGAGAGGGTTCCAGGTGGTCCACGTGGTCCTTGAGAGGGTTCCAGGTGGTCCCCAGCTAAGTTGGTTTCAGAGGGTTCCACCCAAGTCACTGATAGCTCCCAGGGGCGGATTTAACATGTCCCATTTGGGGGGGCAAGAGAACATGTTGGAGGGGCAAGAGTATGGTATGGGTGCGGCTTCATCGCCCGTGTCGCTTCGCGCCACGGGCGATGAAGTCGCCCCCATACCATTTTCGGTTCCAGGACTTTTATTAGTCAAGTAAAGCATCAATAATAACATCAGTTGTTGTTGAAGTTGCAACAGACACGCAGCATGCATAAAGCTAAAGGTCTGACTCAGAGAGTTTTCTGTTTTCAATGATGAAATGCTGTTGGTTTAGTGGTGACACAGCTGTAGTTAGTTAGTAGCAGTAGTAGTGTTTCACATCATTTTAATTACAAGCACTTTAATTTGAAATACATTTGAAATTTGGGTCGTTTACATGCCCTCATGTTTGGTGGGGCAGTCAGGTCATTTAGGAGGGCATTGCCCCCCCATGCCCATGCCTAGATCCGCCCCTGATAGCTCCTTTAACTCTGGCCTGCTGTACAGACAGTG
>CM076988.1:20331812-20334499 GCA_039105355.1 Benthosema pterotum
TCTTATCTTGGCCCTGTGGAGTTTTAGTGTCAGTTTCCAGTAAATCTCTCCTATAAAGTGTTATGGTTATTATAGATACCAGTATGTTGTTAAGGGTATAATGTGGATCCCCTTTTTGTTTTGGTTACTCTTAACATCATGTGTATTCTGCTGTGTTCTGTGTGTGTGCATGTATGTGCGTACATATACAGTATGCCAGGCAGGGGCGGATGTAAAAATTCCTAATTGGGGGGGCAAAAAAAGGAGAAAATTATATGGGAGCGGCTTCATCGCCCATGTCGCTTCGCGCTACGGGTGATGAAGCCGCACCCATACCATTTCAGCTACAGGACTTTTATTAGTCAAGTAAAGCATCAATAATAACATCAGTTGTTGTTGAAGTTGCAACAGACACCAGCATGCATAAAGCTAAAGGTCTGACTCAGAGAGTTTTCTGTTTTCAATGATGAAATGCTGTTGGTTTAGTGGTGACACAGCTGTAGTTAGTTAGTAGCAGTAGTAGTGTTTCACATCATTTTAAATAGAAGCACTTTAATTTGAAATATCTTGGGTTGTTTTTGCATGCCATCGTGTTTGGTGCATGGGGCCAAGACTGGGCATACATACATTTAGGGGGGGCATTCCCCCCCCCCCCCATGCCCATGCCTAGATCCGCCCCTGATGCCAGGTCCTCATCGCGGCTGCAACGTACCGCCGCACGCCGCTTTCTCTCTCTCTCTCTCCACTCTAGCTGGAGCTAAAAGCCTCCAAACGGAACAGTAATTGCCCAATTAGGGCCCTCTATCCCTGGCTGCGTGCAGAGCGGAGCACAGGCAGGCAGTGGAGCTTCCTCCTCCTCCTCCTCCTCCTCCTCCTCCTCATGCTCACAGAGTCACATAATTGAGCTGAAAGCAAATGAACAGGGAGGAGGATGGAGGGAGGATGGCAGACAAACAAGCTACTAGAAAATAATTACCTGGAGTGTTTCTTTTCAACGCGGCGGCAACAGCCAATTTCATTATTGTCGATAGCCTGCCCAGCGCGGCTCCAAACGCGGCGGTTTGTCATTTTCATAGAGACTTGATAATGACATTAATTTGTCTTAATGGGTTTGGCTCTATTGTTAAAAATAGTAAAATGAGTAGAAAGTGTGTATGGTGCCTGCAGGTACGAGGGGGCTTCAGAGTCGTCCCCGCCACCAGCCAGCACAGGAGCACATAATTCGGTGTGCTTGTCAGATTTCCAATCATTTGTTACAGCGAACATGAGTAATGCTAATGCCATTAATGTCCATTTTCCTCAAAATTCATTACTGCCCCCCCTCCTCCTCCTTTGCCTTTTATCTTGTTAATAGCGCTGCCATTTCCATGTGCTTTTGAAGAGGTTACACAAGGACTAGTGTCTGTGATTAACAACATGTTGTACATTTTAGAGTTTCATAGTAGGAACTGAACACAGTCAGTCAACACATCACATACTGTATACGCCATAGATAGATATACTGTATATATGAGAAAACAGGGGCGGATGTAACATTTGCCAATTGGGGGGGCAGGAGAACATGATATGGGTGCGACTTCATCGCCCGTGACGCTTCGAAGTCGCACCCATAACCTTTTTGGTTCCAGGACTTTTATTAGTCAAGTAAAGCATCAATAATAACATCAGTTGTTGTTGAAGTTGCAACAGACACGCAGCATGCATAAAGCTAAAGGTCTGACTCAGAGAGTTTTCTGTTTTCAATGATGAAATGCTGTTGGTTTAGTGGTGACACAGCTGTAGTTAGTTAGTAGCAGTAGTAGTGTTTCACATCATTTTAAATAGAAGCTCTTTAATTTGAAATGTGGGTTGTTTGCATGCCATCATGTTTGGTGGGACAGTCTGGGCATTTAAGGGGGCATTGCCCCCCCATGCCTATGTCTAGATCCGCCCCTGTGTGAAAACTAGATTTGACGAAAATCAAACTAGTATTCCCAGTATTCTGCTTAATCCTAGTTCCTCCGTCTTGGGACCACTACTGTTTTCGATTTACATAGACACAATATACTGCAACTCTCTATACTCAGGGCTTAGAAAAAACGTTCTCTCCCGTCTTATATATAACTGGTAGTTTTAGTTTTAGTTTGTTTGTAAACCGCTTTGTTTAAAAACAGAATCTAACTGTATATACATTCAGTGTATTTGGTCAATTATAATTCATTCTGGTGATGTAATATCACAGTAGACATTGGAGGGGCGAGAGACCTCCACAGAGCTAGCTCTCTCTCTCTCTCTCTCTCTCTCTGTCTCTCTCTCTGTCTCGTCTCCTCTCTCTGTCTCTCTCTCTCCTGTCCTCCTCTCTCTGTCTCTCTCTCTCTCTCTCTCTCTCTCATCTCTTCCTTCTCTCTCTCTCTCCATCTCTTCTCTCTCTCTCTCTCTCTCTCTCTCTCTCTCTCTCTCTCTCTCTCTCTCTCTCTCTCTCTCTCTCTCTCTCTCTCTCTCACTCTCTTCAACAAGTGTCCTCTGTAGAGACCATGATACAACAGCTGTTAAACCGTAAAAATCATCTATTGTTGTTTCTGATTCTGTTTGTGTAAAATTAACTCTGGAGTGAGACTGAAAGATGCTTTACAGGAGTGTGAGTGGATGGACTCAGGTGTGTGTGTGTGTGTGTGTGTGTGTGTTGTGTGTGTGTGTGTGTGTGTGTGTGTGGTGTGTGTGTTGTGTGT
>CM076988.1:20334999-20359999 GCA_039105355.1 Benthosema pterotum
GGGGCACAAGCGTCAGATGCTGTCACATATGTGTGAGTGATTGCCAGGTTGGTGGAAGGTAAGCGGGTTGCCATGTTTGTCAGAGGTAGCGGTTGGCTGGGTTACAAGACTCTTCACAAAGCAGCAATTTTCATTGGCTTATAAAAATGTCATTTTTTGATGAAAACAAATTTGCTTCGGAACTTTTGTCCGGATGGGGCCAAAGTTCTCATGTAGCAGGTGTCATGCAAATTGATCAAAAATCCAGGCAGAAAATCAGGCATGAGCACTTTTCAAACTGCTTAAAATGGCAGACACTCTGGGGGTGGAGCTTACCGGTCAAAGTTACAGATGCGTTCCACATGAATCAAGGAACATGTAGAAACAAGTCCATGATTTTTGGCCAAACGAGGCCCGTTGTTGTGGTTGTTTCAAATGTTTCAGTTTCAAAGAATTGTTATAGCGCCCCCATTTGAGCAATTGGAGTAAGACTGGTTTTGCTGCTATTTGGCATCCCCCTCTACAAAACTGTAAAATATCAGAAGCAGATTACGCTGCATGTGTAGATTAGGGGCATTAGAATCATTTTTCACAAACGAGCAATTTTCATTGGCTCGTTAAAAACACATTTTTTTTCACTAAAAAACAAAATTCACACCCATATCATGTTTGTATGGCTTCAAAGTTCATGTGTAGGTCATTGTTATGCATTTCAATCAAAGATTGTAGGAGAAGGAGACATTTTAACTGTTTTACATATAATTCAAGATGGCGGTTCATCTAAAGGTCAGAGGTCAAAAGTCAGACTACAAAAGTTGTTCGGCATAAGCCAGACGCATAAGTGAATATAAGTTACATTTCTGAGAGTCAAGCAGTTCATGAGTTATAAGTGTTTAAAAGTTTGCAATTTCAGTTGAGTGCTATAGCGCCCACCATTTGACCAGTGGTCACAGGCTTCGCATCATCACCGTTTGGCATCACCCTCTACCAGATTACCAATTTTCGCGAAAACCGACTGCACGGTTCAGCCAGAACAGCTATTTGTGGCGGAAGAGAAGAAGACGAAAAGCAGTCAATATCAATTAAGTGAACAAGTCACTTCGTGACTGCTTGTTCACTTAATAAGTTTGGGGTCTGTGGGGCTAAAATGTCAAATCAAATAGTGGTCCTCTGTGGCTCAAATGCTGAATAAATAGCGAGCCCTGGTGTCAAAAAGGTTGAAAACCACTGATCTATATGCAATATAATCAGTGAAAAGTGTTGTTAGGACTGGTTTAACGTCTCTCTCTCTCTCTGTCAGTGGCGTTTCTAAGCAATTTGGAGCCCTAGGCAAGATTTTCCCTGGATCTCCTGTGACGTCATACCTATGGCAGGCACAGTAAAATGGCGCCCCCAAGGGATAAAAATATAACTAAAAATAACTATTTTTAAACCAAATAACATATTATATGTGTTTTAAATGTTCAATTGTATTTATAGAGGACAAGTATAATGTATTCATCCATATGAGGCTTATTAGCCTGGGATCCTTTTAAAACATGTCTGGTGGTCGCCCTGGTGCCCCCCTCTCCCCCAATGGCGCTCCAGGCAGCTGCCTAGTCTGCCTAATGGCAAAAACACCCCTGTTCTCTCAGTGTGTGTTTCTTACCCCCCCTGAGGAGGGACCAGAGTACTTAGCAGCTCCTATCCTGCCCCAGGGGGCATCCTGGGGGCTTTAGGGGTGTGGGGGGTCCATGGAGAGAGTCTCTGTCTGAGGAGACTCTATAACACCTTCCATCTATCTGTTACCACTGGGGAGGGACCACTGCACACACGCACACACGCACGCACACACACGCACGCACACCGCGTGCGCATGCACACACGCACACGCACACGCACACACACACACACACACACACACACACACACACACACACACACACACACACACACACACACACGCACGCACACACGCACGCTTGCTATAGTACAGATATTCAAGCTCAAATACTGTGCAGCCAAAATACATGTAGAACAGCAAATGGTGAAAGTTTACAGGACAATGGAAGAAAACATATTTTTATTTCCAAAACGTGCAAAACACTAGTGATCCACCAACGTACCGGTGCACTATCACTACTTTAAAACTTGGAACTCTTCATTCCAACGAAATTCATCCGATGTTCACTCTAAACAACTGTCCTCTGTGTCTCTCTGTCTCTCTAGCCAAGTTGGTTAACCGGATGTAACTCTTTGAGAGTGTAAACATATTTACACTCTCAAGAGTTATTAAGAGTTGTTAAATATTCAAGAGTTATTAAGAGTTGTTAAATATTCATCATGTGAATTATCCCAAGTCTACTGCCCACTGCCCACTCCCCGGCCCGCTGCCCACTCCCTGGCCTGCTGCCCACTCCCCAGCCCACTGCCCACTCCCCAGCCCACTGCCCACTCCCCAGCCCGCTGCCCACTCCCCGCCCCTGCTGCACTGCCCACTCCCTGGCCCGCTGCCTGCTGCCCCCACTCCCCGGCCCGCTGCCCACTCCCCGGCCCGCTGCCCACTCCCCGGCCCGCTGCCCACTCCCCGGCCCGCTGCCCACTCCCCGGCCCCCTGCCCACTTCCCCGGCCCGCTGCCCACTCCCCGGCCCGCTGCCCACTCCCCGGCCCGCTGCCCACTCCCGGCCTGCTGCCCACTGCCCACTCCCTGGCCCGATGCCTGCTGCCCGCTGTCCGCTGCCCACTCCCCGCCGCTGCCCACTCCCCGGCCGCTGACCCACTCTCCGGTCTGCTGCCACTCCCCAGCCCGCTGCCGCTGCCCGCTGCCCACTCCCCAGCCTGCTGCCTGCTGCCTGCTGCCCGCTGTCCGCTGCCCCACTCCCCAGCCGCTGCCCGCTGTCCGCTGCCCACTCCCCAGCCCGCTACCCACTCCCCGGCCCGCTGCCCACTCCCCAGGCCGCTAGCTGCCTCATGGCCAGGTGAACAGTGATGTCTCTCTGAGACTGCACTGCACTGCGCTGCACTGCGCTGTGTAAATAGTGTTTTAAGAGAGGTGAGAGTGTATTGTGATAAGGACTCTCCCTTTCCTTTATCAGAAACCGGCGGTAAAAACAGCCATTGTCGTATTTGTCGCCGCGTTACGGCGAATAACAGGGGGGGGGGAGGGGCTGGGGTGGGCTGGGGGGGGGGCAGTGAGTAATTGATGGTGAGCTAAGGTACACCGTACACACACACACACACACACACACACACACACACACACACACACACACACACTGCATCTAGTAGAGAAACTTAGCAGTGTGTGTGTGTGTGTGTGTGGTGTGTGTGTGTGTGTGTGTGTGTTGTGTGTGTGTGTGTGTGTGTGTGTGTGTGTGTTGTGTCTGTCTGGGAGGGGGGGGTTCAGACCCGCGCTGCGCTGGCAGAGAAAAATGTGGGTCCCCCTCGCCCCCCCACCTCTCCTCCTACTCCAAAAGAACACTCACTAATCTTCCTGAGAAGGAGGAGGGGGGGGCTGGGGGGGTACGGGGCTTTTTTCTTACCCCCCCCCCCCTGTGTAAATGAGGCCCTGCCCCTGGGGGGGTGGGTCGAGGGAGAAGGCCTTTTTCGTTCGCTCGCTGGAGCGGGAGAATTAAGGGGAGAAATATCCCCCTGATGTTTAAGGAGGAGGTCTGAAGTTCACCAGTGGTTTTCCTTTTTCATACCAGGGACCACTAGTTGTTCAGCATTTGATCCACGGAGGACCACCATTTGATGACATTTTAGCCCCACAGACCCCTCAAATACTAAAGATTTATTTTGCTTTTGTCCACAATTCCAGGCTGGATTTGGGAAACCAAACAGTCCAATATACAGATCATAAATGACCATTAATCTTCTACATTCTCTAGTTGTGTAGACTTGGGATAATTCACATGATGAATATTTTAACTCTTGAGAGTGTAAACATGAAACCAAATGGACCCTTGCGGGGTCCATTTGGTTTCATTTTTATGCTCTAAAAGCATTTATAAACGGACAACCCTACTAGATAAAGGGAATCAATAAATCAATATACATCTCTCTCGCTCACTTTCTTTCTAATCTATCACACTCATCCAGTTTCTCTTCTATCTCTATCTCTCTCTCTCTCTCTCTGAACTTGGTTTTAGACAGATCTTGTGTGTTCTCCTTAGGATTATAAAGATGTGTTAAGATCTCACTAAACAAATTGCATCTAAGTAATAAGTCATTGTATTAATCTTCTAATGAGTAATGTATTACACTCCTCAGATCTGAAATGACGTCAGTTTGAACTTGGGGGTGGGGGTGGGGGGCGTGATGTGTCTAGAAGCATCAATCTGTCTCACAGACATTAAAGTTTAGTTTGCACTGATTCCAACAACAACAGGACTGACATTCCTGGAGATATACTGATGTAGGAGAGAGAGAGAGAGAGAGAGAGAGGAGAAGAGAGAGAGAGAGAGAGAGAGAGAGAAGAGAGAGAGAGGAGAGAGAGAGAGAGAGAGACAGACAGACAGACAGACAGACAGACGAGAGAGAGAGAGAGAGAGAGACAGAGAGAGAGAGAGAGAGAGAGAGACAGAGAGACAGAGACAGAGAGACAGACAGAGAGAGCGAGAGACAGAGAGAGAGAGACAGAGAGAGACAGAGAGACAGAGATAGAGAAAAGAGAGGGTGTGTGCATGCGTGCGTGTCAGTCTCTCCTTCAGTTGTCCGTCATAATCTTAGTCACATAACTTGGTCTTAGATGTGAAACCGGTCCGTATAAACCAGCTGGTCCATGTTTGATCCACCAGAACACAGGGGGTCCCTGGTATGCCATCCAGTATCATTCAGTTATCCGGAACTTAAAAAAAAATCAAAGATTTGTACCACATTTGCACCAGACCTTCAAAATCTCTTCCAAATCCATCAACAAGGCATGATGCCCCATGCAGTGGGAAAATGTGTGTGTGACATTTATTATTATTTTTTAAACAATGTTTTATCACACAGGAAAACTATTGGTGGAGAGGTTTGTCTATCAAATGTTATGCTTAGCCGTGATTGGACCACAGTAGTTTGGGGAGGGGGTTTATCTAAAGGTCTATTGGACAATAACAGCTTAGCTAAAGGTCCATTGCAGCTGTGTGTTTTACTACATTTAGAAAACTGTAACCCGCCTCCAGTCTCCTCCCCAAAAAAACAACCCCAACCCCAACAACAAGCTTCCTTTCCCAGTTTGATGAAAACAATCGTTAATAAAACACAAAGTTGTTGAAATGAGAAGAGACAGACTAATTGCCTTGTCAGCATGCTGTGGGGCTAGCAGCTGGAGATTAGCAATAACAGCTAATTAGCGTTGCGCGCCGTTACATACAGTCACCAAAAAAATACTAAATAAATCAAAGCTGCCTGTTATTATGAGCTTTAAACAGAACAGGCATGTGGCGTTTTCAACTCCTCTCTGTGATTCTAAACCTGCAGCGTACCGACTCTGAGGTCGTTAGAATCCCTTCCTGGACAGGGGCGGATGTAACATTTCCCAATTGGGGGGGGGGGGGGGGGGGGGGGGGGGGCAGTAGAAAATGGTATGGGGCAGCTGCACCCATACCATTTTCAGTTACAGGACTTTTATTAGTCAAGTAAAGCATCAATAATAACATCAGTTGTTGTTGAAGTTGCAACAGACACGCAGCATGCATAAAGCTAAAGGTCTGACTCAGAGAGTTTTCTGTTTTCAATGATGAAATGCTGTTGGTTTAGTGGTGACACAGCTGTAGTTAGTTAGTAGCAGCAGTAGTGCTTCAAATCATTAAGCAATTTGAAATATCTTGGGTTGTTTTGCATGCCGTCATGTTTGGTGGGGCAGACTGGGCATTTAGGGGGGCATTGCCCCTTCATGCCCATGCCTAGATCCGCCCCTGTTCCTGGGTTGTTTTTTTACGGTCTGAGAGGCGAGGGTGTGAGGTGGTGTCGGGTTTACCTCCAGACCCCCGTAAACATTCCCTTTGCGTAAAAAAAAGAATTAATAACCCCCCAAAAATGAAAGCTTTTTTTGCTTACATCACCAGTGGCTCGTGGCAACCGTTAAAGTAGTGTAGCGCCACTTCACACTTGTACGTTAGCGTTACGTTGAGGCATATTTTCCCCCTTATATAAACACACACCCTACAGACCGCTGGGTGTACATTAGTCAGCCTGGTGGCCTCAACACCACAGACGGATGATGGAAGTCATTAGAACAGCCAGTAAAACATAAAGAGTAAAGCGTGAGTCTTAGTCAGAGTTGGAACTCACTTCTAAGTAACGCTCATGGAATCATGTTTTATTTTAACACACTGCCTCAACGGTTCAAAGGGGGGTGAAGTGATGATGTCGTCCAATAATTAAAAACCAAAAAGACAGAGAGATGAAAGAGTCACAGGCAGAGCGTCAACAGCCTGTAAAAATGGCCGCCGCCACGCGTAAGTGGGACTGTAAAAAATAATGTTTGTGAGCTGATGATGTAGTTTAACTGGGGGTGGAGGTTTGATGACACAATGATTGTGTTACAGGACATTTAGAGGGATGTTTAATGTTTGATTCTCATTGGAGGAATGCCCCTCCCTCCCCCTCCAAAGCCCCGAAACTGAAACTAGGGTTTTATTAGCCCAGGGGTTGAGTGGGGACAGGGAGGAACTCCTTATATGGTCACAACACTCTATTGTAGGGAGGATTAGCCCAAAAAAACAACAATATGTGAATTAAGTGAATTCACTTAAATTCACTTATTCTTTAAACAGAGAGGACCCTCAGTGACCTCAGTAACCCTTTCATCCAGTGTCCAGATGGATGGACGCTCCTTCAGTCTTTAAGACCCAATAATGATCCTTTCAACCACTTGTTGAGGAGTCATTTCTCCTCTTGACTGAAGTGGCAGCTAGAGAGAGAGAGGGAGTGAGGAGAGAGAGAGAGAGAGAGAGAGAGAGAGAGAGAGAGAGAGGCTTCCATTTACAGCTGCGTGTGTGTGTGTGCGCGTGCGTGCGTGCGTGTGTCTGTAATCATCCAGTGATTGATTCGTTTCCAGTAACAACTTGGCAGCATTTCAGACAACACCACCAGGCCTAAATAAAACACATCTCTGATCTTCAATAAACAATAATAATCACTACACACAAACAATAACAACTACTACACAACTACACACAAACAATAACAACTATACACAAACTACACACAAACAATAACAACTACAACTACACAACTACACACACCAATAACTACTACTACACAACTACACACAAACAATAACTACTACTACACACACAACAACAACTACTACACACAAACAACAACAACTACTACTACACACACAACAACCACTACACACACAATAACAACTACTACACAACTACACACAAACAATAACTACTACTACACATAAACAATAACGACCACTACATATAAACAAACAGCCAATAAGTTACATGACATTTTATTGTCCTTTGTGAATCTTGATCCTACAAATACCTCCTAAATCCACACAGTTTTCTGAAACACCTCATGGTCCTGAATATTTCATGTCACCCCCAAAATCCTGCATGGCCACACTCACCCCCCATCTGGAAATATGTAGTTCCAGGGATTCATGTTTCCAGGGTTTCATGTTTACACTCTCAAGAGTCATCATGCGAATTAGCCCAAGTCTACTCAACTGGGGAATGTAGAAGATTAATGGTCATTTTGATCTGTAGGTTTGACTGTTTGGTTTCCCCAAATCCAGCCTGGATGGAATTGTGGACAAAATAAATCTTTAGTTTTGGGTCTGTGGGGCCTCTGTCCGTTGGCTGAAATGCTGAATAAATAGTGGGCCCTGGTATCAAAAAGTTTGAAAACCACTAGTGTAGACTCAGAGTCAACCTGATAGTATTAGAGGCAGTGATAGACTCATATCTGTCAGGATCACAGCAGGATGAAGTGAGAGGCGGTCCGCGTGTTTATCAGTGGGTGGAAATGGAAACAAATAGGTGAAATGTGATCGCGTGTAGCCGACAAAACGAGCAGCACGCAGCCCACCAGGGGCGGATCTAGGCATGGGGGGGGGGGGGGGGGGGGGTTCAATGCCCCCCTAAATGTATGCCCAGTCTGCCCCTGCTCCAAAAACGATGGCATGCAAAACAACCCCAAGATACTGCAAATTAAAGAGCTTATATTTAAAATGATGATGATGAACGACTACTACTGCTACTAACTAACTACAGCTGTGTCACCACTAAACCAACAGCATTTCATCATTGAAAACTGAAAACTCTCTGAGTCAGACCTTTAGCTTTATGCATGCTGCGTGTCTGTTGCAACTTCAACAACAACTGATGTTATTATTGATGCTTTACTTGACTAATAAAAGTCCTGTAACTGAAAATGGTATACTGTTTTCTCCTGCCCCCTCCCCAATTGGCATATGTTACATCCGCCCCTGCGGCCCACTGGATGTGTACTAAACAACAGGACTGAACCCAGAGGTAACCTGAGCCCTGAGTATGAGACCAAACAGCAGGAACACCTGAATATCAGACTGGAGTTCAGCTTCCTGATGCTCCAGTCTGAAACTCTCCACTGTCCTCTGTGTATGTTCTGGACTCTGGATTATGTAATGGATTAATTACTAAGGGACACTGTTGTGCTCAATGCACTGCGATGCGCAATGCAACTTACACAAGTCCCGCTCTTAAGGGCTTTCCAGACGGCAACAATAAATGCCCGCATAAACGCGACAATTTTCGATTCTCTCTGCAATGCCGACATAAAGAAAAGCGCCTGTCGATTAACGTCAGGCGTTTTAAAAACATCTCACTGGATTGAGCTTTCAAAAACATCACGGCGCTTGTGTGCACGAAACGTCTTTTTGCATATACTTACCTAAAATAGCTCTTACTTACACCATTCTCGTTGAAAACAATGTATTCCCAACTGCAGTTAGGACTCAGAGGCTCTGTATATTCACGTGACGACTGGCTGCTCCACTCTGGATTCTGACCCCTCAATATCGCAACTCTCCCACTAGAAGGCTCTGGTTTACAGTAGGACCCAGATATCGTTATTATCCAGGAGGGGGGGGGGTCCTTAGCGAGGGTCCCCAGCCTGTATAGATGTGCTACAGTATAGGGGCTGTTAGTTATACCAAGCAGGGAGGTCAGTAATGGCTCTTAGAGACTAATCATTGGACGTGACGCTCTCTGTCATTGTGTCCGATGATCGCTGGCGGTTCGAACCCCGGTCAGGTGATTAACCGACGCCCAACCAGGCCACGGCTAGAGACCAAAACCAGGTCAGGGAAAATACGCAGATTTATTGAGTAGCTGCACTATGGGAGTCATTTATCCAATCTGCTTCTACTAATAAGTCCATTCACTAACCTCAGCGTAGCTCATTAGACTGTAAGGATATTTTCAGGGTGTATTTAATGGCTCTGCAGCGATCCGTACAGGGTAGAGAATGTTAGGAAATAGAAAGCATTAGTGGTCAGCACCAGTGTTGTAGTGGGAGTTTTAGAAGTACGACACATGCACGCACAGATGCTTGTGCATTTGCATGCACTTGTTTTGCATATTGAGAAAGATGGTTTACAATGCTAATTCTATCAATAAAAACTCCCCAAAAATACTTCCACTACACCCTGGTCAGCACTATGCGCTATAGCAGGGGTTTTCAACGGGTGGTCGGGGACCACCAGTGGTCTTTGAGAGGGTTCCAGGTGGTCCCCAGGCTAAATGATGGAAAGTTGGTTAACCAGATGTAACTCTTGAGAATGTTAAAATGAAAACCAAATGGACCCTTGCGGGTCCATTTGGTTTCATTTTCACACTCTCAAGAGTTAAAATTAGGCCGGGACTTTAGCGCGTTAATTGAGACTAATTAATTACAGAAAATATAGCGCGTTATAAAAAATAACGCATTTATTCGCACCTTTTCTTTGTCCACCATTGGAACGGAACGTTTGTCACTGATGGCCCATTCACACCATTGAAGTGGAACGTTTCTCACTGTATCACCGTTTCACACCTACCCATATGCTAACGCACACGGAAGCGGCAGTCCACCCGGTGTCACGACATTGAGGAGTCAGAAACTGAGCGCTTGAGCGCTGTTCAAATGGCCTGAATAGGGACAAACTGCAGTTGAAGTCAATGTAGAAGAATCGCCATTGGTTTACTAGCTCTATGGAGTAAACGTAACTCAGTCTATACTCTAAAGCTCCGTCCGCCTCGTCGTCCTCTTCCCCCGCAGCAAAAACAAAACAAAACAACTCGCAACATGAACAACAAACCAGATGAGCAAGCATTACTCGGCCCCGTTGATGGCAAATTTAGATTTAAGCAAAGAACGGATGGAAGCGTGGACAAAAAGGCAGTTTATGCAACAAAGAATGTGCATACCATCGCAGCAGTTCGAGCCTCAAATCACATCCAACATGTTGGAGCTAGTGTTACTGTCCCGTTTCGTAGAAATCTATGTAGAAGAGCCGCCATTGGACTGACCCCGTGAAGAGAGGGAGCTTGGGTAAGTCTTTCTGCATTCTGGCTAGTACCAGAGCGACGTTGAGGTGTCCGACATTCAATGGCTTGAATAGGGACAAACTGGAGTTGGCGACCGGCGCTCATCAGTGCAGCTGGAGTCGAGTTCATATTGGCTGTAGCCGTGTGTGGGTGTGTGTGTGTGTGTGTGTGTGGTGTGTGTGTGTGTGTGTGTGTGGGTGTGTGTGTGTGGTGTGTGTGTGTGTGTGTGTTGTGTGTGTGCGCTCAGATGATCAACTGACGTGGCTTTGGGCAAACAGTTTGATCATAGTAGCCTAGTTCAGAGTAGTTCACTTCACTGTGTTTATCTGACACTAAATTGCATGATAATAATGACTGCTAAATGTACGCAAATGTATGCTCCAGAACAATCAGCGCTGTGTGTGTGGCACTGCCAGTATTTTATTTATTTTGCCCCAGAGTCAATTAATTGTACTGGACTGACTGAGAAATGCTAACGTTTGTACTTGAATTTGGTAAATAAGAAGAAGAAAAAAAGAAAAGAGGAAAGCTTTGGAATTGGGGAATCTTTTTGAATCGAGAATTAAAAAAAAAAATAATCTAGAAATCTAGTTTTTGGATCGAATCGTGACCCAGAAAATTGATACTGAATTGTATCGTGGGACACCCACAGATTCACAGGCCTAGTATTCAGTTCATTGCTTCACTCATTCAGTTCATTGCTTCACTCATAATATAATAATAATAATAATAATAATAATAATAATATAATAATAATAATAATAAATTCAGTTCAAAAATGTGCTTTCTCACTTTTCTCAGGTAAATATTAATATGCGATTAAAATGAGATTAATTGAGATTAATTAATTATTGAGCCTCTAATTAATTAGATCAAAATTTTTAATCGAGTCCCACCCCTAGTTAAAATATTCACCATCTGAATTAGCACCAGTTAATTAAGAAGTTCTACATAGCCCTGAAACATGACTGCCGTTGGACGAGTGTCATGCAATGCATGGCTTTAAGTTCTACACTGTTTTGTTCGCAAAATCCAGCCTGGAATTGTCAACAAAACCAAAAGAATCGTTTAGTTTTCGCACTTTGGGGCTAAAATGTCATCAAATGGTGGTCCGTGGCTCAAAAGCTGAATAAATCGTGGTCCCTGGTGTCAAAAAGGTTGAAAAAACCCCTGCGCTATAGAGTGGGAGCCATGTTGTTGAGCGGGGGGGTATTTTTGGATAAGTGCAGGGCCGGTACAATTTCTGTAGGAATTCAGTGTTTTTGGATTGTTGTTTCAGACATTAATTCTTTTCTGCTTCTGGTTTTGTGACGACAGAAAAACAATACAGTCATGTGACCAACAGACACATTGTGTTTCTCTCTCTCTTTTTTCATCCGTTGTTTATCATCTTCCCTGGTGATATTATTGTACATTTATCGGTTATATTATATATTCTACATACCTTTATAGCGACGACGTAGCGTCTGTGATTAATATGTTTGTTAAAGCAGAACTTAATAAATGAGTCTGACCTCACTGGCTCTTTATTTTTCTTTTCCATGCGCCGCGCGTGCAGCGCGCTTCTACCGTGTTTTAATTCGCTTTCACCTTGAAAATGCAAGACTTGATCGCTCAGCGTGTGTGTGTGTGTGTGTGTGTGTGTGTGTGTGTGTGTGTGTGTGTGTGTGTGTGTTGTGTGTGTGTGTTGTGTGTGTGTGTGTGTGTGTGTGTGTGTGTGTCATCGCACAGTACCAAATGAATAAATAGTGCTGATACAGTTTTGTATAGAATACCGTATTAAACACAAACAACAACATTCTGTTTCTCCTCATGCCCATATGCAACTACCAATTCTTTTTCTTTCATCTTTTCCATTCCATTATTAAATCTAGATTTATTTATTTTAGATACATATCATCCATCCAAAGTTACAGTGAATGGTGTAATAGATTGTCCTCCTAATACGTGAGCTTTTTATTTTACGTTTATTTTTTTAGACCACAGCAACTACACTTTCCAAAACAATATTTTAAAAATGAACAAAAACTGTAAATTATTTTTCTGTGTAATGTACTATTAAAAATAATATTATGATTATGATTATGATTAAAACAAAGTTTCTGTGTTATTATTAGTTTAAAAAAATAATTTGAGACACCAAATACTTCAAGTTATTTAGACATTTCAGAAAAAAAGGGTTGGTGAAACACAACCTGATGTCATCAGGTTGTATTTCACCATGTTAATGATATTTTTCAGAGCTCCATTTATAGGAAACACAGAATAGGGGGAACTTTTTTTATCATGTCCAACATCTCTAACGTATATTAATTAATGGCGGTAAAATTTTAAAAATGGGAGTCAGCGTCTAATGGTAAATGATATGGGAGCGGCTTCTTTGCCCGTGTCACTTCGCGGCCATACCATTTTCAGTTACAGGACTTTTATTAGTCAAGTAAAGCATCAATAATAACATCAGTTGTTGTTGAAGTTGCAACAGACACGCAGCATGCATAAAGCTAAAGGTCTGACTCAGAGAGTTTTCTGTTTTCAATGATGAAATGCTGTTGGTTTAGTGGTGACACAGCTGAGTTAGTTAGTAGCAGTAGTAGTGTTTCACATCATTTTAAATATAAGCACTTTAATTTGAAATATCTTGGGTTGTTTTGCATGCCATTGTGTTTGGTGCAGGGGCAGCAAGGGCATTAAGGGGGGCATTGCCCTCCCCATGCCCATGCCTAGATCCGCCCCTGATGCAGTTGTCTTTGTGCAGTCAGTCGTCTCCATTCAGTGTGTGAATCACTGCAGGTCAGTTAGATGACCCCTAGAGACCAGAGGACCGGCTCTTTAGGGGTCTTTAAAGAGGCACGGGGACCCCCACTGGACCCCCCTCACACACACACACACACACGCACACGCACACGCACACGCACGCACACCTCACACACACACACACACACACACACACACACAACACACACAACACACACACACACACACACACACACACACACACACACACACACACAGTGCTAGATCAATATGACACTTCACTAAGGAGGCAGAAGTTTATTGTTGCTGCTGCGCTTGAGCCTGTCTGACAATATTGGCTGGAGAGGGTATTGTGGTGTGTGTGTTGGTGTGTGTGTGTGTGTGTGTGTGTGTGTCAGTGTTGGGAATATTACTATACCTTGTTAATGTATTACTTATTACTTATTACCTTCATTTTAAAGCAATATATTGTATTACAATATTGCTGTCTGAGCAAGTGTAATATATTAGTATTACTATTACATATTACTTAAAAGAAAAATGTTGTACAAAATATATAATTAAATATGTAGTGTCACTATTAATCAAATATTGTGTAGGCAAGTGACATAGCTACAATAAAGAAAGCGCACTTGGCTCTATCTGGGAAATCCATATGAAATCAACTTGAAAAAACGCCCTCCTGAATAAATAATTTGATGACAAATTATTAGAAAATAACATTTTCAATGAGACAGATTGACAGAAAGTAATATTGAAAGTAATGCAGTAATGCAGAAAGAAAAGTATAATCTATTAGATTGTTTTGTTAAGTAATATATTTATATTACAAGTTACTGCATTTTGGTAATATATTATGTAATATATTGAGTTACGTAGTGCACATGTCCCAACACTGGGTGTGTGTGTGTGTGTGTGTGTGTGTGTGTGTGTGTGTGTGTGTGTGTGTGTGTGTGTGTGTGTGTGTGTGTAGGCACTTCATAAGGACACAAAACAAACATGAACATCTTTGTCTTCAAGATTGACCCGACAGAGTAGAGACACTTCATTCATTAAGTTCATTAAACTGTGTGTGTGTGTGTGTGTGTGTGTGTGTGTGTGTGTGTGTGTGTGTGTGTGTGTGTGTGTGTGTGTGTGTGTGTGTGTGTGTGTGTGTGTGGTGTGTGTGCTTGTGTATATGACTAAAAAAGGGTCTAAAAACATTTTCAGGGTTAGATTAAAAGTTGAAACAACATTCTTTCAACGTAGATTTGTAGACAACAGCATTTTCAATAGCAGTTTCAATAGACCGTTTACATTTAGACGTTGATTAGCTCTTGGCCAACAGCATGTAAAGCAAGAGTATCTATAATAGGAGACAGTAGCGACACTCCCTTGACTCCAATGCTACGGCTGAACAGAGGCTCCTATTGGCTGAAAAGCATCACGTGACGCCTAGTCAGGAGGGATTGAAGTTCCAAACAAACCACTCTGGCCGCATCCAGCTCCATTGACAGCAGATCACACATTCACAGTTAAATTGGCTAAATTACGGCATTTTAGGACATTTTAAACACATTAACAGACCTCTGGTCACTTAGTGAATAATTTTCTTTTTCATATAACTCACTTTAGTTAATGTATATTATAAGAAAATAGGCTGTGCTGTGATGGAGTGGTTAACTATGTAGGACTATGTTTGGAACTTGTAGAGCTCCAGCCAGTTCCACACTCACTCCAGAGGACCGTTATAGTTCCACACTCACTCCAGAGGACTGCTATAGTTCCACACTCACTCCAGAGGACCGCTATAGTTCCACACTCACTCCAGAGGACTGCTATAGTTCCACACTCACTCCAGAGGACTGCTATAGTTCCACACTCACTCCAGAGGACCACTATAGTTCCACACTCACTCCAGAGCACCACTATAGTTCCACACTCACTCCAGACCACCGCTATAGTTCCAAATTTGAGTTACTACTTATTTTCAGAGAGGAGCCGAATTTAGATCTCGTTGGAGCTCCTTTAATGCAATAATGAACTAGTTGAGCAACTAGTTCAACTGCCTTCCATCTTTTACCTTCTCGAATTACAAACCAAAAACATAAACATAAACATAAATAAGTTGTTCTACAATTTTTAAAATATTTGATAGTAATGATCACATGTGCAAAAATGTAGGGACTGCCAAACTGGTACAAAAAAAATGTGTATTTTTATTATATTATTTTTCAGCCCGTGTCAGATTTGCAGATAGTTTGCACACGTTAACAAACCATTATTCCTGCTGCTGTCCATACAGAACACCTGCTGTTACAGAAAATAAAAAGCCCTTCCTGGTGCAGATCTGCTGCAGTATAGACCAGGGGCGGATGTAACATTTCCCAATTGGGGGGGGCATGAGAAAATGGTATGGGGGCGAAGAAGTCGCCCCCATACCATTTTCAGTTACAGGACTTTTATTAGTCAAGTAAAGCATCAATAATAACATCAGTTGTTGTTGAAATTGCAACAGACACGCAGCATGCATAAAGCTAAAGGTCTGACTCAGAGAGTTTTCTGTTTTCAATGATGAAATGCTGTTGGTTTAGTGGTGACACAGCTGTAGTTAGTTAGTAGCAGTAGTAGTGTTTTTAAATATAAGCACTTTCATTTGAAATATCTTGGGTTGTTTTGCATGCCATCGTGTTTGGTGGGGCAGACTGGGCATTTAGGGGGGGCATTGCCCCCCCTCATGGCCATGCCTAGATCCGCCCCTGGTATAGACCTGTCCACAGCATCCTCTAACCTAACCTCTATTTATCCAGGGGAGGCTTTTAGCTGACCGCGCACTGGCCTATTCCACAGAGCCATGCGCACACACACCACACACACACACACACCACACACACACACACACACCACACACACACACACACACACACACACACACACACACACACACACACACACACACACACACACACACACACACACACCTGGGAGCTGGTCCTTACAGCCATGTTGTTCTGCTCTGTGGAATTACAGGATATACTTCATAGGGAAATTATTTCAATGCGAAATAATAGGGTTTGTGTTACGAATATCGTCAGGCCTTTGCTGCTTTTTATTTGTTATGTTTTCACGCCTCGTGTTGTGCTGCTGTTACTGCTGCTGCTCTAACATTTATACACACGTATCTTCTGACCACTGAGGACCACTGAGTCACTGAGGACCCCCTTCTATTTCTGTACAATCACAGCCTGTTGAGAGGAGAGAGAGAGAGAGAAGAGAGAGAGAGAGAGAGAGAGAGAGAGAGAGAGAGAGAGAGAGAGAGAGAGAGAGAGAGAGAGACAGACAGACAGACAGACAGACAGACAGACAGACAGACAGACAGACAGACAGACAGACAGACAGAGAGAGAGAGACAGAGAGAGAGAGACAGAGAGAGAGAGACAGAGAGAGAGACAGGGAGAGGGAGAGTGAGTGAGAGAGAGACGGGTGAAGCAAGATGCATTCAGTTGTGTACTATTTGTTCAGCAGTCATCCATCATATACAGTAACATCAACCCTCTCTCATCCCACTCTCTCTCTCTCTGTCTCTCTCTCTCCATATTTCTTGGATATATTCAGTCTGGGATATTGTCCTGGGCTTTGACCTTTGTAACCCAGACACACACACACACACACACACAACACACACACACACACACATAGATTTTAGGCCCTATAAAATGTCTCTAAAGAGTAACAGTGAAATGCAGCCAGGACTATCTGACATAAATACACACAGACAGAGAGAACTATTATTTTTATTATAATAAAATAATTCAATATGTATTTTTTCAGGCTCTACTGACTAGGCATATATAGGTTTTAGGCCTGGCACTGAATTGTTTGGTTCAGCTAGAGGTTAATAAGTCTATTTCCAGTAAGTGATTGACAGATTTCCACGACTTTTGGGAATGATGTTTTTTAAATTGCTCATCACATCAAATGTTGTTTCTTTATTTTTGATTATTAATAAACACAGATTATCTGACCTCATCATCAAGTGTATTTGCACTATAATAGCCAGAAAACACCTCACACACTTTACAAATCTAATTCATGCATGATAAATGTGAAAATGCAGAATCTTTTGTCAAGTGTATTAAAAAAGAACTGAAACAAATCATAAAAAACTAGACACCTTAAGCAGTCTCTGGATATCATTTGTTATCACAAATTCACACCAGAGGATTTTGTCTGAATTATTTCATTAGTATTCACTGCAAAAAACTCTGAACTAAGCAAGTCTTGTAATCTTAAATCTAGACTTAAAATATGATTGCTCTTGTTTTAAGAAGGATATATTAACCAAAAGAAAATTGTGTAAGATTATCAACCTTGTTTTTAGAAAATATTTCTTATTACAATAATTTTTATACCAAGTAGCCTACAATTCACTTACCCCACAGACAGAATATTTTGCTTGTTTCTAGTACTTTTACACTCAAATATATATATATATATTCTTATATTTAGACTGCCTTTTTTGCAGTATTGCTGCTACTGAACCTGCTCAGAATCTGTTCAATCTGTCTGAGTTAAACCTTAACCCAATCACATCTACAGTAAACTCACATGAATGTTCTGAGATTGCAGCAGTAATAAAGTTTTGTTAACGTGGTCCCAGATATTAAATAAAACCTTTGCCATGAAAAACAACCCATACACACAAATTGCCAAAAAAAAAAAAAAAAAAAAAAAAAAAAAAAAAAACAAGCAATGGAGTATCCGTTGCTTTAGTGCAGGTGCAAACAGAGGGTCCTTAAAACTAAAGAGGTGTAGAGACACTCCGTCGCTGTAGGTTTTATACCACCTGCGCGCCGTCGCCGGCGCTGACCGTGTTAAAAAAAGCAGAACAAAATATAAGGTTTCCGTTCCATCATTCTATTGTTCTGCTGCTCTGAGCGTCTTTGTGTGAGTTCTAAAACACCTGCGTTTCTTCGTTTTGTTCCTTAGTTAGTTAGTGAGTTAGCTCGACGCCCAGAGACCCCCAAAGACCCTTCCTCATTAAGAAGCCGTCACACACTCTTAATGTGTAAAACACACACACACAGACACACAGACACACAGACACACACACACACACATTGTAATTCTTAGGCCCCCAGCCGTAAAACTAGGTTCCATGATGTTTAATTTACACATCAGACTAATTTCCTTCATCCTCATCAGGTGCGGTACGTTGCGGGGGAGGGAGGGGGTCGTCTCGCGGGGGTCCCCGGCACAGGCTCCTCTAGTGTATAGTCCCCTGGCCCTCCCCACGGAGGGTAATATAGATGTTAGCGAGGAGGGACCCCCAGTGACAGTGTTCCCCTCTTCCCCCATAAAGCCCCCATAAGGCCGCCGCAGCAATTTAATTCATTGTATTTTAATTATTGCTCTCATTCATGACACTACATGGAACCCCCCCCCCTCCACCTACCCCTCCTCGTTCTGCCCGCCGTTTGGACAGGACGCTTTTATCACGTCGGCTCCGACTGCACCCAGATAATAAACTTCTGCGTTAAGGTAATTACTTAATCTGGACAAACCTGTGTGTTAAGCAGTTGCTATTAGGCGCGCCGGCGATAAATCAGTCCCGACGCACTTTGGCGGCTTGGCGGTCGGTTGGTGATTACCGCGACGGATAATCACTCTTATAGGAGGAGGAGGAGGAGGAGGAGACCTGCGTAGTCTGTTAAGTACCTAAATTACACAAACAGCATGCTAACAACATGCCGCTTGTCGCGGCCTGGGGCAACCCCCCCTACCCTACCCCCCCACGCACACACACACACACACACACCCTACTTGGTGTGTTAATGGTGTATGTGATCTATGGAGGTTATTAGCATGGTGGCCTCTATAAACCTCTACACCAGGCTGACAAAACACTGATAACTCTGAGTGAACGTTGGGTCAACCACGGAGGGTCACCAACCCACCAGAGGAGATGTACAAATACTTGGGTGTATTAATGTACTTATACATAGAACGCCAGAATGTGTACCCTGCAGCGTGTGGAATGTCACAAAAGATTAAGGGCATTAACCAAAAAGTTCATTTAGAAAGTTCCACCTATTTTCAACATTTTTACTGTGTCATTAATACACCTTAATACACCAGAGATGTTGTTGAGTCTTTGTTTCCTAGAAATGGAGGTCTGAAAAAAAAAACATCAACATGGTGAAACACAATGATGATGACATCAAGTTGTGTTTCACGATGTGAATGATTTTTCTTTTAGGATGTTTTTTTTTTCTGAGAGTGTACAAATGACATATTGTAGATTACAATACATTTGGTTCCATGTGTACACTCTCGGACGAACTTGTTGAAAATGGGTGGAAAATTACTAATTACATTGTTTCCGACACGCCTCGCAGCCTGCCACTCTGTGGCACGCTTTAAGCCGTGTACACCTGCTATTCTTGCAATAAAACGTAAAACACACGTTCAGAGGCAGTAAATAGCAGATCTACAAGCTTATACCATTGGAAGAAAAATCACACATGAACAAACATACATAAAAATAGGCTGGGGGAAGCTAAAAAAAGACCCAAAATCTTATCTTGAAAAAACTGTTAAATTCAGGGTGGAATGCCTTTAAACTTCCAACGCGCCGCACAGTGTGTCTGCGTGTGTGTATGGTAGAGAGAGAGAGAGAGAGAGAGAGAGAGTCTGACCAGGCCGGATCTAGGCATGGGCATGGGGGGCAATGCCCCCCTAAATGCCCAGTCTGCCCCATCAAACACGATGGCATGGTGCAAAACAACCCAAGATATTTCAAATTAAAGTGCTTATATTCAAAATGATTTGAAACACTACTACTGCTACTAACTAACTACAGCTGTGGCACCACTAAACCAACAGCATTTCATCATTGAAAACAGAAAACTCTCTGAGTCAGACCTTTAGCTTTATGCATGCTGCGTGTCTGTTGCAACTTCAACAACAACTGATGATATTATTGATGCTTTACTTGACTAATAAAAGTCCTGTACCCGAAAATGGTATGGGTGTGGCCCACCATACCATTTTCCCCCCCCCTGCCCCCCCCCCCCCCAATTGGGAAATGTTACATCCGCCCCTGAGTCTGACTATGAGGAAGTGTCTCTCGTCCCAGCGCAGCGTTCTGCCAGAAGCCAAAACAAATGCGAAACGCCCCAAAGACTAATAGATGACTGGAGTCTCACGCCTTGACGCTCCATGTAGCGTAGCGTAGCGTGCGCCCCCCCCCCTCTGGGGGGGGCGGGGGTTGAGGGAGGGGGGGGGGGCAGTGTGGAGGTGTGGGGGAGTAGCGGTGAACCAGGTATAAAGCCTGCCTCCGGTCGGAACTCTCCCCGGGGCGTTCGCTCGCTCTCGCACTTTTCTTCGTTCTTTTGTTCTTGTCGGCTTGGCGTCGCAGAACAATGGGAGCTGTCTGGGTGATAGAATAAGCCTGGTCCAAATCCCCCTCCTGGACCCCCTGGGGGGGTCCCCGGGCTGGGCAGGGCCCAGGGCTGGCCCCAGGCCCAGAGAGGGGCGGATGTAGGTCTAACGGCAGTGGATACTACGGAACATCGAGCCAGCATTCCAGTGTTGTTTTTGTCGACTAAGACTAAGACTAAGTCAACTAAGCTTTGTGATATTTAGTCGACTAAGACAAAAAACATGAATTTCAGAAGAGCGTAAAAGTGTTTACACTCTCAAGAGTTAAAATATTCATCATGTGAATCCGCCCAAGTCTACACAACTAGAGAATGTAGAAGATTAATGGTCATTTTGATCTGTATGTTGGACTGTTTGGTTTCCCAAATCCAGCCTGGAATTGTGGACAAAAACAAAATGAATCTTTAGTGGTGGTCCTCCGTGGCTCAGATGCTGAATAAATAGTGGTCCCTGGTATGAAAAAAGGTTGAAAACCACTGCCATGGGTGTTTCTAGCATGGAGTGGAAGGTGTCATTGGAGCCGCGATGCTACTTGGTGTTCTGGATGTTAAAAATGGATTCTATAAGTGTAGGTGAAAGAGATAAGCGTTGGTATCACACACACACACACACACACACACACACACACACACACACACACACACACACACACACACACACACACACACACACACACACACACACACACACACACACACACACACACACCAGGGGCAGATGTAACATTTCCCAATGGGGGGGGCAGGAGGAAATTGTATGGGACGCTTCGCGCCACGGGCGATGAAGTCGCACCCATACCATTTTCAGTTACAGGACTTTTATTAGTCAAAAAAAGCATCAATAATAACATCAGTTGTTGTTGAAGTTGCAACAGACACATGCAGAGAGTTTTCGGTTTACAATGATGAAATGCTGTTGTTTTAGTGGTGACACAGCTGTAGTTAGTTGGTAGCAGTAGTAGTGTTTCACATCATTTTAAATATAAGCACTTTAATTTCAAATATCTTGGGTTGTTTTGCATGCCATTGTGTTTAATGGGGCAGACTGCGCGTTTAGGGGGGCATTGCCCCCCATGCCCATGCCTAGATCCGCCTCTGACACACACACACTCCGCTGGGGGGGTGTGTGTGTGTCCGTCACACTGTCATGCTCACTGCAGAGTGAGAGGAATGGATGGGTGGATGGATGGTCCCTGGACCGCCCTGCTGACTCACTGCAGGTTCTGTGACAGGTCCTGGACCCCCAGGGACCCCCTACCCTCCCGGTGTGGGACAGACCCACCGCCCTGACCCACCGCCGCACAGATAATGATCCCTGGCTCTATGACCTCTCTCTCTGTGTGTGTGTGTGTGTGTGTGTGTGTGTGTGTATGTGTGTGTGTAGTGTGTTGTGTGTGTGTGTAAGAGACACTTAAAGAATGTTAATGCGATCCAGAGATCAGCTGTCTGTCTGTGTCTGTCTGCCTGTCTGTCTGTCTGACCGCTCTATCCTGCAGTGTTGCTCGCCCAACACACACACCACACAAACCATTATAGAGAAAGAGTGTGATTCACCCCCAATCTAAACTATGGAATGAATTTCCCATTGCAGTCAGAACTGCAGATTAACTCCCTATCTAAACTATGGAATGAACTTCCCATTGCATATAGAATGGCAGATTCTCTCCCTATCTACTTAAAAGTCTAGAGACAGAAAGAGAGAGAGAGAGGGAGAGACTTTTGCTTAATGTCATGGTGGAAGTTGTCCATAAAGGCCAAAGCAGCAACAGAACTTGTAGAAAAATGTTAACGAGAAACAAAACTCCATAAAGAGCAGCTTTAAGGCTGTGAAGGGTTGGATTTATACGCTGGTAAAAATATATGTAACTAAAACTAAAGGCATGTGGACGGATGTTCTCTCTCTCTCTCTCCCTTTCTCTCTATCTCTCTCTCTCTCTCTCTCTCATCTCTCTCTCTCTCTCTAATTCACAATGAATTAACAGGGTGGTAGTTATTATAACCCCCCCTGCCCCCCAGACCAACGTTTTCTAAAAGGAAAACTCTATAATGAAACAATGATGAAAAAAGACCATTAAAGAAACCATGATGAAAAAGCAAAAACACATGACTATTAAAACGTGCACCCGCGCACACACGCACGCACGCATGCATGCACGCACACACGCGCACGCGCCGCACGCACACACACACACACACACACACACACCACACACACACACACACACACACACACACACACACACACACACACACACACACACACACACACACACACAACACACGCGCACACACACCCAGAACATGAGGCTTTTCTTAGGTTGGTATAGTGTACTGTAGTTAGAGAGTAGCGACATGCTTTGATCTGGCATCTCACGCTGCACTGGAGCTCTGCAGGTTCCACACATAGTCCTACATAGTTAACCACTGCATCACAGCACAGACTGTTTTATTATAATATACATTAACTAAAGCCAGTTATATGACAAATCATTATTCACTAGAGTGACCAGAGGTCTGTTAATGCGTTAAAATGTCATAAAATCTCCTAATTCTGTCAAATTTGACTGCAAACATGTGATCTGCTGTCAAAGGAGCTGGATGGCGGGAGTGGTTTGTTTGGAACCAGAATCCCTCCTTACTCGGCGTCACATGTGCTTTTCAGCCAATAGCTGTCGTCACGTGACGACACGTGATGCTTTTCAGCCAATAGCTGTCGTCACGTGACGACATGTGATGCTTTTCAGCCAATAGCAGTCATCACCTGTTTTTTTCAGCCAATAACCGTCTCTGTTCAGCCATAACCAGTGCTTAATTTGTATTAATGAATTAATTTGCGTGCTATGAGCTTGTAGGTCTGCTAGTTTTCAACAGCTAAAGCGTAACATAACATTCTCGTTTGTGTGTTCTCTCCGTAGCTCCTCCTCACCACCTGTTCCCAACCTTCCACACGCCCATCCCCATCGATATGAGACACCACGAGGGGCGCTACCACTACGAACCTCACGCTATACACTCCTTACACGGGTAAGAACCTCACACTCTGCACTCCTTATATGGGTAAGATACAGTATGTCACAAAAGTGAGTACACCCCTCCCATTTCTCTAAATATTTCATTATATCTCTTCACTGGAAAACATTGACGTCATGAACCTTTGACAAAATATTAAGTAGTCACTGTACAGCTTGGATAAAGTGGTGGATTTCATTTCCCCTCAAAATAACTAAAACACAGACATTAATGCTGAAACTGCAGGCAACAAAAGTCAGTACACCCCTGACTGAAATGTCCAAATTGGAACCAATTGCTGGTTCTGTTTTCTCACTGCGGTCGTTGCTATTGTGTTGAGACTCAAACATTCTCCAGAGTGAAGGTTTATGTCAGATCCTTTACTGGTCCCTGGTCCGAACCCAGAGAGAACTATAATCAGACTCCAAGAGGGAAATTAAGCATTAATGTCATGCAGTTAAACAAAAAGAAAGGGGAAACACACATGCAAACACACACTAGGGGTGCAGGGCAAAATAATCAATATATATATCGAAATTCTTAATGCCATGATATCAATATCGAGTCGCCAGGTTCAAAATTGATTTTTTTGATATTTATGTAGGTCCTATTCATTCATTTGTTCATGTCAGAAAGACTGACTGACGTTATCAGGCTGCATTGATGTGTATGATTGAACTTTTTGTGATTGTTTATGAAGGGGAACTCCACAGATGGATTCTCAACATTTTACTGTTGTGTGTACATGATAAAGTTCCCTTCATTCTGTGTTTCCTAAAATGGAGGTCTGAAAGAAATCATCAACGTGGTGAAACACGACTTGATGACATCATCAAGTTGTGTTTGCTTTTTTGTTAATAACTTTTCTTTTACCTTTTTTTTCTGTGGGTGTACGAATGGAACCAAATGAACCCATTTGGTTCCATTCGTATGCTCTCTGAAAAATGTTCTAGTATAATAAAAGTAATTTGTGGCAAAACACGATATACCGAATGTAATCACACAACAATTAAGAATCGCAATATAAATCCATTCAGAACCCCAAATATCGTTATTGTATGGTATTGTGACGTAAGGGAATCGTTCCACCCCTAACACACACACACACACACACACACACACACACAC
This sequence comes from Benthosema pterotum, assembly GCA_039105355.1. Taxonomy (NCBI): domain Eukaryota; kingdom Metazoa; phylum Chordata; class Actinopteri; order Myctophiformes; family Myctophidae; genus Benthosema; species Benthosema pterotum. Next base: position 20,359,791 of record CM076988.1, read on the forward strand.
ACACACACACACACACACACACACACACACACACACACACACACACACACACACACACACACACACACACACACACACACACACACACACACACACACACACACTGTGAGCTAATCTGTGCTGCTGCAGCTCCAGCCCTATGGCCCTGGGGGGTCTAGGTGCTCACAGTAATTAAACCCTCCAGATATGAGCCATCAGGGGTCACCCCA
>CM076988.1:20362499-20392499 GCA_039105355.1 Benthosema pterotum
TGTGTGTGCGCGTGCGTGCGTGCGTGCGCGCGTGTGTGTGTGAGTGGTGAGCGGTGCTCACTCCAAAAGATGGAGCGTACACAGATGGAGGTTCATAACGCTGACACCAGATCAGTCCTAACAAACGGGACAACATAGCAAACTAGAGCTCATGGTTATAGATCATGTCTGACTTCTACTGAGTTATAAGTCACAAGTTTGGTTCCTTTAAATGGACAAGATGCTCCACATAGCAGGAACTAGTAGTGACCGACTTCATATTCAACAAACCTGTTCCACAACACGCGCACATGGGAACGCAGTGTCTAGGGTCCAGTTACAGTGTCTGGGGTCCAGTTAGTCAGTGTCTAGGGTCCAGTTACAGTGTCTAGGGTCCAGTTACAGTGTCTAGGGTCCAGCTAACCAGCTGGTCAGTGTCTGGGGTCCAGTTACAGTGTCTATAGGGTCCAGTTACATTGTCTAGGGTCCAGCTGGTCAGTGTCTAGGGTCCAGTTACATTGTCTAGATTCCAGCTAACCAGCTGGTCAGTGTCTGGGGTCCAGTTGGTCAGACCCTCTGCAGAGTACGACATTGAGGGGTCTGAAACTGAGCTGCTCTTAATGCAGCCTGAATAGGGCCCACTATTTATTCAGCATTTAAGCCACAGAGGACCAGTATTTGATGACATTTTAGCCCCACAGACAGCAAAACTAAAGATTTATTTTTTTGCTTTTGTGCACAATTCCAGGCTGGATTTGGGAAACAAACCAGTCCAACATACAGGTCAAAATGACCATTAATCTTCTACATTCTCTAGTCATGTAGACTTGGGCTAATTCACATGATGAATATTTTAACTCTTGAGAGTGTAAAAATGAAACCAAATGGACCCGCAAGGGTCCCTGGAGCTCTGGTTATGAACCACTGATGATAGATCTGTTAAGTTCTAATTTAAAACATAACTCTGACTGAGAGTATAACACGTTTGTATATTTGTCCTTTATAAAGCCAACAGTGTCTGTGCGCTAGTGTAGGGAATTCATTTCTCTTTGTTGACACAGTCCAAAAATAATAAAATAAATAATCATCCTACCCCCCCAAAAAAACGGTAAAAGAGTACATTTTAATATTCACGCTCACTTTATCACAAACAAGCTATACGATTTATTGACACAAAGTGCCGCCGCATCCAGACAGCAAGGATCATTATTATGAGTTCCGTCAGTGTGGCGCGGCCATGCTTGACTGTACATCAACCTGAAAACTACACCCATGTTAAAACAAGACACACTTCCTTATGAATCACAACATTATTGTTAAAACTACTGAACGCCATGTTTAACTATTGAAAAACAGCAGATCTACAATTCCTATGGTTTTGCTATGGTGCAAATGAATAATGTTATTCAGAAACTAGAAATCTAGACAGGACACAATTAAAGCGGCTTTTTCGGAAGACAGACGGCGTTGGAGTTCGTTTGTCATCGTCTCTCTCTCCACAGCAGTGTTGTGAAGAGGTAGATCTGTTTGTTTGGTAGTTATGTAGGTCAGACACTATGTTTGCATATACTGTATGTTGGATATAGAGGAGGGGGGAGGGGTCCTGTTAAGTTTTGAGCGGTGCGTATCATATGGCAGTTTGTTGGTCTTGTGCGAGCGTAACGTAACGACGGCGAGCAGCGCGGTGATTCATCTCTCTCTCTGCCGCTGTGCCCAGAGGCGAACGTACGAGCAGACAGGACCAGGATCTACTGTCACAACGTAATCCATCTCTGGTGTCTCACACACACACACCCACACACACACACGCGCAAACTCACGCACATATGCATGCGTACACACACACGCACACATGCACGCGCACACACACACGCACGCACGCACACACACACACACACACACACACACACACACACACACACACACACACACACACACACACACACACACACACACACACACACACACACACACACACACACACACACACACACACACACACAAACAAACACTCGCACTCAAAGGAACTGAAATGTTGGACACACTGTGCACACACACAGACACACACACTAGCTTCCACACCTTGTTGGCCTCATACAGCATAGAGATTTTATCTATTCACAATAAAAAAATGACATTTTGCGTTAAGCATCCAACATGTAGCAAGTAAGATGCAGAGAAGTGACCGACAGCGCTGACTGGTCATTCAATAGAAGTTTGCAGCCCTGGTTGGCAACACTCCATGTTTTCACAGAGTTGGCAACACCAACTTTTGGCGACAGTGTCTTTAATGTAAAAGATAAATGAAGGCCCGCAGGATGATATTGAGGTAGTATTGGAACTGGCCCTCTGCTATATTGCACACCATGGTAAAAGATAAATGTAACTAACTGTTTTACTTCCTCAACTCAGTCTTATTTAGCTTTGACCCGACACTAGATTGTACAAAACGTTCACTCCGAAAGAACATATAATATTCAAAGATTTGCGCTGTGTTTTAACGTTTTTTTTTCCCGAAAAATAGCAGGTGTCACCTATGAGACGTTGAAACACAGACCGGTATCTCTGGCCTTCGACTTGTACCAACTTTTCTATTTTGGCCCACTCTGTATTTGGGTTTTACACCCCTGATCTATACCCTCCTCTCTCCCAAATAACAACTCCAACACAAAGGCCTACGTGTGTGTGTGCGTGTGTGTGTGTGTGTGTGTGTGTGTGTGTGTGTGTGTGTGTGTGTGTGTGTGTGTGTGTGTGTGTGTGTGTGTGTGTGTGTGTGTGTGTGTGTGTGTGTGTGTGTGTGTGTGTGTGTCCAGGGTGGCTGGTATTCCGTAGGGACAGCTATAATTCCCACCTGGTTGCTCATAAAGCCATCCTTCTTTCTCGGACAATAAGACTTTTAACAAAATAATAATTTCTTTGTTAGTAAAAAAAAAAAAATATGGAAGCTTAAACTGCGTTGCCCCGACGGGGGGCAACTAGGTGGTGTTTAAAGTAAAATAAAAAACGGCAATAAAGTCATACACCTCATTATTGTTATGGATTGCATATGAGCATGTGGTGTAATTTCCAGGCCATTAAAAACCAACCTATGCAACGTGTACATTAAGTACATTAGGTATATTAAGTACAGGTTAGTGTGAACTGAGAATAAGGTAATAATTTCTACCAGACATTTAGGATTAGTTCAGAACCATAAAAGGTTCTCCACACTGTTAGATAAACTGTATAAATTATAAATGTTCTCAAAGGTCATAATACAAAGAAAAAGGATATGGCAACACACTCTATGTAGTAATTGTAATTGTAGGGGGAAAAACTAACTCTAGTCTTGCAATGCATTTAATACATTGAGTTTATGTTGCTTAGTTTCAGTTAATTCAATGAATAAGTTCCTATAATGTCTTTTAGACACACAAAAGTAGGCTATTCATAATAAGACAAGACAACTACATTACTGTTCACTACTGCAGTCAAATAAATAAATAAAAATTAAATTAAAAAATAAATTTAAAAAGGTTATTTATCCTTGGAAGTGATTTAAAAAGTAGTGACTAGGAAAAGCTACCTGGAACTGCTGGGGTCCATTTGGTTAGGGTTTGGGGGGATTGGGTTTCAGGCATAATCTATTAATATCTGGAGTCACCTTATAGCTTTTTATAAGCCCTTTATTTTGAAGTCTACAAGCTCACAGCATGTCAGTGTAGACTGGATCACTGAACTATTCAGTAAATCGTAAAAAAACAGAAAATTGTTGAACGATAAAAGGCCTAGAACAGTAGTTTTCAACCAGTGGTCCCTGAGGGGGTTCCAGGTGGTCCCCAGGTTAAATGATGTAAAGTTAGTTAACCACCCGCAAGGGTCCATTTCATGTTTACACTCTCAAGAGTTAAAAATATTTACCATGTGAATATTCCAAGTCTAGACAACATAATTTTGATCTGTATGTTGGACTGTTTTGTTTCCCAAATCCAGCCTGGAAAATAAATCTTTAGTTTTGGGGTCTGTGGGGCTAAAATGTCATCAAATGGGGTTGAAATGCTGAATAAATAGTGGGCCCTGGCGTGAAAAAGGTTGAAAATCAGTGGTCTAGAAGTGATGAAAAGGGAGCCTTCTCTTTCTGATTTTGAAGACATTGTGTAGAATTTGGAATCAGGTCTTAAAAAGATAAACATCAAGGTCCCCCTCCTCCCTCCCTGGGCAGGGGTCTCTTGTCTGGGATGAGAACCGGACCCCCTCCTGGTCTCTCAGGTCTGGGGACCACCGCCCCGGCGCCGCCCTGGGACACGCTCCAAAGGACCGCCATTGTTGTTGTTCTGCCAGAACAGCCGAGAACAGCCCCCCCCCCCCCCCCCCACACACACACACACACACACACACACACACACACACACACACACACACACACACACACACACACACACACACACACACACACACACACACACACACACACCACACACACAACCCCATCTTAGACTTGGACCGAGCTGACGTTGTAACAATGTGAACCAAATGAACCCTAAATAGGATTTCTTTCACTCAACAGGAACTGCTCCTGGCGCAGGATGATGATGTCACGTGTCCAATGTATGATCTAGCTCTATGGAATATATGGATGACCACGCTCATGTGACATCATCATCCTGCGACAGGAGCACCTCCTATTGAGTGAAAGATTCTCTATATAAGAAAGAAAGTATTGAAGGTGTTTTTATCTGCATGTTTTAGTTATAGAAGTATAGTGTTTTAAGGCATATTTGTCTTATTAGCCAGGGATCATTTTAAAACTCTGGCTGTCTAACTGGGGTATGTACACACATACACTAGCGACTGGTCATGTTTGCAATAAGAAAATGATGTTATGATTTGATATTCAGTATTCATGTTCACTCTGATATACCTCTAAAACAATCCCAGGTTCTACTGTGTGTGTGTGTGTGTGTGTGTGTGTGTGTGTGTGTGTACATGTAGTTACCCAGCCATCAGGGGCGGATTGGCACATATTTTCCCACCGGGACAATTTTGCCTTTGCCAGGCCACCCTGAAGGGGGGGGGGGGGGGGGGGGGCAGCTGGTTAACCAGATGTAACTCTTTGAGAGCGGTTTCATTTTTACACCCTCAAGAGTTAAAATATTCATCATGTGAATTATCCCAACTTAGTCTACACAACTAGAGCATGTAGAAGATTAACACCTTTTCTTTTTTGAAGGATAGAAACACTACAGTTTGCCTGGCCTGGGCCTGGCGCCCTGGCCTGCCTTGGACTTTTCAAAAAAAAAAAAAAAGAAAGAAAGAAAGAAAAAAAAAAAAAGAAAAGAAAAAAACCCTGTCTAGGCCACTAGGTGGCGCAGGCCACCGGGAAAACTCCCTGTGCTCCAGATGGCCAATCCGCCCCTGCCAGCCATGATGTAATTCCAAATGTGGACAAGAAAACATTAGACACAGACATAGACAGAGAGGTGCTTTGATGAGGATCCAGCCTCCAGCCTGTCTCTAATTATTCAGTTTGTTCTATCAGTGTTTTCAGCCTGTGTTACGGTAAACTGCGCTGCAGTGTCAATTAATGACTTCCTGGAGCCGCCAGCATGTCAAAGTAAGAGCCTGAGTCAGTCAGAAAACCCCAAATAATACAAGATGGTACAGTAATGTCAGCTCATTATTCATCCAACTGTGAGAGTATATCAAACTAAATGGCAACCAAATGGACCTTGTTTACTTGTGGGACGGCCTGTGACCCAAAGAAAACCTCATTTCACAAAACACAACAGAATCATGGCAAAACACCATACATACAGAGTCCTTAAAGGGATATTCCACTTTCAAAAAAACTTTTGGTCATTTTATGGCCTACTCAGTCTCATGTGAACACACCAGACAGTTTATAAGTTACTACATTCACTATTTAGATATTTGATGTTCATCTGCCCGAACGTCCTTCCTATACAAACCCATTATAACTTAAAACTTTGACCGTCAGCGGAGGCTTACCGTAGGATATGACTCGCCAATCGCGTGGTTGGTGCAAAACTCGATGGTTTAGATTTCATTCTTTAATCCATCTATTAGTCCGAGCGCATCGTCTGATGAAGATCCCGTTGTTGACTTACATTTGGGACAGAATGGGTGCAACCATTTAGATTTTTTGTCCCATTCGCACCCATTCAATCCAATGCATTCAAAAGCCCTTCCTGAGATTCTGCCCTGGAATGTCGTTTTTTTGCGCACGGGTAATTCAACTAGGGCTAAACGTCACTTCCTGACTTTTGACCCGGAACTTTTTGCACAGATGGTGAGAGGACCATGACGTCATCGCACATCCTGTTTAGGAGAGCTGGCGCTTGGGGGGGGGGGGGGGGGGGGGGGGGGGGGGTGGTACCACTGTACCACTGTGGTAGGTATCTGGTAGCACCAGAAAAAGTGATACCGCAAAGCTGACACCTTTTTTAAATGAAGTGTGAAAACTGTTACCACAGCAGGGAAGTGGTACCACCCTGGTGCCTCAGGAGCAGTCAGATGGTAACAGTGACAATCTCAAGTGCTCACCACTGTAAATATAGCGACAAATGCGCCAAGTTGGCAACACTGAATAGGACTATATACTCCTAACTCTCTCTCTCTCTCTCTCCCTCAGACCCTCAGGTCTAACAGGTGGTCCTCCGGCGGGGGTCCTCTCAGACATCTCCCTGATCCGCCTGTCTCCAGGGGGTGTGGCCACGGGGGAGTCCCCCTTCAGCCCCCCCCACCCCTACGTGCACGCCCACCACCCCCACATGGAGCACTACCTGCGCTCCGTGCACGGCTCCGTGCACGGCAGCCCCACGCTGTCCATGATCTCCGCTGCACGAGGTTTGAGCCCCGCGGCGGGACGGGGACTCAGCCCTGCTGAATGTAAGTTCATTGACGCACTTCGGCTCAGAATCAGATTGACCATAGACCATTTATTGCAAAGCTTTTGCATGATTGCATGGCGGCGTGGCTCTTGCTCATGTGATATGAGATGATCAATGGACTGATTCATAGGTCCGATATCACATTTGATATATCTGATTATCTGTGCACTGAGACACAGCTCTGATATAAACAATCCCCCTGAGTAGATCCAAGGTACAGTAACCAAAAACAATACAAGACAATAACACATGAGCATCATATCCAGAGCAGACTGACGTGAGACATTACAACACTTATCCAAAATACATGAACCACATGGATACTGAACATATCACAGTCCATAGAACACAGTAATCACAGATACCATAACAGAACTAGATACCACAATATGTTACAACCCTTAAATCATGATTACTGTAATCACAGACTCATGAACTCAGAACTAGTGCCACAGGGAGGAGGCCGGTGAGGTGGAGGAAATTTGAACACTGACATCTGATCAACAGACACAGAGTCAGCTCGCAGGAAGAGTTGCATATGGCTAAAAAGTTACATATGGCTAACCAACTTTCCATCATTTAGCCTGCATGGGGACCACCTGGAATCCTCTCAGGGACCACAGGTGGTCCCCGGACCACTGGTTGAAAACCCCTGCTCTATATTGTTGATTGTAAAAGGTACTAAAGGGACAAACTGCAGGTCTTTGGTGTAATTTGCCTTCAAAGGACCTCAGTGAGAGAGCAGAACAAACTAGCAGATAGCATCGCCCTCAGCAGGGAAATGAATAATGTGATTTGCTGTTTAGTACAAAAAGCACGGCGACGTTTCAACACAACACCATTACAGGGATGTGGTCTCTCTCTCTATTGGCTGTCTGGAGATTAGCCGGCGGTGGTAGTGCGGGGCCTGTGGAACCCTTGACCCTCGCAGCGCTTTCCCCCAAAGCGCTATGAACCCACAGTCACAGAAACACACACACACCGGGTGGAAATTGATAAAGAAGAAAGCGGCGCAGAGAGAGAGACCGCCTGGCTGAGCATTTACCCTGGTTATCCCAAATTCTCCCCACCGGACCCCCCCAGGGGCGGACGTAACATTTCCCAATTGGGGGGGGGGCAGGAGAAAATGGTATGGGTGCGACTTCATCGCCCTTGTCGCTTCGCACCCGCGCCACTTTCAGTTACAGGACTTTTATTATTCAAGTAAAGCATCAATAATAACATCAGTTGTTGTTGAAGTTGCAACAGACACGCAGCATGCATAAAGCTAAAGGTCTGACTCAGAGAGTTTTCTGTTTTCAATGATGAAATGCTGTTGGTTTAGTGGTGACACAGTAGCAGTAGTAGTGTTTCACATCATTTTAAATATAAGCACTTTAATTTGAAATATCTTGGGTTGTTTTGCATGCCGTTGTGTTTAGTGCAGGGGCAGATTGGGCATTTAGCAGGGCCCCCCCACGCTCATGTCTAGATCTGGCCCTTCCCAGTCCCCAGATGACAACTCTTTTCCCTCCTCGGAAAAAGGGAAGGAGCTGGAATTACAATAACAGATTGGGGAAGGGGTGGGAGGCCGCGGGGGGGCTGCAGCCCCGGTCCCCAGGAATAAATCTTCTTTTACGGGGTCTGTCAAACCCTTTTAAACTTAAATAACCACTATATGAGCCCACAGATTTTGCGTCTGTGATAAAAGGTGAAATGCGGGGAAAGGTATAAGAATGGGGGCGTGGAGGGGTCTGGAGGGGCTATTTGCGGTGGGCAGAGTAATGCAAATAGGTGTTTGGAACAGAACAGGGGGGTCCCTGGGCGGTCCCTGGAGGTTCGGACGTTAATATGACTTCCATCCTGGTGACTCGTTTGGATTCCTTTAAGCCTCGCTGTTTCATCTTCTGTTTTTATGTTCAAAGAAAACCCCCAAAAATTGACACTCGTTAAACGGCGGACCCCCATTTCAAACATATACATACGCCTGCAGGGTATATATACATACGCCTGCATGTATATAGCGCCACCTTGAGGCGTTATCATGATTTGTCATGAGCCGAGTTGGCTTTGTCTGCGGCGTAATCGTCTTAATATAAATTATTTTCGAAAAGTCTATGAGAAAAATGAATTGGGAAAACGGGCGGTGACGTCACTGCGCAGGTCTATAGGCCACTGCCTGGAGGAACTAAACCTGCATTTATACGTACAGCTATGACTAACGTTTCACATTATAACAAATCTTAAATTTGTTGTCCATCACGACTGGTATATTTGTCACATAAGCCGGTCCCTGGATTTAGCCTCAACGCCTGTTCTAAATATGTTTTCTATTGAAAAATGATTGCGGTAGGAACTGTTTCCCGGGAAAATGACATCACACACTAGAAACAGAATGGGAAGAGAGAGAGACAGGGCTGGACTGGGACGAAAATTCGGCCCGGTCATTTCATGTGTGAATTTGGCCCAGATTGTCCCACCACAAACAGCGTGTGGATAGATGGTCACAGCCCACCCTATGGCCAGTGTAGCGTAGACAGACAGACAGACAGACAGACAGACAGACAGACAGACAGACAGACAGACAGACAGACAGACAGACAGACAGACAGACAGACAGACAGACAGACAGACAGACAGACAGACTACTTTATGAGGTCAAGGAAATGCAGGAATGCAGAAGAAAGTAGAGTGAGGCCCCCTGTCATTCTCTGTCTCTCTCTACACGGGCTGTTACCCCCCCCCCCCCCCCCCCACCCCCCCTGCCCGCAGCCCCTCCCACCTCTGTTGTGTTGGTTCTATGTCTCTGCTGGGGCAGAAGGACCCCTCCCCGCCACCCTGCCTTCAGTGGTCCTCTCACTGCTTCCATCATTCACCTCACTACTTCATACTACCAGGGGCGTTTTTGCCATTAGGCAGACTAGGCAGTTGCCTAGGGCACCATGAAGGGAGGGGGGGGGGGGGGGATGGGGCACCACCAGACGTGCTTTAAAAGGATTCCAGGCTAATGTGGATAAATACATTATACTTATCCTACATTCTAGTTTCTGACACTACATTCTAGTTTCTGACGCTACATTCTAGTTTCTGACGCTACATTCTAGTTTCTGACACTACATTCTAGTTTCTGACGCTACATTCTAGTTTCTGACGCTACATTCTAGTTTCTGACGCTACATTCTAGTTTCTGACGCTACATTCTAGTTTCTGACACTACATTCTAGTTTCTGATGCTACATTCTAGTTTCTGACACTACATTCTAGTTTCTGATGCTACATTCCAGTTTCTGACGCTACATTCTAGTTTCTGACACTACATTCTAGTTTCTGATGCTACATTCTAGTTTCTGACGCTACATTCTAGTTTCTGACACTACATTCTAGTTTCTGATGCTACATTCTAGTTTCTGACGCTACATTCTAGTTTCTGATACTACATTCTAGTTTCTGACGCTACATTCTAGTTTCTGACGCTACATTCTAGTTTCTGACACTACATTCTAGTTTCCGACACTATATTCTTGTCTCCGACCATAGATTCTCATTTTGAAAGTAGCTCTCAAGTCCAAAAAGTGTGGGCAGCCCTGCTCTAAGTCATTCTCTCTCTCTGTCGCCCCCCAGTGGCCCATGAGCACCTAAAGGAGCGCGGTGTGTTCGGACTGGCCCCTCCCCCTCCTGGCAGCAGTCCAGCAGAGTACTACCACCTGATGGCAGGTCACCGGACCCCCTACGGAGAGCTGCTGATGCAGGGGGCCGCTGCTGCTGCTGCTGCTGCAGCCACGGGGACCCCCGCCGGGGCCCACCTGCCTGAATACATCACCCCTGTGGATGGTGAGTATATTACTGTAGGTCACATGGTCTGTGAATACATCACCGTTAGTTTCTGACACTACATTCTAGTTTCTGACACTACATTTTTGTTTCTGACACTACATGCGAGTTTCTGATACTAGAGTGTAGTTTCTGATGCCAGATTCTAGATCATGACACTAGTTTCTAGTTTCTGACACTAGATTCTAGTTTCTGGCTCTAGTTTTTCTGAAAAATGTCTGTTTCTGCATCAGAGATGATCAGCATATATTAATGCAAATAAGGACCAGCAGAATTATCGATCTTTGGCTGCAGACCCCCATCTGAAAACATGTTGTTCTATGGGATCCCCCAGAAGCAAAGACTTAAAAATGTTTGCTTCTGAAAAAATATATTCAAAGATTTGCACATCTTTTTCATGTTTTTTTCAAAAAATATCAGAACTACAAGCTCATAGCGTGGCACTAAGTGGCGCGCTTTTTACGGCACAATGAAATTGAGCGGCTGCAAAGTGCTTAAATTGTACATTTAATACTGAATACTGTAGTTGGGTTGTCGTAGCTGATACTTTACTGACTACAGAGAGCATTGGTCCATTTCTCATTGGATTTATCCATACTGTAAATAAGGAAATGTCTGTCTGAAGGAATGAATTAATGTCTGAAACCGCCGGTAGGATGACAGACGCGTCTAGACGTTAGACTAGACCAGGAACATAGAGGGGCGGATCTAGGCATGGGCATGGGGGTGGCAATGCCCCCCTAAATGCCCAGTCTGCCCCACCAAACATGATGGCATGCAAAACAACCCAAGATATTTCAAATTAAAGTGCTTATATTTAAAATGATGTGAAACACTACTACTGCTACTTACTAACTACAGCTGTGTCACCACTAAACCAACAGCATTTCATCATTGAAAACAGAAAACTCTCTGAGTCAGACCTTTAGCTTTATGCATGCTGCGTGTCTGTTGCAACTTCATCCCCCGTGGCACGAGGCGACACTGGCTATGAGCCTATGAAGCTATAAGAGTCAGTGTGAGTGTTGTGTTATAGCGTACTGGAGCGTTCCTCACCTCCAAACAACACTCCAAACAGGACAGAGCAGCTCTCAGGTGTTAGGAGAGGGATGGGGGGTTGATGTATACCCCCCCTTCCCCCCAACGCAGACACGTGCCAACAGTTTTCCATAAACAACAAGGACTTATTGTAGTGCCCTGACATTTACACTACACTGTAGTGCTATGGGACGGGGAGGATGGGGAGGGGGAGGCGAGGGTCTCACCGTCTCCTAGACGTATGGGTCGGAGGTATATTTAATGTAATGAATGCCTACTTTCATCCGCCCTACGCTGCATTACACTGTGTCTCGACACCTTAAAAGGGTAGAGGCGTCTCAGCCAGCAGCAGAGAGAGGAGACAGATGGAAGCAGGTTCTGGGTTCAATCACTGATGGATAGCAGAGACCAGACCAGCCTAACAGGCTCTTCATACTGTCTACCACCTCAGAACGCTTTGTCGGAGGGGTTTTCAACCTTTTTCATACCAGGGCCCACTATTTATTCATACCAGGGACTATTTATTTAGCATTAGAGCCATGGAGGACCACGATTTGATGACATTTTAGCCCCACAGACCCCAAAACAAACCTGCTTTCTAGTCGCTGGTGACCGGCACTGGTCCATGTGCAAACGAGTGTAATGACACTTTTTTGTATAATTAAATATTTGTCTGCGAGCCAGATGCAGGCACCAAAAGAGCCACATATGGCTCATGAGCCATAGGTTCCTGACCCCTGGGATAAGGGGTTTAGCATATAACGAAAATGGAGCTCAATGCACATGCACTGGAACAAATTGCATACTGATTGTTTCAAGACAAACAAGTCGACTATTCAAACACTAGTACCAGCTAGCCTGGCTAAACCCAGACCCAACAATAGCTTAATTGTACATCCATTTCTTACTCCAGAATTCATAGTTATCACGTGACGTAACGGGGCCTAGCCGCACCCCCACTGGCGGAGAAGAAGTTTACTTTCTCCACTGCAGGGAGCGAGTGGCTGCATTGTAACCAGCTAAATTTTATAAATGCCGGATAGTTGCTGTGCCATAGGCTGTGCCAACCTACGAGGAGAGAAGCCTGGGTTGTGTCTGTATGTATTCAGAAAGGAGACGATTACGGATCAATGCGATTACACGAGTCTCTGTAACCATGACAACCAGGACATACAAGTACAGAGAGAGTCATGTGACCATGCAGTCGTGCAACTTTTACAACGATACAAAATAGAATGAAATTAAAGCTATTCCAGGTGTAACAGACTTTACACCGCTAGTACACATGACACTGTAAAGTTATTGTTCCCTCAGTGATGTTTAAGCACAAAACACTGGCGCACACACACACGCACACGCACGCACGCACACACACACACACACACACACACACACGCACACACGCGCTCCCTGTGGTCGTCGGTTCCATAAATCACAGCGCGGGGGCGAGGTAGAAGTCACAGAGAGTTTCCATTGGTCCATTTATCAGGGGTGGAAGTGGTCACGGAGCGTTTCCATTGGTCCATTCATCAGAGGGGCTGAAGCAGTGACTCCATTAATAAACACATCCTTCTCCCCAGAGGTTGAGTTGTGAGGGATTAGTCCTGCCACACAGCCGAGGAGCTCCGCGGTCCCAGTCCCCCTCGAGACCCCTCCGGAAAAGAGCCTGGATCTAGTCTGTGTCCGAGAGCTTAACCCATGCCCCGCCGTTCACCACACCGCTGTTCTCAGGCTCAGTCATACTCCACAGTGGAGCGAAGCGGCTTCACCGTTTAAGGTGAATTGGGCTTTCACCTTACACAGTGAAAGCAGTGAGGCCTTCATACTCGCTGCAGGGTGTCCTTGAGGATTGACTCCGCCTACCTGTTGTTTAGAGGCGATGTGTGTGTGAGGTTCTAGCCACTGAAGCAGGGGGGACAGCGGCGGGACCAAGTTTTTCTTTTCTCGTCGAGAATCACCACTTTAGCCTTTGTAAAATAGTCTCAACAGTTATTTTGCCCCATGTTTAATTTTGTAATCTGAGGAATTATACATATGTTCATATTGCCTGAGCTCCATCGACAACATCTCTTCAACTTCATTCATTTTGACTCATTTTCCCTTCCTTCTCCTCCTCCTCTTCTACTTTTTGTTTCTTTCTACTACCTATATTATTCTACTATCTGTTTCTATTTGCTTTCTGTCGATGTCATCAGCTGTGTTGTCGACCTCCTGCTCTTTCGAGCATGACACTTTTTAGACCAATCAGTGAAGGCGGTGAATGCCCCAGAGTGAACGGACTTGTCCGGTAGTAAAAACAGAGAGATGTTTCAGGAAGCGCAGTGAGCATTTGAATGCATGCGATATAATGGGTGCAGCAGGGTGCAGCAGTTTTTCAAAATGGCCGCCGGCCATTCTGTGCCAAATGAAAGGCAACAGCACAGCGATCGTCAGACGATGCGCTTGGATCAAAAGATGGATTAAAGAATGGAATCCATTAATTGTCATGTTCTGCCGTACCTTTATGTTCGACGGGTCGTCCTACGGGTCGGCCTACAGGTAGGCCTACAGGTAGGACCCTGACTCATACATACTACAGGGTGTTCACACCGTGGTGAAAACTCTTCACCTAAACTCACTTCACCCTGGACTATGATTGAGCCTTTACACACTGCAGGGTGAAGAGAGCTTAAAGGCCCTTACTAATGTTGGAGTCAAGACCACTTAAATCAAGACCAAGACAAGACCACAAGACCTAGGGGAAGAGAGACAGAGAGAGACAGGGAGAGAGAGAGACAGTCAGAGAAAGATAGAGAGACATAGAGAGAGAGAGAAGAGAAACCACAAGACAAATCATGCGCGTCTGTTTACTCTGTCTTGATGACTGATATATAAATACATGCAGCGATTAAACCCACCCAGTGTTGTTGTTGTTGTCATTATTCAGGATAAAGACTGGAGGTTTCACCGTTGTTTCGTAAAAAAACAAACCACATTTACATTTCAGGGGCCAGGAGTCTAAGAGATCGATCCATAGAGAGAGACAGAGAGAGAGAGATCTGCATACATTTGCCTGGGAGTTAGGAATCAATCCTTTTGTAAATTGCCCTCATTTAGCATGGTGAAGTACAACCCACAGTACTCTCTCTCTGTGATGTTTATCTGAAGTAATTACAGGGGAATTATTGTGGTCAGATTGATTGGTTATGTCTGAATGTTAATGAGGTCACCACATGTGGAAGGATCCCAGAGCCGTCGTGGAACTACCGACCGACTATAACACTAACCACTGTGTGATTATATATATATATATATTATATATATATATATATATATATATATATATATATATATATATATATATATATATATATATATATATATATATATATATATATATATTGTATATACTGTATATATATATATATTGTATATACTGTATATATATATATATATATATATATATATATATATATATATATATATATATATATATATATATATATATATATATATATATATATATATATATATATATATATATATATATACACACACACACACACAGCGTAACCTTTTTCAGACCAGGGCCAACTATTTATTCTATTCTGCATTTTAGCCACGGAGGACCAACGTTTGATGTTGAGTTTAGTCTCTCGAACCCAAAACCAAAGATTTTCTAGGTTTTGTCCACACAATTTAGGAGATGACCTGCTTCACATTCAGTGGATCCTGTGAACTTTTGTGGCCAGTTATAATTTCCTGGGGTTTATTAGGACTGTACTAGATATTAAAATAAAGAAATCATTTTAAAATTTTGTAAACAAATATGTATTTAGTACCATGTTGGAATGCCCCCTCCCATAGCTAAACCCAGTGAATGTAGACCTACTGTTAGTTACAGTACTTTACAGCACAGAGTATAGAGGAGATATTACACTTTCAGGGACTTGTACTGCATGGTGAACGGCTGTGAGAGAGTTAAGACCTCGTGGCCACAGAGTTTACATTCCATAACAACAACAACGACTCAAGAAAGATCATACCCTTAAATGTTAAACCCCCAAACTATATGAACTGTATGAACTGTATAAACTGTATACTATCCTCCTCTAGATTAAACCCTGACTGTTTGGGCTAATTTGAGAGCGGACATAGACGCGTGCTTTCTAATTACAAAACGCTGCAAAATATCTCATTTCGTTTTAATTCCGGGGGTCCAGGACAGTGCGGTATAGCGTGTCGGTTTAGTGCACTTTAGTTTGAAATATCTTTGAAATATCTTGGGTTGTTTTGCATGATATCGTGTTTGGTGGGGAAGTCTGGACATTTAGGGGGGCATTGCTCCCCCCCCATGTCCATTCCTAGATCCGCCCCTGCCCAGCAGCCTCCTTGAAGAGAACAGAGTTGGAGTAACTGTGTCTATTCTAAGGCTCTGCTCCTGACAAAAGAGTGGCCGACTGACACATTTTATAGTTCTAGTCAGGCTTGACGAAACCAACCTGCACCTCGTCTATCCCACCCCCATACCCCCCTCCCACCCCACCCCCCAACCGCCCCGTCGGTGCGAATCCCGGCCCCTGCTGTTCACCGTCCCGTTACACCAGAGACATCTTTATATATCTCCCTGCTGCCTGCGCACAATATCCTCTGTCAGCGCGGGTTTCCATCAGGGCTAGCGGCAGCGGCGGCAGGCGGCAGGACAAATTGTTTACCGTATTAGCCGTGAATCAATCTTGAGCACTTATTGATAGGACTGCTCTATTTCCACCGGGTTTGAGTGTCGTGGGGAGGCTGCGCCCGCATCAATCACCCGCCCAGCCAGCCGCGCCACGGCGCGACGCCTCTGCCCGTCCCCCCACTGACAGTCCCCCCGCCACCGGTTCCCCCTACGATGGTTCCCCTCCTCACGGAGTGAACCGTCTCTCTCTGTTACTCCCTCTCCTCCTCCTACTCCTCCGACTCTTCCTCAGCTCTGCTGCTCTTCGCTCCCAGAAATAGCGCAAAGAAGGAGGGTAGAGACCAAAACTGACATTGAGACATTTTGTTGATTTATTATATTTGTTATTTTTTGATTTAGAAAAACTCACACGCTATACAAGTCCACTTTAATTGACCAAATAATGCTTCTTGGGTCAAATATTGGTGTGCGATTAATTGAGATTAAAATTACAAAACTTCTAATGAATTAGATCAAAACTTTTAATCGAGTCCCACCCCTCTCCTCTGTCTCCTCCACAGTGTCCAGACTGACCCTCTGTCTCCCCCACAGTGTCCAGACTGACCCTCTGTCTCCACAGTGTCCAGACTGACCCTCTGTCTCCTCCACAGTGTCCAGACTGACCCTCTGTCTCCTCCAGTGTCCAGACTGACCCTCTGTCTCCTCCACAGTGTCCAGACTGACCCTCTGTCTCCTCACAGTGTCCAGACTGACCCTCTGTCTCCTCCACAGTGTCCAGACTGACCCTCTGTCTCCTCCAGTGTCCAGACTGACCCTCTGTCTCCTCCACAGTGTCCAGACTGACCCTCTGTCTCCTCCAGTGTCCAGACTGACCCTCTGTCTCCTCCACAGTGTCCAGACTGACCCTCTGTCTCCTCCACAGTGTCCAGACTGACCCTCTGTCTCCACAGTGTCCAGACTGACCCTCTGTCTCCTCTCACAGTGTCCAGACTGACCCTCTGTCTCCACAGTGTCCAGACTGACCCTCTGTCTCCCACACAGTGTCCAGACTGACCCTCTGTCTCCTCCACAGTGTCCAGACTGACCCTCTGTCTCCTCCACAGTGTCCAGACTGACCCTCTGTCTCCTCCACAGTGTCCAGACTGACCCTCTGTCTCCTCCACAGTGTCCAGACTGACCCTCTGTCTCCTCCACAGTGTCCAGACTGACCCTCTGTCTCCTCCAGTGTCCAGACTGACCCTCTGTCTCCCACACAGTGTCCAGACTGACCCTCTGTCTCCTCCAGTGTCCAGACTGACCCTCTGTCTCCCCCCACAGTGTCCAGACTGACCCTCTGTCTCCCCTCACAGTGTCCAGACTGACCCTCTGTCTCCTCCACAGTGTCCAGACTGACCCTCTGTCTCCCCTCACAGTGTCCAGACTGACCCTCTGTCTCCCCTCACAGTGTCCAGACTGACCCTCTGTCTCCCCTCACAGTGTCCAGACTGACCCTCTGTCTCCCCTCACAGTGTCCAGACTGACCCTCTGTCTCCACAGTGTCCAGACTGACCCTCTGTCTCCCCTCACAGTGTCCAGACTGACCCTCTGTCTCCCCTCACAGTGTCCAGACTGACCCTCTGTCTCCCCTCACAGTGTCCAGACTGACCCTCTGTCTCCCCTCACAGTGTCCAGGTTCTCCAGTCCCAGACTGACCCCCAGGCTGAGCAGAAAGAGAGCTCTGTCCATCTCTCCTCTGTCAGACGCCTCCATCGACCTTCAGACCATGATCAGAACCTCTCCCAACTCCCTGGTGGCTTACATCAACAACTCACGGTCCAGCTCTGCTGCTAGCTCCTCCTATGGACACCTGTCTGTGGGCGGGATCAGGTGTGTGTGCGTGTGTGTGTGTGTGTGTGTGTGTGTGTGTGTGTGTGTGCGTGCGTGCGTGCGTGTGCATTCTGAACTGAGAAATAATTCAAAGATGTCTGCCACATTTTTGCCATTTTCAAAATTATCAGACCTACAGTACAAGCTCAGAGCGCGCCACAGCTTGTAGCTTATTTATTCATTCATTATTTGATGTATTTTTATTTTTAGGCCCAGGCAAACTGGCGTTTCTATCCTACAAAAGTGTTTTTTATGCTACAAAAACAGGGGCGGATCTAGGCATGGGCATGGGGGGGCAATGCCCCCCTAAATACCCAGTCTGCCCCCCCAAACACGATGGCATGCAAAACAACCCAAGATATTTCAAATTAAAGTGCTTCTATTTAAAATGATGTGAAACACTACTACTGCTACTAACTAACTACACCGCGTTCCAACTTATTATGCAAATCATGTTTTTGTTTGATTTTCCAACATATTTGATGCAAATGATATCAGCATAATTTTCAAGTCATTAGCTGTCAATTTATATTTCAAATGTTATTGAACAAACCTCCTAATGAAAACAGAATTTAGAAAATAAATTAAAAACTTGGAACAGTGCGTTTCACACTGTTCCAGATTATTATGCACATCATAGTTTTAAGACATTTTCTAGTTTGTAAAGAACTGAAAATAGTAATTTGTTGAATTCATAGCAATAAGGAGGTCATATGTACTGGGAAAAATGCTATTTCAATCCAAAACATGTTAACAGGTCCAGTTACATGTTAACATGGGACCCCTTGTTTGATAGCAGCTTGCATCCATAAAACTTGTGAGTTTATGGAGAGTTTCTGCTTGAATGTCTTTGCAGGATGTCAGAACAGCCTCCCAGAGTTGCTGTTTGGATGTGAACTGCCTTCCACTCTCATACTGTACATTTTTCAGTACAGTCTTGTTCAGTCATCCAGAGTGCCGTGCAACCCTGGATGGTCCAGATGGATGGAGTAGTGGATGGTTGGTGCATGGCCACCATGTCCCAACAAGGCTGCAACGTCAGCAAGGAGGTGGCGGAGTCATATTTTGGGCCGGAGTCCTAGGGAAAGACCTGGTCGGCCCCTTTAGATCTTTCGCTCGAGGATGCTTCTCAATAGGATTGAGGTCAGGGGGGGCGGGATGGGGGCCACACCATGATTTTTTTTCCCCCTTTTATGCCCATAGCAGCCAATGAAGCTGAGGTATTCCTTGCAGCATGAGATGGTGCATTGTTGTGCTTGAAGATGATTTTGTTTCAGAAAGCATGATTCTTCCCTTTTGTACCGTGGAAGAAAGTGGTCAGTCAGAAACTCAACAGAAGTCATTTTCACACCTTCAGGGACCCTAAAGGGGCCAACCAGATCTTTCCCTAGGATTCCGACCCAAAACATGACTCCGCCACCTCCTTGCTGACGTCGCAGCCTTGTTGGACGGCACTCATCAGTGAACAAGACTGTTTGAAAATTAGTCTTTGTGTACAGTATGAGGTTGGGAGGCAGTTCACATCCAAACAGCAACTCTGGGAGGCTGTTCTGACATCCTGCAAAGACATTCAAGCAGAAACTCTCCATAAACTCACAAGTTTTATGGACGCAAGCTGCTATCAAACAAGGGGTCCCATGTTAACATGTAACTGGACCTGTTAACATGTTTTGGATTGAAATAGCATTTTTTCCCAGTACATATGACCTCCTTATTGCTATGAATTCAACAAATTACTATTTTCAGTTCTTTACAAACTAGAAAATGTCTTAAAACTATGATGTGCATAATAACCTGGAACAGTGCGAAAACAGTTTTTAATTTATTTTCTAAATTCTGTTTTCATTAGGAGGTTTGTTCAATAACATTTGAAATATAAATTGACAGCTAATGACTTGAAAATTATGCTGATATCATTTGCATCAATTATGTTGGAAAATCAAACAAAAACATGATTTGCATAATAAGTTGGAACGCGGTGTACAGCTGTGTCACCACTAAACCAACAGCATTTCATCATTGAAAACAGAAAAAGATGAAGTCTCCCCCATACCATTTTCTCTTGCCCCTCCAACATGTTCTCTTGCCCCCCCAAATGGGACAACTTATATCCGCCCCTGTACAAAAATAAACTATTTCCTAAATCAGCCAAGCCAGCCAGAAGGCATACACATACAATCCAGTTTGAGCATTGTTGTTTCTACATGGTAATGAGGCTGTATTCATAATTTTAATGAATGAAATATATGATAAGTGAGTGAGTGACTTTAAAGAAAAGAAATTAATTCATTATTTAACTCAAAAAGATTTTTTGCCCCTGCAAATAATTAATTAACAGTTATCGTGCCGTGGAAATAGATCTACGTCTCCCGTTATCATTATGATTTACAGTAACGACTGATGCCGCTGCCGTTGAGCTACGCCTTTGATCGTTACTTACCGGCGCCGGTTTGATACGATCCCCATGCTAACAGCAGCTAGCAGCGACCATTGATAGACCATAATAAGGGACGGACCAAACCGGAAACCGGAAGTGTGTGTCGCCAACTAACTTGTCCGTGGGGAAACATGGACCGAAATATGAAATATGACTTTTTGATGAAAAACGCTGGCGCTGGCTACCTAAAAAAATATGAAAAAGGGCTGGCACTGGGAGTGTTAATTATGATATCAGAGACTGGTTATATGATTCCCGGCCTGATTTGGGGCTGCAGTCCGCCACTGCAGTAAGGAGAGGCGTTTGGCGCTGTCTTCTTGGGGGCTGCAGTGGCTCAGCGGTCACCGGATGCTAACCACAAGGTTGCCGGTTCAATCCCGGGCTCTGCAGAGCTAGTTTTCGAAGTGAATGAATGTGTGTGTATGAATGTGGTGAATGTGATGCACAAGCTATGTAAAGCACCTTGGATAAAGGCGCTATATAAATGCACCATTTTTTTTCTTCTACCACAAAATAGAATGGCAGGTGGTGTGAGCCCTATCGCCACAGCGCCATCTAGTGTCTATGACTTAACTTCAAGGCTAAAGACCCCTGTGTGTGTGTGTCTCTGTCTGTGTGTCCAGTCCGTCCTTTGCGTTCCCTCACCCCATCAACCCGCTGGCCTACCAGCAGCTCCTGTCCCACCAGAGGACTCTCTACACTCCTCCGTCTCTCCTCCAGCCGTCTCCCTCCTTCCCTCCGTCCCGCAGCCAGCCTGTCCCCTCCGTCCTGGGGCTGTCCAGTCTGTCTGGAGGACACAACAACCACGCACCGTCCAAGGTAGAGACGTTATGTGTGTATATGAGGGGTGTGCTGGAACATCGTTATCGTGATAATATCGTATACTTCCTCTCGCAATATATATCGTATATATCAGCAAATATCACGATATTTGCTATAAGGGATAATTCCAGGAGGAAAAACGGATCGCAGAACTAAAATGTTAAATGACTCCTATAGCTGCTTCATTCCCAACAAACAAACACAAGATAAAAACAAAAAAGCCCGTCTGATAATCAGTTGAGACAAATAAAAGCTACTTAAGATTAATAACTGAGGATATATATTAGTATGTTCTGATTTGTCTTTTAGTTTTTTTTATCAATCATTTATTATATTTGTTGTTCTTCAGCTGCAGTTACAGTATCATGATATATCGTTGATGAATTTCATGAAATATATTGATATGAGAGTCACGTGAGGCACGAAGCAAGATGGCCGCACGGCACTGAGCTCTGAAAAAGTTTCCTCTTTTTTGCGTTTTTTTTTTGGACTCATAGACGGTTTACTTTGTTCAATACTACAACGTGAGTGTTTCTAAGATCCAGCGTCACGTTATGGATGAGGTGGTTGATCCATTCGACTTTTCAACACCGCGGCGGGACCCATCTCCACTGCGACCGGCGAAAGCTACTAGCTTCCCCCCGGAGGATATGGCTAAGCTAATCAAACAAACTATCGAGTCGCAGATGGCAGCATGGCAAGGAACGGTGTCCTCTCTTGTGAAGGAGGCACTTGGTCACGCGCTAGGCCCGATCCAGAGGGGTTTGGCTGAGAATGGCGAGATGCTCAAATCAGTGAGTGGACAACTCGGGGACCACGCTAAGAAGTTCGAAGCCATGTCCTCCCGGTTGGATAGTATGGAGACCTCCGTGCGTAAAAATGAGAAGAACAACGACGACCATTCCCTGGAGATGATCAAGATACAGAAGAAATTGAACGAATTAGAAGACAGATCCAGGCTTAATAACGTGAGATTGGTTGGTCTGCCAGCCGGGGCAGAAGGAGATGATCCGAGAGGCTATCTCCAGAAAATGCTACCCAAATGGATACCAACATTGAAAAGCCTGCGTAATGCTGTTGTGACCGTCGATAAAGCACACAGGATCTACTCTTCAAACAAGAAGCCTGGTCCGCGAACAATGATCTTCAGGCTGCTGCATTTCCCCGACCGACAGGCGATCCTCGACGGGGCACGCAAGACCACTCCAACCGGTCCTAACGGGTCCAGATTGCTGTTTTTTGCTGACTACAGCCCCGGCACTACGCAGGCTCGCCGTTCATTCAAAGAGATCCGATCCAAATTGTGGCAAAGGGGAATAGAGTCCTTCTTGGTCTACCCAGCGATTCTGAAGGTAAACTACAAAGGCAGGAGGATGACGTTCGATTCGGCAGAAGAAGCGAGGCTGAAAATGCCCTTTTTAAGTGATCCAGTGCAAGGGGAGACAACACAGGACGGCGACGCGGTGGTGGAGGACGACATGGGACAAGGAGACGGGGGATCGAGCAACGAGGGACCGAACGGCGAGGGACCGAACGGCGAGGGACCTGTCAGAATATAATGGATATAACCTGGGCTCTGGAGCTTTGCTATAACTTTGTTTTCCGTTTTCGTTGATGATGAGGACAAAACAGCGTGGGACGTTTCTACAGACAATGGACAACATGATTGGGTGAGCAGTACCGTTTCACACGACCAGAATATGAATAAGGTATGAACATTTGACTACTGCAGGGGCTAAAAAGTTTGTTACTGTGCTCTGTTTACTAAGGACTACCCAACGCACTCTATAACCGGCATTATAGTCCGGGGATTATTCTCTGTTTTAGTCCAGGAAATATTTTCGTTCTTTTTTAGTCCAGGAAATATCTTGGTCCTTTTTTTCTAGTCCAGGAAATATTTCCGTTTTGTTTTTAGTCCAGGAATTTTTTCGTTTCTTGGTAGTCCAGGAAATATTTTCGTTTTGTTTTTAGTGCAGGAAGTTTTTTCGTTTCTTGGTAGTCCAGGAAGTATTTTTGGTTTTTCAATATTTTATTTTGGTTTATTAACATTATGTTAAACATATATATTGTCATTAGAGTGCACTATAGGTGCCTAGCCCTCTGCAGATTTTTGTTATTTTCATTTTAGGTATTTACTTTGTTGATCTCCTTCTTGATCTCTGGTTGTGCTCATGGAAATAGTACATATACCTATGGTATAGTTTTGTTTTTGTTTTGATTTTTTGCTTGGGTTTAAGGTTGTCTCTGGAGGATATTTCGAAGTCCAACACTATTTTACGTTCGTTCTTTTATTATCGTTATTGTGACAAAGAGTCTATGGGGTTTTTTTTTAGTGTTCATTTTGGGCATTAGCAATAGGGGGGCTGAGAGGGTTCAGTGGCAGACATTGCTGAGTGTTGCTCACTGATGTTGCAAAATCAGGGGAGGGGGGTGGGGGGGTCAAGAGGGGGGACGAGGGGGCGGAGGGGGACGGGAAGGGGACAGTTGCATCCAGGTTTCGCTACTAACTCACAACGGTTCCAAAGCTCAGGTCAGTTAGAAAGTTTAAATGTTATGTCATTCAACGTCAGGGGTCTGAATACACCACAAAAGCGTTCTAAAGTCTTGGATTATTTGCGTAGGAAAAACATTAATATTGCATTATTACAAGAAACACACCTTAAGCTTGAAGATGCTCCTAGGGTCCAGAATAGATTTTATAAGATGGTATCAGCGTCGTCTGATGGTTCTCGCACAAAGGGAGTAATGATATTAATGAAGCGTAATATAAATGTTACAATTGATAGAATTGGCTCCGATAGGAAGGGACGTTTGACTTATTGTTGTACTTCTATTCAAGGTAAAAAAGTTGCATTTATTAGCATTTACGCACCAACCAACTTCGAGGCAGATTTCTTACCATCAGTAACTGCAGAACTGTTAAAATTGAACGAATATTTGCTATATGTAGGCTCTGATATGAATGCTGTGATTAACAGTATATTGGATAAATCGTCATCGACTCTTGCGGGTTCTCAAGATACGGCATCTAAGGCATTGAATAGCTTTATTAAAGACTTAAATTTGGTGGATGTATGGAGGGTGCATAATCCGATGGTGAGGGACTATACGTATTTTTCTTCGAGGCATAAAAGTTTTTCTCGTATTGACCATGTACTCATCTCACCCGGCTTGCTGACCTCGGTACATTCAGTTGAATTTTTGCCTAGACTATTATCAGATCATAGCCCTGTGATATCTTCTTTCAACTATGGAAATCTTAAAAATAAGTCTTCTAGATGGAGGTTTAATAATACATTATTGAAAAACGAAGAATTTATTTCTCAGTTGAAGACAAAGTTGTCTGAATTTATTTCCATAAATAGGGATAGCGTCTCTGATGTGACAATGGTTTGGGCTGCTGTTAAAGGTTTCATTAGAGATAATGCAATATGGTTCAGCTCCCATCTACATAAATCACGACTGCAAAATATTAACCAATTAGAACAACAATGTAAGGAATTGGAGGATTCAATTGAAAAG
The DNA here is from genome assembly GCA_039105355.1 of Benthosema pterotum. Classification (NCBI taxonomy): domain Eukaryota; kingdom Metazoa; phylum Chordata; class Actinopteri; order Myctophiformes; family Myctophidae; genus Benthosema; species Benthosema pterotum. The sequence continues at coordinate 20,387,524 of CM076988.1, forward strand.
GACTACTCTATGTCTAAGGAAAATGAGCTTAAAATGAAACGAGCAGAGTTAAACGATTTATTAAGACGTAGGGCAGAATATATGATCCATATTACTAAACATAAATATTATGCAGAGGGCAGTAGGCCGAGCCACTTATTAGCATTGACGCTCAAGCGACAGGAAGCCAATAGGAACATTCCAGCTATTAGATGTGCCAAAAAAGGAATCGTGTCCTCAACGGTGGATGTAAATGACGCTTTTAAGAACTTTTATAGCGACCTATATACAGCTGGTAATGTCCCATCGAAGGAGGATTTTACAAACTTCTTTAGCGGGGTGGATCTCCCTAGTTTGTCACTAGAGGAGTCTGAAAATTTAGATGCTCCCATCTCTTTAAATGAATTACTCAAAGCAGTGAAAGATACCAACAAAGGGCGTACACCTGGTATAGATGGTATTCCGGTGGAGTTATATTTAGCGATTTGGGAGGTCATTGGGCCGTTATGGTTGGAAACTTTGAATTATGCAATAGAAAGAGGTTTCTTCCATAGAGATTTGAACACAGCCTTGATTACGGTCATTCCAAAGCCCGGTAAAGATCCTAAGGAATGTGCAAATTATAGACCAATTTCATTAATAAATGCAGATTTAAAAATCTTTTCCAAAGTTTTAGCTAGTAGACTGGAGACAATCATTGGAAAATTAATTAGCCCGGATCAGACGGCTTTTTGAAGGGCCGATTAGCGTCGGACAATGTTCGTAGGCTCCTCCACGTTCTGAGTGCGGCTGGTAAAATTCCGCCCTCTAGCGCCCTCTTGTTTGTCGATGCGGAGAAGGCATTCGATCGCTTGGAATTTCCATATCTTTGGAAGGTTTTAGAAAAGTTCAAATTTGGGGAAAAATTCATTAAAATGGTTCAAACATTATATGCTAATCCATCTGCTCGTGTGAACGTCGGAGGAGGTTTTTCAGACTTGTTTGACATAAGACGTGGGGTACGGCAGGGAGATCCGGTTTCCCCTTTAATTTTCAATTTATCTATTGAACCGCTCGCACAATTGATCAGGAGCTGTGTTCGAATCTCACCTATTACTGTGGGAACATCATCACATTCTATTTCGCTATATGCAGATGACACACTAGTGTATATGTCCGATGTGCAACGATCACTCCCTGTGGTATTGGAGATTCTGGAGAACTTTGGGTACTTTTCTGGTTATAAGGTTAATCTTTCGAAATCTGCCTTAATGCTAGTGAATGTGGATCAAAGTGAAGTGACCATCCCACCTCAGATCATAGTGAAAACTGAAGTCTTGTATTTGGGCATTCAAATTAGTGCTTCAATACCGGCTATAGCTAAAATAAACTACTCTGATGTGGCCAGACGAATAGAAGAAGACATTAATAGATGGAAGCACTTGCCATCATCGGTACCAGCACGTATATCGGTGGTTAAAATGAACATCCTACCCCGTGTTAACTTTGTTAGCTCAATGGTACCTTTGGCACCACCAATAAATTACTGGAAGAAGCTTGACACATTATTAAGGAAGTACATTTGGAATAATAAAAAACCTAGTATTAAATGGTCGGTGCTTCAGTATGGGAAATCTGATGGGGGATGGTCGTGTCCCAATTTTAAATTGTATCATTGGGCCTTTGTGTTGAGAAGTCTTATAGTCTGGATGAATGAGGATACGACGTCTTCTTGGAAAAGACTAGAACAGGAATTATTGGCCCCAATAGGGATGAACAATTTTCTTCTAAATGGTATTTCCGCTAAGAAAAGTAATTTGTATTATGGGCCAATATTCGCTTATTTGCTACAGGTGTTCAGAATGGTAGAGAAGTATGTTGGGTTCGGTATCAAGTGGTGTAAATCCTCTCCGTTGTGGAATAATAATCATATTCTGTCTGGGGGCAGGCCATTTGTTAATAGGAACTGGGAAGAGAAAGGTATTGTAACCCTTCAAGACATTAATGGTGCTGATAATATTTTGGATTTCCAAGAAATAGTAGCAAAATACGGGATAGATAGACGCACTCTTTTCTTTTATTTTAGAATTAGATCTGCCTGTAGAGCCTATAGGGTTCCCTGGGGAGCAGAGTTGCAAGACCATCCCATTCTAAAGTTTTTCCAAATTGCTCCTAAACGAGTAGTGTCATATTTGTATGACCAATTAAATGCACAGAAATATGCACCTTCAGCTGGAATGGAGGCCTGGAATAGAGATGTAGCAGGTGAAGAAAGGGGTTTGAATTGGGAATCTATATGGGATAATGTGTCTAACGCGTCAAAAAATCCCAATCATCAGTTTATACATTATAAGTTTTGTCACAGAGCATATGTAACACCAAGGATTAGACATAGAATGGGATTGGCTCCTGACCCCTATTGCACATTCTGTGCCCCAGGAACCTTGGGCTCATTTCTTCATACTGTATGGGAATGTCCGGGGGTATTTGATTTCTGGGATAAGGTTATAAAGACTCTGTCAGATTTGCTGGAAGTACAACTGCTGATGGATCCATATACTCATCTGTTAATTGATGATTCTATGTTGTCACTTACGGCAAAAAAGCGCAAGGTTTGGTTAGCTGGGCTCACGGCAGCTAAAAAGATCATAGTCCAGCGTTGGAAACCCCCACATGACATTTCTAAAACGCATTGGTTGCGTACCTTGCTGGACATTGCTTATCTGGAACTGTCATCAGCACGGATTAATCTTGCACAACAGGACACAATTTCAATGTGGACAGACCTAATATCTGACTTGAAAGACCTACTGGCCGGGTGATGTATTGGATGAGTGGTGGACAGTTTGTGTTGTGATGGATGCAAGGGGCGGGTGGGGTGGGTGGGTGGTTTGGTGGGAGGGGGGAGGGGGGTTCGGTGTGAGTGCGTGCGAGAATGTGAGAGTATGAATGAGTGAGTGAATGTTTTCAAGTTCAATTTGTTGTTTATTTGGTTGTTGGTTTTGTCTATTCAAAATTCAATAAAAATTGAATGAGAATAAATGAAATATATTGATATATCGCAAATATCGCAATATATCAAATGTGAGTGATATATTCATTATCGGAGGCCTAATATCGCCACCTATATCGTATTGTGAGGTACTAATATCATCCCAGCCCTAGTGTATATTAGGGTTGTTGACAGCGCTCTGGGTTAACGTTCACATTTCTGCAGCTCATGGGCTCTCAGATCCTCTGACTTCTCTGGAGCCTAAACGGAGGTGGCTATAGCAGCTAACCCAGGGGTGGGCAATTATTTTTCCCAAAGCGGCCAAATGAGATATATAAAATGTTGTGGAGGGCTAAGACTAAAGGCTGAACTAAAGTCTGTGTAATATCAATTTAATTTCAAGATAAAGGTAAGAGTAATACCAACCATTTTGACACCAGTGCCCTCAATTCATTCAGTATTTGAGCCACGGATCCTCCATTTGATGACATTTTAGCCCCACAGACCCCAAAACTAAAGATTTCTTTTGCTTTTGTCCACAATTCCAGGCTGGATTTCACAAACAAAACAGGCAAACATAGATGAAAAATTACCATTCTTTTACATTCTCTGACTAATTCACATAAATATTTTAACTCTTGAGTATAAACATGAAACCAAATGGACCCGCAAGGGTCCATTTGGTTTCATGTTTACGCTCTCAAAGAGTTACATTTGGTTAACCGACTTTCCATATTTAACTGGAACTCTCTCAAGAACCACAGGTGGTCCCCGGACCACTGGTTTAAAACCACAGTATACCCTTTCACAGGCCGGTCAGAGTCAGCCAAAGGGCCGCATTTGACCCCCGAGCCACATAATGCCCAGGTATGAGCCAACCTAAAGTCGCTGTAATTTTCCGAGGCCTGTGTTTGTCCTCGTAGCAGCAGAATCGTAGCTTTCCATTCAGCGATCCTTTGATGTCGTCATCCAACCCCTTAATGCCGCCGTCGTTCCATTCAGCAGTAGCTGCAAACATCTGCTCTGCTGTGTGTCTGTTAAGACTTCACATCACATAACAACCAGCACCGCAGAGGTAAACTCTGGGTGGGTGAGTGTGGTGACATTATGGAGTGACCCTTCAATTCACCAAACCCACACTGTCCCAGACCAACAACACTCCCTCTGTCTTGTTCCCACTGCGGTAAACACACAGTCAGACACAGCTAGTGGGACGACGCGAGACGCTGCATTCTGTATCCCCGCGCTGACCAGAGCCTCATATCTGTGGTTTTGGCTGCAATCAGGAGTTCTTCATTAGTGGTTTAGTGACTAAATTACAATGCCATGACGGTCGGTGACCCCATCGGCAAGGGGCAGCACACAGGGGAGGGTGTGTTTGTTTTATAGACCCACAGACAGCCATGTGAAAATCACCCACGCACTGTGCGCGATTTAAAAGATCCGGGTCATGTCTATGTTCCCTCAAGGCTTAGGCATAGTTTTACAGAGGTTAAAGTTGTGGTTTAGGCATAGTTTTACAGAGGTTAAAGTTGTGGTTTAGGCATGGTTTTACAGAGGTTAAAGTTATGGTTTAGGCATAGTTTTACAGAGGTTAAAGTTATGGTTTAGGCATAGTTTTACAGAGGTTAAAGTTAGCCCCACAGACCCCAAAACAGACCCCAAAACTAAAGATTTATTTTGCTTTTATCCACAATTCCAGGCTGGATTTGGGAAACAAAACAGTCCAATATACAGATCAGATCAAAATGAACATTAATCTTCTACATTCTCTAGTTGTGTAGACTTAGGCTAAATCACATGATGAATATTTTAACTCTTGAGAGTCTAAACATGAAACCAAATGGACCCAAAAGGGTCCATTTGGTTTCATGTTTACACTCTTAGGGAGTTGCAGTATGCCTGGTTAACCAACTTCCCATCATTTAGCCTGGGACCACCTGGGACTCTCTCAGGGACCACTGGTGGTCCTCGGACCACCTGTTGAAACTCACAGTGACGTACACTGTTAGTTGTTTGCAGTGTT
>CM076988.1:20397499-20453538 GCA_039105355.1 Benthosema pterotum
GCAGGTTCGATGCGATACTTTCTAAGAAGAAGAAGAAAATGGTATGGAGTGGCTTTTATTAGTCAAGTAAATTATTAGTCAAGTAAAGCATCAATAATAACATCAGTTGTTGAATTTGCAACAGACACGCAGCATGTCTAGCCTGTCTCACAGCCGCTGCTGGATGAAAAAAAGTCAAACTAAACTCACCAGTCGCTGTGTTGACTCACCTCAGAACTGCTGTCCGTTAGAAATCTTGTGACCACCAGTGGCACCTACTGGCCTAGCGGGCCGGCCGGCTGGTCCAATACAGGCTCTGTCCTCCTGCACAGCGATGTGTCGCGGTTCGAGTCCTGTTCAAGACGACCTTTGCTGCATGTCTCTCTCTCTCTCTCTGTCACTCCTGTCCATCTCCACTAGCATCTGTTCACAATAGACAAAAAAGGCACATTAACCTAACATAATTTCCAGACTATAAGCCGCTACTTTTTTCACATGCTTTTGACCCTGTGGCTTATACAACGGTGCGGCTAATCTATGGATTTTTACAGGTAACGGCCACCAACGGTGCTCTAACACAGGGGTTTTCAACAGGTGGTCCCTAAGAGGGTTCCAGGTAGTCCCCACAGAGTAAATGATGCATAGTTGGTTAACCAGATGTAACTCTTTGAGAGCATAAAAATGAAACCAAATGGACCCAGCAGGGTCCATTTGATATTCACCATCTAAATTAAAAACACTTAATTAAGAAGTCATGGTCATTTTGATCTCTATGTTTTGCCTGTTGTGTTTGTGAAAATCCATCCTGGAATTGTGGACCAAACGGAAAGAAATCTTTAGTTTGGGGTTCTGTGGGGTAAAAATGTTGAATAAATAGTGGGCCCTGGTAACAAAAAGGTTGAAAACCACTGCTCTAGCATGAAGTTTATAGTCAGGTGCAGCTTATACAAGGAAAAAAAATCAGTATTTTGCCCCAATTTTAGCTGGCGCGGCTTATAGTCCAGGAATTACGCTAAATCTTTCAGAAATGTGAGGCACAACTTCATCTCTGTGGTTTATACATTCAGTGCTTTAGTTCTAGGGTTCTCTCTCCCCAGGTTGGCATAGAGAGGAGTGATCTTTTATCTTTTGATTCCTTTCTTCTCAACTTGCTACATGTTTCATTTCACGTGGGTTTCATGCTCCATGTACACTAGTGAATTCATGCACTAGTTCCTTTGAATGAAATCCATTTTAATACCAGGGGCCACTATTTATTCAGAATTTGAGCCACGGATGACCACCATTTGATGATATTTTAGCCCCACAGACCCCAAAACTAAAGATTTATTTTGCTTTTTGTCCACAATTCCAGGCTGGATTTGGGAAACCAAACAGTCAATCATCCATATCAAAATGACCATTGATCTTCTACATTCTCTAGTTGTGTAGACTTGGGATAATTCACATGATGAATATTTTAACTCTTGAGAGAGTGTAAACATGAAACCAAATGGACCTGCAAGGGTCCATTTGGTTTCACTGAGATTCACACTGAGATGCAACAAAACTCAGTGACTCACTGCACGAAAAGAACAGAATAGAGTTTGTTAATGTTCCAAACACTCTGTAAAGTTCAGAACTGTACCATGATCACAGTTGTTATCTTACCATCTATATTTCACTGTATACTGTATATGTCTGCTAAACCTGAGGTTTACTTCCCTCATGGCACCCGAGGCAATTGCCTAGTCAACCTAATGACAAAAACACCCCTGCAGTCAGATGCAGTGTCCATAACTACACCATAGATAACTTCTTTTCTCCACGTTGTGTCTCACCCAGTGAAACTCAGTGAACTCTCTCTCTGTCTCTCTCTCTCTGTCTCTCTCTCTCTCTCTCTCTCTCTAGTAGCAGCATCCATCTATCCTCGTGTGTGTGTGTGTGTGTGTGTGTGGGGGGGGGGGGGGGGGGGCTCCATATTTAGAACTAGAGTAATTAAGAGATCCCAGGAAACAGCTGTGTTTGGACAATCCCACTACACCTCATTGTTAGATAGACACCCACACACACACACACACACAACACACACACACACACACACACACACACACACACACACACACACACACACACACACACACACACACACACACACACACACACACACACACACACACACACACACACACACACACACACACACTTACACCGTCTACTCATTTTTGTAGTTTTATAGATCTGTGATCTTTGCCGATTTATTTTATTTGAATCCTATTTAAACCAGGTCCAAATGGCAGTCTTCAGTGATTGGTTCATTCCAACCAATCAGACGACTCTTGATCAGACGCCAATTGACCAGTCGATAGGTCGGTTTAATATCTACATTTATACGCTAGTCGAAGGCTTCCTCAATAGGCGGCCCGTGGGCCATTTGCGGCCCCGCATTTTTTTTTTTTTTTAGAAAATACCTCCGCGGGCCACATGATATGAATAGAATTAAATGGGGGCATTAGCCTATGCATGTCGAACTGGGCACCCTTCAAATTACGTTGCTTGAGTCACTCAGTTTTTATTTGTTTGATATGAAGGGGACAGGGCAGCTGAAATGAATATCAACTTAACTTAAAAACTGTGTCCGTGGTGTTCACAAAAGCCTAAGTACATGTTAAAATGACCAAACCTTTTTTTGGAAGTGAAATTTCCTTTTAATTAATTAATGAAAAAATAAAACCTCAAATTTTCGCGCACATGGACTCGGCCCTCGGCTGGTACCGCCGTCAAAATATGGCCCTAGAGCAAAATTAATTGAGGAACCCTGCGCTAGTGATTCACCACAGTGTTTGTTGTTTGACACTGTTGAGTGACAGGGCTGCCGGCCAATCAGCTGCTGTAGTCAGAATACTGACGGCACCATCGACCAATCACCACAAGAAAAAGACAATTTGAGGTAGTATTTCTTTTTTAAGGTGGAAATGCAGGGATGAGCCTGGAAATAATTACTCTTGATTCCAGTAAAACAAGAAAGGTCATATATTTTGATTGAAATTCTCCTAAAATTTAGGGACCCCCTGGAACTTTCTCAAGGACTCCTGGGGGTCCCTGGATGGACCCCACTCTGGGGACCACCGTCCTATAGGTAAAAGACAGTGTGTGATTGTTAACACGTGCACAACAACACACAGCACCTGTGTGTCTGCCCTGCACGCACACACACAACACATGAATAACTGCTGCACCACATGTGTGTGTGCGTGCACATCAGGGGCGGATCTAGGCATGGGGGGGGGGGGGGCAATGCCCCCCTAAATGCCCAGACTGCCCCACCAAACATGATGGCATGCAAAACAACCCAAGATATTTCAAATTAAAGTGCTTGTATTTAAAAGTATTTGAAACACTACTACTGCTACTAACTAACTACAGCTGTGGCACCACTAAACCAACAGCATTTCATCATTGAAAACAGAAAACTCTCTGAGTCAGACCTTTAGCTTTATGCATGCTGCGTGTCTGTTGCAACTTCAACAACAACTGATGTTATTATTGATGCTTTACTTGACTAATAAAAGTAACTGAAAATGGTATGTGTGTGTACCATTTTCTCCTGCCCCCCCAATTGGGAAATGTTACATCCGCCCCTGACGTGTGTGTGTGTGTGTGTGTGTGTGTGTGTGTGTGTGTGTGTGTGTGTGTGTGTGTGTGTGTGTGTGTGTGTGTGTGTGTGTGTGTGTGTGTGTGTGTGTGTGTGTGTGTCCACAGCACATCAATAACGAACACATCCACGGGGAGAAGAAGGAGTTCGTGTGTCGCTGGGAGGATTGCTCCAGGGAACAGAAACCTTTCAAGGCTCAGTACATGTTGGTCGTTCACATGAGGCGTCACACGGGAGAGAAACCTCACAAATGTACCGTGAGTATATGTACCCCACACACACACACACACACACACACACACACACACACACACACACACACTAGGTAGGTACCGTTTGTGTACAAATGTAATAAATAGCCATAAGACCGATGCACACAATGGAAAAAAATATATACAGTATATATGGCAAGTGGACCCCAGGTAATGCACATGTGCACATGCACGCACACACGCACGCACGCACGCACGCACGCACGCACGCACGCACGCACACACACTTCTCAGCTGGTGGTTCCCTGTGCCAACACACAAGGGAGAAACCACACAATTGCACCCCAGCTATAGGTAACAGATAGCCAACTTGTCTGCCGTCTCTCTCTCTCACACTCTCTCACACACACTCTCTCTCTCTCACACACACACACACGCACACACACACACGGGAACAAGTTGCACCCTGGGTAACTGATGGCCACAGAGGAGGTCTCCTCTCTGGTAGGGCGTTAAGGCTCTCTCTCTCTCTGTCTGTAAAACAGTTATGGGTTTATATATACACCTTATAGTGCAACCTCCAGCCCAAGAGAATATAAACACACACGCACACACACGCACACACGCACGCACGCACGCACGCACGCACGCACGCACGCACGCACGCACGCCGCGCGCGCGCGGCGCGCACGCGCGCGCGCGCGCGCCACACACACACACACACACACACACACACACACACACACACACACACACACACACACACACACACACACACACACACACACACACACACACACACACACACACACACACACCTGTCTCTGTTACCCTCTTATAGCCTGGTAATACCTGTTCTCGTATGGTAAATTATTATTGATCAGCAGCATAATCAGAATTTTCCAGGAAAAATGGCAGATTGGTATCATAACAGTAATTAGAAATTATAGTGATTATTTGACCAGCAGAATGTGTGCATTTTTTTTAAACGAAAGAGTTTATGTTGATAAATAAATGACCTGAGGTAATAACAAAACGGAATGATAGTGTTCCATCAGCCCATGGTTTGCTTTGTGTCCATAGATAGTGCCTATTTCTGTCATATAACAGCATAAGGCAGACACTCCTGTGTTAGATTTTTGTTCATGTGATAATTGTATTGTATTTTATGCTGGTGATTTTAGAATTTTGGTTCGTAAATATACAACAACAACAACAAAAAAACTAAACACACACACGCCTCCATTTTCGTTACCGCTAAACCCCTTATTCCTTAAATTCTTTGCCTTTTTAAACTATTTAAAAAAAAAAACATCATGTCAATAAATTGGCTCATTGAACTATTCTTTTTAAAAATAGTAAAAGAGGGATAAGGGGTTTAGCATTTTACAAAAACGGAGCCCACAGTCTGGTACTGGTGCACGCATATAGACACAAACACACTATAAAGCACAAAGAAGTCGACCTGTAGCGCAGTGGATACACACACGCACACGCACACACACACACATACACACGCACACACACAACGGGCGTCGGTCGACAACACAAATGAATACACAAAGACACACACAGACCACACACACACACAGACACACACCGACACAAGTAGATCCTGTAGATATATAGCGCACAGACAAACAAAATCTGTGTCACACACACACACACACACACACACACACACACACACACACACACACACACACACACACACACACACACACACACACACACACACACACACACACACACACACACACACACACACACACCACACACACACACACACAGTGCCCCATGGGACAGACATCGTTGTTCATTACTCACCAGCCAACACACATCAACATAAATCTCTCCCGCCGTTCCGACTTATGTGGTCCATGGTTTTAAAACTTCAAAATGTATAACAGGGAGATTTAAAAATACCACCAGAGGACCACTTCACTAATCCTACCGTAATATTTCACCGAGATAACTTAACTTCCCGTTGAGATCGCACTGGTTGATGAGCTCCAATTCCACCAAGCAAAAAAAACACAAAACAATGAATTCATTTTAGAGAAAAGAGAGAAGTCATTAAGCAGTGTGAGTGCAGGTTTTTTTAAGGGAGAATTCCACCCATTTTCAACATTTTTTCTGAGAGCGTACACAAATCTTGATGATGTCATCAATATGTTTCACTATGTTAATGACTTTCTTCAGACCTCCATTTCTAGGAAACACAGAACGTTTTTTTTATCATGTCCACCCAGCACCTCTAAGGTATTGACCTGCGCAGTGACGTCACCGCCCCGGTTCCGGAAGTGTTTTCTCCATTCATTTTTCTAATAGACTTTATGAAAATAATTTATATGAAGACGATTTCGCCATGGACAAAGCCAACTGGGGTTGTGACAAATCATTACGACACACACAATATCATCATATAATATATAATTAGCAAGAAGTAGAAAACAGCTTACAAACACACTTTTTGTTTCGTTTTTCATCTTAGAAATTATTTTGTTTCAAAAGATTGTTTGTGTCATCATGATCTGTCGCGACCAGAGTTGGCTTTGTCTGCGCGAAATCGTCTTTATATAAATTATTTTCAAAAAGTCTACGAGAAAAATGTTTTTTCCCTCCAATTTATCATAGGTGGTTTCCCTACATCTTCACATAAGTCCTCATTAATGTACATGATAAAATACCATTTTTTCATAGGAGGTCTGTGGGAAGTTCAGAAACCAAACTGTGTCTGTGTTAATATTTTATCTTGTAATTTGAAGGTTGTTCCAAGGCCTACTCTAACTGTGTTCTTGTATATATTGTAGTTTGACGGTTGTTCTAACTGTGTTCTTGTATATCTTGTTTGAAGGCTGTGTTTTTGTATATCTTGTAGTTTGAAGGCTGTGTTCTTGTATATCTTGTAGTTTGAAGGCTGTTCCAAGGCCTACTCTAACTGTGTTCCTGTACAGTATATCTTGTAGTTTGAAGGCTGTGTTCCTGTATATCTTGTAGTTTGAAGGCTGTATTCCTGTATATCTTGTAGTTTGAAGGCTGTGTTCCTGTATATCTTGTAGTTTGAAGGCTGTGTTCTTGTATATCTTGTAGTTTGAAGGCTGTGTTCCTGTATATCTTGTAGTTTGAAGGCTGTGTTCTTGTATATCTTGTAGTTTGAAGGCTGTGTTCTTGTATATCTTGTAGTTTGAAGGCTGTTCCAAGGCCTACTCCCGCCTGGAGAACCTGAAGACTCATCTGCGCTCTCATACGGGGGAGAAGCCGTACGTCTGTGAGCATGAAGGATGCAACAAGGCCTTCAGCAACGCATCCGACCGCGCCAAGCACCAGAACCGCACACACTCCAACGAGGTAGGGTGCACACGCACACACACGCACGCACACACACCACACGCGCACGCGCGCACGCACGCACGCACGCACGCACGCACGCACGCACGCACGCACACACACACACACACACACACACACACACACACACACACACTCCAATCAGAAACCAGTGTTATGGTCATATGAGCGGTCACAAGTCAACACCAGACCTCTCTGCTCAACAACAGACCTCCAAGCCCAGACCAACGTAGCCTATACAACTGTAGATAAATGTATTTATATAATGTGAGATCAGTCTGAGAGAATATATCAATGTGGATTTCCATCGGTTTTAATAATCTAATCTGTTTTTGGAGCACAATGTGTAAATATTTTACCTCTATTTCATGGCCCTGTTCTAGTGTGTGTCTGCGTCAAAAGTTGTTAAACAATCGAGATATTATGAATTTGCAGTCTTGTAGGCCAGCTGTGTGTGTGTGTGTGTGTGTGTGTGTGTGTGTGTGTGTGTGTGTGTGTGTGTGTGTGTGTGTGTGCGCGCGCGCCGCGCGCGCCGCCGCGCGTGTGGGGGGGGGGGTTGGACCACCTGCAGACCTGTGAATAGAAAATGAAAACTCCAGCTCTGGACTGACCATCTATCACTGAGGAAGCAGCACACACACACGCACGCACGCATGCACGAACGCACGCACGCACACACGCACACACGCGCACACATATGTAGGCTACTGTATTTCTGCATGCTTGTGTATGTGTGGGTACACACACACACAGACTAAAGAAAAAACACCCCACATTAATCCAACGTGCTTTACATTCACTCACAGGTATGGCGGAAGAAACCATGCAAGGTACCAACCAGCACATCAGTGCCTTGCTCAGGGACACTTTGACACTGACTCTTAGGGAGACAACAGGGTTTAAACCGGCAGCCTTCAGTTACCATCCAGCTACCACCTCTGATCCACCGTAATTCACATTTTTAACAACAACAATAATTTAACTCCAACTCTAAAAATTTGGATCCGAAACTAGGGATCTTCCAAGTTTTTGTCCACAATTTAGGAGATAATTGGCCAAATGTTGGTGAAAATAACAATTCTTCTGCATTTTCTAATCGTGTAGATTCTTGAAAAGTTAAGTAATTCAGATGTTTAAATATCATTTAACTCTTGAGAGCGTAAAAATGAAACCAAATGGACCCCTTAACGGTCCATTTGATTTCATTTTTATGCTTTCAAGAGTTACAGATCTATAAGGGTCAATTTGATTAGCAATGGCCCATCATTTAGCCTGGGGACCACCTGGAATCCTCTCAAGGACCACCGGTTGAAAACCACTGCTCTAGAATTACAGATCCATGAAGGGGTTCATTTGGTTACCATCATTTAGCTGCATGGGGACCACCTGGAACCCCCACACATGGACCACTGGTTCTAAAAACCATTTGCAATAAGAGACCATCCATTTAATCTGACCTGCTTTACGCACGCACGCACGCACGCACGCACGCACGCACGCACGCACGCACGCACGCACGCACGCACGCACGCACGCACGCACGCACGCACGCACGCACGCACGCACGCACGCACGCACGCACGCACGCACGCACGCACGCACGCACGCACGCACGCACGCACGCACGCACGCACGCACGCACGCACGCACGCACGCACGCACGCACGCACGCACGCACGCACGCACGCAACGCACGCACGCACGCACGCACGCACGCACGCACGCACGCACGCACGCACGCACGCACGCACACGCACGCACACACACACACACACACACACACACACACACCACACACACACACACACACACACACACACACACACACACACACACACACACACACACACACACACACACACACACACACACAGCACCTGCGTTGGGTCCATGAATCATCACACATGAGTTTTTTCCAGTCTGTATTTCTGTTCTGGTTCCACATGAATTATTTATGCTTCTCTAATTGTGTTTTCACACAAACAAGCAGCACATAATGTGACTGTGTAAGCTCTGCGTGCGCTCTAATTCACTGACATATATTTTATTTAAATGGTGGAACTTTACACACACACACACACACACACACACACACACACACACACACACGCACGCGCGCAGCGCGCGCAACGCGTCGCTTAACGACGTTTTGTGTGCCACAAAAAGGGACGTAACGTACAGTAATATTTCCATGGAGATCAAGGCTCAAATTTGCGGTAATTTCATTTTACGGAAACTTTTGCGGAATGCCATTTACTATTTTCAGTAAATGACTGGCTGATAGACTGATTCATTTTCCAAAACAATTATTTAAAACGAAATGAAACCAGTAAATGTTAAAGCACATATCAGGAGGACAATATCAGTCACCAGAAAACAGATTGTGTGTTTGTGATGAATCTGCCATTGTTAAAATGGAGTTTTAAGTTATAATGGGTTTGTATAGGAAGGAGGCGGGGCAGCTAAAATGAACATCAAGTATCTAATATTTAAAAAAATAACATCAAATATCTAAATCTACTCCCTACTGAATGTATGGAGTAACTTATAAACTGTCTGTTTTGTTTACATGAGACTGGGGAGATGGTAGAATGACTAATAATATTTAATCAACACAATTCTAATCTGTATTGATGTTGGTAGCATTAGGAGACAACATGTGAATTTTGTAGAATGTTTTCTACATTCTCTAATTGTGTAAAATGATTTTAAATTAACGTAAGTAAGGCAGATGTTTAACAATTATTCACCTGCATTTGGTGAAATTGAACCAAATGGACCCACTTGGCTTTTGTTTTTACTGTGAGTTAATTGCGCACTAAAATAATATTAATCAAGTTAACTCATGGCCAATAAGGTAAAGTAAAGCATCAATAATAACATCAGTTGTTGTTGAAGTTGCAACAGACACACAGCATGCATAAGGCTAAAGGTCTGATTCAGAGAGTTTTCTGTTTTCAATGATGAAATGCTGTTGGTTTAGTGGTGACACAGCTATAGTTAGTTAGTAGCAGTAGTAGTGTTTCACATCATTTTAAATATAAGCACTTTAATTAGAAATATATTTGAAATTTGGGTTTGTTTGCATGCCGTCATGTTTGGTGGGGCAGTCAGGGCATTTAGGGGGGGGGGCATTGCCCCTCCATGTCCATGCCTAGAGTTTTAGTAACAGCTAAAACGTCATTATAATCAGTGTTGGGCAGTAACGAATTTTAGATTACATATTACTGTAATGTTGTTACTTTTGCTACAGGAAGTAAAGTAACAAGATTACTCTGCAAAAATGTAAGTAATGCATTACTTTGCAAGTAAAACAATTGTGAAAAACTTTGAAAAGTCAAAGAGACAAATTTCAAAATCTGGTTTTGTTAGTTGCAGGTGACGCAGGTCTGTTTGTGATTCAAGGTTAAAATGTTCCCATTGCTTCTCTCTGCTCCTTTTATTTTTAAGTGCTGCCTCAGCACTTCCTTAGACGATTTACAAGCTTGTCCGTACGGAACGGCGCGCTCCCATTGGAAATGAATTGCAAGTCGCTGCGAGTCGTTCGTGGCTAACGGCATGGTTTTTGCTGCTTGTTGCTGCTTGTTTCTCTCTTATGTGGCAACATGCAGAGCACACCGTCGCCATGGCATCGTCATTGTAGCTGTGTATTTCTATTGGCCGAACCATCTATCATTACAGGCTATGGGATGGTACACTGCTCTATTGGCCATTTGTCCTACCCACACGACCTATCCCTGTCCTTACAAGCTATGGCATGGTTATGCTACACTGCTCCATTCATTGCTGCAGCTTGCCGACTGGCAGTGTAGCGCATGAGACGACTGACACACAGCCGACAACTTATGGACTGGACTTTTTTTTCCTATGAAGTTCTAGATGAAGACAGTTTGCTTACACAGGCAGCACTTATTTCACACGGGTGTGATTTTTATTTTTATGTATTTAAGAAAGACATTTACAATGTTGGATTTTGTTGGCTTTGTTTTCAGGTGCAGTTTGTGGAATTGGAGACTATTATTATTCCAATAAATTGCATTCAGTTCTAAAAAGAGCTTGCTAAAGAGATTATGTTGTACATCTCTGTTTTTTCAAATGTGGGAGTTGAGAACTTGGGAAAGTAATAACGTAATATGTAATACATTACTCTTAGATTCCAGTAATAAGTAAAGTAATGATATTACTTTGTCTAAGGGATAACTAGTAAAGTAAAGAAGTTACTTTCCTAAGTAATATTGGCCAACACTGATTATAATCCCCTGTGTATTGTCTTGTTGAACAGAAACCGTACGTGTGTAAGATCCCCGGCTGCACCAAGCGCTACACCGACCCGTCGTCCCTACGCAAACACGTCAAGACGGTGCACGGCCCCGACGCGCACGTCACCAAGAAGCAGCGTGGGGGAGGGGCCGGAGGGGGCGGAGACCTGCCACCGCCCCACCACCACCCTAACCCGCTGCGACCGCCGCCGCCCCGCGAGAACGCAGAGAACCACACCACAGGGGGAGGGGGTGGGGACAGAGCCAGGGCCAGGATGGACCACAGTGAGAAGATGTCTGAGCACAGCAGCGGCTCCCCTAGAGGGCTGGAGGAGTATCTGCACGTCAAGTCCATCAAGACAGAGCACTCTGTGGTGAGACTGAGCACATAGCCTTAAAATTCTGAGCTGTTGACAGTGATGGGCAAGTTACTGGGAAAATGTAGCAAGCTACACTACTTGTTACTCTCAAAAAATTAGCTAAGCTACACTACAAGCTATCCCCAGAAATTTGTAGCAAGCTACATTACAAGCTACACGACAAAGAAGTGGGTTCGAACATAGGATGTCTAAGTTTTGGGATGTATATTAGAGGTTTTCTACCCATTAAAAATGGGCCGAATTCTAAAATGTGTGTGGGAAAATGTAGTAAGCTACACTCCTTGTTACTCGAAACAAGTAGTGTAGCTTCACTACAAGCTATTCCCAGAACAAATGTAGTAAGCTACACTACAAGCTACGGGAAAATGTAGTTAAGTTATGTAGCTTAGCTACTTGTAACAAGTTACTGGCCCTCACTGCCTACCGGTCAACCAAATAGCGATCAAATTGGCCAAACTTTGGTGCATGTTTTTCAAAAAAAAATCGGGCATCGGCCAAAAAATATGGCATCGGGGCCTCTAGCTTAAAGCTTCCCTGTGGCTTCTCTGTCCAGTGGCGTTTCTAAGCAATTTGGAGCCCTAGGCAGGATTTTCGGTGTAAAATGGCGCCCCCCAAGGGATAAAAATATGAACTATTTCTAAACTAAAGAACATATTATATATGTGTTTTAAATGTTCGATTGTAGTTATAGAGGACAAGTATAATGTATTTATTCATATGAGGCTTATTAGCCTGGGATCCCCCGTCCGTCCTCCCCTCATGGCGCCCCAGGCAACTGCCTAGTCTGCCTAATGGCAAAACCACCCCTGCGTCCCTGTACAGTGCATGTGTAGCGTCTCCTCTCTGCTCTACTAACATGTGTGTGACCTTTAACCCTAATCCTTCCTCTGTGTCTGCTCCTGCTGCTCTGCGCTTGATCTTTCTTTCTTTCTTTCTTTCTTTCTTTCTTTCTTTCTTTCTTTCTTTTTCTTTTCTTTCTTTCTTTCTTTCTTTCTTTCTTTCTTTCTTTCTTTCTTTCTTTCTTTCTTTCCTGTCCTCTTTCCCCTCCACCCGTCCCTGAGGGCAGACCTTACTAAGGTGAGTCTCTCATCACTGCATTACATACTGCTTTCATCAGCTGTGAAGAGTTCTGCTCCACCATGACATAAACCATCTGTCTCTATTAGTAGTTTTCAACCTTTTTCATACCAGGGCCCACTATTTATTCTGCATTTTAGCCACGGAGGACCACCATCTGGTGTTGAGTTTAGCCTCTCAGACCCAAAAAAAAAACGAGGATGTTCAAGTTTGTGTCATGCACAATTTAGGAGAGATGAACTGGCAAAACGTTGGTCAAAATAACAATTCTACGTTTTCTACGTGTAGATTATTGAAAATTAAGTAATTCAGACGTTTAAATATAATTTAACTCTTGAGAGCATAAAATGAAACAAATTATTAGTCAATTATTAGTTATTTATTAATGTATTACGCCATTTCATAAGCTAGTTTCGTGCACACGGGCGCAATGTTTTTGAAAGCTCAATACAGTGAGCTTTTTAAAAACGCCTGGCGTTAATCGACAGGCGATTTTCTTTATGTCGGCACTGCAGAGAGAATCGAGAATCGCCGCGTCTATGCAGGCGTTTATCGTTGCCGTCTGGAAAGCTCTTTAGCATGATGAAGAATATTCACCTGGTATCTGTGTGTTCATGTCATGTTAAAGCTCTTGTAGAACATACATGACACCTCCAACACGCTCTGTTAACACTGCAGAACACGCCTGTTCTCCCCCCAGCCCCCCAAACCCCTTCTCAGGGGGTCCACAGACCTGTATATATACTGTATACATATCACACATCATCATGATATCTGCCAGCCCCTCCAACCGCCATAAAGCCTCCACCCGGATTTTAATATTCAAATATTCGGGGAGGGGGTGAGGGGGGACTACCAACTCTCACGCTGTGATCAAGACAGCTTTTTAGCCCTGCATAAATTAGCATGGTCAGGGAAAGTGTTCAGGGGGGGGGGTATTCAGGAGGGACGGATCAACCTACTTGGCAGGTTGTTGCTTATCTATGTCTTGACACAGAACCATAGTAATGACAGTATATTGTCAGGGAAGACAGCAGGACATTTACAACAGACCTCACGCCTCAACTGGTCCATTGACTATTGGCGATTTGCTTGTATTAAACAACATTAAACTCACCAACATTGATCTGCTTGTATTAAACAACATGAACTTCACCAACATTGATTAGCCCTACATGTCTATGAATCCTACAGATTCGTAGACATACATCGATCCCATGACTTGCTCTAACATTTAACTGTGGGCGCTCTTTGCGTGCTAATCATTCAATGTGCACTCACCCATTAAATGATTCCAAAGACGTGTGGTCTCATATAGTCCTCTACTTTCATATCCATGTCAAAGTTGTGGCGCAAAACGTCTGCTTAGTCAAATATATCCACTTTTCACGACGTCCACACGCGCGACTGTCTCATCAAGCAAGGGGCCCGGAATGATCGATGGACAGATTCACGTAAACTTCCTGTCGATTGCCGCAAACATCATCACCACCTGCCAATTGTGTTCCCCAAACCTTTTGTGATGATGACGTTTGCAGCGATCAGGTGCAGCCGGTATAATGATCCCTTTGTCTGAAGGGAGAGATGTCTGTGTGCGTCTCGCGAAAAGTGGATATATTTGACTAAACAGACGTTTTCCGCCACAACTTTGACATGGATATGAAAGTAGAGGACTATATGAGACCACACGTCTTTGGAATCATTTAATGGGTGAGTGCACATTGAATGATTAGCACGCAAAGAGCGCCCACAGTTAAATGTTAGAGCAAGTCATGGGATCGATGTATGTCTACGAATCTGTAGGATTCATAGACATGTAGGGCTATAACATTGATCTGCTTGTATTAAACAACATGAACTTCACCAACATTGATCTGCTTGTATTAAACAACATTAAACTCACCAACATTGATCTGCTTGTATTAAACAACATTAAACTCACCAACATTGATCTGCTTGTATTAAACAACATTAAACTCACCAACATTGATCTGCTTGTATTAAACAACATTAAACTCACCAACATTGATCTGCTATTTGCTTGTATTAAATAACATTAAACTCACCAACCTTGATCTGCTTGTATTAAACAACATAAAACTGTATGGAAAGGTTGAATTATCCTCTTTCTATCTGCAAAGCATTTGTTTGATAAAAATCCACCATAGACAATGAGCTACTTTCTGTCAATAAATTCTCTGCAGGTGATTATTTTTCTAAGTACTGGAGTTTGGAAGCGCTCATCATTAGTCACTGAACGGCCCTGTGCACCACCTGTTTAGAATTTGCGAATAATTTAGGAGGCACCATCCCGACCCGTTAATGCAAACGAGTGCCTCCCAAGTCCTGCACTTTTATTTATTGATCAGAATGAAGTTATAAAACAAAAAGCCAATGCATTGCATAATAGAAAAATAAAACACCAACCTTTAAGTCAGAAGTCTTCATCAGCAGGTTAACTTTGTTCACAAACAAATCAGTTGTTTGTTTGAGCTTCAGAAAACGACCATCCAAACATTCCTCCTTAATTCCCACAACAACCGCAAAGTTCTTCTTCGGTCAAATTACTAGATCAGAGGTTCAACTTTGGTTCTGAAATATCTTATGTAATATCTCATAAAGGTTGTGTTTGTCAAACATCAACAAAAACAAACAATCCTCATAGAACCCAAGAGGTTTGCCGCATCACTTCCTGTTACTTTTATAACTTCCTGGAACCAGTGTTGCCAACTGCCAGTGTTGCCAACTGCCAGTGGTTTTCTACCATTTTCATACCAGGGCCCACTATTTATACAGCATTTGAGCCACGGAGGACCACCGTGATGAATACCGCCTGTGATGAATACCATTTTCTGTTACAGGACTTTTATTAGTCAAGTACAGTATAAAGCATCAATAATAACATCAGTTGTTGTTGAAGTTGCAACAGACACGCAGCATGCATAAAGCTAAAGGTCTGACTCAGAGAGTTTTCTGTTTTCAATGATGAAATGCTGTTTGGTTTAGTGGTGACACAGCTGTAGTTAGTTAGTAGCAGTAGTAGTGTTTCATCATCAACATCATTTTAAATTTAAGCACTTTAATTTGAAAATTTTTGTGTTGTTTTGCATGACATCGTGTTTGGTGGGGCAGTCTGGACATTTAGGGGCATTGCCCCCCCATGCCCATGCCTAGATCCGCCCCTGACAGACTCATGATGTGTCTCTCTCCCTCTAGGTGTCTGAGTCCAGTCCTGGGGTCCAGTCATCGTGCAGTAGCGGTCCATCGCCACTTGGCAGCGCCGCCACAAACCATGACAGTGGAGTAGAGACGTGGGAGGGGGTCCCCAGCGGCGGGGGGAGCAGCCTGGGGGACCTCAGCACCCTGGACGAGCTGGGGGACCACCTGGGGGACCATCTGGGTAGCGGTGGTGGTGGTGAGGGGTCCCTGGGTCTCCTGCACCTCCACAGCAGCAGCCAGGGGGTCCACAGCTGCTTGGACAGGTTGAAGAAGACAGAGAGGCTGAGGTCCTGCATGTGGGCCGGAGGAGGGCCCTTCACGGACCCCCCGCCAGACCCCCTGAGCCACGGACCCTCCAAGCTGCCCCCCATCCTGAGCGGAGGTGAGTTTAGGGGGTTTGACTGTGACAACGCTGGTTATAAATAGACGACTCCTATTCTTCTAGAATCACTTGTGGAAAAAGAACAGTCATTGGGTGCAATTGCCGATCGCTGTGGTGTAGCCAGGTATGGTGTAAGTCCTCTCATTGGCTGCATGGCAGCAAATCAGGTCTGGGGCCTTAAGGTAGGCCCGAAAGCCTATACCACCAGGCCTGGGCCTGGCCTTACCAAATAATTATCCATAATAATTAAAACCAGTCATCAAGAGCTTCAACTCATGATGAACAGCAGGGGAGTACAGTAACATTTTAATTGGGGGGTCAGATGATTTCTAGACCTTTTGACTTGCAGGTTTTAATTATTCTGGGTAATTATTTGGTAAGCTCAGTCCCAGGGCTGGTGGTAGGGTTTCGGCCTACCCCAAGGCCCCAGACCTGATTTGCTTTGCATGCAGCCAATGAGAAGACTTACACCATACCTGGCTACACCACAGTGATTGGGAATTGCACCCAATGTCAAATAGTACCAAATGGTAATGCTTTGTCCTGCAGACGGTCCAGTACTTTGTTGTTGTCGACAAATCATGTTTAAAAGGTCGCAGCTCGTAAATAGAAGGTTGTGACAGCAGTCGAGGTCGCCTCCTCCTAGAGCGTCAGGTAAATGCTTGTTTCTCTCTCTCTCTCAGGGTCTCTCCTGGATGCTCCAGACCTGGGTCTTGGCGGTCTTGGAGGTCTAGGAGGTCTGGGTGATAGTCCTGGTCTGTCCCCTCGTGGTGAGGCCCACCAGCAGTCCCCCAGTAGCCAGATGCCCACCCTGTTGGGTGTGACCCACCCCTACCACCCCCACGGTGACGCCCATCGTCGGGGCTCCAGCTCGTCCAGCTCCCTCAGCTCGGCGTACGCCAGCCGCCGCTCCTCAGGCGTGTCCCAGGGGGGCGTGTCTTCCTGTTGCTCCTCCCACCCCCTCCTGAGCTCCAGGGGCTCCCGGGTCTCCTCCTGCTACGACCCCATCTCCACTGACCTTTCCCGCAGGTCCAGCGAAGCGTCCAGCCACTGCGGCGGTGGCGCCGTCGGTTCGATGCTCAGCCTGACGCCGGCCCAGCACTACCGCCTCAGAGCCACGTACGCCGCTGCCACGGGGGGCGCCCCGCCCACACCGCTGCCGCCCCGGTCGCCCACCGGCCTCCTGGGGTCCCGGGGCACAACGACCGGACCTTCTTCCAGGAGTGACTACGCCTCCCGCACCGTCCTTCCGCCGTTTCCGCCTCGTCGCGGTATCGGTATTGGCGTCGGGGTCGCGGCTCCCGCCGGCATCCCTCGGCGGCGTGCCAGCGACCCGCTGCAGCCCCTAGCGGCCGCGGCGGCTCCGCGCATGATGCAGCGCTACAACAGCCTGGGGAGCGCTCAGTCACGCAGCTTCGCAACAACAACCGACTCACCCTAACCAACAACCGACTCACAACCTTCACCAAGCGTCGGAGCATCGCCGGCTCTTCTTCCCTCCTCAGCATCAGCGACCGTTGGACGGCTCCGCCCTCCATCTGCCCCGCCCCCCCAGCATCTCCGAGCACGTCGCCATGGAGACCAGCGTGACGGCCAAGCAGGAGGAGGAGGAGGAGCTGATGCTGCCCGACGATGTGCTGCAGTATCTCAGCACCGCGCCTCAGAACTTCCACCATCGCAGACGAACGCTGGGGTCTTCACCCCACGCGTCCTCCTCCGTCCCGTGGACCCAGGGGGGGTCCTCCTCGCCCTCGCCGGTCCGAGGGACCACCTCCCAGCAGCTGCAGGTCCGAGGGAACCTGGCCGTCGTCCAGCACCAGCAAAACCACGACTCCTTCTTCGGCTCGACTGGGATCAGATCACGACAGTTGGCCGACGTCACAGACTTTTGCACGGATTCCGCGCCAAGGTTTCACTGTCAGAACGAACATGCCACGAACGCCACAGAACCAGCCAGGTCGCGGTACCGAGTGTTTGAGGGCCGAGAAGTCCGCGACGGCAGCTATGATAGAAACGGTAACGTCGTCTGCAAACAGGAGTGCGTTCCGATGGACGTCACACATTGCGGCGGTCCTCTGAGTGTGGGTGGTCTGCTGCCACCGGCGCTGGTTCGGGTCAAACTGGAGGAGGAGGAAGAAGAATGCGACGGATCATACGCAGCAGTGACCTCGCCTCAGCAGTGTCCCATCGTGCAAAAGCACCTTGTGCAACCGAGACCGCCGGCCGTGCCCAGGACGGGGATGTTGACCACCACGAGTCGACACCCCCATCTGGGGCCGGTCGGTGTCGCCCCAACAATGATGCTGCAGCAGCAGAGACTGTCGGGACTGGTCCATGCCAACGATCCGCCAATAACCTCTCACCAAGAACAACAACAACCCGACTGTGACCACGACAACGCCTTGTACTACACAGGGCAGATCCAGGTCTTCCAGCCCACCGTGGACCGGCACAGCATCGAGGTCCCGCTGGAGGCGACGGATCGTCCCCTCGCCGACGGGGACTTGGATGAGGACGGCTGCAGCACCGCGGCAGACCACCATCTCCACCACCAGACCACCCAGATAGACTTCCACCTCATGCTCCAGAACGACGACGACGACGGAGACCACTCCAGCCTGATGTCTGGGACTCTGAGCCCAGGACTCCTCCCCCTGAGGGGGGAGGAGGAGGAGGAGGGGGAGGGGGCAGAGCAGCAGCAGTGGTCGTCCCGGAACTCGTCCCGCCTCACCACGCCCCGGAACTCTGTCACGCTGCAGCAGCAGCAGCAGCCATCCGCTGGGGCCATGGGGAACAGCAACATGGCCATCGGGGACATGAGCTCCCTGCTGAGTGCTCTGGCCGAGGAGAGCAAGATGCTCAACCTGGTGGCGTAGTTTAGACACCGAGCGCAGCGCCATGCCGAGGAGCCGTGCTGACTGCAGCGCCATGCTGAGTGCAGCTCAGTGCAGCGCCACACTGAGTGCAGCACCACACCAAGGCGCCACGCCAAAGTCGGCGCTGACAGCTTTCGACAAGACGGACGCTGTTTCGAATCGCCGTCGCCGTTTTTTTGACGCCTGGCTGGCAAAGCACTTGACTTGCTGACATTGAAACTGAGATTAAAACAGTCACAAACATACAAACCAGACACAGATGTACTGTATGTGTGGGGGAAAAAAAGTCAAGTCATCTGTGTCGACAAGACAGACGTTTGTTGAAAAAAATGTCCGGTCCGGTTCGTGGCCGATTGGATTTTGACGCCTGTCAACGAAACAGTTGACATCGAAGCAAGAGATTAAACAGTTGCAAAAAATTACAGCTCTGACACGGCCGAATGTGTGCCAAAAAACATGAACAAACACTAAGCACACACACGCTATGTTCACGTTCACTATACCTGTACAGTCTCAAGTATTTAAGATGGCAATTTTCTAATCGTTTTTTGAAAAGCCATATTTTTTTGCTAGTGTATATACAATACAAACGACAGCACATTGTTTTGTTCTGTATATGATTGTTGTACAGACCTGCAGTGAACATAAACATGAATCAGTTTACCAAGTGCCTGAGTCTTGCCTAGGGCTCCAAATTGCTTAGGAACACCACTGGCCCAGACGTAACATTACGCACCACGGACGTAAATATGACACGACGAAATGTGCAAAACGTTGAACCAGGTCCACCCGTTTATATGCATACATGTTTTGGAATGTAAACTGGTAATCACCATCGCCTAGTTGTTGTTTAGAGATTCTACACCCTACGCTTAAAGGAGAATCCCAGCGCAGAAAGCCTTCTTACCTTTGTTTGCACTTAAAAAGTGTTTTATATTATATTGTACTCCTGTACTACTGGTCTCCTGTGTCAGTTTGTTTATTATTATCCCTCTCCATTGGCTCCCATTAAAAACAATCATTTCAGCGCGCTGTTTCTCCATTACATCCATTCTGTGGTGTCTGGCCATAACGTGCAGCCTATATTCAGATGGCTGCTGCTCCATAATGTCACATTCGGTGCTGTTGGCATAATAACATCCTGTGTCGTAAACCAGGAAGGTTAATGTGGCGCTTAGCACAGCGGCCACCAGAGGCCGCCAAAGAGCACAGAAGGAGTTAAAACGACTGCAAATAAAATGGCTTCTTGTGGCAAGGATTCTCCTTTAATCCGTTTCATTCTGACATTGTAGATTCTACAAAACATTCGCCCTGAAAGAACATATACTGAAGGATTTGTGCTGAATTCTCACATTCTCCCCAAAAATAGCAGGCGTTCGCGGCTCATAGCACGCCGCCGCGAACGCCTGCTATTTTTCAATGAAAGTTAAAACACCACAAGTACGGCACAGAATGGTGTAAGAAAAGTACTTGAGCACGACATTGTGCATCACATCCGCTCGTTTGACTGTCCATTTCTGACCGCAGAAGACAGAGCAACTGACGAGCGATTCAACGGACGGCCCTGTTTTTTTTTTTTTTCTTTCTGGAATTAATCATCAGATCAAATCCTCGTACACAGGGAGACATTATTGTCCCCGTCAGCCTGTCTCAGGCCCTGATTAATCCTGACATCTTGGTGTCAAACGCTTTCGAGGTTGTGAGTGGAATTATGACATCAGAACCATGACAGGACAAACGCCTCGTTGTTTTTCTGCGGCAGCGAGAAGCTTGGAAGGTCAAAGACAACGAGACAGAACACCCTGAACCCTGTTTGTACATCATGATAGGGGTTTTCAACCTTTTTGATCCCACGGCCCACTATTTATTCAACATGTGAGCCATGGACCACCACCGTTTGTTTGACCCCAAAAATAAAGATTTCTTTTTGCTTTTGTCCACAATCCCAGGCTGGATTTGGGGAATCCAAACAGTCCAACATACAGATCAAAATGACCATTAATCTTCTACATACTCTAGTTGGGTAGACTTGGGCTAATTAACATGATGAATGTTTTAATGCGGGTCCATTTGGTTTTATCTTAACGCTCTCAAAGAGTTATATCTGGTTAACCAACTTTCCATCATTTAGCCTGGGACCACCTGGAACTCTCTCAAGGACCACTGGTTGAAAACCCTGTTTGTTTGTACACGATAATGTAGTCAGAGCTGTTGTTGCTGTTGTTGTATACATGCTGGTCATATGTAAATATTATTTGTACATTTTCTTCCTTTTTTAAATGAAACAAAAAATACACAATATCGACAATGGTTTGTTTTACAGAAATGCTGCCTTGGTGTGCTTGTCTTTTCTATGGAGTGGTTTGAAATGGCTCATTTACATTCCAATTGAATTTCCAACCAGGAAGGACAAAGGTTGGAAAACAGGTTTTTAGTTCTTGAGGAATAGTGGAGGAGGAGGGTGACGACGGTCCACAGGACCCGCAATGACCCGTCATGGAAGGTATAATCGCCTCTAAATTCATATTTAGAAATTACAGATGAAAAGAAAACACACGCAACACACACACACACACGCACACACACACACACATACGCACGCACGCACGCACACACGCACGCACGCACGCACGCACACACAGACACACACACACACACACACACACACACACACACACACACACACACACACACACACACACACACACACATCATCATCATCATCATCATCCTGTTCGTTGTCTAGTGGATATTGTGTTGATTGGTTGAATTATTTAAAAGCTCAACTTTCCTCTTTGAAGTGACGCGGCGCCGCGGTGAAGCGTCAGCCATGCAGCCGACGGTGCACTTTACCTCTGCTCTTATTGCTCTGCTGTTAGACATGACAGGATCTTAACCATGTTCTACAGGCTATGAAATAATAATGACACACACAACCAACACACTGACCCCGCCTTACCCCAAACACATCCCCAAACGGCGCCTCCAGGCTTGAAGCTGTTGGCCCTGGTGGTCAAGTTTGGTACTGCAGGCGGGTGGAATTCATGGACTAGCGCCCCGAGAGCATGCACGCTGGTTTGCTTTGTGAACGCGGACAGGGCAGTTTGTATATAAGTTGTTTTCTGGATGAACCACCGGTCCTCACGTATTATACTACCTTTCAAAACATAACGGATGTATTATAAGACAGATAAGTTCACCACAAACCCACATTTGGACACCAAATTTTAGTGGTCAAATGCGGAAAGAGACGCTACTTCCGGCGGTCTTCCGGGTGCTTCAAAACGCCACTGAGCAACTTGTATTGAAATGAGCGGCAAGGGGGCGGGGCTATCGCTCTGGTTACGACGCTATATTTTATTACTCTATGACCCCAAACCACAGGAAGATACAACGTAAAGTAAATTATCACTTGGAAACTGACACTGAAACTGAACTGTAAAAATAGACACAGAGAAAGAGAGAGAATCTTACAGAGGCATTTTTTAGTCTGTACAAACACTGTGTTTGTAAACAGATTTGTTTAAAAACAGAATCTAACTCCACCTCGCCTCCACTCTATTGGCTCATTATGAATCTGCTGGAGACTGCTGCTGTGCTGTGATTGGCTAAAACGCTGCCTCACCCCCACACAACCCCGTCCCCTTCCCCTTACAAATTAGCACCGCCTTTCCTGAGCCGAATGTTACCAAATGTTGTAATTTTCATGATTTGTTGACAACAACCAAGTTCTGGACCGTCTGCAGGACGAAGCAAGTGTCTGTCTGCAGGGAAACAGCTGCAGCATCAGAGGGGGAAAAGGCAAAAAATATACTGTAGATCTATTCTGGCTAAAAAGTCGCTTTAAGTGAAGTGAGGCCTGTAGCCGCGACACACCACAGCGGGTCGTTGCTGTACTTCAATATTGGCACCGACAGTTTGACAACCAGAGGAGCTACCGGTCGAGAGAGAAAGAGAGAGAGAGAGAGAGAGAGAGAGAGAGAGAGAGAGAGAGAGAGAGAGAGAGAGAGAGAGAGAGAGAGAGGGGAGGTCTGTCCGGGGGTTCGAGGCGGGAAGGGGGAGGAGGAACAAATGATTTTATAGTCTAGGAAGGAGGACAGAATTCATCAGAGGATTCATATGGTTTGATCTGAGCTCTTACTGATTGCTTTTGCCACTGGAATTCCTTTATTCTCTCTGAGATGTGAGAACAGCCTGCGGCCATGAAGATCAACACCCCCCGCCCCAAACGCCCCAACACCCCCCCAGGGCCCCCCAGGGCCCCCCTGAAACCACCACAGAGGAGAGCAGGGGCGGATCTATAGGCATGGGCATGCGGGTGGGGGGCAATGCCTCCCTAAATGCCCGTGCCTGCCCCTGCACCAAACACGATGTCATGCAAAAAACCCCAAGATATTTCAAATGAAAGTGCCTGTATTTAAAATGATGTGAAACACTACTACTGCTACTAACTAACTACAGTTGTGTCACCACTAAACCAACAGCATTTGATAATAATTAGAAAACTCTCTGAGTCAGACCTTTAGCTTTATGCATGCTGTTTATGCATGCTGTCTGTTGCAACTTCAACACCAATGTTATTATTGATGCTTTACTTCAGTGATGGGCAGTAGCTTGTTACAAGTAGCTAAGCTACATAGCTTAACTACATTTTCCCCATAACTTGTAGTGTAACTTACTACATTTGTTCTGGGAATAGCTTGTAGTGAAGCTACACTACTTGTTTCGAGTAGCTTGTAGTGAAGCTACACTACTTGTTTCGAGTAGCTTGTAGGGAAGCTACACTACTTGTTTCGAGTAACAAGGATTGTAGCTTACTACATTTTCCCACACACATTTTCAAATTCCACCCATTTTTAATGGGTAGAAAACCTCTAATATACATCCCAAAACCTAAACATGCCACCATCCCAGGTTCAAACCCTCCGCTAAATTATCATTATGATTTTTACCCATATTATTTTATTATTATGATTATTATTTAGAAAGTTGTACATTAAGTTGAGATATATATTTATATTATGTAGTGTTGATGTAGCAAGCTACATCAAGCTACTTTTGTCGTGTAGCTTGTAGTGTTGCTTGCTACAATTTTCTGGCGATAGCTTGTAGTGTAGCTTAGCTACATTTTTCCGAGAGTAGCAAGTAGTGTAGCTTACTACATTTTCCCAGTAACTTGCCCATCACTGCTTTACTTGACTAATACAAGTCCTGTAACTGCAAATGGTATGGGTGCGACTTCATTGCCTGTGTCGCTTCGTGCCACAGGCGATGAAGTGGCCCCCATAGCATTTTCTCCTGCCCCCCCAATTGGGAAATGTTACATCCGCCCCTGGAGGAGAGGAGGGGATAAGGAGACTGGCTGCTTTAGAGAGAAGTTTGTCTTCTACGACAGTGCGTACATGGTTTTCACCCTTTTTCATACCAGGGCCCACTATTTATTCTGCATTTTAGCCACGGAGAACCACCATTTAATGTTGAGTTTAATCTCTCGGACTCAAAACTAAGGATTTTCATTTTTTTGTCCACAATTTAGGAGAAATAACTGGCAAAACGTTGGTCAAAATAACAATTCTTATACATTTTCTAATCATGTAGAGTAGGGTGTCAAACTCATTTGGGGTGGGGCCGCATTGGACTTAATGTGACTTCATGGGGCCGGAGGCACCGCGGTGCCACTCACGCCGCGGTGCCACTCATGCCGCGGTGGCCAGTCATAGACCAGTCACAGACTGCAAGCATGCACACACATGTTTACGTACACAGCCGTAACTTCTACGCTACAGTATATCACACAATCAAGGTTATTATTAAGAGTAGCTATTAATAGTTATTAATGACTTTCATTATTGGTTTTATACTTGTAGCCTAGATTAAGACATTTGCTATGGGAGATGCTATTTTTATTTACAGTGCGCCAATAAACCAGTCAAAAATACAAAAAATAAATTTCAAATAGTGTCTTAGCTGAAATTTGGAAATGGCTACACAACCCATGGAATTATGCAGACCTGCTTTTTATTGAGGTGATGGATCATAGAACATTAAAAAATAATGATGAATAACAAAACTAATGCTTCTAAAATACAGTATATTTTTTAAACTCTGAATTGGATTATTATTATTACCCGTATTTATATTTAAATAGCCAAGCTGTTATCTGAATGATCTCTCAGTTATAGACCCTTATACTGGTGAAGTATCCTGACTCCGCCAGATGGGGCAGCAGAGAGAGGAGGAGGAATACGCCTCTCTCTGCTGCCCCATCTGGCGAGTCAGGTTACTGCTGAGGTATAGTTCTCACTTTGCAGCACCAATACACCCCCCCCCCTCCCCTCCCCCCTCCACTCTCTGCGAGTCAACATTCCAACCAATTAAGCACTCCCAGCTGTGAAGCTACCGGACTAGTGCTCAGAGAAGAGAACTCAGAAGCATTTCTTTAAACGACCATAACTTTTGATAAGAACGTGCTAGAGACTTACTTTTTTTTTTATAGACTCAGACATTTTTGCTCTACAAGCCTGGGGCCGATTAAATCATTACGCGGGCCGCATCCGGCCCGCGGGCCGTATGTTTGACATCAGTGATGTAGAGTCTTAGATAGATGATAGATGGTTTCATTTTACGCTCTCAAGAGTTACAGATCTATAAGGGTCCATTTGGTTACCAACTGTCCATCATTTAGCTTGGGGACCACCTGGAGTGTAAACATGAAACGAAATGGACGCTTGCCAGCCAGGCTACCCCAGGGGCGGAATGGTGCATATTTTCCCACCGGGACAATTTTGCCTTTGCCAGGCTGGGACTGGACTGCCTTGGACTTTTCTCAAATTAAATAAATACAATAATATTAATAAATCAAATAATAAATAAATAAAATTGGCCTGGCCTGATTGGTGTAGGACACCTTTTCTTTTTTGAGGGATAGAAACACTAGTTTGCCTGGCCTGGGCCTTGCACTTGGCCTGCCCTGGACTTTAAAAAATAATAATAATAATAATAATAATAAAAAATAAAAATAAATAAATAAATAAATAAATAAATAAAGCCCTGTCCAGGCCACCGGGAAAACTCCCTGTACTCCAGATGGCCAATCCGCCCCTGGCCCACCCTATTAGGGCTGGCTAAATCCTCCCCTTGTATACCCCCTCCTCTCTCTCTCTCTCTCTCTCTCTCTCTCTCTCTCTCTCTCTCTCTCTCTCTCCCTCTCTCTCTCTCTCCTCTCTCTCTCTCTCTCTCTCTCTCTTCCTCTCTCTCTCCTCTCTCTCTCTCTCCTCTCTCTTCTCTCTCACTCTCTCTCTCTCTCTCTCTCGTCTCTCTCTCTGTCTCTGTCTCTCTCTCTCTCTCTCTCTCTCCTCTCTCTCCTCTCTCTCTCTCTCTCTCTCTCTCTCTCTCTCTCTCTCTCTCTCTCCCCTACTTAACAGTGTCATCGCCAGTGATGGATCAGTGGTGTGCAGGGTGTTGATAGGTCATCCATTTCTATTAGAATAATATCATGGAAATAACTCCCACAGAATTCGGATACGCCTCCCCCTCCCCTCCCCTCCCCACAGCCCCGGACCGACGGATGCATCCCCCCGCCCCCCCTCTCCCCCTCTCTCTCAGGGTAAATTAATTTATGAGTCAATTTGATGTGCATACAGAGACGCGCTGTAGTCAAGCTGCTGCTGCTGTGTGTCAGGGGCAGATCTAGGCATGGGCATGGGGGGGCAATGCCCCCTAAATGTATGCCCAGACTGTCCCTGCACAGCTGCACCAAACATGCTGGCATGCAAAACAACCCAAGATATTTCAAATTTGTAAAAGTACGAGGCGTGGGTTCGTATCCCACTTCTGACACCATGTAAAAGTAGTCCAGTAGTAGTCCAGTAGTGTATCGTAGGAGAAGAATCAGACGGGTTTAACAAACTGCCGGTTTATTATTAGGCTCTTCACGTGCGGGGAGAAACACAACCTCTGGTGATGTTACAACAATAATAGTGTCCATCTAAAATGGTACCTGTAGCGCACCGTAACTACGGTGGCTTGTGTGGATAAACATAACCATTTAGTCAAATGATCTACAAAATTAAAATGCTTATTTTTAGAATGATGTGAAACACTAGCCTACTACTGCTACTGACTACTAACTACAGCTGTGTCACCACTAAACCAACAGCATTTCATCATTGAAAACAGAAAACTCTCTGAGTCAGACCTTTAGCTTTATGCATGCTGCGTGTCTGTTGCAACTTCAACAACAACTGATGTTATTATTACAGAAACTCGGTTTCTGATCCCTCAATGTCGCCACGCTGACACTAGGTGGCTCTGCTGATGAGGAGCAGAGTCTTACAAACAGGCAGAGTTACGCCAACTCCGTTCACTTCATGGGGCCAGTCCATCTACATAGACTTCTGTTGGATAGTGACATGAATAGTGACAGCCGGAAGTTACTGAATGCATTGGAGTCTATCGGCTCGCGCGAGTACAAGAAAACCACGTGACCGGACTATTTTCTGTCCTCTCAATGTCGCAACTCTGACATTCTGTATTGTTTCCAGCGCGCAGAAACGCCCACATATGAAATTGTTTGTTTAGTGTGTGTGTGTGTGTGTGTGTCCTCGTTTGGGCTTTTGTGGTTCTTCGGACGGTAGAGTTTATTTAACAACATGAAGTGGATTTATCATTGAGGAGATGAATAGAAGTCTCGGACTTGAAGTTCATCAGGAGCAGGTAACAAAATGTAAACATGCAGACCCTGTAAGTGTCCTGTGCTGTTGTTGTGTGTTGTTGTTGTAGCCTGGATCAGGGGTTTTCAACAGGTGGTCACCATGCAGTGGTCCCTGAGAGGATTCCAGGTGGTCCCAGCTAAATAGAAAGTTGGTTAGACAGATAAATAAATAAATGTAAATAAATGTTTCATGTTTACACTCTCAAGAGTTAAAACATTCATATGCGAATTAGCCCAAGTCTACACAACTAGAGAATGTAGAAGATTAATGGTCATTTTGGGCCTGTTTTTGGGCCTGTGGGGCTAAAATGTCATCAAATGGTGATCCTTTGTGGCTTGAATGCTGAATAAATAGTGGGCCCTGGTATGAAAAAGGTTGAAAACCTGTGTGTGTGTGTGTGTGTGTGTGTGTGTGTGTGTGTGTGTGTGTGTGTGCGTGCGTGCGTGCGTCATGGAAAATAAATTAAACATTATTTAAAGGACCATGTCTCCACTTTTCAAGGTATATTCATATAATAGATCCTCACTAATGTGCATGATAAAATACCACTCATTTTTTTCTACTCAGTCTGTGTCTCACAGCAGGAGGGCTGTGGACAGTTCAGAAACTTCTTCCAATGACATCATCAATGGTGGAATCCAAGCTGATAGAAAGTGCAGGCTTAATTTTCTATTCCTGAAAGGTCACAATGCAAAAATGGCAGCCGTCGTTCTCCCGATAATACAAATAGATTTTTTTTTCAAAAATACAAAATAGTTCAAAAATAGTGTATATCATGTACATTAGTGAGGACCTATTATATGAAGATCTATTGAAAAGTGTTTTCTTTTTTATTCATCATGGCGGCCCAGTCTACGGTCCGGGGACCACCATGGTCCTTGAGAGGGTTCCAGTCAGGTGGTCCCCAGGCTAAATGGAAAGTTGGTTAGCCAGATGTAACTCTTTGAGAGCATAAACATGAGACCAAATGGACCCTTGCAGGTCCATTTGATGACATAAAATGTCATCAGCATTTGAGCCTCTTTGGCTCAAATGCTGAATAAATAGTCACTGGTATGAAAAAAGGTTGAAAACCACTGGTCTGGATACATGGTAGATAATTATTGTCAAAAATCTACATTACATATTTTCATGAATGTACACAATTTAGAGAATGTAGAAGAAACAACATTCTCTAAATGGAAACAAAAGCACATAAAATCACATGAAATCTTTAGTTGTTGCAGACCCCAAAACTACCTCAAAATCAAACGGTGTTCTGTGGCTAAAATGCAGGATAAAAATGGCATCAAAATGGTTGAAAACCACTGATTTATAAGAATTATATTTGCCATACAACGTCGATATAAGATCCATAGTATTTTTTTCTTGTCTAAGGGCTCCATTTTCGTTACCGCTAAACCCCTTATCCCTTAACTTCTTTGCCTTTCTAAACTATTTAAAAAAAACATTTTTCAGTAGTTCAAATGCCCAGTCTAAGCTCACAACGTGTTAATAGATTGAAATATTCCAAAAAGTTTTTCAAAATAGTAAAAACAAAATAAGGGAGTTGGGATAAAGGGTTTAGCATGTAACGAAAAAGGAGCCCTAAGTGTCCAAAAAAAAGTACCAATGTTCCATATGGGATCATTACTACACCAAAAACTAGCCGTTAACTTTTTTTCTTTTCTTTTTTTATTCATCATGGTGGCCCCTGATAGTAACGACTCAATCTCTCAGTGAATGAATAACTCATGACGGGTTCCAGCGCTCCTCATTTCAATAAGGACCACCTCCCCGCCGCCGGGACAGGAGAGGACAGGGGGGGCCCAGGGACCCCCCCGACGCAGTGTCAATGTCGGTGTCAGCCTGCTTAATATTAACCAGAATGTGATGAATAAATCTGCAGACATCTCTATCCGTCTCTGTGAGTGGACAGAGGTCACAGTTATTAAAACATAACCATTCATATTTATCACAGGGCAGTCAGGAGCGTTACGCAACGGGAAGAACGGCAGCGGGAAGTTCATTCCATAGATTTGGGGCCAGCAGAAAAGAAAAATCT
Source organism: Benthosema pterotum (assembly GCA_039105355.1). Lineage (NCBI taxonomy): Eukaryota > Metazoa > Chordata > Actinopteri > Myctophiformes > Myctophidae > Benthosema > Benthosema pterotum. The sequence continues at coordinate 20,427,627 of CM076988.1, forward strand.
GATCTCCAAGCTCCAAAATGTATCTCACTGTGACACGTTTTGAGCTAGTAGATGTGGCTATTTTTGTTACAATAGTAATATGCAATGTGGCCTTAATTGGAGTGAGTGTGGAACTATAGCGGTCCCTCTGGAGTGAGTGTGGAACTATAGCGGTCCTCTGGAGTGAGTGTGGAACTATAGCGGTCCTCTGGAGTGAGTGTGGAACTATAGCGGCCCTCTGGAGTGAGTGTGGAACTATAGCGGTCCTCTGGAGTGAGTGTGGAACTATAGCGGTCCTCTGGAGTGAGTGTGGAACTATAGCGGTCCTCTGGAGTGATTGTGGAACTATAGCAGACCTCAGTGATTGTGGAACTATAGCAGACCTCAGTGATTGTGGAACTATAGCAGTGAGTGTGGAACTATAGCAGTGAGTGTGGAACTATAGCAGTGAGTGTGGAACTATAGCAGACCTCAGTGAGTGTGGAACTATAGCAGTGAGTGTGGAACTATAGCAGTGAGTGTGGAACTATAGCAGTGAGTGTGGAACTATAGCAGTGAGTGTGGAACTATAGCAGTGAGTGTGGAACTACAGGTATAGCAGTGAGTGTGGAACTATAGCAGTGAGTGTGGAACTATAGCAGTGAGTGTGGAACTATAGCAGTGAGTGTGGATATTGCGGTCCTCTGCGTCGCCCACCCCTGAATTAAACTATTCAAACAATCAATCATTCAAACCTACAGCAGGTTGGCAGTTTGTGCACAACATTCCTGACAACGTTATGTGTGTATGTGCGTGCGCACGTGTGTGCGTGCGTGCGTGTGTGTGTAGGGGGCTGTTGGCTGGCCAATCACTGGCTAGAGGCTGTGGGTGTCATGAACTAATCGGACATGCATATTCATGACATGTTCCTATGCAAAATAACAGCTGTTTCCCAATAACCTAACAATAACCTGAACCATCTGTTTGAGGGACTCTGTGATTTTAGGAACTCTTTGTAGGGGATAAAAAAACACATGAGGAGATATTAAAAAAACAATGGCTGTAGCGGTTATCTGCAATACATCATGTTAGAGTTGGAGGCGTTTTTCTACAACCATTTAGCGCTAATCACACAGAACCATTCCTGTAGACAACAGGACAGGTGTAGGGTGTTTTTTTAGTAGTTCAATAGAAGCTCTTTCACCATCTTCATGTTTTTTTTTTCAGACCTCCATATCTAGGAAACACAGAATGGGGGGGGGGGGGGGGGGGGGTATATTAACATTTATTACATGGCTTGAATGAATGCTCCAATCAGAAGCCAGCGTTCTGGTCATGTGAGCGGTCACATAATACACTATAATCACCGCTCCGTGCTATATTTGACCGCTGCATAAACAAGTTCCCCAAAGTGCAAACAGCTGTGTTCATATCAATCCGCGCTGCGCTTCTGCATTTAGTTCCAGCACGCCGTTAGCGGGTCCATTTGGTTAGCTATGTATTTGGTTGTTTACATGCCGTTGCCGTCACCCTCTCAAGGACCACTGGTGGTCCTCGGACCACTGGTTGAAAACCACTGACGTAAGCCATGTAATAAGCGGGATAACACCCTTCGAACCGGTGATTTTATTTCCTAACTAACTGACCTTGGCTGCGCCTCGGTCAGTTAATAGGAAACAAATCAGCGGTTTGTCGGGTGTTATCCCTTATATATTAAGGTATCTAAGGTATATTAATGACAGTAAAGTGGGTGGAATTCCCTTTTAAATAATACTGTATAAAAGTAAGTGCACCGCTTCGTGGGGAGGGGAGGGGCTGGGCTGCCCTGGGGTCCCAGGGTGGAGGGGGGGTGGGAGGGTGTAGTGGTAGTGGGGGGTCAGGGCCTGTCACCTCCAGGTCCGGCCACTCGGGGGGGCTGTGGTTCCACAGGGGAGCCCAGACGACCCCCCCAGCCTCATTAAGACATCCGTTAGCACAACCCCTACCTGATCTCTGTCTGTCTGTCTGTCTGTCTGTCTGTCTGTCTGTCTGTCTGTCTGTCTGTCTCTCTCTCTCTGTCTCTCTCTCTCTCTCTCTCTCTCTCTTTCTCTCTCTCTCTCTGTCTCTCTATCTGTCTCTCTCTATCTGTCCAAACTTTTTTTTTCATGTATACATTTATTTGCTATTAGTGGATCAGCAATAGAGCTGAGCAGTCCCGCCCCCTTCGTGACCTCGCCCCTGTTCCAGAAACGGATTTGACTAAAGTCCAAGAAGTTTCAATCATACAGAAGTTGTTCATAAATTAACATAAAGCCACTTGTCTTTTGGTTATACTTTTTAAATCTAGATTTCATCATTTGACATAATTGTCATTATATTTAGTTGTATACCAAACTGAACTGTGGGCAGACAAACCAGATTTTTTGGGGGGGGGAGGTAAAACTACAAAAAAAGAAAATTGTGTATTTTAAAAATGTTTTTATTAGATTTTCCTCCCTCCAACAGAGAATAGGGTGGTTCTTATTGAACCAAAATGATGGATGAAGTGCAAACCTCACTTTTCTTTATCTTAATGAACATTCAAGTAGAAATCTTTCATATTTTCCCTTTCTCTTATTGGAGTCTTGGACTACCTTTCCTTAGTAAACATCAAAACACATTGTATTTTCTTTCTTATTTAACAGAACACTTTTTACAGTAATATAGGCTGTGAGCCAGTGTGACACAGTTCTACTGTAAATGTGCTCGGATTTTCTATTTTTAATATATTTATATTGTCGAAATTCTGAAATCTCGATTTCGATTCAATTTGCGATTAATTGTGAAACCCTCGTAGAGCGTGTCCATGTGGACATCTTCTTACTGGTCGTACAGGAGGGTTTTCCAAATCACCACTCCTTTAATATAAAGCTCTAGACCAGTGGTTTTCAACCTTTTTGACACCAGGGCCCATGCACCATTTGATGACATTTTAGCCCCACAGACCCCAAAACTAAAGATTTATTTTGATTTTGTCCACAATTCCAGGCTGGATTTGGGAAACCAAACAGTCCAACATACAGATCAAAATGACCATTAATCTTCTACATTCTCTAGTTGTGTAGACTTGGGATAATTCATATGATGAATATTTTAACTCTTGAGAGCGTAAACATGAAACCAAATGGACCCGCAAGGGTCCATTTGGTTCATTTTACGCTCTCAAAGAGTTACATCTGTTTAACCAAATTTACACCATTCTGGGGGCCACCTGGGACCCTCTCAAGGACCACTGGTGGTCCCCGGACCACTGGTTGAAAACCACTGCTCTAGACCCAACTATATGCAGGTCTGGTGATTACAGGGTAATTAATTAAACCAGCGGATGTGGCGACAAGTGTGTTAAATGGACTAATCTGGGACCAGACTGATAAACTGAGATTACCGTTAATGAAACCGATAATCATCTCAGATACTGATAAATATACACTAACATGCAAATGTTTATTGATAGTCTGAGGTGTGCTGTGCTGGTTTATAGTACGTGGTTTTCAACCTTTTTCATATCGGGGACCACTATTTATTCAGCATTTTAGCCACGGACCACTTTTGATGTTCGGTTTAATCTCTCTGACCCAAAACTAAAGGATTTTCAATGTTGTGTTCACAATTTCGGAGAGATAAACTGGCAAAACGTTGGTCAGAATAACAATGTTCTAATTGCGTAGATTCTTGACAATTAAGTCATTTAGAAAATCAAGTAATTAAAATATAATGTAACTCTTGAGAGCGTAAAAAATGAAACCAAATGGACCTCTCTTGATCCTTCTTGGTCGTGGTCTTTACTTGGCCTCGGCCTTGATGCTTCTAGGTCTTGTTTTTGACTCCTCTAGGTGCTAGTCTCGTCTAGCCTGGTCTAACCTCAAATGCAGACTAAACTGAGCCTGGGTGTCGAGGCTAAGTCTCGTCTTGATCTCGTCTTGACCAAGTCCATGGTTATCTCGGTCTCGTTTTAGTCTCGATCCCCCTAGTTCTTGGTCTTGTCTTGGTTCTGATTTAAGTGGTCTTGACTAGTGAATCTTGCACAATGCCCGGTGCTGGAAAGACATTCTGATGCAGAGCGTGGATGTGGAGTTCTCAAACTCTGCCCGAACCTGACCAGGACCAAACCCGAACAGGCCCGACCCGACATTTAGGGCCTGAAATCTATGGTAAACAGTAAAAAAATATATATTGAATTATTTTATTATAGTAAGAATAATAGTTATTTTCTGTATTTACCTATTATGAAGATGGTGCTGATTACCATTTAATTTAGTTTAGCTTACCTGAAGGACCACCAGTGGTCCTTGAGAGGGTTCCAGGTGGTCCCCAGAATGGTGTAAAGTTGGTTAACCAGATGTAACTCTTTGAGAGCGTAAACATGAAACCAATGGACCCTTGCGGCTCCATTTGGTTTCATTTTAACACTCTCAAGAGTTAAAATATTCATCATGTGAATTATCCCAAGTCTACACAACTAGAGAATGTAGAAGATTAATTTAGTTTAAGGCCGGGTAGTGCCTAAAATCTATTCCATTCTATTCCAGGGCTGGGCCTCGGGCCTGAACAGTTAGGGCCCAGTTAGGGTTGGATGGTCGGTTGGATGGTTGGATGGTTGGATGGTCGGTCGGTGGGATGGTTGCTGGGTGTGGTAGACAGACGGACAGCCGCCTGTCACCGCTCTAATCATTACAAGGATGATGGATGGTGTTTTGTGTGGCGGCTCTGCGATGGAACGCAACTCCATCCTCACTGTAATGAAAAGGACCGAGTCAACTCCGCGGACAACGTTATTAAATTATCAGGGCATAATTTGCATTAATGCCCAGGCGCTTCTTGTGTGTGTGTGTGTGTGTGTGTGTGTGTGTGTGTGTGTGTGTGTGTGTGTGTGTGTGTGTGTGTGTGTGTGTGTGTGTGTGTGTGTGTGTGTGTGTGTGTGTGTGTGTGTGTGTGTGTGACAGCTCTATCCCAGGGGCGGATGTAGCATTTCCCATTTGGGGGGGCAGGTGAAAATGGTATTGGTGCACCCATACCATTGTAAGTTACAGGACTTTTATTAGTCAAGTAAAGCATCAATAATAACAGTCAGTTGTTGTTGAAGTTGCAACAGACACACAGCATGCATAAAGCTAAAGGTCTGACTCAGAGAGTTTTCAATTTAATGATGCTAAATATAAGCAATTTAATTTGATATATATATATATTATATATATATATATATATATATATATATATTATATATATATATATATATATATATATATATATATATATATATATATATATATATATATATATATATATATATATATATATATATGGGGGGGATTACCCCCCCCCCCATGCCTAGATCCGCCCCTGCTCTGTCCTATTAGTGGATGGTTCCACCTTGAATCCTCCTATAATTCCGTCTCCATCATAATCTCCTCATTCCCATCAGAAGGACAGATTAGCTTGTCAGTGACAGTGACAGAATGACGCCTGTGCTTTAGCTTAGTCTATACCAGTGGTTTTCAACCTATTTCGTACCAGGGCCCACTACTTATTCAGAATTTGAGCCACGGAGGACCGCCATTTGATGACATTTTTGCCCCACAGACCCCAAAACTAAAGAATTGCTTTTGTCCACAATTCCATCCAGGCTGGATTTGGGAAACAAAACAGTCCAACAGATCAAAATGACCATTAATCTTCTACATTCTCTAGTTGTGTAGACTTGGACTGATTCACATGATGAATATTTTAACTCTTGAGAGCGTAAACATGAAACCAAATGGACCTGCAAGGGTCCATTTGGTTTTTATGTTTACACTCTCAAAGAATTATATCCGGTTAATCAACTTTCCATCATTTAGCCTAAGAGGACCACCTGGAATCCTTTCACGGACCACTGCTGGTCCCGGACCACCTGTTGAAAACCTCTCCCCCGACCGCCCCTCCACTGCTGTGATACGTCATCATCATTTGGATTAGTCCAGGCTTTCTGTTGTCGCACAACACAGACGACAATGAAAGCCTGGAGAGAAAATGGTATGGGTGTGACTTCATCGCCCATGTCGTTCGTGCCACAGGTGATGAAGCCGCACCCTTTTTCAGTTACAGGACTTTTATTAGTCAAGTAAAACATCAATAACAACAACAGTTGTTGAAGTTGCAACAGACACGCAGCATGCATAAAGCTAAAGGTCCTACTCAGAGAGTTCTCTGTTTTCAGTGATGAAATGCTGTTGGTTTAGTGGTGGTGACACAGCTGTAGTTAGTTAGTAGCAGTAGTAGTGGTTCAAATCATTGTAATTATAATCACCTTAATCTGAAATAACTTGGGTTGGTTTGCATTGCCCCCCCATGCCCATGTCCATGCCTAGATCCGGCCCTGACTCCATCCCCAAATTTGAAGCCTGACTGGGTCTGTAATCCTCATAATGTTTAGTTTGATCACAGACAGACCAAAACCATGATGTCAGATTTAAAACTATACCAAAAGAACAGCTATAATGACAACGCCATAATACCAGCGTTCAACAGGGCACACACACACCACACACACACACACACACACACACCACACACACACACACACACACACACACACACACACACACACACACACACACCACACACACACACACAATTATCGCGAGTGGCAATTTAGTCCAGATGTTTGCACCACGGTTTGGACAGTTTCGTCTTAGTCTTTTCAATAAGACATATTTAGTCTTCTGACATTCATTTTTTAGTCTAGTTTTAGGCGACGAAATGTCAAAAATGGTTGTAAAAATAAAAATGACACATTGTAGGTTTTTACAGTATATGTTTATGCTCTCTCTCTCTCTCTCTCTCTCTCTCTCTCTCTCCCTCCCCCCCCCCCCCCCCCCCCCCCCCCCCCCCCCCCCCCCCCCCCCCCCTCCAGGCCCGGTGTTGAACCATCACCCTGACAGGTCCATCCCTGCATCCACAGTATAACAGCTCCAGGGAGCAGCTTGTGGTTAAATGAAGCTGTCTCCATATTAAACAGCAGATTAGGAGCCTGCTAAACGACCGGGGGACCGCCGGGCAGCTTGGAGGGGTTGACGGTTTAACACGACGGGGACCTCCGAGGGGGGCCCTGCATCTCATATATACACACACACACACGCACAGCCTCTGTCTCTCTACAAGCTGGAAAAAAACTGACTTCGACTCTTCTGTCAGTCAGTGGCGTTTCTAAGCAATTCGGAGCCCTCATGTGTTTTAAATGTTCAATTCTAGTTTTAGAGGATAAGTATAATGCATTTATCCATATTAGGCTTATTAGCCTTATTGGTCTGGTGGTCACCCCGGTGCCCCCCCTCCCCTCATGGCGCCTAGTCTGCCAAATGGCAAAAACGCCCCTGCTGCCAGCTCTCTCTCTCTCTCTCTCTCTCTCTCTCTCTCTCTCTCTCTCTCTCTCTCTCTCTCTCTCTCTCTCTCTCTCTTCTCTCTCTCTCTCTCTCTCTCTCTCTCAGACTAGGCAGTTGCCTAGGGCGCCATGAGGGGAGGGGGGCGACCACCAGACATGCTTTAAAAAGATACCGAGCTAATAAGCCGATAAATACATTATACTTAGCCAGCCTCTATAACTAGAATTGAACATTTAAAACACATAATTATGATATGTTATTTAGTTTAAAAATAGTTCATCATTTTGGGAGGGCGCCATTTTAGGAGTTTTTTCTCTGATTTTCCCTGATTTTCCCTGATTTTACCCTGATCTCCCCAGGGCTCCAGGGAAAATCTTGCCTAGGGCTCCAAATTGCTTAGAAACGCCACTGCCCCCTCTCTCTCTCTCTCCCTCTCCCCCCCTCCCAACCCCCCGGTCCACGGTGCCGGGCCTCGCTCCGCTCCTCTCCTCTCCTCTCTCCCACAGGGCCCGGCCGGCCGGCCGGTCCCGCTACCCTGCCATCTGCCGTGATTTATAGAAAAGGCAGGATGATTTATGGGCCAGTCATCTCACAATGAAGTCCTTCTCTTTCATTACGCCGACCTCCCCCGACCCCGAACGCACCCCGCACGCCACTCGCACGCCGGGGCGGGGGAAACGCTGCGCTAATCACACGCTATGAGGGGAGGGGGGGGGGGGGGGAAAACACGGGAGGAGTTTTGGTAGAGCGGAGGAGGGCGAGGGGATGCTGGGGGGGTTGGATGGGTCCTGCTTTAATGAAATTAATTTCCTCAACCTGACCACGCAGCATACTGATGCAGGGCTGCTTCTCGGTGGCGCGTGGACCAGCGGTGCTAACGAGACCCCCACACCCCCCCCCCCCCCCGCACCCCCCATCCCGCCCCACCACACGCCTCGAAGGTAGGTGTGTGTGTGTGTGTGTGCGTGTGTGCACCCCCTCCTTCCGCCCCTACTTGTGATCTAACAAATGAAATGCCCCATTAAGGATCTGGTGATCCAAATGATCTGTTTAAAGATTTATACGGCGTTACAGCGTGTAAACTAAACGCTGCGTGGCCTGTGTGTGTGTGTGTGTGTGTGTGTTGTGTGTGTGTGTGTGTGTGGGGGGGGGGTGGGGGGGGGGGGGGGGTGGGGGGTCATCACTGCTGTAATTACACCACTGCATGTTAGCGACTGCCTGTCTGCCTGCACTGCACATCTGTACGACCTTTTCTGGTTTAGAGATAAATGTTGTCATTGTTTATTGTTTTATTCCTTTGGCCGCAGCCAGGGTTCGCATCCTCAAATATGGAGCCTGCTATACATTTTGCAAAACTATATTTAAAGATAAATGAAAACGGTACATGGAATTCCACGACCCCCTCACGTATAGATTGTAGTTTCTGACACTAGATTCTACTTTCTCACTTTAGATATAGTTTCTGACACTAGATTCTGATGCTAGATTCTACTTTTTGAAACTAGTTTCTGACACTAGATCCTAATTTTTGACACCAGTTTCTGACACTAGATCCTAGTTTTTGACATTAGTTTCTGACACTTGTTTCTAGTTTCTGAGATGAAGCTTCAGTAAACCCTTGTTTCAGTTTGCACTTTGGGAGGAAAAGCCTTTCGTCCAAGCAGGATGAAAGGAGTGCCTTCTTCCATTTTTCTATTCCTGAAGATTTGTTTTGTAAATTTCAGAATTGCACTGATATTAATTTAAAAAGAGAGACACATTCATATACATATTCTTTGAGTAATATTTGACCTGGAGAATGTATATGTTGGGTGAAGTTGTAGAGTTGAGAACTTGATTATTCCCCTTTTGATTGATGTTGTGTTTTTTAAAAATCATAACTGCATACACAGGTCGGGAGGATCAGTTGTACATTATTCCAAAAAAGGATGAAACAACAAGTGTTTGGCATTTCTGTTGAGAGATGAGATAAGATCCAATTTACTGTCAGTGTACAGTATGAGTACGAGAGGTGGGACGATTCACTAACCTCACCATACAATATGTAACACCAGGGGTGGATGTAACATTTACCAATTGGGGGGGAAGAAGAAAATGGTAAGGGGGCAGCTTCATGCGTCAAGCCGCACCCATACCATTTTCAGTAGTGTTTCAAATACTAAAAATACTATATACTAATAAAATAAAATAAAATACTAATAAAAGCACTGAAATATCTTGGGTTGTTTTGCATGCCATCTTGTTTAGTGGGGCAGACTGGGCATTTAGGGGGGCATTGCCCCCCCCATGCCTTAGGGGGGCATTGCCCCCCCCATGCCAAATTACCAATGAACTGGTAATTTGTTTCCTAATAACTGATCAAGGTACAGCCAAGGTCAGTTATTTTCTTTAGTCCCATTTTAGTAAAAGAAAAGAAAAGTATTTAAACTAATCAGAGTCAGAGTGTAACACCCATATGGAAGATATTTCATATGCCAACTCTTGAAATATAAGATAATTAAGGTAATATTTTAAGATCCATAGTATTTCTTTGTAAAGTGAAACATATATAAAACATATATAATTTTGTGTTTCACAAGAATGATATATGACATTCAAAAATATACAAGATCCATAGTAGATTTTGTAATTTATAAGAACAATATATGACATATATGACAAACGATTCATAGAATTTTTAAGGGTTAGAAAGGTGCCACTTTCAAGAAGCATATAAAGTTTTTCTATTTAGGAACCTAGAGCAGGAGTTTTGAACCCACCATTTATTAAGCATTAACAGACCCCTATTTGAGAACAATTTAGCCCCTCAGACCCCAAAACTAAAGATTTATTTTGCTTCTCTCCATGACCATTAATCTTTTAGTTGTGTAGATTTGGACTAATTCACATGATGAATATTTTAACTCTTGAGAGTGTAAAAATGAAACCAAATGGACCCGCCAGGGTCCATTTGGTTTCATTTTTACGTTCTCAAGAGTTACATCTGGTTAAACAACTTAGCTGGGAACCACCTGGAACCCTCTCAGGGACCACTGGTGGTCCCCGGACCACCGGTTGAAAACCCCTGACCTAGAGGTACAGTATATTAATTGAAGGTCCAATTAGTGCTCTAAAATCAGACCTGGTTGCTTATTGTTCCTCACAAAAACAAGTTTTCAAGTTAGTTTTCATTAGGCTTTCTTTTTTATTCCAGTTTTGAAATGCTTTATTGTTTTTTAACATATTTTAGTCATTTTTATTCTCTACCTGCTGTTTCTAAACATAATCTCAGTAAACTTACCTATATTTATTCTAAACCTTAACCTCAGTTAATCTGTGCCTTTAACACTAAGCGTATATCTAAACAACCAATTAATACAGTGGTTTTCAAGCTTTTTAACACCGGGGCCCACTATTTAATCAGCATTTGAACCACGGATTGGATCACCATTTGATGACATTTTAGCCCCACAGTCCCCAAAACTAAAGATTTATTTTGCTTTTATCCACAATTCCAGGCTGGATTTTGCAAACAAAAAAAGCCCAACATACATCAAAATGACCATTAATCTTCTACATTCTCTTAATTGATGAATGATGATGAATATTTTAACTCTTGAGAGTGTAATTACGTTTACACTCTCAAAGAGTTTGTTGGACCAACTTTCCATACATTTAGCCTGGGGACCACCTGGAACCCTCTCAAGGACCACTGGCGTTCCCCGGACCACTGGTTGAAAACCACTGAATCAATCAATCAATCTTGAAAGTTTGCTATGTGCATAGGCCTATTTCTGTTTAAAAAAGGGGCATTCCACCCATATTCAACATTTTCCTGTACAAATGAAACCTGCAGGTCCATTAGGTTCAGTTCAGGGGAAAAAAATAACCTGGTGAAGGACATCTTGGTGACATCATCAACGGACACCAACCATCAGGGGCGGATGTAGCAGGAGGGGGGGCAGGAGAAAATGGTATGGGGGCGGGTTCATTGCCTGTGTTGCTTCGTGCCACAGGCAATGAAGCCGCCCCCATACCATTTTCAGTTACAGGACTTTTATTAGTCAAGTAAAGCATCAGTTGTTGTTGAAGTTGCAACAGGCATGCAACATGCATAAAGCTAAACATCTGACTGAATTTTCTGTTTTCAATTCTGAAATGCTGTTGGTTTAGTGGTGACACAGCTGTAGTTAGTTAGTAGCACTAGTAGTGTTTCACAACATTTTAATTATAAGGCACTTTAATTTGAAATGTCAATTTTTGCATGCCATCATGTTTGGGGGGGCAGACTGGACATTTAGGGGGACACCCCCCCCCATGCTCATACCGAGATCCGCCCCTGGCAACCATCTTCTCCATTGCACAAGTGTTTCAATCTGTTTTACAGAGGGTTGGGTTCTCAGAGAGACTCAAACAGGACTTTAAATACTATATATAACACACTGTCTCCATCTAGTGGCCATCACAGGGTCACACACCTGACCATGTCACTACGTGTTTTTCAACCAATTCTGACTCTACTATTTATTCAGCATTTGAGCCGCAGACCACTATTTGATGACATTTTAGCCCCACAGACCCCAAAACTAAAGATTTATTTTGCTTAGGTCCACAATTCCAGTCTGGATTCGGGAAACGAAACAGTCCAGCATACAGATCAAAATGACCATTAATCTTCTAGTTGTGTAGACTGGTGATAATTCGATGAATAGGGCCTATTTTAACTATTGAGAGTGTAAACATGAAACCAAATGGACCCTTGCGGATCCATTTGGCTAACCAACTTTCCATCATTTAGCCTGGGGACCACCTGGAATCCTCCTAGGGACCACTGTTGGTCTCTGGACCACCTGTTGAAAACCCCTGAACTAGAACATTTTAAAGCATTTTTAAACAATATAGACAACAAAAAGTTCAACCCTACACATATCAGTACAGCCTGATGACATCACACATCAGTCAGTCTTTCTGACATTAACACATAATGAATAGAACCTACATGAATTAAAAAAAATCGATTCTGAACCTGGATGTCATGGCATTAAGAATCTATTTTGCGGACTACTTAGGCTAATTAGCTTTTTTCCAGACCCCCTTAGCGCCAAAATTAGTGAAAAACTCCTGGCGGAAAATCTAGTGCTTTTTAGCTGGTGAGTTGGGGTGAAATTGGTTGACATTACATGAATTCTAGTTATTAAAATAATGTTTTCCTCATACTAGTTAGACTCAGAGTGTTAATATAATAATTTCTGACAGCTGTCAATTATTAGTGACGTCGTGTTTCGTGTTTATTTTAATGGTTTTAATGGTCGAAACCACTGCTCTAGCGCATTCTAGTCCATTCTGGAAGTGCCACTAGTGCATTTTGCATTTTGGCGGGTTGGCAACATTGGCCGTGACGTCACCAGCTGCGGCGCCATCTCCAAACAGCTGAGCGTCCTGAATGTTTGGTTTGGTTTAGTTTCTAAAATCTGAAGTTTTATTTAGTGTCTGGAGCAGAATTAACGTTATAACGTGAATAAATGTAGTTTATAATGTTATTCTGCTCATGGAAGAACAGAAGAGTTTATAGTTGGACTCCCAGTGGAAATATTATCATTTATGACAGCTGACACTTTTATTACTGACGGTGAGTTTACCTTTACCGTGTTTCGTATGGGTGCATGCGTTCTGTCCGACATCTCAGGGATCCGATGGGGCGGGGGTCCGATTGGGCGGGGGTCCGATGGTACGGATGGGGCGGGGGTCCGATGGGGCGGGGGTCCGATGGGGCGGGGGTCCGATGGTACGGATGGGGTGGGGGTCCGACGATCGGCCCGCGCTCCTCCAGAACGGGATTTTCTACAAGTTCACAAACTGCCTTGGACACGGCCTGCGCGGGTCCCCCTCCCCCCTCTCTCTATACAGCTTTTAGAGAAAGAAAGGAGGGTGGCGAGAGTAGTGTAAAATAAAGCGAATTGCCCCCCACCCCCCCTCTACCTGACAGCTCGTGATCATGAAAATTTCGTATGTAGGCTATACAGCACTCTACCCGCCTTTGTTTTTAAATGCCCCCCAATTACCATGTCGGCAAAACCATTCACACCTTGGCCAAAGATGCGCTGGACCCCCGCCCGCTCCCACTGCAATCCTTAACTCAAAATAAAATGATGCACTGGGTGCAAAAATCACCGCGGAATGACCAACAAATGGCTTTGAACATAGGCCTACTTGGATTTTCCGCCACTCTTCCTCCTCCAATCTCCTGTTTTATAGTCCCAGTGTGAGATGTGTGTGAGTTTTTAAATCGTAGCCTATAGCGCCCACGCATGATGCAGAAGTCCGTTTGGTATGGAAGTACCTTAGGGTCATAAGAAGAGAAGATCTATCCAAAGATGACTGCATCACCCTTCATTAGGCTACTGAAATTGCCATAATTCCATCATTTTCTCCTTACCATAACAACAGTGTAAAACATGCTACATGCAAACATGCAAACTAATTAAAAGTTCTGGAGAACGACTGGGAGTAGCATATCCTGTGTAGGCCTACATATTTTGTGGGTGTAGGATGCAAGTATTTGGGGTGAGGGGCAACTCAAAAGTGTTATGTGAGCCTGACATATTTGAATATATGAAAAATGTGCTTTTATTCTTATTTAATACACTTGCTTTTCCCTCTTGTGGGGTGTCTGATGGGGATGAATATATTGCTATTGTCTTTGAAGAGGTGATAATAGCTAGCTTAGATTTTCGAGGCAATTCACCCATTAACCAAACAATAGACCTTTCAATTAATAGGCTACTAATGAAGTGTGCTATAAGCACACTATTTTGATTAGTTGGCCATTCAAACAATGTTATGGCTTGCATTGAAAAGAAGACCTGCTTGATGGACTTGTGATGTTAACTCTGTTTATTCACATTTCCTAAATGTCTGAAAAGTCATCAAATTACGATGTCTTTCGTAAAATAAAATATAGCAATATTTGAACTTGGTATTTGAAAAAATCCTGGCTACAACCCTGTCTCTAGGGTAGCTGGAAAGATGTGACAGGTTATTCCTTTGCCAGGAATAATATCAGAACACATTAAGGGTGGGTATGGTGAAGGTCTATTTAATCCCATCAAACGACAACGTTGGAGATTAAAATTAAAAGTATATTTAACTTTCAAAAAACATTTGGTCATTTCATCTAATCAGTCTCACATGAGCACCCCAGACAGTTTTTGCATTACTTGATTCAGTATTTAGATATTTGTGTCCCAGCACCACCCAGGTTGAGTCTTTGAGGAAATTCTCATTTTTCTTTTATCATAACTACAATTTGACATATTGTTTGTGAAGTTTGACCCACCAGTTTTTGAGATATGGTTTATAGAGTAATGTCTTGCAGAGAAACAGGAATTTGAGAATTTCGCTTTTAAAGATGTAGTTCTTGGTCTGGGCATTGAGGGGTGCCCGGTTTCCTCTTCTTTGCCGAGCAGTTGGGGCAAGAGAATACCTCCTCAATACTGTGGGGGTAGTGTTGAGTCAGGGTGTTTGAATAGTAGCCTAATAATAGTAGCTATGAATAAAGTGTACCTTACAGGCCCTAAAAGAAAAATCATTAACATGGTGAAACACAACTCGATGTTGTCGTGAAGTTGTGTTTCACCTTTTTTCCCAGACCTCCATTTCTAGGAAACTTCAAGGTATATTGACAGTAACATGTTAAAAATGGGTAGAATTCCCATTGGTTAATGCATATTAAATTAAGTGTTCGCTTTTGTTGTATTGATCTAGTGCAGGGGTCTCAAACTCAATTTGCCTTGGGGCCACTAGAAGCAGAGCCTGGTTGAGGCCGGGCCGCAGCCACAGCGCGTCACATGGACACGTTTTTTTGCCATTTCAAGCCTATTTTTTCGCCATTTTCGCCTTAATTTCACTTAAATTTAAGTAGATTCACACTCACCAATGTGGGATAAAAAGTGTGTGCAAATGTGGTGTTGTGTCGCACAAAAAACAAAAATAACATTTCTATAATAATATTTCTATTCCTTTCTATTTCTATTCCTTCCTTCCTTTTGATATACTACTGTGCTATCTGTTTCATTCAGTAGCACATAATAGGATTATGATGATAATAACTATAATTGAACAATATTAAATGAACTATTTACTGGACACAATAACTGGACCAGCCAACCCATCAACAAAGTGGCTCTGATTTGATTGTGATGGCACGAATTACAACCAATAAGGAAGCAGTAACAAAATGTTTACTTTAGCTATCAATTTATATTCCTCCTAACAAAGCCAACTACAGCAATTTTGAACTTATACAGCCAGTACAAAGCAGCGCCATAAAATAAATAAAATCAAAAATATAGTTTGTCAGTGTCACTGAGAAACTAGTCTTGCAAACATGACGCTAGAGTAGACCATCAGAATCGCCACTTAGGCCCAACTAGCAGCATTGGTTTCCCAATAGTTGTCATGTTTTACATGTGCCTAAATAGGCTTTTATTTATTCGCTAGCCTCTTTGAAAACTATATACCAGTTGCGCGACGTTTCATCTTTGCTGGCAATGCTGTCTGCAGTGGTCGCGCAATGGGGCTTTGAAAATACTATTCAGCACGTTCGGTTTCTGACCCCACAATGTCGCAACTTTTCTACTAGATGGCTATGATTCTATCCAGCGCAGATGTAAGCCTGCCCTGGAGCAACGACAACACCGTTCACTACGGGCAAGGGGGACACAACAGCTCGTTTTAGGTTACTTACCTTAGCTCAGCGTGCTGCTTTATAAGCCATGGATCCGCCGTATCGGGCTTTAGAAAACGGCTCCACTGTCATTATTTATCAAACCGAACGCAGTCCTTGGTAAAAAGGCAAAGTTTTCTTTTCCCTACATGTGTTTGTAAACAAGGAGCGGTGGATAGAGAGACGCCATGACAGGATCTCGCCCGTACTGCAGCCAATGGCGTCATTGGATTTCGTCAGATTGACAGTTCAGCGACAGAATGAACTAAACTGCACGCGGGGGAGGGGCGTGTTTCAGGGTGCAGATCCGGTTCCTCTTTGCTATTCTGTGTAAATGGCAAAGCCAGTAGGCGGGCTTTAAACAGGATCTCAGTAAT
The DNA here is from genome assembly GCA_039105355.1 of Benthosema pterotum. Classification (NCBI taxonomy): domain Eukaryota; kingdom Metazoa; phylum Chordata; class Actinopteri; order Myctophiformes; family Myctophidae; genus Benthosema; species Benthosema pterotum. Next base: position 20,444,045 of record CM076988.1, read on the forward strand.
GAGCAGTCAATAGTAACAGACGGTTCTCCCGCAAATGCTTTGGGTTGCCTGGTAAGAATTTGACGGGGGAACCCGCGGCCGTCGCGGGCCACATTAATATTAAACGTTCATATTAAGGTGGGGGTCACAAAATATCATCTCGGGGGCCGGAAATGGCCCGCGGGCCGGCAGTTTGAGGCCACTGATCTAGTGGTTCACAATGTGTTAATGTCAAGAAGTTGACAATGGCTAGGGCCTTTCCTAGATGTTCACAACAACAAAGCTTCTCTTGTTCCAAATTGTTTTTAACGTTAAAAAACGTAAAACGTAATAACGTGGTTAATGTTCATATATACTGCACTTTGGCTCTTATTAAGTCTTCAAATAACACAACTCTTATTTTTATTATTTACCGCGGGTATGCTGTATATTGTATTGAGAATGGGGACAAATAAATAAGGACAAGTCCTGGACCGAAAGTATGTAGAAATGCATTGAACTCAGCAACAGTCCACCTAGATCTCTTTATTTTAGATTGTTTTGTAGTAATACAAGATTAAACATCCAGAGACTTTAGTTGTTTGTCTTATTTGTGCCGCCCTCGTTGTATAGAATGTAGCCTATTTCCAACTCCAACTTGTCCCTGCATAAACAGCAGCTCGAGCTGACCAACTTGTCCCTGCATGAACAGCAGCTCGAGCTGACCCCTCTATGTCGTGACTCTCTTTTCTCTTCTCTGTTTTTGGCTTACTTCTCTCCAAGTATTTGGAGAGTATTTGGAGAGAAGTATTTGGAGAGAAGTAAGCTAATAACGCCAAAAAGGCCAATAATATCGAAGTGATTCTCAACTTCTGTACTGCTGATGTGGTGTCATAGAGCTCATGCAAAACATTTTTAGAAACACAAGCACTTCATTAATAGCCTATTAATTGGTAGGTCTATTGTTTAGTTAATGGGTGAATTGCCTCGAAACTCTAAGCTAGCTATTGCCACCTCTTCAAAGACAATAACAATATATTGATTCACACCAGACATTCCAAAAGAGGGAAAAGGCAAGTATAAAAATACATTTTATTCTTATATTATTTTATAATAACACCCACAAAATAAATAGGCCTACACAGGATGTGCTACTCCCAAGCCTTCATCAGACCATGACCAGAGAAATGTAGGCCTACAGTTTAACACCAACGTTGTTATATCTCTAAACAATGGAGTCTCGCCTGGTACAATAGTGGTTTATTTGGGGGGCAATTTCAGTAGCCTAATGAGGGGTGATGCAGATCTCTTCTTATGACCCTAAGGTACTTCCATACCAAACGGACCTCTTCATTGTGCGTGCGCTACGATTTAAAAACTCACACATCTCACATGGTGACTATAAAGATTGGAGGGGGAAGAGTGGCGGAAAATCCAAGTAGGCCTAATGTTCAAAGCCGTTTGTTTCCATTCCAGTATTGTAGTAGCCTATTGTATGCTACTAAGGAGCCTTAATTATTAGAAGCTGCTTATTAATGAAATGCATGTCATTCCGCGGTGATTTTTGCACCCAGTGCATCATTTTATTTTGAGTTAAGGATTGCAGTGGGAGCGGGCGGGGGTCCAGCGCATCTTTGGCCAAGGTGTGAATGGTTTTGCCGACATGGTAATTGGGGGGCATTTAAAAACAAAGGCGGGTAGAGTGCTGTATAGCCTACATACGAAATTTCATGATCACGAGCTGTCAGGTAGAGGGGGGGTGGGGGGCAATTCGCTTTATTTTACACTACTCTCGCCACCCTCCTTTCTTTCTCTAAAAGCCGTATAGAGAGAGGGGGGAGGGGGACCCGCGCAGGCCGTGTCCAAGGCAGTTTGTGAACTTGTAGAAAATCCCGTTCTGGAGGAGCGCGGGCCGATCGTCGGACCCCCACCCCATCCGTACCATCGGACCCCCGCCCCATCGGACCCCCGCCCCATCCGTACCATCGGACCCCCGCCCAATCGGACCCCCGCCCCATCGGATCCCTGAGATGTCGGACACAAGTATGCCTCTACCGTTTCGTATTGCATGCTATTCTGTGCTAGTCCAATATTTAGCCTCGTAGACCTATAAGGGTCCATTTGGATACATTCTTGTTACATTAGGGTCTATTTGGTCATAGCATAGGTCCAATTGGTTACATTAGCGTCCGTTTGGTTACATTAGGAGCTGTTTGGTTACATTATAGAGTCCATTTGGTTACAATAATGGTTGGTTACATTATAGAGTCCATTTGCACCCTCATTATACTAGTTGGACTCAGAGTGTTAATATAATAATATAATGTGTGTGTGTGTGTGTGTGTGTGTGTGTGTGTGTGTGTGTGTGTGTGTGTGTGTGTGTGTGTGTGTGTGTGTGTGTGTGTGTGCGTGTGCCATTTCAACATTGTTCAATACAATATATTTTAATTAGTTCAGCTTAAGGTATTATTGCAATTGTTCCAGTCCATTACTAATTCAGCATTGTAATTAGGGTCCCTTTGGTTACCTGTGTTACACTCACATTCTGTTAATATACAGATACTAGTCTGTTGCATAATTTAGTGTGTGACCAGAGGTTTTCAACCTTTTTGATCCCAGGGCCCTCTATTTGTTAAGATTTGAGCCACGGAGGACCACCATTTGATGACATTTTAGCCCCACAGACCCAAAACTAAAGATTTATTTTGCTTTTGTCCACAATTCCAGGCTGGATTTTGGGAAACAAAGCAGTCCAACATCCAGATCAAAATGACCATTAATCTTCTACATTCTCTAGTTGTGTAGACTTGGGATAATTCACATGATGAAAATTTTAACTCTTGAGAGCGTAAACATGAAACCAAATGGACCCGCAAGGGTCCATTTGGTTTCATGTTTTCTTGCATCTGGTTAACCAACTTTAGCCTGCGGGATTCACGATTTTGCCTAAAAATACAACTTTTTTGTCTCTGAAACCTCAATTTCGATTTCTTGGGGCCAAACTAGCAGAAAAAGACAATTATTATACATTTTCATGTTTCCGCTCTCAAAGAGTTACATCTGTTTAACTAACTTTCCATCATTTAGCCTGGGGACCACCTGGAACTCTCTCAAGGACCACTGGTGTTCCCTGGACCACTGGTTTCTTTCTTTCTTTCTTTCTTTCTTTCTTTCTTTCTTTCTTTCTTTCTTTCTTTCTTTCTTTCTTCTTTCTTCTTTCTTTCTTTCTTTCTTTCTTTCTTTTAGACCTGTGACCTTCAACACTGACTGGTGGTCCTCCTGAAACACCAATGGGGGGTCCATGGACGGAGTGGTCCTCCTGAAACACCAATCTGGGGGTCCATGGAGGGATGGAGTCCTGCTGGAAGTCACATCTGGGACCCAGACAGAGACGGTACAAACAGTTTATCATTTATAATGCAGACATTAACATGCTTATCCAACATACCTTATCCAGGGGTTCACACTAAGAAATCCGAGGCACTTGCCCATCGGGCAAGTGCAAGTCAGGTTCTACTTACTCTCGGGGCATGGTCACTTGCCCCCCAAAATATATTGTAAATTTTGCATTTAAGTTTACTTTCTACTTGGGTGATTTAAACATTTCCTTTTGCAGTCGAAGGCTATGTTTTGTTTGATTCACAATCAGCTACAGTAAATATTCAACTTGTAAATCAGTGGTTCCCATAGTGGTCACAGACTCAGGGGTCCGTGACCGCAGAAAAATGATAGTTTGGAACCAAATGGACCTGGGAGAGAGATAGGTAGAGATAGCTAGAAAGCAGGGAAAGACTCAGGGGCAGAGCGCAATGATCACCTTCAAGACAAATATATTGGTGTTGTGTTATAGCGAACTAAGTCACACGCTTGCCCGATAGAGCAACCAGGTAGCATTCACTTGCCCCACCATTTATTTTACTTGCCCTGGGCAAGTGTTAGTGTCAAGCCTGTTATCCTTTACTCTCTTTGCATTTTTTTACTATTTTGGAAAACATTTTTGAATATTCAAACCACCCAATCTACACTGACAGGTTGTGAGCTTGTATGCTGTCCATTTTAAATATTCAAAAGCACTGTGAGCTTGTAGGTCTGATATTTTTTGAAACGTTGTGGGAAACTCTATACAGGAAACCTTGGAATCCTTGGACAAATGTTTTAGTTGTTTTGAGAATATTTTTATTTAGTCTTAGTCTTTCCAATAAGACATATTTAGTCTTTTAGTCCCATTTAGTCTTCTGAAATTCATTTTTTAGTCTAGTCTTAGTCGACGAAATGTTAAAAAATATTTAGTCTAGTGTTAGTTTTTCAGTCTTAGTCTTGGTAGTTTAAATATAACATACAAATACATTGTAGCTTTATACTGGAATAAAAAATGGAGTAGTAATAAAGTTCCTTTCCTAAAAAGATATGCATGAATGAAGTAGTGAAATAGTTGACCAGAAACATAGAAACGTACGGTAGGTTTTTATGAAAACTATGAACCATCATCTGCCTACAGGTCGACTTGTGTTTATGAAATCGATTAAAAAAAAAAAGGAATCAAATACTTATATATCAGCATAAAACAAATTGAATGATTGAATACTGTCCTGGCCTGACTGGGTTAACCAACTTTCCATCATTTAGCCTGTATGGGGTAATGGGGACCACCTGGAATCCTCTCATGGAACCACTGGTGGTCCCTGGCACCACCTGTTGAAAACCCCTGTTTTGAAAGGAAATTGATGGAAGTTGCTATGCTTTCCAGGAATCCTCCTCAGAAGGACGATGGACGGTGTCCTCAGACGTGTCGTCCCGCTGCCCACCGCTGCCCACCGCTGCCCCCGCCTGGACGTCGGCAGGTGTGTAGGGTGACCCTGCTTGAGGGATGATGGGTTAGTTCCCTGGGAACTGGCCCACATCCCCGGGTTACGCCCGGTAGGGAGGAAGGCCTCCTTCCTTCCTTCCTAACGTGCGTGCGAGGCTCGGACAGTTCTGCTGTCCGGGTTGATCACGCGGCCCTTAATTACACCTGTCATCTTGGCGGGGAGACGCTACCTGGAACTCTACTGAAAGGTACAGTACGAACCCTTTAAGTTAGTCACAATAGACCACATGTGTCAAACTCAAGGCCCGGGGGCCAAATCAGGCCTGTGAATGAATTATCTTTGGCCCGCGGGATGATATTGAATTAGTATTAGAACTGGCCCTCTGGTATTGCACAGACCATGATAAGAAATGAATTGCAATTAATTGTTTTACTTCCTCAACTCAGTCTCATTTACTTTCTCAATTAACTATGAAAGCAGCACTTGGTGAGCATCATAAAAGAAAAAAGAAATCCCCCCAAAATAGCAGGTGTTCACATCTCATAACTATGAGACGTGAACACCTGCTATTTTTCATTAAAACTTAAAACGGTTTTTAATGCAGGCAGTTTCATCTTTACAATTATCTTGCCATTAAGAGACATCGATTTTGGAAGGGAAAATCACTTTTTGCTGTTTGACAGGGACGTCATCGGAAACCGGTGTTGAAACAAAGACGGGTATCTCCGGCCCTCAATTTTTCCATTTTCTCTGTATTTGGGTTTGCAATAGACCTTGCAGTAAAGCCCTGCATTCTCCCAGACACTTTTCAGACAGGCTCATTCATCATGTATTGTGTTTCAAGTTGCACAATATGTACATATCACTGCAGAACGACGACGTGCTATAGTAGTAGTGGACTTTATTACAGACTGCGGTGGTGGTGGATCATATGTATATACTAGGTGGCGGACTTCATAACAACTGACTGACTGACTCTCCCAGCATGCACTGTCATATACCTGACCAATCACTGGCTGTACACGTCTTAGTGTTTTTAAAACACACATTTAGTCTTTTAGTCCCATTTAGTCTTTTGAAATTCATTTTTGTTAGTCTAGTCTTAGTCGACTAAATATCAAAAACTTTAGTCGACTTAGGGCTCCATTTTCGTTACCGCTAAACCCCTTATGCCGTAACTTCTTTGCCTTTTTAAACTATTAAAAATACATTTTTCAATAGCTTAAATGGCCAGTCTACAAACTCACAATGTGTCAATAGATTGACACGTTGAACTATTCCAAAAAGTCTTTCAAAATGGTAAAAAAAAATGATAAGGGGTTTAGGATGAGGGGTTTAGATGGTAACGGAAATGGAGCCCTAAGTCTTTAGTCTTAGTCAACAAAAACAACACTGGTTCCAGGACCCTCCAAAGGTCCCTGAAAATTTAGCATATTTTCAGATGTGGTTCATTTTGTATCCTCCTTGAATGAAGTAGTGAAAAACCATCATCTGCCTACAGGTCGACTTGTGTTTATGAAATCGATTCATCGATGAATCTTTTTTTTTTTTTTCCATAACTGACTGACTGACTCTCCCAGCATGCACTGTCATATAACTGACCCAGGGGTCGGCAACCCAAGATGTTGAAAGAGCCATTTTTCGACCCAAAATTAAATTCAAAATCTGTCTGGATGCCGCATCTTTATTGTAAACCAAATGGACCCTGGCGGGTCCATTTTGGTTCCATTTGCACACTCTCAGAAAAAAGGTCCTCAAAAAAAATCATTAACATGGTGAAACACAACCTTTCTTCAGAAATGGAGTTTCTAGAAAAAATAAAAAAATAAAATAAAGGAGTTTTACAGCAGAACTCCATTCTAGTCCACACAACATCTCTAAGGTATATTAATGACATAGTAAACTGAGTAAACCTTTGAAAATGGGTGGTTCAGATTGAAAGCTCCACCTCTGATAACTGCTGGCTTTTTTGACATGGCCAAGTGTACTTTAACTGGCAACTGTCAGACAGCGCAACGCGTTTGGGTTGACTGAAATTTTTATATTATTTTGGTGTGGTTCACCCCAGTGTGTGTATGTAATAATGCTACATCCATGGAGCCACTAGGGCTGTGTTCTAGAGCCCAGTGTGTATGTAATAATGCTACATCCATGGAGCCACTAGGGCTGTGTTCTAGAGCCAGTGTGTATGTAATAATGCTAATCATGGAGCCACTCTGAGGGCTGTGTTCTAGAGCTGCATTGCAGCTCCTGAGCCGCAGGTTGCTGACCCTGACCTGACCAATCACTGGCTGTACAGAGGCAATCACTAGGTGGAGGTTGAGTCTCACAGACTGTATATGCAGACATTCTTTATTCATGAGAATATTACACATCATACACAGTAAATAACTTTTACACACTAGGCCCGTTGAACCAGTAAATCCCTGTGTCAGTTGTAGAGAGGTAAGGTAAAAGTCACTTTTCTGTGTTTAAATGCACAAAATGTGTATGCACAATGCACATGCATTCTAGGTGCTTGTGCATTTTATATGAATTAATGTTAAATTTATGAAATGTAACAATGGCATGGGGGGAAAAATAATGAATGAAAAACATGTTTTTTTTTCTCCCCTTCCTGGATTGTACATTTAATTCATGACGCTCTCACATCCTCCGGCGTTGCCAGATGGAAACAGTGTTAAGTCAAAGCAATAAGAAGAAAAGTCTTTTTAAATTACACTGAGAGAGATCTCTGCCCCATCGAGACACTCCATACGGAATGATGACTTCTGCAGACCTTGTGTGTGTGTGTGTGTGTGTGTGTGTGTGTGTGTGTGTGTGTGTGTGTGTGTGTGTGGTGTGTGTGTGGTGTGTGTGTGTGTGTGTGTGTGTGTGTGGTGTGTGTTGTGTGTGTGTGTGTGTGTGTGTGTGTGTGCGCGTGTGCGTGTGCGTGCGTGTCTTATCGATTTGCTCCAAATTTAAGCTCACGGAAGTAGAAGTTAAACCATTTTAGGTGGGAAGAACGGCTTTTCATGTTCACTGCATAGATAGCACTGCAGAGCCCCCCCTCCCACCCCCCCCTATCCAGAAGTGATTTTCCTGGTCATTTCCCTCATAGCCTTTTCAAAAACAAATTATTTCAAGGTGTAGCAAGTGATTTCACTAGCAGTCCTCTGGAGTGAGGATAAGTAACTAGAGAATGTAGAAGATTAATGGTCATTTTGATCTGTATGTTGGACTGTTTTGTTTCCCAATCCAGCCTGAAATTGTGGACAAAAGCAAAAAATAAATCTATAGTTTTTGGGGTCTGTGGGGCTAAAAATGTCATCAAATGGTGGTTCTCCTCCATGGGTCAAAATGCAACCACTGCACTAGTCAATAAACAGCGGCAGTAACGTTTGGGTGAAATGGCGCCGTCTGGTGGCCGGACCCTGTATGACAGTCAGGGAGCTTTCATTGCATTCCATAGAGAAGCAGCTCTGTCTGAAAACACACACCACACACAACACACACACACACACACACACACCACACACACACACACACCACACACACACACACACACACACACACACACACACACACACACACACACAGGTGTGTGTGTCTAAGTCCTTCTCTGTAACTCGAGTCCCAGGATAACACATGTTTCCTGACCTGTCTGTGACCTTTAATATCCGCCTGAGTTTATTTAGTTGCCTCCACCCATACCCCCCTTCTCCCCACTCACCCCCCCACCCATACCCCCCCCCACACACACACACACACCACACACACACCGGTGCGTATTAAATCAGATATGTTTGAATCCTCTCCTACTTAACCTGATGACCTGAACGTTTTCCTAAAGTCAATGCATTCAGAGCTGCTGGAGTCTCTTCTCTCAACCAGTGGTTTTCAACCTTTTGCATACCATACCAGGGCCCACTATTTATTTAGAATATCAGCCACGAAGAAGGACCATCATTGGATGACATTTTTAGTCCCACAGACCCCCAAAAACTAAAGATTTTTGGGAAACAAAACAGTCCAACATACAGATCAAAATGACCATTAATCTTCTACATTCTCTAGTTGTGTAGACTTGTGCTAATTCACTTTTATTTTTTACACTCTCAAAGAGTTGCATCTGGTTAACCAACTTTCCGTCTTAGCCTGCGGGATTCACAATTTTGTGTCTCTGAAACCTCAATTTAGATTTCAATTTCTTGGGGTCAAACTGCCCCAAAAAAAGACAATTATTTTTTATTTTAAATATGTTTTATTTGATTCTCATACTTTCAACAGGTTTTTACTGAACAACGATGCAAGAGATAAAGTGCAAACTTCACTTTTCTTTCTTTTAATGAAAAAGATTAATGAATCTTTGTTGTGTTTTCATGAGACTTTGTAAGTACTTTGCATATATGATATTGACTACATTAACAGAGGCTTTTGCGTTCATTGTTTCCATGTAGAGATTGAATTCAAGGTTTAAATGTTTGGTAATGCTATAGATTTCAGGGTTTCATAGTGTGACGTAAAGGCCTTGAAAGGATGTCAGTAAACAGTTTGATTGTTTAACATGAATGGTAGATAGATGGACCAGGGCTTGACACTAACACTTGCCCGCTTGCCCGGGGCAAGTAAAAAAAATGATGGGGCAAGTGAAGACTGCTACCTGGTTGCCCGATGGGGCAAGTGTGCAACATAGTGCACTATAACACAAGATAAATTTGTCTAGAAGGCAGTCATTGCACTCTGCCT
>CM076988.1:20454038-20486538 GCA_039105355.1 Benthosema pterotum
CAAATTCCATGTTTACACATATTTTCTTTGCATTTCGCAAATGTTTTTTTGTATCTTTACAAAAAAATATACGATTTGTGTGTGTGTATAATCCTTAAAAAAACATTTGTAATTCCTCAATTCTGCTTGTGAATTTTAATAAAGTATTTGTCATTCTCTTTTCTTGTTGAATAATTTTGACACAGATGTCATTGCTTTTTCATGGTGATTTTCACACATGTAATGTTGTAATCCACAAAAGAAAAGCATCAACTCTGTGTGTTGCCACAGGTGGTCCCACATGCAAAAATGTGTGTGAAAATTTCACTCATTTGTGAACTTTCATTTTTTAGAGACACAACCACACCAAGCACGCTGGATGTTTGAGTCAAAAAGATTGATTGGCTGCCTTGTTTCTAGGCTACCTCTAGGCCAATGGGAGACTTGACTTGCCATAAAACCCCATAGTCTGAAAGACGCTAGGGCCGTTATTGAGAATGGGACAGAAGTAGGGACAAGTGGACAACAGTCCAGTTGTAATGATCTCAAATCCTTTATTAGAGATAGTTTTGTAGTAAACTGCATAAAGACAACACTTTAGAAGCCGAAAATAGCTCTTATTTTGCGCGCCCTTGTTGAAAGTTTGCCCCTATTCTACCCGAACAAGGCACAATGTGCCTCGGTTGTCAGCCAGACAGTGTTGCCAACTTGGCGCATTTGTCACTATATTTCATTTTTCTTTCCAGACCCCTCTATCGCCAAAATTAGTGAAAAGCTCCTGGCGGAAAATCTAGTGCTTTTTTTGGCTGCTGAGTTGGGGTGAAATTGATTGACAGGCGCCATAAATAAAACCCTCATTTTCACCATTCTCCTCCTATGACAGTGGTTTTCATCCAGTGGTGACCCCAGGCTAAATGATGGACAGTTGCTTAACCACATGTAAATCTCTGAGAGCGTGAAACCAAATGGACCCTTGCAGGTCCATTTGGTTCCATTTGCAGAGAGAGAGAGAGAGAGAGAGAGAGAGAGAGAAGAGAGAGAGAGAGAGAGAGAGTGAGAGAGAGAGAGAGAGAGAGAGAGAGAGAGAGAGAGAGAGAGAGAGAGAGAGAGAGAGAGAGAGAAGAGAGAGACATTATTGCACAGACGACCCTCTCAAGGACTTCTGGTGGTCCGCAGACCACTGGTTGAAAACCACTGTTCTAAGCAGAGCTAGAGGGTTTACATGGCGGAGTACATTTTGCAGTAGTTAGTCAAGTTAGAAATTAAAATGCAATCTCAATCTGTAATTCCAGCATAGGCCTGCGCACTGACCTATATTGAATGCCATTGCCAGGGTCCATTTGGTTGTATGAGAAGCTACTGTATATTTACCGTAGCACAACATGATAAAGAGAATATAGCCTACACGTATTTCTATTACACCACCACCTAACCCTCTAGCTCAGAGCCGTGGTTTTCAACCGGTGGTCCGCTGGCCACCAGAGGTCCTTGAGAGGCTTCCAGGTGGCCCCCAGGCTATATGATGGAAAGTTGGTTAACCAGTAAAAATGAAACCAAATGGACCACCCTTGCGGGTTCAATTAGAGACGTGAATTTCAACCAAATTGGATCGACTGTGCAATAGTCACCCCCCCCCCTCTCTCTCTCTCATGAAGCACAGTTATATACAGTCGCATTGCAGACAGTAGGCCTAGGCCTACAGGCAGCTGTGCCGCTATAACGAAAGCCATAAATACTGTAGGCCTATGCCTAATATTGCGCGCATTACCCGATGTTTATGCGCGCATTAAAAATATTAAGTGGCATTATTAACATCCCTATTTCGATAATAAAACAAAAAAAAATCATTAACCAGCTTCAGTGTGCTCTGCTCTGCCAGCCCGCCTGGCTGCAAATGAAACCAAATGGACCTGCAAGGGTCCATTTGGTTTCACGCTCTCAGAGATTTACATGTGGTTAAGCAACTGTCCATCATTTAGCCTGGGGACCACTGGATGAAAACCACTGTCATAGGAGGAGAATGGTGAAAATGAGGGTTTTATTTATGGCGCCTGTCAATCAATTTCACCCCAACTCAGCAGCCAAAAAAGCACTAGATTTTCCGCCAGGAGCTTTTCACTAATTTTGGCGATAGAGGGGTCTGGAAAGAAAACGAAATATAGTGACAAATGCGCCAAGTTGGCAACACTGTCTGGCTGACAACCGAGGCACATTGTGCCTTGTTCGGGTAGAATAGGGGCAAACTTTCAACAAGGGCGGCGCAAATAAGAGCTATTTTCGGCTTCTAAAGTGTTGTCTTTATGCAGTTTACTACAAAACTATCTCTAATAAAAGGATTTGAGATCATTACAACTGGACTGTTGTCCACTTGTCCCTACTTCTGTCCCCATTCTCAATAATGGCCCTAGCGTCTTTCAGACAATGGGTTTTTATGGCAAGTCAAGTCTCCCATTGGCCTAGAGGTAGCCTAGAAACAAGGCAGCCAATCAATCTTTTTGACACAAACATCCCAGCGTGCTTGGTGTGGTTGTGTCTAAAATGAAGTTCACAAATGAGTGAAATTTTCTCACACATGCATGGTGGCCACCTGGTGGCAACACACAGAGTTGATGCTTTTCTTTTGTGGATACAACATTACATGTGTGAAAATCACCATGAAAAAGCATGACATCTGTGTCAAAATTATTCAACAAGAAAAGAGAATGACAAATACTTTATTAAAATTCACAAGCAGAATTGAGGAATTACAAATGTTTTAAGGATTAACACACACACAAATCGTATATTTTTTTGTAAAGATACAAAAAACATTTGCGAAATGCAAAGAAATATGTGTCAAACATGGAATTTAGTTTGTGAATCAGAGAGAAACATTTGAAGATCTGGAAGACACTTTTGTAAATCTTGGATACAAACTAGTAAATCGCAGAATAATTACAATTCATTTGTGAAAATTATCATAAACGAGCATGATGTTTGTGTCAAAATTATTCAAAAAGAAAAGGGAATCACACGTGTTTTTTTTAGAATTCACAAGCAGAATTGAGGATTTAGAAATGTTTTTCAAGGATTAACACACACACAAATCTAATATTTTTTTGTAAAAATACAAAAATCTTTTGCAAATCGTGAAAAGACTTTTGAAAAATGTGAAAAGACTTTTGTCAAATATCGTAAAGGATTTGTACAACTTCAAAACGCGTTCGTATGAACGCATTCGTGTGAAGATAATATTGACCCATTTCTCTTCCCATAACTTTGATCTGAACAACATGCAGACATATGAATTCTATGTCTAGAATGGAACTACTCAGTGTTGCCAACTTGTCACACTTGTCACTATATTTAGCTTTTTTCCAGACCCCCCCCTTATAGCACCAAAATTAGTGAAAAGCTCCTGGCGGAAATTCTAGTACCTTTTGCTGGTGAGTTGAGGCGAAATTGATTGACAGGCGCCAGACATAAAACCCTCATTTTTTTTTTTTTTTTTTTACCATTTTTCCTCCTATGACAGTTGGTTTCAACCGTGGTCGGTCTGTCTTATGGGAAGAGAAATGGGTCAGTATTATCTTCACACGAATGCGTTCATACGAACGCGTTTTGAAGTTGTACAAATCCTTTACGATATTTGACAAAAGTCTTTTCACATTTTTCAAAAGTCTTTTCACGATTTGCAAAAGATTTTTTATTTTTACAAAAAAATGTTAGATTTGTGTGTGTGTTAATCCTTGAAAAACATTTCTAAATCCTCAATTCTGCTTGTGAATTCTAAAAAAACACGTGTGATTCCTTTTCTTTTTGAATAATTTTGACACAAACATCATGCTCGTTTATGATAATTTTCACAAATGAATTGTAATTATTCTGCGATTTACTAGTTTGTATCCAAGATTTACAAAAGTGTCTTCCAGATCTTCAAATGTTTCTCTCTGATTCACAAACTAAATTCCATGTTTGACACATATTTCTTTGCATTTCACAAATGTTTTTTGTATCTTTACAAAAAAATATACGATTTGTGTGTGTGTTAATCCTTAAAAAACATTTGTAATTCCTCAATTCTGCTTGTGAATTTTAATAAAGTATTTGTCATTCTCTTTTCTTGTTGAATAATTTTGACACAGATGTCATGCTTTTTCATGGTGATTTTCACACATTTAATGTTGTATCCACAAAAGAAAAGCATCAACTCTGTGTGTTGCCACCAGGTGGCCACCATGCATGTGTGAGAAAATTTCACTCATTTGTGAACTTCATTTTAGACACAACCACAACAACCACGCTGGGATGTTTGTGTCAAAAAGATTGATTGGCTGCCTTGTTTCTAGGCTACCTCTAGGCCAATGGGAGACTTGACTTGCCATAAAACCCATAGTCTGAAAGGCGCTAGGGCCATTATTGAGAATGGGGACAGAAGTAGGGACAAGTGGACAGTCCAGTCCAGTTGTAATGATCTCAAATCCTTTTATTAGAGATAGTTTTGTAGTAAACTGCATAAAGACAACACTTTAGAAGCCGAAAATAGCTCTTATTTGCGCCGCCCTTGTTGAAAGTTTGCCCCTATTCTACCCGAACAAGGCACAATGTGCCTCGGTTGTCAGCCAGACAGTGTTGCCAACTTGGCGCATTTGTCACTATATTTCGTTTTCTTTCCAGACTCCTCTATTGCCAAAATTAGTGAAAAGCTCCTGGCGGAAAATCTAGTGCTTTTTTGGCTGCTGAGTTGGGGTGAAATTGATTGACAGGCGCCATAAATAAAACCCTCATTTTCACCATTCTCCTCCTATGACAGTGGTTTTCATCCAGTGGTCCCCAGGCTAAATGATGGACAGTTGCTTAACCACATGTAAATCTCTGAGAGCGTGAAACCAAATGGACCCTTGCAGGTCCATTTGGTTCCATTTGCAGAGAGAGAGAGAGAGAGAGAGAGAGAGAGAGAGAGAGAGACAAAAAGAGAGAGAGAGAGAGAGAGAGAGAGAGAGAGAGAGACATTATTGCACAGACGACCCTCTCAAGGACTTCTGGTGGTCCGCGGACCACTGGTTGAAAACCACTGTTCTAAGCAGAGCTAGAGGGTTTACATGGCGGAGTACAGTTTGCAGTAGTTAGCAAGTTAGAAATTATAAATGCAATCTCAATCTGTAATTCCAGCATAGGCCTGCGCACTGACCTATATTGAATGCCATTGCCAGGGTCCATTTGGTTACCATCACGATTTGATTCCCCTGTATGAGAAGCTACTGTATATTTACCGGTAGCACAACATGATAAAGAGAATATAGCCTACACGTATTTTGTATTACACCACCACCTAACCCTCTAGCTCAGAGCCGTGGTTTTCAACCGGTGGTCCGCTGGCCACCAGAGGTCCTTGAGAGGCTTCCAGGTGGCCCCCAGGCTATATGATGGAAAGTTGGTTAACCAGTAAAAATGAAACCAAATGGACCACCCTTGCGGGTTCAATTAGAGACGTGAATTTCAACCAAATTGGATCGACTGTGCAATAGTCACCCCCCCCCCCCCCTCTCTCTCTCATGAAGCACAGTTATATACAGTCGCATTGCAGACAGTAGGCCTAGGCCTACAGGCAGCTGTGCCGCTATACGAAAGCCATAAATACTGTAGGCCTATGCCTAATATTGCGTGCATACCCGATGTTATGCGCGCATTAAAAATAAGTGGCATTATTAACATCCCTATTTCGATAATAAAACAAAAAAAAATCATTAACCAACTTCAGTGTGCTCTGCTCTGCCAGCCCGCCTGGCTGCAAATGAAACCAAATGGACCTGCAAGGGTCCATTTGGTTTCACGCTCTCAGAGATTTACATGTGGTTAAGCAACTGTCCATCATTTAGCCTGGGGACCACTGGATGAAAACCACTGTCATAGGAGGAGAATGGTGAAAATGAGGGTTTTATTTATGGCGCCTGTCAATCAATTTCACCCCAACTCAGCAGCCAAAAAAGCACTAGATTTTCCGCCAGGAGCTTTTCACTAATTTTGGCGATAGAGGGGTCTGGAAAGAAAACGAAATATAGTGACAAATGCGCCAAGTTGGCAACACTGTCTGGCTGACAACCGAGGCACATTGTGCCTTGTTCGGGTAGAATAGGGGCAAACTTTCAACAGGGCGGCGCAAATAAGAGCTATTTTCGGCTTCTAAAGTGTTGTCTTTATGCAGTTTACTACAAAACTATCTCTAATAAAAGGATTTGAGATCATTACAACTGGACTGTTGTCCACTTGTCCCTACTTCTGTCCCCATTCTCAATAATGGCCCTAGCGTCTTTAAGACTATGGGTTTTATGGCAAGTCAAGTCTCCCATTGGCCTAGAGGTAGCCTAGAAACAAGGCAGCCAATCAATCTTTTTGACACAAACATCCCAGCGTGCTTGGTGTGGTTGTGTCTAAAATGAAGTTCACAAATGAGTGAAATTTTCTCACACATGCATGGTGGCCACCTGGTGGCAACACATAGAGTTGATGCTTTTCTTTTGTGGATACAACATTACATGTGTGAAAATCACCATGAAAAAGCATGACATCTGTGTCAAAATTATTCAACAAGAAAAGAGAATGACAAATACTTTATTAAAATTCACAAGCAGAATTGAGGAATTACAAATGTTTTTTTTAAGGATTAACACACACACAAATCGTATATTTTTTTGTAAAGATACAAAAAACATTTGCGAAATGCAAAGAAATATGTGTCAAACATGGAATTTAGTGTGTGAATCAGAGAGAAACATTTGAAGATCTGGAAGACACTTTTGTAAATCTTGGATACAAACTAGTAAATCGCAGAATAATTACAATTCATTTGTGAAAATTATCATAAACGAGCATGATGTTTGTGTCAAAATTATTCAAAAAGAAAAGGGAATCACACGTGTTTTTTTAGAATTCACAAGCAGAATTGAGGATTTAGAAATGTTTTTCAAGGATTAAACACACACACAAATCTAATATTTTTTTGTAAAAATACAAAAATCTTTTGCAAATCGTGAAAAGACTTTTGAAAAATGTGAAAAGACTTTTGTCAAATATCGTAAAGGATTTGTACAACTTCAAAACGCGTTCGTATGAACGCATTCGTGTGAAGATAATATTGACCCATTTCTCTTCCCATACTGTCTGTCTGTCTGTTTGGCTGTCTGTCCCCAACCCCCCCCCCCCCCCCCCCCCCCCCCCCCCTCTCTCTGTATTTCAACAAGGTGATTTATCCCCTGTATTGGGGGGAGGTGTGTGTGTGTGTGTGTGTGTGTGTGTGTGTGTGTGTGGTGTGTGTGTGTGTGTGTGTGTGTGTGTGTGTGTGTGTGTGTGTGTGTATGGGGGTCAGAGGTCACCCCTGTGTGACCCCGCCCCCTGCCCTCCTCCCTGTGTACTGCTGGTGTTGAATTGAGGAGGATGAAGTTCAACAGGGTGATTTTAACCCACATCGCTTCAACCTGTAGAACCACCCCCCCCCCCCACCCAACCCCCCCCCCATGCCCCCCCCCTTCCTCCCCCAGCTTTAATAAATCAACTACAACTCCCCTCTGTTCAGCCACAACTCACAAGTAGGCCGTACATGCATAGACGGATTGAGAAATGATGGGCCCCTGGGCCGCCTCCAGCCAAAGGTCCGTTGTCTTATAGCTCACAACCTTTTTGACACCAGGGCCCACTATTTATTCAGCATTTGAGCTGCGGACCACCATTTGAGAACAGTTTCACCCCACAGACCTTAAACTAAAGATTGCTTTTGCTTTTGTCCACAATTCCAGAAACAAAACGGGGAAACATATAGATCAAGATGACCATTAATCTTCTACATTCGATAGTTGTGTAGTTGTGGGCTAATTCAGATGATGAATATTTTAACTCTTCTTGAGAGTGTAAATATGAAACCAAATGGACCCGCAAGGGTCCATTTGGTTTCATTTTTATGCTCCCGAAGAGTTACATCTGTTTAACCAACTTTCCATCATTTAGCCTGGGGACCACCTGGAATCCTCTCAGGGACCACTGGTGGTCCCTGGAGCACTGGTTGACAACCACTGCTGTATCGGGATCGGGAAAAGTATCGGATCAGCACTTTTTTGTCATATCGGTTCATATCGGTATTGACAATGCTGTATCGGTACCAGAAAAGTCAGTATCAAAATCAGTATTAGCCCTAATTTGTCATCATCAGACCATTCAGTATTGGTAAATATACCAGTCTAACCAGTGATCAGACACAGTGGTAAGGGGTTGACACTATGGTGAATATACCAGTCTAACCAGTGATCAGACACAGGGGTAAGGGGTTGACACTATGGTGAATATACCAGTCTAACCAGTGATCAGACACAGGGGTAAGGGGTTGACACTATGGTGAATATGCCAGTCTAACCAGTGATCAGACACAGGGGTAAGGGGTTGACACTATGGTGAATATACCAGTCTAACCAGTGATCAGACACAGGGGTAAGGGGTTGACACTATGGTGAATATGCCAGTCTAACCAGTGATCAGGCACAGGGGTAAGGGGTTGACACTATGGCAGGTAAATAAATGTTGTGGAATTTGCTTTGGAGTTGCCCAAGTGCATATTTGAGAGTCTAGTCTGCTAGATTATTCTGCTATTCTGTGGACTTCATGTAAGATCTTTTTCTTGGGGCAATTTAATTGAGTTTTAGTCCTTTTTTTTCTTAATGCATTTGCAAAATGTATCTGATCGAGAAAAATTATCGGGAATGGTTGGGATTGTATTGGGAGCAAAAAAAAAAGTGATCGGATTGGGAAATATCGGGATCGGCAGATACTTTAAACTCAAATGATCAGGATCGGATCGGGAGCAAAAAAAATGTGATCGGGACAAGCCTACTCACCAGGGGCCGATATAACATTTCCCAATTGGGGGGGCAGGAGAAAATGGTATGGGTGCGGCTTCATTGCCCGTGTCACTTTGCGCCACAGTCAAGTAAAGCATCAATGATAACATCAGTTGTTGTTGAAGTTGCAACAGAAGTTGCGCCAGCATGCATAAAGTTAAAGGTCTGATTTAGAGAGTTTTCTGTTTTCATGCAATGCTGTTGGTTTAGTGGTGCAACAACTACTTAGTTAGTAGCAGTAGTAGTGTTTCAAATCATTTTAAATATAAACACTATAATTTGAGATATCTTGGGTTATTTGCATGCCATCATGTTTGGGGGGGCAGACTGGGCATTTGGGGGGCATTGCCCCCCCCCCCCCCCCCCCCCCCCCCACGCCTATGCCTAGATCCGCCCCTGCTACTCACAGGTTGTCTCTTTGTCTGTGTTTCAGATACAGATTACTGTTGCTAGGCAGGTTTCATCCAGACAGATGGGCAGAGATTGCAGACTGCGCTTTTCAAAAGTCAACAAAACAAAAACAAAAGACTTCATTAAGATAGTATCTAGTTTAAAAGGCTGAGGACTCAATCAAAAGAGAGCGAAAAGGCCAAAGGGTTTGTGGTTTTAGAATGAGGTGGTGAATTAAGGAGTGTCTGGAGAGTGTGAACAGTTTGGGGTTTTTTTGACGGGAGGATTTTAAAAAGTTTTTCTGGGGTTCTGCTTTGAAGTGAGTCACACAGTGTTCTGACTGGGGCTGAGACTGACAGAGACCTCAGAGACCCTCAGACGATGCTTTTGTTATCTGGAGGGTTTGGCAACTGAGAAGGGAACGGGATGGTCCCAATTAAGCCAGAGATTAAATCAGATCGTCACGTTCTGGTGCTGTTGGGGTGTGTGTGTGCGCGTGTATGTGTGTGTAGCAGGTATATTGTAGTTCAGCAGCCTTATATTGTAGTTCAGCAGCCCTGCCTCCTCCTCTCAGCGTCTATAAAAGTCTATTCCTCAAGTGTCTTCATGTCACTGCCTAAAAACTGACACTATAGTTATCCCACACTGGTGAGACAGACGGAGAGAGAGACAGACAGACAAAGAGACAGACAGACAGACAGTCTTCATGTCACTGCCTCTAAACTGACACTATCGTTTTCCTTTGAACTTGTGTGAAAAACGGGACATTCTCCCACTATGAGTACTTTTACTTGTAGTGCTTTAAAGCAGTGGCT
This sequence comes from Benthosema pterotum, assembly GCA_039105355.1. Classification (NCBI taxonomy): domain Eukaryota; kingdom Metazoa; phylum Chordata; class Actinopteri; order Myctophiformes; family Myctophidae; genus Benthosema; species Benthosema pterotum. The sequence continues at coordinate 20,464,087 of CM076988.1, forward strand.
TTCAATCTTTTTCATACCAGGGCCCCCTATGTATTCAGCATTTGAGACACGGAGGAGGACCACCATTTGGTGATATTTTTTTTTAGCCCCACAGACCCCCAAAACTAAAGATTTATTTTGCCTTTGTCCACAATTCCAGGCTGGATTTGGGAAACCAAACAGTCCAACATACAGATCAAAACGACCATTAATCTTCTAAACCAAATCTTCTGTGAAAATGAAACCAAATTGACCTGGTTTCATTTTCACACTCAAGAGTTACATCTGGTTAAACAACTTAGCTGGGGACCACCTAATCTTTGAACTTGTGTGAAAACGGGACACAATGAGTACTTTTACTTTTAGTGCTTTAAACGACAGCTTTATTTTTTTTTTTTTCAACCAAGGTTCATGTTTTAGGTTGTTGTTAGAGAAAGTTGAGGGCTTTCCAGACGGCAACGATAAACGCCCACATAAACGCGGCGATTCTCGAGTCTCTCTGCAGTGCCGACATAAAGAAAATCGCCCGTCGATTAATGCCAGGCCGTTTTAAAAAGCACACTGGATTGAGCTTTCAAAAACATCGCAGAGCGTGCGTGCACAAAATGAGCACGCGCAACACGAATCACTGGATGCCACGCGATAAACGACCGGCGTTACACGCCCTCTTTATCGCAGGTCGTTTTCTGAGCACAAAACGCCGCGTTCCCATTGAAAATGGGGATTTGAACTCAAGATCTTCATTTTCTTCTAGAACCCCATTTTTCTTTTCTTTTTTTTTTTCGTCCCGTTTGCCCACTCGTCCCACACATGGAAAACTTTGGAAATCAGACAGACAGACAGACAGACAGACAGACAGACAGACAGACAGACAGACAGACAGACAGACAGACAGACAGACAGACAGACAGACAGACAGACAGACAGACAGAGAATCTGGCAGGCAGGCAGAGAATCTGACAGAGAGAAAGTGATGTCATTCTGGTTCTAGGCCTGGAGGAGGGTTTGGATCAGAGGGACGGTCCAGGGACCCCTTGGAAAGGTCAGGCTGGGTCTCTGATCTCCGGAAGGTGCAGGTGATCCATCACCCTGGATGACCCCTACCCTCTACCCCCCCACCTGCCCCTCACCTCACTACATACAGATCAAAATGACCATTAATCTTCTACATTCTCTAGTTGCGTAGACTTGGGATAATTCACATGATGAATATTTTGACTCTTGACTCGTAAACATGAAACCAAATGAACCCGGTTAACCAGCTTTCCATCAGTTAGCCTGGGAATGCCAACTGGAAGGGAAAAGAAGGTTAACTCCAGCAATGCAGGTCCATTTGTTTTTTGTTGCTGTCCTTTGTCTGAAACTACTGTATATTACACATGTATGTTGTCTTATACTGTATGTGAACGGTGTCGCCATGGATGCAAGACAAATTTCAGTGCAAACTGTCAATAAAGTTGTCTCGTATCGTTAGCGACATGCTAAATCAGTATGACAGTATGTGTCTCTGATGTCTTGGTACAGTGGACAGCATGTGTCTCTGATGTTTTGGTACAGTGGACAGCATGTGTCTCTGATGTCTTGGTACAGTGGACAGCATGTGTCTCTTTTGTCTTGGTACAGTGGACACTGGACAGTATGTGTCTGATGTCTTGGTACAGTGGACAGCATGTGTCTCTGGTGTCTTGGTACAGTGGACAGTATGTGTCTGATGTCTTGGTATAAGGGGCAGGTGGTTAGAAGTGTAGCTCTGTTTCTACCACATTGAAAAAAGAAAAGAAAATTAATCTTGAGATGGGTCTCAAGATTAATAGAGACAACAATAGAGACAATACATACGATCACATGTTTTCGGAGCATGCCTTTTCCCACCTTTTTTTTTTTTTGCTTTTTTTTTTTTTTTTTTTTTTTTTTTTTACCATTTTCCACCGTTTTCACCACTTCTGGCTAAAGTCTTTAGACCATCCCCCAGTCACGATTCAATATTACTTATTTCTTTTCTGAATATTACTTTTTTCTAATGAATGAATGAATAAGTGACGTTAATCTGCGAGGGGAATGAGCCACCACCTTAATTGATAACTGATGTTTGTATTCTAAGCGTTATTAGCATTACTTGGCGTCATTAGTATTATTAACAAAAAATAATACAAATGAAACCAAATGGACCTGCAAGGGTCCATTTGGTTTCATACTCTCAAGAGTTAAAATATTCATCATGTGAATTAACCCAAGTCTACACAACTAGAGAATATAGAAGATTAATGGTCATTTTGATCTGTATGTTTGACTGTTTGGTTTCCCAAATCCAGCCTGGAATCGTGGACAAGAGCAAAATAAATCTTTAGTTTTGGGGTCCGTGGGGTGAAAATGTCACCAAATGGTGCTCCTCTGTGGCTCGAATGCTCACTAAATAGTGGGCCCTGTGATCAAAATGGTTGAAAATCCCTGCGTTAAGCTAAGCCTAGGAGGTTGAAAATCCCTGCTTTAAGCTAAGCCTAGGAGGTAGAGCTTGTTGTCCTTGGTGATGACGTCTAGCAGTTCCTTCTGCAGCGGAGGCTCGGGTGACACAACTCCCCCTCCCCCGGCTGTTCGCTGCTTCCGGTACAGCAGGACGTACGCCGTGTCCAGGGGCGATCGCTCCGTCACGTTCTGCACCAGCCCGAAGTTGGTGAACGTCACACGACTGTCGTTGAAGAGCAGCCACGACGAATCCCTGTCCCTGGACTCCTCCTCCGCCCCCTGGGTGGAGCCGCGGCCTGCATCCACCTGTTTGGGCGTGGTGGAGAGGTCGTCCTCCTCCTGGCTTCCGTTCCCTGGCTCCTCCTCTTTCTCCTTCTCCTCTCCCTCCTCCTCAGGGTCGTTGTGGTGAGCGTTCGGCTCGCTGACGTTCCGGCCGTACGAGTAGTAGTGGCCGCTCTCGGACGACATCCCGGAATGCATGGCCACGGAGTTGAGGACGTAGGACACGGAGTGGAACGACGACTCCTCTCCTCCGCCCCCTTTTTCTCCACCTTTACTTGTGAGCTCCGATCTCTCGACGAGCTCTTCGGCCGCATTCTCCTCCTCTTCCTCATCCTTTGGCGAGAGTTTGAGTTTTTTTCTTGGGTTCTCGCCGCTGCGCTCGGGACAATCGTCCCCCTGGGCGGGCAGCGCGGGGGAGAGTGCTGAGGTGGTGGAGAATGCGGGGCTGTTTGCTGGAGAGTCGAGCGGTGTACCTGCGTCATGCACGGGCAGCCTCAGCAGCGGCGGCACGGTGACGTTGTCCAGGATCTTGCGGCTGACGGAGGCGTCGTAGGAGAAGCGCACCAGAGTGAGGATGAGGTACTCGGGCGCCGCCACCACCCGCATGGCCTTCTCGGCCCGCTGCTCCGAGCCGCAGCGCGTGCAGAAGTAGGCGTTCTCGGCCTCCAGGACCTCCGGGGCTAGGAAATACTTGACCATGTCTTGCACGGAGAGAGGCCTCCGTGGCCTGTAGGTCACCGAATCTTGTTTGGTGACGGCGTCACTATCAGGCTCTTCCGAGGGCCTGTCAGTGCAGGGGCCTCTTTGCGAGGGGCAGAAGGCCAGCGACAGGTCAGTGAAGGGTTCGTACGTCTTGGAGACGCTGTTGCAGCGCAGGCAGCGGATGCTGGTGCTCAGCCTCCCGCGAAACATGGTCTCGATCAGTGTCCTCCCGTCACCACCTGTCGCAGGCTTGGTTTCCACCAGGTTCAGATGAGTCCCCGCGGTGGCGGGGTCTTTGCTTGTAGCATCATTGCTCTCGGAGATGACGACGTCCCGCCTGGATGATGATGATTCCAGGCTCCGCAGGCTCTTCTCCTCCTCGTGCAGCCTGTCCAGCAGGAAGCGCAGGTACTCTGAGCAGTCCTGCTGGGATCCGGCGTTGAACCATGGAGGCCGAGACGCTTCCACGAAGCTGCGGGGCGCATACGCTGCCCGCCGCGTGTGCGCCAGGAAGGCGAAGAGCAGCTGCAGTTTGGTCATGAGGGGCGTGTCGGCGCTGCTCAGCCGCAGCGACAGGACCCTTCTCCTGAAGTCGGTGGCCATGAAGAGCGTCTGTATGATGCTGTTCATGTAGCAGGTGTTGCCCAGGTTCACCAGGCCCGTCCTGCCCGTCTCAGACTTCTCCACTGTCAGACGGAGCGGCAAGGAGCCAGGGAAGGGAGGAGCGGGCGGGTCGGAGTGGGAGCGGGAGGTCCAGGCAGGTTGTTGACTCAGAATCCGCTTGATCCACTCGTTGCTGGGCTTGGGCAGATCCTTGATGGCCTCCCGGATGTGGGCGTAGAGCTGGGGGAAGCCCGGGTGCAGGTACATGACGCAGTGCAGCAGCTTGGCCAACTTTGGCAGGAAGATTTTTAGGGTGGTGGCATCCTCGGCCCACCTCAGGTGCGAGACCAGAGGGACCACACGCGGGACCACCAGGTGGAAGGCCTCGGGGGAGTGCCGGAAGCTCATCAGCATGCGGGTCAGCAGGACCATCGCCCCGCGGCGCCCAGCGGCCCACCTGAGGTGCTCGAACACCTGCTCCACCTTGCGCAAGGTCACTTCCGCGAGGACCTCGAACCGGCCGACCTCGGCCAGGCCTTCCATCAGGGCCACCACCCAGGCGTCTACGTGCTGGCCCCCGGGCCCCGGCCAGGACAGCCAGTCCACCATCCGGCATAGTGCCCGGGTGAAGCCGGCGTCCGCAACCATCCGGTCGGCTGCAGTGGCGACCGCAATGAGGCTGTTGATGTGCATGGCAATGGTCTGCGGCGGAACGTATTGCACCAGGCTGGCCAGAGCCACGGACGGTTCACCGCCAACGCCGGAGGTGGTGGGGGAGGAGATGACTGCGAAGACCTCCCACAGGGAGGGCAGCAGGGTGTCGGTCTGCGCTGCCCAGATGTTCTGGAGCAGCGCGGCCACCACACCCACCTGACCCACGTATTCCTCCTCTAACTGCCCTTCGTCCTGGGATGGGACACTGAAGCACGCCATGGTCCTCACCAGCTGCAGGCAGAGGAACTCAGCGGCCGGTACCTTGTTGTTGTCTATGTGAGAGGTGGTGGAGAATGCGGGTAAGTGAGAGGTGGCCTTACTGTCTTCCTCCTCGGGTAAAATGCACCACCACGAAGACAGCGGCAAGAAGAACGTGCAGAGGCACGCGCAGAGCGCCGGGCCAGGACGCTCGCACACCATCCTCAGAACCTCCGTCCGGACCGCGGCGGCCAGGGCAGCGAGGGGAGCCAGCGGTGAGGACGATTGCCCGGCGCCTTCTAGTAGACGCAGACCCAGGTGGACGTAGGCCAGGACGGCCGGGTCCCTGCGGTCCTTGGGTCCGTAGCCCTGCTGCAGCAGGTGCAGAACCAGATCCCGGGTGAAGAAGCGCTGGAAAAGTGCCTGGTGGCGCCCGGCATAGGCCTCCAGGACTCGGACTCCTGTCGTCCTCTGGAAGAAGGCGGACGAGGCGTCGTCGTCGTCGTCATTGTCGTCTTCGTGGCTCAGTAGGATGAGGTGGGCGGTGAGTGCAAACAGCGCCTGGCATTGCTCTTCACTCATCTCGGTATTCTCTGCGGCTTGAACTACCTTATCGATGATGGCGGTCTTCACCTGGAGGGAGTGGTTGGAGCACAATATGCCCTCCAGGATCTTATCCATGATGATGATGTGTGCTTAGTTAACAGAAGGTCCAAAACCAGCCGTCTGAACGGTACCCAAAGCGTCAGTGACCAGATGACGTTGTCTAGCGTGGCGTCCGTAGCAGGGCTAAGCCATATAGTTTGAATGTTTGCCTTATATATTAATGTCGGCATGACACAGACCGCGTGACAAAACAATGTCGCAAACGTGACACGCGAGCAAAGCGGCCTGGGATTTGAACCGTGAAGAGTCTGCATAGTGGATCTGTCAGATAAAGCCACGCAGTCGCTTAATCAAAACTCAATATAGCGCAAAGAAACAAACGGGGAATGCCTTCATGTTTGTGTATGACATTTTAGAGTGTTGGTGGAAATTGTATCTTTATGTACAGTACATGTATATAATCTGCAACCTAACTAGATCAGCTTGGTAGAGTGCATACTTAGGTAGGCCATGGCCTACTTGTGCGTGAGCGGAGCAGGCTAATACTCATGACTTTAGTTATGAAGGTCTCTTATTTACCTCGCAGTTACATCACCGTTACATCATTCAATTGCAACACTCCCCAAACGGCCAATCGGAGTGCCCCAAGGGACGACGACCGTGAACTGTGCACCGGTTCCATTTGTACGCTCTCAGAAAAAAACAGGAGTCTAAAAAAATCCATTAACATGGCGAAAATACATCTTGGTGATGTCATCAAGATGTGTTTCACCATGTTAATGATTTTCTTCAGACCTCCATTTTCTAGGAAACACAGGATAGGGGAACATTTTTATCATGTATTATCCACCCAACAACTCGAAGGTACATCAATGATATAGTAAAATGTTAAATGGTTGGACTTCCCCTTTAAGTACTCTCCCCACCCCAGAATAGTGTTGAAGTGCCTTAAGTAAAGATGGTGAGTTCCTTCCACCGTGTGTGTGTGCATGCGTCTGCATGTGTGTGTGGCGCAGACAGATAGTGAATGTATAATTGTCCCGCTTCAACTTAAAGCGTCTTCACTTAACCTCAAACACTTGACTCCACTCAGCTCAGAGTCCTCTGGACCCCCCCCCCCCCCCCCACACACACACACACACCCACACACACACACACACACACACACACACACACACACACACACACACACACACACACACACACACCGGACCCTCTGGACCGATAACATTATCTCTGCATTCCGAGAGACCGAGAGAGAGACAGACAGAGAGACAGACAGAGAGACAGACAGAGAGAGAGACAGAGAGAGAGACAGAGAGAGAGACAGAGAGAGGAGAGGCGTCTGTGTCTCAATTAAACTCAAAAGGCTTTATTGGCATGATAAAACATATGTTTACATTGCTAAAGAAAAATCATGACAGAACAGTCGGTCAGAATCAACGTAATGTGTCTCTGATGTCTTGTAGTCCAGGCAAAATGAATTTTCAAGTGGAATAAATTGTAACATGGGATTTTTTCTTCACAGATCATTTCTTTGAGGTCTCCAGAACAACATATTAAAAGTCCCAAAAAATCCCAGTTGCGCAAATATGTTTAATATCATAAAGTAATAGAATACATAGGCTCCAATGGAGTGATAGCCCCGCCCCTCCTATACAAACCCATTATAACTTAAAACTCCATTTTAACCATGATGGATTATTCAAAAACAACCCATCTTTTTTCTGGTGACTGATATTGTCCTCTTAATACGTGAGAGGACCATGGAATTTCATTCACAAGTTTCAGTTATTTTTAAAATATTGTTTTGGAAAATGTAGCTGCCTCCATATCTGGCTATGCCCACCCAAATGAATATTAAAAAAAAAAAAAATGAAACCTGTAAATGAAATTCCACTGCCCTCTCACATATTAGGAGGACTATATCAGTCACCAGAAAAAGGTGAGGGCAGTGGAATTTCATTTACAGGTTTCATTTATTTATTTATTTTAATATTCATTTGGATGGGCATAGCCAGATATGGAGGCAGCTACATTTTCCAAAACAATATTTTAAAAATAACTGAAACCTGTGAATGAAATTCCACTGTCCTCTCACGTATTAGGAGGACAATATCAGTCACCAGAAAAAAGATGGGTTGTTTTTGAATAATCCATCATGGTTAAAATGGAGTTTTAAGTTATAATGGGTTTGTATAGGAGGGGGCGGGGCTATCACTCCATTGGAGCCTATGTATTCTATTACTTTATGAAATTAAACATATTTGCGCAACTGGGATTTTTCGGGACTTTTAATATGTTGTTCTGGAGACCTCAAAGAAATGATCTGTGAAGAAAAATCCCATGTTACAATTTATTCCAATTTTAGGTAAAACATGAGCTAAAATTACTGGCCTATTGGTGCAGTGGACAGTATGTGTCTCTGATGTCTTGGTACAGTGGACAGTATGTGTCTCTGATGTCTTGGTACAGTGGACAGTATGTGTCTCTGATGTCTCGGTACAGTGGACAGTATGTGTCTCTGATGTCTTGGTGCAGTGGACAGTATGTGTCTCTGATGTCTTGGTGTAGTGGACAGTATGTGTCTCTGATGTCTTGGTGCAGTGGACAGTATGTGTCTCTGATGTCTCAGTGCAGTGGACAGTATGTGTCTCTGATGTCTTGGTGTAGTGGACAGTATGTGTCTCTGATGTCTTGGTACAGTGGACAGTATGTGTCTCTGATGTCTTGGTGCAGTGGACAGTATGTGTCTCTGATGTCTTGGTGCAGTGGACAGTATGTGTCTCTGATGTCTTGGTACAGTGGACAGTATGTGTCTCTGATGTCTTGGTGCAGTGGACAGTATGTGTCTCTGATGTCTTGGTACAGTGGACAGTATGTGTCTCTGATGTCTTGGTGCAGTGGACAGTATGTGTCTCTGATGTCTTGGTGCAGTGGACAGTATGTGTCTCTGATGTCTTGGTGCAGTGGACAGTATGTGTCTCTGATGTCTTGGTGCAGTGGACAGTATGTGTCTCTGATGTCTTGGTACAGTGCACAGTATGTCTCTCTGATGTCAGGGAGTGAATAGATCAATCAACACGTTTAGTGTTACTCATTCCAGGAATGTCCGATCTCTACAGGGCATACCTTTCTGCAAAGGCGACTAATCGACGATTACAACAACATAAGATGCAATACCAGTTGTTGTTGTTAAAGTGGAGGAAATAATTCCCAAAGTTAGGTTTGTGTTGAGAGTCAGACTCGTGCACATTACTGACAAAACACTCTGACAGGCCTAGCAGTTTAACACCTACTTTAACCAAAACACTATCACTTACACCACCTCTAATTCCACTGCACTTGCCAAGAAAAAATCCCAAAAAACATACTGAATTATTTTCCTTTTTCGCGATCGGATTTCTCTCTATCTTTTGAAGAAGAATGAGGAATGCAATAGATCTCTCTCTCTCTCTCTCCTCTCGTGCACGTGAAGTGCACAGGTGCGGATGTAACATTTCCCAGTTGAGGGGGCAGAAGCCTGTGTCGCCTCGTGCCACGGGGATGAAGCTGCACCCATAACATTTACAGTTACAGGACTTTTATTAGGCAAGTAAAGCATCACTAATAACATCAGTTGTTGTTGAAGTTGCAACAGACACGCAGCATGCATAAAGCTAAAGGTCTGACTCAGAGAGTTTTCTGTTTTCAATGATGAAATGCTGTTGGTTTAGCGGTGCCACAGCTGTAGTTAGTAGCAGTAGTAGTGTTTCACATCATTTTAAATAGAAGCACTTTAATTTGAAATATCTTGGGTTGTTTTGCAAGCCATCGTGTTTGGCGGGGCAGACTGGGCATGCCCATGCCTAGATCCACCCCTGGAAGTGCACATGCACGCACATACACACGCCCCACCAAATCCCTGGGATTCCCAGGGAATAGAAATCTAATACAAGATAAACAGATCAGCGCATTGAAGACTATAAGCTCTCCGAGCGTTCGCTCACAGATCTGCTCTGTGTGCTTGGGTCTACACCCGCTTGTAACACAGATCACATGTTTTACACACGTCGAATGGAGTCGAGTACAGTCATGTGTTCATTATATCAGAATGAACTTTAGGTTGGCTATCAGGCCTGGAAAGTTCTTCATGTAAACGTAATTTAGACGGAGGCACATAAGGGCAGTGGTTTTCAACCTTTTTCACACCAGGGCCCACTATTTATTCAGCCCTTGTGGGTCCATTTGGTTTCATATTTACACTCTCAAGAGTTAAAATATTCATCGTGTGAATTATCCCAAGTCTACACAACTAGAGTGTAGAAGATTAATGGTCATTTTGATCTGGATGTTGGACTGTTTGGTTTCCCAAGTCCAACCTGCAAGAAAATGCAATCAAATGATTTGGTTCCATTTGTACACTCTCAGAAAAAAAGAAGCGTGTTCTAGGAAACACAGAAGCTTTTTTTTTATCATGTCCACTCGACACCTCGAAGGTACATCAGTGACATGGTAAAATGTTGAAAATGGGTGGAGTTATTACCCTTTAACCAGATGTAACTCTTTGAGAGTGTAAAAGTGAAACCAAATGGACCCTTGCAGGTCCATTTGGTCATTTTGATCTGTGTGTTTGACTGTTTTGTTTCCCAAATCCAGCCTGGAATTGTGGACAAAAGCAATTAAGGGTCTGTGGGGCTAAAATGTCATCACATGGTGGTCCTCCTTGGCTTAAATGCTGTATAAATAGTGGGCCCTGGTATGAAATTTTTTGAAAACCACTGTGCTAATCTGTCAAAGGGTTAAGTATTGGTGTCTGACAATGTTGTCCTCCAGAAAGAATCTGTTCTGTTTGAAGATCTCACACCTCCACTTCTACAAGTTCACAGCCAAGAGCACAGGAAGCACACCCCCCCGCCCAGGGTGTGTTGAAAGATAATTGGCTGATCCATCATGCCAATCACTGCTCTACAAACATCCAGGGCGGATCTAGGCATGGGGGTAGGAGGGGGGGGTGGGTGGGTTTTGCATGACGGCATGCAAAACAACCCAAGATATTTCAAATTAAAGTGCCTCATAATTAAAATGACTTGAAACACTACTACTGCTAATAACTAACTACAGCTGTGTCACCACTAAACCAACAGCATTTCATCATTGAAAACAGAAAACTCTCTGAGTCAGACCTTTAGCTTTATGCATGCTGCGTGTCTGTTGCAACTTCAACAACAACTGATGTTGTTATTGATGCTTCACTTGACTAATAAAAGTCCTGTAACTGAAAAAGGTATGAAGCCGCCCCAATACCATTTCTCCTGCCCCCCCCCCCCCCCCCAATTGGGAAATGCTACATCCGCCCCTGCAAACATCTGCTCCTCAGTGCAGTCAAAGGTCACCTCCAAGGCCGAGAGCATCTGTGCGTGTGCGCGTGTGTGTGTGTGTGTGTGTGTGTGTGTGTGTGTGCGTGCGTGTGTGTGTGTGTGTGTGTGTGTGTGTGTGTGTGTGTGTGTGTGTGTGTGTGTGTGTGTGTGTGTGTGTGTGTGTGTGTGTGTGTGTGTGTGTGTGTGTGTGTGTGTGTGTGTGTGTGCGCCGTCATGTCTTCCGGCCACCTTTCCATTGAAACCATTTGATGACATTTTAGCCCCAAATGGACCCTTGCGGGTCCATTTGGTTTCATGGTTAGGCCTGACAGGCACAGTAAAATGGTGCCCCCCTAGGGATAAAAATATGAACTATTTTTTTTAAAGGTAGGGGAAGTGATTTGAAATTCATGGTGTAGTACCAGCCTGGTGCACTAGGGGCCCCCAAAAGTAGCTACACTATGTGAACCTGCTGCTCTCTCCTGATTGGAGGAGAATTGTGGTGACCTGGGGAACTCCTCTGCTAACGTGGGGGAGGGGGAAACTCCATATGTGGTTTTCACACCTTATAATAGAGCATTTTAACAGAAAAAAAAAATATTTTTTGGGTGATATCTGACAAAAGTGAAATCACTTCCCCTACCTTTAACTAAAACATATTATGTGTTTTAAATGTTCAATTCTAGTTATAGAGGACAAGTGTAATGCATTTATCCATATGAGGCTTATTAGCCTGGTGTCCTTTTAAAGGGAAATTCCACCCATTTTCAGGGCTGAAAGAAAAATCATTAAGATGTCATCAAGATGTGTTTCACCATGTTAATGACTTTCTTCAGACCTCCATTTCTAGGAAACACAGCATGGGGAAACATTTTCATCATGTCCACCCAGCACCTTTAAGGTATATTAATGACATATTAGAATGTTGAAAATGGGTGGAATTCCCCTTTAATGCATGTTTGGTGGTCGCCCCGGTGCCCCCCCTTTCCTCATGGTGCCCGAGGCAACTGCCTAGTCCGCATAATGGCAAAAACGCCCCTGTGTGCACGACTCCAATAAACAACAATAAAGGGGTCAGTGGTGGTCCACTGGTGGTCCACGGTGTCTCAGAGGTCACTGTGGCATTCCTCCGTAAAAGCCTTTTTGTTTAGTTTGGATGTGAAGTTGAACCCAAGTCCATGTCCAAGTCTGTGTCAGTGTTGCCAACCGCCAAAATCCAAAATGCATAGTGGCACTTCCAAAATGCACTACAATGCGCTAGAGCAGTGGGTTTTCAACAATTTTCATACCAGGGGCCACTATGTATTCTGCATTTTAGCCACGGAAGACCAAATGGAAGTCTCTCTGACTAATTTAGGAGAAGTAACTGGCAAAATGTTGGTCAAAATAACAATTCTACATTTTGAAAACGTGTAGATTCTTGGAAATTAGGTAATTTGGAATGAAACCAAACGGACCCTTACGGGTCCATTTTGGTTTCATTTTACGCTCTGAAAAGTTACAAATCTATAAGGGTCCATTTGGTTACCAATGGTCCTTTCTAGGAAGGAAGGAGGACTCTATCATAGGAGGAAAAATGGTGAAAAAAGAGGGTTTTATCTCTGGCGCCTGTCAACCAATTTCACCCCAACTCACCTGCAAAAAAGCACTAGATTTTCCTCCAGGAGTTTCTCTAATTTTGGCGCTAGGGGTTCTGGAAAATGCGCCAAGTTGGCAATGCTGCTCTGTCTCTCTCTCTCTCTCTCTCTCTCTCTCTCTGTCTCTCTCTCTCACACACACACACACACACACACACATACACACACACACACACACACACACACACACACACACACACACACACAAACAGGCGGTTTGTAGAGGGTAACCAGAGAGCGCTGACCTCCCTGTATCAGAGGCAGATCTCTGTTATCAGCCTGACCTCTGACCCCCCCCCCCCCACACACACACACACACACACACACACCACCCATCCCTGGACACCTATCTCTCTCTCTGTCTCTCTCTCTCTGGCTGACTCTGTTGTGTTTGACTATACCAGGGGTTTTCAACAGGTGGTCCAGGGACCACCAGTGGTCCCTGAGAGGATTCCAGGTGGTTCCCAGGCTAAATGATGGAAAGTTGGTTAACCGGATGTAACTCTTTGAGAGTGCACTAAACATCATGTGCACTAAAAACACTGCATGTCCAAATTCATCACGTCAATTAGCCCAAGTCTACACGGTTGTGTAGACTTGGGCTAATTCACAGATGGATGGATGGATGGATGGATGGACGGACTGAAGGACAGACAGGGGGCGAAACATAGTCACCACCTTACGTTGGAGACAAAAAAAAACTCCAGGCCTCCCTGCGGGGGAGTAGCCTGGGTTCAGCCCACAGACCCCATCTACTCCGTTGGGCCCCGCCCACTCAGCTGGGTTCTGTGGTCTGGTGTTGTGATAAAGAGTTTCGATTTATCTCGTCCGGAAAAACGGCTCGGCCAATGAGCTGGAGTTGGAGGCGGGTCTAAAAAAAATAGCCAATCAACACCGAGGATCATCTAACTGCCACAACAGAACAGTTTCCCATAAAAAAAACAGCACACATCCATTCAGTTTCATTGTAACTAAAGTTTCATTGTAACTAGAGTTTCATTGTAACTAGAGTTTCATTGTAAATAGAGTTTCATTCTTTAATACTGCATTTAGTTATAAATAGTGAAAATGTCCGACGCCAACTGCACTGCTAGTCAGTTAACTGCTAGTTAACTGCTAGTTAACTGCTAGTTAACTGCTAGTTAACTGCTAGTTAACTGTTGTTGTCGACTGCAAACAACGTCTCCAGTGATTGGTCGAGGGAAAATCAAGGGCCCGCCTCCTTGTAAATCGGTTACAATGGGGCCAATGTCAGACTCTTGAGCCATGGCTCAGAGTCTGACAATCAGGCTAGCGGGGGAGTGGAACGACGAGAGACGTGGCACATTATTTATAGGTAGCTTTATTGATGAATTTGCAAGTAATTTGTCCACACTGACTGATACTGTCCAGAGCTGCTTGGCGCTAGGTTGGGGGGGTCTGTGATGTGGTTTGGGGGGTCTGTGATGTCACTGCTGATGTGTTTAGGAGCTCCGAGGTGTCCTGACATTCCACAGATCCTCTTCTCCTTCAGGGGCAGATCTAGGCATGGGCCTAAATGCCCAGTCTGCCCCTGCACCAAACACGATGACATGCAAAACAATAAACAACCAAAGATATTTCAAATTAAAGTGCTTCTAATTAAAATGATGTGAAACACTACTACTGCTACTCACTAACTACAGCTGTGTCGCCACTAGACCAACAGCATTTCATCATTGAAAACAGACAACTGTCTGAGTCAGATCTTTAGCTTTATGCATGCTGCGTGTCTGTTGCAACTTCAACAACAACTGGTTATTATTGATGCTATACTTGACTAATAAAAGTCCCCCCCCCCACGCAATTAGGAAATGTTACATCCACACCTGTTCTCCTTCCTCTCTAAACAAGAGATGTCAAATTCAAGGCCCATCCAGGGGCCAAATCAGGCCCATGCATGAGTTACAGTATGTTCAGCCCACAGGATGATATTTTTATTACAAAGGGTCCTCTGGTATTATTGATGATATTTAATCACTATTAAAACTGGTCCCGGTGAAATGGTATCTGTTGACTGTGTTGACACACAGTCCAGAGCCTCCACATGCTGTGTGTGTGTGAGTCTGACAGTATGTCTTAACGGCAGGCGTTGGACAAACATCGGCCGATATGAGCGACGCCGACGGTCATTATCGTAAATTCTTGCTTAGAATGGCATGCATAATGAGTACCGTAAATGACGATGTTGTGGTGCACTGAAAAAAAAAGTATGGAGAAGGAGGAAGTGGGGCGGAACTAGGAACCAAACTGCATCGAATTGTTCGGGGTAGAGGGGGGGAAAAAAGCAACACTTGGCTCTGATTGGTTATCCCCGGCCAAGCATCAGCCGATTTGGCCGTAAAGCTCACCAATTTTTGTCTTTCTGGACGATGTTGCCCGTTCTGCTGCTGTCGCCTGAATCGGCGGCTCTCATAGACAAATAATGGATGTCGGTCGACGTTGGTCGGTCGACATCGCCCGCCGTTAAAACGTACTGTGACACCTGATGTAAAGCCTGTGAATCTCCTGTTTGTCTCTCTGTGTTTACACTGGATTTTATCTCCTTCTAATTCACACTTTATGAGCACTTTTTACAGGAAGGGGAGGGGGGGGCTTCTGCTTATTTTACCAGAGACACACACTGACCCCTCTCTCTCTCTCTCGCACGCACGCACACACACACAGTTAGGAAAGGGTGTATAGGCCTATATGGCATGATGTGCCTGTTTTGGTTTATGCATTGTGCGTGCGTGCGTGTGTGTGTGTGTGCGCGCATGTGTGTGTGTGTGTGTGTGTGTACGTGCGTGCGTCAGGAGGTTCTCATGTCAGATTGTTTTAGCTAGCTGTTAGCGTTGAGCTGTGATGTGACTTTAAAAGGGAAGAGAAGTGTTTGGACCCATCAGAAATGATGAGGTGACGACGACATGCACTCAGCCTCTCTGTCTCTCTCTCTGCCTCTCTCTGTCTCTCTCTCTCTGTCTCTCTCTGTCTCTCTCTCTCTCTGTCTCTGTGTCTCTCTGTTTCTCTATCTCTCTCTGTCTCTCTGTCTCTGTCTCTCTCTCTGTCTCTCTCTCTCTCTCTCTGTCTCTCTGTCTCTATCTGTCTCTCTGTCTCTGTCTCTCTCTCTGTCTCTCTCTCTCTCTCTCTCTGTCTCTGTCTCTCTCTCTGTCTCTCTCTCTCTCTCTCTGTCTCTCTGTCTCTCTCCAGGGGCGGATGTAACATTTCCCATTGATGCTTTACTTGCCTAATAAAAGTCCTGTAACTTGAAAACGGTATGGGTGCGACTTCATTCGCGCCACGGGCGATGAAGTCGAACCCATACCATTTTCCCCTGTCCCCCTCCAATTGGAAATTTTTACATCCGCCCCTGGGTCCCATGCAGGGACCCTTCGGGGACCCCCAGAAAGTGGCCCAAAACAGCTGCATGTAGCAGGCATTCCTCCTCCATACATGCCGTCATCCAGCACCTCTTAAAGCAGACATGGGAGGGGGCTGGGCTGGACCCCAGACCCACTTAACAGCCAGGCTTCTAGCAGGACTCACCCCATGGATCATTTTTAATGTCTCCTGTGACAGAGCAGAACTCTGAGACTACATACAGCTATAGGAGACGCTAGAGCAGGGGTTTTCAACCTTTTTGACTCCAGGGACCACCATTTATTCAGCATTTGAGCCACGGACCACCATTTGATTACATTTTGTCCACAATTCCAGGCTGTATTATGCCAACAAAACAGTGTAAGCTTCTTAAGTGGTACTAATTCAGAACATTTTAGAGTGTTTTAGAACATTTTAGAGAGTGCAAAAATGGTTAACCAACTTTCCATCATTTAGCCTGGGGACCACCTGGAACCTTCTCAAGGACCACTGGTGGTCCCCGGACCACCTGTTGAAAACCCCTGCGCTAGAGCAGTGGGGTTTTCAACCATTTTGATACCAGGGCCCACTATTTACCGGGGGACCACCGTTTGATGATATTTTCACCCTGCTCACCCAAAACTAAAGATTTTCTTGAGGGTGTATTGATCATGAAACCATTTATGCACTCAAGAGTTACATCCGGTTAAAAAATAACTTTCAATCATTTAGCCTGCATGGGGACTACCTGGTACTCTCCCAAGGCAGTAGTAGTGTTTCACATGATTTTAAATATAAGCACTTTAATTTGAAATACATACGTTTGGTTGCATGACATCATGTTTGGGGCAGTCAGAACATTTAGGGGGGCATAGCCCCCCCATGCCCATGCCTGGATCCGTCCCTGGCGTACATACTGTATGTGTGTTGTGCCGCTTGTGCGTACATACATAATGCAGGTGGGTGCGTGGGTGTCAATTGCCCTTACGTCTGTGCATCTGTGTGCATTAGTATTTCTGTATAACCAATGACTTGTTGTTGGTATGGATTTATTTGTATGGATTTATTCATGCACTCGCATGAATAAATGGCTTTGGGGGAAGCAATGAGGTGTCAATAAGTCATTTTGACCTGAGAGCTGGTTCTACAAATACAACAGATTTTTTTTTAAGATTGTCCAAATTTTGAAACCCTCGATTTCTTTATTAACCCTAGGACACTAAACATGGGTAAATTTTACCCAGACAATTGTATTTGTGCAATTTTCATACTGTTACTGATGTCTGAGGTGGGCGGGTCTTTCAGTAGCTTCATGATGCTCAGTGACATCATAATGTTACTGATGTCTGAGGTGGGCGGGTCTTTCAGTAGCTTCATGATGCTCAGTGACATCATAATGTTGTGATGTCTGAGGTGGGCGGGTCTTTCAGTAGCTTCATGATGCTCAGTGACATCATAATGTTGTGATGTCTGAGGTGGGCGGGGCTTTCAGTAGCTTCATGATGCTCAGTGATATCATAATGTTGTGATGTCTGAGGTGGGCGGGTCTTTCAGTAGCTTCATGATGCTCAGTGACATCATAATGTTGTGATGTCTGAGGTGGGCGGGGCTTTCAGTAGCTTCATGATGCTCAGTGACATCATAATGTTGTGATGTCTGAGGTGGGCGGGTCTTTCAGTAGCTTCATGATGCTCAGTGACATCATAATGTTGTGATGTCTGAGGTGGGAGGGTCTTTCAGTAGCTTCATGATGCTCAGTGACATCATAATGTTGTGATGTCTGAGGTGGGAGGGTCTTTCAGTAGCTTCATGATGCTCAGTGACATAATGTTGTGATGTCTGAGGTGGGTGGGGCTTTCAGTAGCTTCATGATGCTCAGTGACATCATAATGTGATGTCTGAGGTGAGCGGGTCTTTCAGTAGCTTCGTGATGCTCAGTGACATTATAATGTAGCTGTTGTCTGAGGTAGGTGGGGCTTTCAGTAGCTTTGTGATGCTCAGTGACATAATGTAGCTGATGTCTGAGGTAGGCGAGTCTTTCAGTAGCTTCATGATGCTCAGTGACATCACAGAATGTGGGTTTGTTTCCCTGCACACACACTTAGTTATTTTTTTTTTCTCCAGAAAGGATTTGGCTAAATTTTACCCATGTTTAGTAATAGGGTGACAGGAAAAAAATCCCATTCACTGACGATAGGCTTTTTTATTTTATTTTTTTCTTCACTGGACCAATATCACAGGTCTTAGGAATGTCTGGACCAAATGAAAGGTTACCAACTCAATTCCTCTTTTTTTTAAAGAAAATAATATGCACAATTTTCTCCAATCCCCCCCTCCCCCAATGATAGCCCCCGCATTGTGACGCCTTTCACTGCTACAGAATCACAGTTGTACTATGTCAGTGGTCCTCAGCATTTCATGTCAAGGATCCCCAAACACATCTGTATATGAGCAGCCACCTATACCGACCCCCCATCTGAAAAGTATAGGTCCGGGGACTCTTCAGGAAAAAACATGTTTGAGTGAAATAAATCGAATAGCTGTTCTGCGTTTTCACGATTTTTCAAAAAAATATCAGAGCTAGGCGCGCTACGAGCTTGTAGCTCTGATTTTTTTTTTCCCCAGGTACAACACAAATAATGCTCAAATAATGATCCTTTCCGCCTGAAATGGATTAAAGAGGAAATAAAATACTTTACATGTTTGACCTTTTCATCGTCTGTTGAGCAATGACTCACTGCTCTGTGAATACACAGCGTTTGTTACAACACACTCCTGTCGTGTTCTTTTTTTACAGGGAATCGGACACACACACACACACACACACACACACACACACGCACGCACACGCACACCTGTTTATAGAAGTGCTGGGATCATGGACGTACGCAGCGCCCAGAGAGAGAGAGACTCGCCCACGTCAGAGGACAGTGACCACCAACAGGTAATGTCTTCATCACCAACACCTCCTACCTTTCTATCTACGATACGATACGATACGACTTTATTGTCAGTTTGCACTGAAATTTGTCCTGCCTCCATGGCGACACCGTTCACAAATAAGACAACATACAAGTGCAACATACAATTCATTACAGACACCGACAGAAAAACAAAACAAAAACGGAAACAAAACAAAGAGCAGGACATGACGAACAAGACCTTGGATTTAACGATTCTGGTTTAGAAGTAGGACAGACTGATGTACAAAAGAGTTCTTTAGTCTATTTTTCCTAAATTTAGGAACTCTGAACCGCTCTGTAGAGCCTGCATGAATTCCACCCGCCTGCAGTACCAAACCTGGCCACCAGGGCCCGCAGCTTCAAGCCTGGAGGCGCTATCTGTGGATGTGGTGTTGCTGGGAGGCTTATGGGGGTGGGGGGGTGTAAATCCATAGGAATCCCATTAAGTGCTGAGAAAGTCTAGACTTCTAGAGAACTTGGACCCAAAACAACAACCGGGTGTTTTATTACGTCTCCCTCTCTAACAGCAAGAATAAACACTGATTTCAGAAGGCTTAAACCCCCCCACACACACACACACACACACACACACACACACACACACACACACACACACACACCTCGGCGTGTCGCTGGAAATGTTATGGCGTTTGTTTGAAAGTCAGAGTAAATCCTTCTATTCCTCCTCTCCTACTGCTGCTGTTGTCAGTAAGAGGTTGTGTATTGCCCTCAATTGTGCGTGTGTGCGTGCCTACATGCCTGCGTGTGTGCGTGTATGTGGGTGTGCGTGCGTGCATGCGTGCGTGTTCGAGGTTGTGTATCGCCCTCAATCGTGTGTGCGTGCGTCTGTGTGCGCGCGCACACACATGCCTGCGTGTATGCGTAACAACGGTGACCTTTCCACACAGATCAGCATCGTCAGGGTAATGACGTCTCCCAGGGTGAACTCAGAGCATTAATTACATTTACATGAACAGTCAGATCATCAGTGAATTAACACCTTTCAACTGGATGGAGTTCACTTTCATTATTTCTGTAGCTCTATTCAGAAGCAGCAGACCATGTAGTAGAGTCTATAGATGGGATCTATGGATCTTTTAGGAGAGCCTGATCCCTTGGAGCCGATCCTTTCAAAGAGCCGTTCAGAAAACCGGCTCGTTTGTACCCTACATTTATATATTTCTAAATATTATTTGTTGTAAGCCTTCCGCAATTCCATGGTGGCGCCACATTCCACGTTGCTCTGACAGCATTTAATTAGACCAGTGGTTTTCAACCAGTGGTTCAGGGACCACCAGTGGTCCCTGAGAGGATTCCAGGTGGTCCCCAGGCTAAATGATGGAAACCTGGTTAACCAGAGGTAACTCTGTGAGAGCATAAACATGTTTACGCTCTCAAGAGTTAAAATATCCCTACACAACTAGAGAATGTAGAAGATTATTGGTCACTTCGATCTGTAGGTTTGACCATTTGGTTTCCCCAAATCCTGCTTGGAATTGTTGACAAAAGCAAAACAAAAAAAAAAACTTTAGTTTTGGGGTCTGTGGGGCTAAAATGTCGCCAACTGGTGGTCCTCCGTGGCTCTAATTCTGAATAAATGGTGATCCCTGGTATGAAAAAGGTTGAAA
Source organism: Benthosema pterotum (assembly GCA_039105355.1). Classification (NCBI taxonomy): domain Eukaryota; kingdom Metazoa; phylum Chordata; class Actinopteri; order Myctophiformes; family Myctophidae; genus Benthosema; species Benthosema pterotum. The sequence continues at coordinate 20,484,558 of CM076988.1, forward strand.
ACCCCTGATTTAGACGGAAATGAAAGCCTGGGTGTCGAGGCGACCTACTGTACGTCACAACAGACCACTTTGCTCAACAACAGACCTCTTAGCCTGGACGAACGTAGCTACACAACTACAGATAAATAAAAGCAGCCTTGCTATGTAGTATTTTTGTCAATTATGCCTTATTACGATTTTGCAACCCATTTTTTCACACACCCTCCGGCAACCTGAGGAGGCAACGGACTGGCCTCATGCTTCCTTCAATGCATGAGGAGTCCAAGCTGCCTTCTTTTCACCTGACGGGGGGGGGGGGGTTTCCCTGGTTGGACGTAGTGCGTGGAAGGAACACGTTATTCCAACCAGTTCCTGTCCCCTCCATCAGGTGCCCCGGCTGGCCAGGGGGAGGCAGTCTAGAGCCCAGGATTACTGCATGTTTTTGTGAGGGTATCTACCCTAGGGGACACGGGGAGAACATGCAAACTCCACACAGAAAGGCCCTTTCACCAACCCCACCTCAGGTATGGGCACCGATGACGTGGAGGACCAGACACGCCGCCAGCACCCACAGCACCCCTAGCGGGAATCGAACCCAGGACCTTCTAGCTGTGAGGCGACAGCACTAACCACCCCTCAGTGATTTGTTTCGTATAGCTGGACTTTGGTGGTGCCTCGATCAGTTATTAGGAAACAAATCCTCGCTGTCAAAGGACATTTCACATCAAAGTTTAACTTTATTTCTCTTCCAAAATTTCTTTCCAATAGAACCAGTTCCTATACTGACCTGGAAAAATAAGAAGTCAGTTTTTCCTGAAAACTTTTAAATGATGGAGTTTGTTTTGGCACAACTAACTTTTCTTCTCTAAACCTCTAAACTTGTGATGTGACAAAGAAAGATATTCTGATTCTAAAGTTACTCAACCCAAAGTCTCTGTCTCTCTCTCTCTCTCTCTCTCTCTCTCTCTGTGTCTCTGTCTCTCTCTCTCGCGCACGCCCCGTCCTGACCTCTAGAGAACGGTGTGTACCTTTAAGACGTAGCGCCGGGACCCAGTCCTGTCTCCGTCAAAACGAATCGCTGAGCGTCCCCCTCCCCTATGGGAACTAACCCTCCCAACCCCGTCCTACTTTAAGACGGCCTGTGGGGTCACAGGAAGTGTTCTGTCCCGCTGGGATTGGACTGTACCACCTCTGGAAGGAACACTATGCGCGCGCGCACACACACACACACACACACACACACACACACACACACACACACACACACACACACCAAAATACCTGACAATACCTCGGCACACAGAGAACTAATGATGATAAATGACTGACAGTGACTAGAAACTAAATACGACGAGTACAACTATAGGAACTTCCCATTGCAGTCAGAACTGCAGATTCACTCCCAATCTAAACTATGGAATGAACTTCCCATTGCAGTCAGAACTGCAGATTCAACAGGACAGAGTGTCAGCTAGCAGAAAGACTGACAGTAGTGACTGCTCATGATTGAATGTGGGAGTGACTTAAAGATGGAGTGGCATAATTTTTCCCCCCCAATTTTGTACATTTTTGAAAGGTGACAATAGTTAATTAGACCCATTGGTGTAGTTTTTATGTGCAGTGAGGTCATCACTTTGTATTTAGGGTTTCTTCCTGAGGGATGAACCTTTCCAGTCAAACGTACCAATGGAAAAAACTGTAATATAGTGACATCACATCATCAGCCCCTCCCTAACTCCTCCCCCTTTATCATACAACTACAGCTGTGGGTGTGGCTTCAGTTTAGGTAGGCATACTCAATGGGCTGGTGAGGCTGAAAAAAATCATGGCACTCCATTTTTAAGGCTCAAACATACTTCAGCGTGAAGTGAGTTTAGGTCAGGGGTGGGCAATTATTTTTCCCAAGGGGCCAAATGAGATAGATAAAATGTAATGGAGGGCCAAGACTAAAGGCTGAACTAAAGTCTGTGTAATATTGATTTAAGTCTGTATGATATTGATT
>CM076988.1:20489038-20504191 GCA_039105355.1 Benthosema pterotum
GTCTGTCTGTCTGTCTGTCTGTCTGTCTGTCTGTCTGTCTGTCTGTCTGTCTGTCTGTCTGTCTGTCTGTCTGTCTGTCTGTCTGTCTGTCTGTCTGTCTGTCTGTCTGTCTGTCTGTCTGTCTGTCTGTCTGTCTGTCTGTCTGTCTGTCTGTCTGTCTGTCTGTCTGTCTGTCTGTCTGTCTGTCTGTCTGTCTGTCTGTCTGTCTGTCTGTCTGTCTGTCTGTCTGTCTGTCTGTCTGTCTGTCTGTCTGTCTGTCTGTCTGTCTGTCTGTCTGTCTGTCTGTCTGTCTGTCTGTCTGTCTGTCTGTCTGTCTGTCTGTCTGTCTGTCTGTCTGTCTGTCTGTCTGTCTGTCTGTCTGTCTGTCTGTCTGTCTGTCTGTCTGTCTGTCTGTCTGTCTGTGTGTGTGTGTGTGTGTGTGTGTGTGTGTGTGTGTGTGTGTGTGTGTGCGCGCGCAACATGGCTGGTTCTAGGCATGAGTTTTCGTTTCATGTGCACATGTGTAAAAATACATGTGCAATAATGAGTACTTTCTGAAGTCCGAACACTTTTGTACCTTATGCTCGAGTGTGTTTGTAATTCACCTCTGTTATACTTGGAACCGAATTCTCCTCATTTCAGTGTTCATACTAAGAATAAATGGAGGAACTATTGCCCCTCCAGTGGTTGAGCGCAGAGTGTTATCCGGACGTTGTTGAGGTTTAAAACCATCAGTCCTGAGGGATCTGTGTTCTATACATCCAGTCCACAACCATAGAGACCTATACAGTCCCTACAAATGGACTTGATGAAGTCGCACCCATACCATTTTCAGTTACAGGACTTTTATTAGTCAAGTAAAGCATCAATAATAACATCAGTTGTTGTTGAAGTTGCAACAGACACGCAGCATGCATAAAGCTAAAGGTCTGACTCAGAGTTTTCTGTTTTCAATGATAAAATGCTGTTGGTTTAGTGGTGACAGCGGTGGTTAGTTAGTAGCAGTAGTAGTGTTTCACATCATTTTAAATAGGAGCACTTTAATTTGAAATATCTTGGGTTGTTTTGCATGCCATCATGCCTGACTGCAATAGGAAGTTAATTCCATAGTTTAGATTGGGAGTGAATCTGCAGTTCTGATGGCAATGGGAAGTTCATTACATAGTTTTGGGCCCAGAAGGGGGGAGAGTTTGGGGCGTGTGGAGTGTTGTCCAGGTGGTTTTTGGCAGTCAAGGTCCTGTCAAAGATTTGGTAGAACCTGTAGTGTGACACATCCTAAAGGTCCAAGTTCATGTGGTCCAGCATCCCCTCTGCTGCCCCTGCCCTCTTGCCCCCGGGGCAACTGAGAAGCATGCATAGCTAACAGCCCCAGGAAGGATCTATTGTCCGCCAGAGAACAGCTCTTTTCTCTCTCTCTGTCTCTGTCTCTCTCCATCACTCAGGGGCGGATGTAACATTTCCCAATTGGGTGGGGCAGGAGAAAATGGTATGGGGATGGCTTCATCGCCCGTGTCGCTTCACGCCATGGGCGATGAAGTCGCACTCATACCATCTTCAGTTACATGACTTTTATTAGTCAAGTAAAGCATCAATAATAACATCAGTTGTCGTTGAAGTTGCAACAGACGCGCAGCATGCGTTTCAATGCTGAAATGCTGTTGGTTTAGTGGTGCCACAGCTGTAGTTCGTGAGCGGAGCGGAGCGGCCGAGAATTCCGCTCATCGCTCTCGACGTATTTGGTCCCGCTCGCAATCCGCTCCCGTGGACCCCCTCCCAGACCGCTCTCGCTCCACTCCGCGCTCTTATTAATTTGGGCCGCTCCGCGCTCCGCGCTCCGCTCAGCCCGGCCCGCTCAGGAGCAAAATTTGACGGCTGGAAAAAAAAAGGCTGCTGCTTTTTCTTTGTCGGGTATTAGGCTGCTTTCGGGCATTAGGCTACTATCAATGTCTGTGCTGTGCGCGTCTGTGCTGCGTCCTCCTATACTCCTCCTCCTTCCCCCACAGTCTGTCTCAAACAAACGGCTATGATTGCTTATTTGCTTATTTTTTGGAACCACGGCACATCACAAACACCTAAAGTTCACCACCGACGTTGTGAACATGTCACTGCTTTCTTGTCAAATCGCGACCTCCAAAGCTTTAGTCTTTGAAGCGGGCGTGCGCTCAAACTCGGAAGATTTTCTTTTCTCTCTCTCTCTCTCTTCGCCGGCTTTTGTCAGACCCGGATATAAGGTTTCACAATTCGGGGGGGGCAGGCGAAAACCTTATATGAGAACAGAGTTACATTTAGGGCGTTTAGGGGGGCATTCCCCCCCTGCGCGCAGCCTTTTATCCGGCTCTGTAAATGCGCCGAAAAAAAGAAAAAGGAAAGCAAGAACGAAGGCGACCTCGGACATTCTTTCCCTCCGCGTTATGGATTATATCTTTGATAAAACACTGCAAAAGGTAGGCTACACAGTGACAGTAGCCTAAGTTGACATTGATTCTCTCAGAACACATGCACACGGCTGCGTTGTGAGCCGTATGGCAACATTTTGCGTTGGGTCCCGTGGGCGCCGCGGGCTAAAAAATAAAATAAAAAAAATCGACAACATTTTGACACTGGGCCGCGATTCGTCGACATTCCAAATGTGTCGATTACATCCATTTGCCCCCCTCACAGCATAAACATTTAAGACAGGAGTTAAATGTGCAGTTACACTACTGTCTATATTAACCCAGACAGGTGCGGCGAATAATCTTATGCCGCGCTATTTCGTTTCCAAAATGCCATACGGGATAATAGGTTATTGATGATGTTACACTGTGGGGGAATTGGACATCATTGGGGGGGGGGGGTCGCTGCGCTCAAATATGTTGCCGTTATGATGTGCAGTGCTTCAAAATAAATAGCGAGGTGACGCATCTAAGGCAAGATAGACAGCAAGACAGTCAGCTTACTTTTTCTTTTTTCCAATTTCCATCATGATCATCATCTCCTCCTTCCTCCCGCACCTCGGAGAGGATTTTAAATGTCTTGATCGTGTTGCTGGCACTGTAGGCCTATAGTCGCCATCTGAACCACAACCACACGTTTATGCTGTGCTACTGAACACGTGTGCCGTTGTCTGGACTGAACGGCTTGGAGCGGGCTGGAGCGGAGGATAATTCCCGCTCCAGAGCGCGCTCCGACCCATTTGAAAACGCGCTCAGCGCTCACTTAAAAATCCACCCGCTCCACTCCCCGCTCCGCTCGCGCTCCGCTCCGCTCACGATCTCTGGTGGTGCCACAGCTGTAGTTAGTTAGTAGCAGTAGTAGTAGTGTTTCAATTCATTTTAAACATAAGCACTTTAATTTGAAATATGTTGGGTTGTTTTGCATGCTATCGTGTTTGGTGGGGAAGTCTGGGAATTTAGGGGGGGCACTGCACCCCCCCAATTGCCCATGCCTAGATCCGCCCCTGCTACTGACCCTCCAGTGGTTGAGTACTATCCGGATGTTGTTGCGGTTTAGAACCATCCGATCTGTGTTCTGTGTTCTATACATGCTGTCAACTCCCATAGAGACCTATACAGGCCCTACAAATGGACCAACACACCACAAAATGTGGTGCTTTCATTTTTATGCTCTCAAAGAGTTACATCTGGTTAACCAACCTTCCATCATTTATTCTGGAGGGCCCACCTGGAACCCTCTCAGGGACCACTGGTGCACTGTATAAGCTGCAGGGTCAAACGCATGTGCTAAAAGTAGTGGCTTATATTCTGGAAATTATGGTAATCACATAACACAAATCACGTAACAAATGTAATCTGTAGTATATAGGGGAAACCAGAAACACAATAGCAGACAGACTTAACCAGCATAGATGATATAACATCAATAATGCCAAAGAAATGTTGCTATTCGCAGATCATTTTATGGTAAATGGGATCAGACTAATGCAGTGGTTTCAACCTTTTTAATACTAGGCCTCGCCATTTATTCAGCATTTGAGCCACAGATGACCAACATTTGAGGACATTTTAGCCCCACAGACCACAAAACTAAAGTTTTATTTTGCTTTTGTCCACAATTCCAGGCTGGATTTTGGTGAAACCAAACAGTCCAACATACAGATCAAAATGACATTAATCTTCTACATTCTCTAGTTGTGTAGACTTTGGATAATTCACATGATGAATATTTTAACTTTTGAGAGTATAATCATGATTTTTTACGTTCTCAAGAGTTAGATCTGGTTAACCAACTTAGCTAACTCACCTGTTAAAAACACCTGTTGAAAACCCCTGGTCTAATGGAAGTGTGTGGACTAGAATCCAACCAAACATGGACAGAGCGGGAGAGAGGAAGTTTGCAGAAAAACAATGGATTCTAGACCTATGCCCAGAAGGGCAATTCATCTATAGTTCAACTTAACTTTTCACTTGTGGCACAGAGCAATGGTGTGTGTGTGTGTGTGTGTGTGTGTGTGTGTGTGTGTGTGTGTGTGTGTGTGTGTGTGTGTGTGTGTGTGTGTGTGTGTGTGTGTGTGTGTGTGTGTGTGTGTGTGGTGTGTGTGTGTGTGTGTGTGTGTGTGTGTGTGTGTGTGTGTGTGTGTGTGTGTGTTGTGTGTGTGTGTGTGTGTGTGTGGGAGGGGGGTTGAAAGAGAGACAGTCTTTGAGGAGAATGTGGATGTGCTTTCATGTGTTTTTGTGTGTTCGGAGCAAACCACAGCATGTTTGAGGTCTGATGATCCTAACACACTCCATCTGGGAGGACACACACACATGCACATGCGCACGCACGCACATGCGCACGCACGCACATGCGCACACAAACGCACACACTCGCACAAACACCCACACACTCCCTCTCTCTATCTCTCTCTTTTTTCTCCAGACAAATTGGATCTGCTTGATCCTCCGCTGTCTTGCCTGTTAGGTGTGTGTGTGTGTGTGTGTGTGTGTGTGTGTGTGTGTGTGTGTGTGTGCGTGTGCACATGTGTGTGTGTGTGTGTGTGTGTGTGTGTGTGTGTGTGTGTGTGTGTGTGTGTGTGTGTGTGTGTGTGTGTGTGTGTGTGTGTGTGTGTGTGTGTGTGTGCGTGTGCACATGCACGCATGAATGTGTACTTGTGAGTACCAACGAATACGCCGAAAAATAGCGAATCTACCAAAAGCACTTCACATTATAATCTATAAACCTCTTTGGAACTTCACAGTGTAAAGAATGTATTTATTGTACATTTTATTCCACATGTCTACAATTAGAGCAGTGGTTTTCAACCTTTTTCATACCAAGGCCCACAGAATTTGAGCCACGGACCATCATTTGGTGACATGTTAGCCCCACAGACCCCAAGACTTTGCTTTTGTCCACAATTCCAGACTGGATTTGGGGAAACCAAACAGTCAAACATACAGATCAAAATGACCATTAATCTTCTACATTCTCTAGTTGTGTAGACATGGGCTAATTATGATGGATATTGCATGTGCTCACGCACGCACGCGCGCGCGCGCACACACTCACACACACGCACGCGCGCACGCACACACACACACACACACACACACCCCTTGTGTTATGTGGTCAATGTGTGGCTTTAAAGGAGGATTCCACACCAAAACACATTGGGCATCCATCTTCCTTAATTCCTGTTGATTCATGATTCATAATGTCCTTGATTTTTGTCACTGATGTTCCATTTTTTACATTTCAGCATGAGGTCAGTTGCAGTTGCAGCAGCTGTTGCAGCTGCGCCAATGCTGTTTGCATGGCTGCAGGTTGTCTTTATTCTAATGCACGAATTTTAGTAGGTCCAAACTTGTTTTTTTTTCACACATCACATCAAGCCACACACTACAAGATAATTGGACCACTATATGATTTTTAAAAACTCAGCCGGCACCCGTGCGACAGGAGTTTCAACCTGAGTGATTGGAGAGGAGGAGGAATAGATTACCTCTGGGATTACATGTAAAGGCTGCCCCAGAGTGGCATAAAATCCAAGCGTGAGTATCAGTATACTATCAAAATGTGATGTGTGGGAAAAAAAACAAGTTTGTAGTTACAGAAATACCCGCAGTAGAATAAAGACAACCTGCGGCCATGTTAACTGTTCCCAACGTCGTCGTGGGGACGGGGACCTCATGGTGAAATGTAGAAAATGGGGCATCTGTGACAAAAATCAAGGACATTATGAATCATGTTACAGGAATCAAGGTAGATTGATGCCCAATGTGTTTTAGTGTGGAATTCTCCTTAATGTTCCGTCCATGTACAGAGTGGTACGCTCCGTTCCCGCTGCTCTCTGACCGCAGAGAGAGAGGGATTCAGACCGGAGCGGTGGACCAGTGGTGGACGCGTGTACGGTTTTCTCCAGATGTGGAGGATATGGTTATGGTCATGGGGTTAGGTTTGGACGAGGCTCGAACCCAGAACCGCTGTCTGTCTTGGGAGTATATAACATGTGGTCCCACCACACCGCGGGATCACCGAGGCATGGGCTGATGGGGATTGAACCAGCGGTTCAGCCGGCCGCGTCTCTCTCTCTCTCTCTCTCTAGTGGTTGGTGGTTGGTGACCGCAGAGGGCCTGTTTGATGAGGCTTTGATGTATAGGAGACGAGCCGCAAGCTCCTTAAAACATGTGTCAAGGCCGTGTTGTGAACTGGGCTTGAACCAGTGAAGGCGTTCTGCCTTGTGATTGAGTGGGAGCAGACCTTGGTGCACGTGCTGTTGGTCTATTGGGGGGGGGGGGGGGGGGGGGGGGGGGTCAAAATCACCCAAATCACTGAATGCACCCATTATTTTTTGTCCACCACACAAGCCTGCATATATATCGTATATTGGGTGATATCAGTATCGGAAATCAACTCTAGGTCGTCCTCAGACGAGCCTTCCATCGTCGCTTCCAGTTGTCCCGGTTCAACTTAAGTTCAAGTTCAAGTTTTATTTGTCTCCCGAGGGAGAAATTTGTCTTGGAGACAGGACCACAGCTGCATACATATACATACAATAGACAGAAAACAAACCATCCGACAACACAAGAACAAATAACATATACACCCAAAGTGCTTGTTACCCCTATGTAAGGGAAATGACTACCTATTTAACAATTTTATAGAAAGAGGTACAAATGAATGTTTATAACGGTTGTGTCTGCACTGTGTTGTCCTATACCGGTGTTCTGTGCTCCTGTGTTTTTCTTGAGTACATCCACATATGAAACGCATGCTATATCACAGCGATTTCCACCGTGCCACTCAATGCTGACAGACCAGAATCGCGTAGCGAGAAAAAAAAGCCAGAGTCTTCCGCGCCAGTAGGGGGCGCGGGGAAGACTCTGGGCCCAGGGTAGAACTAGAAGGCCTGATTTATTACTGCCGGTCTGTAAAGCCCTTTAAAGCAGATATGGTCTAGGTTATCCAGGAGTGTTTGTTGAACACTTTGATAAAAATTATTTATGTTTTTGGACGGCGTGGCGACTGGATGACATCCCAGACACAGCTGATTTGTACTAAATGATGATATGATGACCCTAAACCACTTAGTATAGACATTACTTTACTTTACTGACGAGTATAAATGCCACAACATAGTAATTCATCTTTCACCTCCAGCACAAACCTAATATATCCCCTCCAGGCCCTTACAAGAAAAAAAAAACACTATGTGATCGCAGAATCCATTGCATAATCCAGTGGTTTTTAAGCTTTTTCATACCAGGGACCACCATTTATTCAGTATTTGAGCCACGGAGGACCACCATTTGATGACATTTTAGTCCCACATGCAGACCCCAAAACGAAAGATTTATTTTTGTTTTTTTTGTCCACAATTCCAGGCTGGATCTGGGGAAACAATACAGTGTATAGACTTCTTGATTAAGTGGTGCCAATTCACATGATAAATATTTTAACTCTTGAGAGTGTAAACATGTTTAGCCTGCATGGGGACCACCTGGAACCCTCTGAAGGACCACTGGTGGAGGTCAGGAGTCTTGACACTAAGGGGTGTGCAGGTGTTGTGTCGGGCAAGTAAATGTCATCATTCTACTTGCCCCTCGGCCATAAAATGATGAATCATTATGCCCCCCAAAAATATATTGAAAATATATAAATGTTGTAAAAATATATAGCGTAAAAAAGGTTAAAAATTAAAAATGATAATGAAACCAAATGGACCCCTTACGGGTCCATTTGGTTTCTTTCATTTTTACGCTCTCAAGAGTTTTTAAAATTCATCATCTTAATTAGCCAGGTCTACACAACTAAGAGAATGTAGAAGATTAGTATCTTTTTGATTATATGTATGTAATGTTTGCCTGTTTTGTTTCCCAAATCCAGCCTGAAATTGTGGCTGTAGCTAAGAGGAGAAAGACACAGAAGCAGAGTGCATGAGTGCAATGACGCCTTCAGAACAAATGTATCTTGTGTTGTGTTATAGTGCACTAAGTTGCACACTTACCAGATCGGGCAACCAGGTAGCAGTCTTCACTTGCCCCACCATTTTTTTTACTTGCCTCAGGCAAGCGGGCAAGTGTTATTGTCAAGCCCTGGTGGAGCGTGTTGCACGCGTGCTCGTTTTGTGCTGTGATTGGCTAAAACACTGCCTCACCCTGCATGCACAACCTCCCTCCCCCTCACACATTAGCTCCACCTTGTCCTAAGACCGACAAATGTTTTTGTCTTCATGATTTATTGACAACAACAAAGTTGTACTGCAAAAGTTGTTGGACCGTTTGCAGCAAGGCAAAGCAAGTGTCTGTCTGCAGGAAACAGCTGCAGCAGCAAAGTAGAAGCAACCTAGAGAGAGAGAGAAATGCAAAAAAATATATAGCTATACTTTTAATTATTGGCAATTTTAATTATAAAAAGTTGCCTCTTACTTTAAAACGTTATTCTTTTTGCCTCTGATGAATGTGTCTCTGTACGAAAATAAGATGGAAGAAAACATCTCTAGGCTATATAAAGCCGTTTGCTAATAGTCTAAGTGTAAAATAGGGTTAAAGTGTTTAAATTATTAACGTTTATGATCAAAGTGAAGACGATCTTTGACTGAGACCTTGTCTCTCCAATCAGAACTTAAGTGTTTTTTTTTTCCTTTATTGAGTGAAGTGAAGACGCGTGTGTTCTTCTCTTTGATGTCTTTTATCCTCTTCATAGTTATCTGTGGGTTGTTGTTTTTTTATCTTTTTATTACACTTATTAAACATCAGGCTGAATAGGTAGAGAGAGGGGGTTGGTAGTGGAGGGGGGGAAGCGGGGGGACGGCGTCCCCCCACTTCTCTAAAAATTTTTTGGGGCAAAAGGAAAAAAAATCATTAGCATGGTGAAATACATCTTAATGACATCATCAAGATGTGTTTCACCATGTTAATGAGTTTCTTTTTTTTCTGAGAGTGCACAAATGGAAACCAAATGGACCCGCTATAGCGGATCCATTTGGTTCACATTTGTACACTCTCAGAAAAATAAAATAAAATGGGTGGAATTTCCCTTTAAGAGGCGTCCCCCCACTTCTAAAAGTACCACTACAACACTGGTAGAGAGTTTTAATTCATTTCGTGATTATTTTAAACTTTGTTGTGTACAACCAAAGGTATAGGAGTGGGCCCTGGTCCAGGGTAGGGGGTTAATTGGGGTGGACTGGGGGTCCCCAGGTTATGTAGAAGAGGCGGTCCCTGCAGTGTGGACAGCTGGTCTGCTCTGTCTGAGCTCTGAGACTCACTGATTGGTTTGAGCCGCGCAGATTAAGACGATTAGCCGCGCGCCGCGAGCCCTGCTAACCTGACACAGACACCACTGACCTCCCCAGACCCCCAACACGCAGACACACACACGGCAGACACACACACACACGCAGACACACACAGAGACACAGACACACAAAAACCACACACACACACACACACCACACACACACAAACCATACACACTCCACCACGAGGCGGGTGTTTGGCAGGGGCGGATATAACATTTCCCAATTAGGGGGGCGGGGGGGCAGGAGAAAATGTTATGGGTGCGGCTTCATCATTCATTCATTTGCATGTCATCATGTTTGGTGCAGGGGAAGACTGGGCATACATTTAGGTGGGCATTGCCCCCCCCCCATGCCTAGGTCTGCCCTGATGTTTGGTCAGCCCCATAAAGCCTGTGTGTGTGTGTGTGTGTGTGTGTGTTGTGTGTGTGTGTGTGTGGGTGTGTGTGATGTGTGTGTGTGTGTGTGTGTGTGTGTGTGTGTGTGTGTGTGTGTGTGTGTGTGTGTGTGTGTGTGTGTGTGTTAATCTCATCAGTGTGTCACATGAAATCTTGCTGTTTGTCCTCATGTGGCCCTGATGCTCATAAACACTGTGTGTGTTGTGTGTGTGTGTGTGTGTGTGTGTGTGTGTGTGTGTGTGTGTGTGTGTGTGTGTGTGTGTGTGTGTTGTGTGTTGTGTGTGTGTGTGTGTGTGTTGGGTGTGTGTGTGGTGTGTGTGTGGTGTGTGTGTGTGTGTGTGCGCTAACCCCTCTGTGCAAAGACAGGTCAAGTGTGCAAAGCTAAATACTGTAGTGATTCTTGCACTAGTAAAGTGGTTTTCAACCAGTTGTCCGGGGACCACCAGTGGTACTTCAGAGAGTTCCAGGTGGTCCCTAGGCTAAATGATGGAAAGTTGGTTAACCAGGTGTAACTCTTTGAGAGCGTAAACATGAAACCAAATGGTTTCATGTTTACGCTTGGACAACATTGCGGTTATACCATTTGATACGGTAGAATTTTGTCAAGGGATGTCAACAGCTATAACCGACTCTTTCGGTTTCAGCCAACATGAGAGCGTTGGATTATTATTTATGGAAGCATCATGACAGCATCAAATAAGATTAAAGTTTCCATGATCCATTGGTCTGATTTATCCATCCGTCTTGTGTGCAACAGTCTGTTGGTGGTAAACCAACCTCAGTGTATAATGACACTAAAGGGCTTTCCAGATGGCAACGATAAACGCCAGCGTTATCGACGGGCGATTTTCTTTGCCGACATAAAGAAAATCGCCCGTCGATAAACGCCAGCGTTTCATGCTGGGAGGGGGGTGCACGAAATGCGTGGCTCAGCAGCTGCACGCTACCAACTTCCCAGTAGCTCACATCATTGCAAACAGTCAAGCATGCTACCTGATCATGATCACGCTGAATTTACAATTAATTTACAATGAATTAATGACTCACCTATAATGATGGCTAGAGTTTGATATTTGAACGTAGACTAGCCTATAATTATTCCAAGGTGTGTAGGCTAAAATAAGATGGGCAGCATCCAGCACGTTTTAAATATGTTGTATAATAAAATCTGCAGGCTAAAAGAATGTAACCAACATGCTTCACTTTGTCATAGCGTGACCGTGACACAAACTCACAACACATCGCGCAAAAATGCGTTGTAAACATTAACGTTAGAGCACAATTGCCACAACTCACGTCATGGCTCGGCTCAGGGTCGGATCTAGAGGGGGGGGCAGGGGTGGGCACAGCCCACCCAAACGTGCATCCTGCCCAACCAAATGAAAGGTAATATCAGTGGTTTTCAACCACTGGGCCACTGTGGTCCTTGGGTGGGTTCCAGGTGGTCCCCAGGCTAAATGTTGGAAAGTTTGTTAACCAGATGTAACTCTTTGAGAGTGTAAACTTGACTCTCTGGATCCTTGTCACTATACTGTATATTGTACAGTTGATGGTTAGAGCGTATAGCAGGTATTTTGTGCGTGTCTTTGATGCCAGATCGCATTCACAGACCCAGGGTCGGATTTAGCCAGCCCTACTAAGGTGGGCTGGAAGAATGGCAGGGTGTATGGGCAACTCCAAAGTTTTTCATTTGACACCAGGCCACTATTTATTCGGCATTTGATCCACAGAGGACTACCATTTGATGGCATTTTAGTCCCACAGACCCCAAAACTAAAGATTTATTTTGCTTTTGTCCACAATTCCAGGCTGGATTTGGGAAACAAAACAGTCCAACATACAGATCAAAATGACCATTAATCTTCTACATTCTCTAGTTGTGTAGACTTGGGCTAATTCACATGATGAATAGTTGAACTCTTGAGAGCGTAAACATGAAACCAAATGGACCCGCAAGGGTCCATTTGGTTTTCATGTTTACACTCTCAAAAGGTTATAGCTCTCAGAAGGTTATAGTACAATCTGGTTAACCAACATTCCATCATTTAGCCTGGGGACCACCTGGAACTCTCTAAACCACCGATGAAAACCACTGATCTTACCTTTCATTGGGTGGGCAGGATGCACATTTGCCCCCCCTCCCCTAGATCCGGCCCTGGTTCACACAGACCTAAACATCTCTGTGTACATCTGTCTGTCTTTCTGTCTGTCTGCTCTCCTCTCTCTGCCTCTTACAGTCTAAATGTCTGTCTGTCTGTCTGTCTGTCTGCTCTCCTCTCTCTGCCTCTTACAGTCTAAATGTGAGGATGTCTTTGTTCATCGTTGAAAAAAAACGACAACCAAACACAATCGAAAAAGTTGGCAACTCCGCAGGCTCCCGATATACAGGGTAACACGACCTGCAGCGGGTCTGCTTTTAAATCCTATCCGGGTGCTAAGGTTTTGTAAAGCTGCTGGACAATGGAGCGCTCTGTTTTGGACGCTCCAGGTCTCCTTACGGCTTTTAAGTTGAGGACACAGGATACCTCCTTTATCCCTGCTACGCTGGAGACTCACTTTCTTTCTCCACCACTCCTATTTTGCCTCTCTTTTTTTTTCTTCTTTTCTTTTCGTTCCTTCCCCCCTGGCATTGTGTCACTGTGGGGTCAATGCAGCTACAGTTAAAGATCACATTATTTGACCTGCAACTGTTCAGGGAAACTTTACACTCAGTGGTCAATACACAACATCATCAAGTTGTGTTTCCCCATGTTAAGGATTTTTCTTTCACAACCTTTTTTTTAGTGTATAGCCTAGAGCATTAATCAAACACGTTTTTTGCTAGTCAAATCGAATACTTCGGTAGTCGAATAATTATCGACTAGTCTATAGTGATATATATATATATATATATATTATATATATATATATATATATAATATATATATATATATATATATATATATATATATATATATATATTTGTTTTTTAGCCAATAAAATGTGTGATTCTGGACTTCCCAAAAAATACATGCCTAATACACTACTGTAACTCGGTTACATTATGACATGAAAAATGAGCAATCAACCTACAATTACTACCAACACCACAGCACACATCCACAATGCCTGCTGCAGAAAATTGAAAAATATATATCAAAAATTATTATTATCGAATAACGGAGAGCGAATTAATAGTCGAATAGTGTTTTGCTAGTCGAATAATCGACTAGTCGAATATTTAGTTAATGCCCTAGTATAGCCCAGGTCTACACTAGAGAGTGTAGAAGATTTAAGGGCTTTCCAGACGGCAACGATGAGCCCACATAAATGCGGCGATTCTTGATTCTCTCTGCAGTGCCGACATAAAGAAAATCGCCTATCGATGAATGCCAGCCGTTTTAAAAAAAGCTCACTGGATTGAGCTTTCAAAAACATTGCGTGCATGTGCACGAAACGAGCACACACGCTACACAAATCACTGGACGCCGTGCAATAAACGAACGGCGTTACACGCTCTCTTTATCGCAGGTCGTTTTCTGAGCACAAAATGCCAGTCGCATTGAAAATGAATTAGAATGCGCAATTTGTTACTCGTGTTCTGTAAGCCCCTTAATGTTAATTTTTTAGCTGTATGTTTGACTGTTTTGTTTCCCCAAATCCAACGTGGTATTGTGGACAAAAGCAAAATAAATCTTTAGTTTTGGGGTCTGTGGGACTAAAATGTCATCAAATGGTGGTCCTCCGTGGCTCAAATGCTGAATAAATAGTGGGCCCTGGTGTCAAAAAGATTGGAAAAACTTTGGAGTTGCCCATACACCCTGCCATTCTTCCAGCCCACCCTAGTAGGGCTGGCTAAATCCGGCCCTGGTGGACGATGGTAGCTTTGACATGGCGTGAGCACGACTTTTCACGTGTATATACTACTGCCGATGACATAATAGCGTCCATGTTGTTAATTGCTCTTGGCTGTAATCATTTAAGAGATAATTTGCTACATGAACAAAAGATCTGGTTCCTGCGGGTTTTTCTCTCTGCTTTCAGGATCCATTTGAGACTCAGTGGAAGTGTTTCATGGTTCCAGGCTAAATGTTTATGAGTTCCACAGTACAGTACCGTACCTGTATCACCTTACTGTAGTGAACATCAATACCTACAACACCACCTCAGGGATCAATACATTTACACTTTACCTTCCACTGTCACAGGACACATTATGAGATGCTATAAGACAGTGGCGGATTGGCCATCTGGAGTACAGGGAGTTTTCCGGTTGGCCTGCGCCACCTGGACAGTTGTTCTTTTTTTAAGTCCAGGGCAGGCCAGGGCACCAGGAGAGTTGCCATATCCCCGTTCACTCCTGTGCGCCACAAGGGCACTCACGCTGCTGGAGGCAGTGTTGGCAACTGCCAAGATCCAAAATGCACTAGTGGCACTTCCAAAATGCACTAGAATGCGCTAGATGCTCGCCTGGAACATACAGATCAAAATGACCATTAATCTTCTACATTCTCTAGTTGTGTAGACTAAGTTGGGCTAATTCACATGATGAATATTTTAACTCTTGAGGGTGTAAAAATGAAACCAAATGGATGGAATTGGTTTCATTTTTACGCTCTCAAAGAGTTACATCTGGTTAACCAGCTGCCCCCCTCCCCCCCAGTGTGGCCTGGCAAAGGCAAAATTGTCCCGGTGGGAAAACATGTGCCAATCCGCCCCTGCAATAAGAGCTCATAACATGACACTGGATCACCTACTGTGTATATGAGTCAGTTCAAACACATATTATTCAGGTTAACTGCGTTGTAGCGACAATATAAACTGCAGTTGTGTAAGCTACGTTTAAATATGTGCACAAACGACTTTAATCTTTTTCATTACGGATAGGACAATCCTTGACTGACTTTTCGATGCTGAATCCAACGGTGCCGATACTCTCGTCGCTCTCCAACAACGGGAAAGTGCTTAATTGGCGTGGCAATTGGTGGAAAAGGGCCGAATTTTCAAGGTATGCGTAAAGCACCCCTAGTATTAGAAAACATTCTAAAATAAAGATAATGCAGTCTACAGTATGTA
>CM076988.1:20504691-20507191 GCA_039105355.1 Benthosema pterotum
TTTATTTACCTCGCATAGTGTACAGCAACGAACGCGTTTCGACCTGTGTGGTCTTCCTCAGCGTTGTAGTGGACAACAGATAGTGAGGTGAATATATACAAGCTAATGCCATTCATGTGGTCACAGGGTAATTAGTCAGCTGACAGCTGTCCACCATCGCATGACATCAGTGTTAGACATAATATTGATACAAGAAATATATACAACAGTAAATATGGACCAAAAAAAAGGTTATAAAAGATCATACCCATCTAGAATCTATACTATATTTGGGCCGGCCCCTAAACTGTCCTCTGTGAGGCTGTTGAACCAAACAGGAAAATATTAAAGACCTTTGAGTCTTGTCAAAGTGAGACTCATGTTTATAGAAATAGATAATTTAGAAAATACAACAACAACATGTCCAAACAACCCCTCTTTTCATGGAGTCTAGTCAAAGTGAGACTCAAATATTAGTAAGGAATATAGACAATATAGAAAATGTATTAAAAAGAGTAATATAAAAGAGTAATGCAAAAGCCGGAAAGCTCCTGGAGTGTACCCAGACGGAACTAAATATATTAGAGAAGATTTAATAAGTAGAATTGAAAAATTTAGTAGTGTCAATAATGAATCGTTAATTTACAAAAAGCAACCCAAGAGGAGTTCCTCGTTCAGACCTTTTGGGTGCTCCGTCTGGAGTGTATGAATCCAAAAAGCTTCACGTTGCAATAACAACCTGTCCCGATCCCCCCTCTTTTCATGGGGTTCACAACCTCAATACCCTGAAACCGCAAAGAGCTGACTGGGTGACCACAGAATTAAAGTGTCGTGCTACAGAAGATTTTTCATCATTATTCCGGATAGAACTCTTATGTTCTGAGAATCTAGTTTTAATTTCCCTCCCTGTTTTTCCTACTTAACATAGGCCACATGGGCATTTTAAGAGATAGATTACATGTTTCGTTTTACAGGATATTCTCCCTTTGACGGAATATTTTTTTCCCGAATGTGGTGTAGAAATGTGTCGCTTTTGACCATAGCATTACAGTGTATACAATTGTGGCAAGGGAATTACCAGAGGGGAGTGTAGATAAGAAGTGCTTAGTGGACTATACAGGTCTGCTCTCACCAGTGTGTCCCTCAAGTTTTTGGCCCTCTTGTGGGCAAACAAGGGTTTGTCCTTAAAGACATGGCCAATGCTAGGGTCACTTGACAAGATGTTCCAATGTTTCTCTACACTCTGTCTAATGCTACTGAGAGAGAGGTGAGAATGTGGTAGCACATACAATTCTGTTTGACACTTTAGAGCCTGGTATTTTAGGAGTTAAACAAGTCATTCCTGTCCAATTGTCTAGCTCTCTGTAGAGATTTATTCAGAATATTTTCACAATAGCCCTTTTGGGAAAACCTGGAGCAAAGTTCCGTAGCCTGTGTTTCAAAGTCACTGTCAGAGCTGCATATTCTTTTAATCCTGACTAATTGACTATAGGGTAAGTTTTTTCAGACTGGTGGGTGATAACTGGAATAATGAAGAAAACTGTTGCGATCTGTCTTTTTTCTGTGAACTTTGGTTGCTAGAGAATCTGTCTTATTGACTACCACATCCAAGAACGGGATGGACTGCTGACTATACTCCAAGGAAAACTTGATAGTGGGCATTTACTGTTTAAATATGACTGAAATTCTAATAAATGTTCAACTGAGGAACTGTATACACAAAAGACCATCATCGATAAACCTGAACCAACATTTCAAGTGTTTAGAGAAAGGATTGTTATTGTAAATGTAGTTCTCCTTCGAACTTCCCCATAAATAAGTTGGCAAAATTAGGAGAACATGGACTGCCCATACTGACACCCTGACATTGCAGGTAGAAAGGACATTTAATGAGTGCTGGCATTTTCTCTGTTTTCTACGTATATCTCTGAGCCTTGCACCTGGAAGAATATTGTTTAACATGGAGTGTTGCGGGTTGTCTGCTTCGGCAGCTCTGCTTGTTTTCTCATGCTTCAAAAGGAGCCCAGGCTTATAAGCCTATCCATATGGATAAATATGTACATTATACTTGTCCTCTATAACTATAATTGAACATTTAAAACACATATAATATGTTACTTTAGTTTAAAAATAGACGCCCCCCACCATGTGACCCAACGGGTTGCGTCGGAGGGGCGGATGTAACATTTCCCAATGGGGGGGGGGGCAGGAGAAAATGGTATGGGTGCGAATTCATGGCCGCACCCATACCATTTTGAGTTACAGGACTTTTATTAGTCAAGTAAAGCATCAATAATAACATCAGAGTTTTCTGTTTTCAATGATGAAATGCTGTTGGTTTAGTGGTGACATAACTGTAGTTATTGAGTAGCAGTAGTAGTGTTTCAAATCATTTAAATAGAAGCACTTTAATTTGAATTATCTTGGGTTGTTTTTTGCAACATGCCATCATGTTTGGTACAGGAGCAGACTGGGCATACATTTAGGGGGGCATTACCCCCCCATGCCCATGCCTAGATCC
>CM076988.1:20509691-20519691 GCA_039105355.1 Benthosema pterotum
CCCCCCCACACACACACACACACACGCACACACAGTGCAGGGACAGACATGATGTCACGGGTCTGAATCCCGTCCACTGTGGCAGACTGTGTCCTTCCTGTGTCTCAGTGAAGATAATTAAAAACAGAAATGTCTCAAAATTTAAAATAATAAAAAAATCTCCACTGGCACTGCTATGTTTGCTTACAGTCCATCATCAATGTAAAGTTCTGTACAACTTCTGTACAAGCTGGCCTTTAAGTCATCGTTAAAAAACACAATTGTTTCGCGAAACGGTCACAACGGTTATAAAACCGTCGCCACGGTCGCCCCCTCCTGGACAAGTGACTGCAGTACTGGCAGTGACCACCAGACAACTTACCTAATAGTACACCTTTAACATGACCTGATTTACACTACAGTCACATTCAGTCAAATAGAATTTAAATCTGATTAATGTAGTGGTTTTCAACTTTTTTCATACCAGGCCCCACTATTTATTCAGCATTTGAGCCACAGAGGACCACCATTTGATGACATTTTAGCCTCACAGACGCAAAAACTAAAGGATTTGGGAAACCAAACTGTCCAACATACAGATCAAAATGACCATTAATCTTCTACATTCTCTAGTTGTGTAGACTTGGGCTAATTCACATGATGAATATTTTGTAATTATTGTAATATATGTAATATTGGAATATTTTTTGCAATATTTTGTCATTTTTTGTAAGTGTAAACATGAAATCAAATGGACCCTTGCGGATCCATTTGATTTCATGTTTACATTCTCAAGAGTTACATCTAGTTAACAAGCTTTCCATCATTTAACCTGGGGACCACCTGGAACTTTCTCAAGAACCACTGCTGGTCCCCGGAGCACTGGTTGAAAACCCCTGCATTAATGTCTCATATGTGCCCTGCCCGTTCACACTGCAACATTCAGACTGGCAGTCTGAATCAGATCTGTGCCACACAGCATTTAAACTGTGTTTAAACGCAGCAGGTCACATGGTGTTTTGGTTTAAACTGTGTTTAAACGCAGCAGATCACATGGTGTTCTGGTGTTTAAACTGCGTTTAAACGCAGGCAGGTCACATGGTGTTCTGGTGTTTAAACTGCGTTTAAACGCAGGCAGGTCACATGGTGTTCTGGTGTTTAAACTGCGTTTAAACGCAGGCAGGTCACATGGTGTTCTGGTGTTTAAACTGCGTTTAAACGCAGGCAGGTCACGTGCAGTGATTCAGATTTGAGGTCAGGGGTCAAGGACCCCAAATTGACAGTATTTAGCCCACAGACCCCCTTTTTAAAGGTTATTGTAGTGGCTGTATAGCAGAGACTCACAACCTGTTAAATTTCAAGAACTGCAACTTTGCCATGCACCAATCTAAACCATTGCTTTTCAACCAGTGGTCCAGGGACCACCAGTGGTCCTTGGGAGGGTTGCAGGTCTCCAGGCTAAATGATCGAAAGTTGGTTAACCAGATGTAACTCTTTGAGAGCGTAAACAGGAAAAAGGGGGCCTGAAAGAAAACTCATTATTTATTTATTTTTTTCAGACCTCCATTTTTAGGAAATACAGAATTTGGGGAACTTTTTTTTTTTTTTACCATGTCCACACAATCTCAATATTAATGACATATTAGAATGTTGAAAATGGGTGGAGTTCCCCTTTAAAGGAACATGTTGATGCCTCTGGCTAGACAAAACCTGCTCATTCAAACAGCTCTTATTTTGATAAGTGAAGAAGTGGAACATTCCAGGAATTCTCCACAATAAACTCATGAGAAACGACTCTACAACTCCACCCCACCCCCCCCCCCCCCCCCACACACACACACACACAGATCTTGCTACAGTGGACAGTATGTGTCTCTGATGTCTTGATACAGTGGACAGTATGTGTCTCTTATGTCTCAGTGCAGTGGACAGTATGTGTCTCTGATGTCTTTTGTCTCGGTACAGTGGACAGTATGTGTCTCTGATGTCTTGGTACAGTGGACAGTATTGTGTCTCTGATGTCTTGGTGCAGTGGACTTTGTGTCTCTGATGTCTTGGTAGAGTGGACAGCATGTGTCTCTGATGTCTTGGTACAGTGGACAGTATGTGTCTCTGATGTCTTGGTACAGTGGACAGCATGTGTCTCTGATGTCTCGGTGCAGTGGACAGTATTGTGTCTCTGATGTCTTGGTGCAGTGGACTTTGTGTCTCTGATGTCTTGGTACAGTGGACAGCATGTGTCTCTGATGTCTCGGTACAGTGGACAGCATGTGTCTCTGATGTCTTGGTGCAGTGGACAGTATGTGTCTCTGATGTCTCGGTGCAGTGGACAGTATGTGTCTCTTATGTCTCGGTGCAGTGGGGTGATAGTCTGTCAGTTAATGTTTAACTCTCTCTCTCTGAGCTGTCAGAGCGGATTAGAAGTGTTGATCATTAGCGGTTGTTCGCTGTGTAATAATGACAGCAGGTTCTGCTTCATTTCCAACGTGTCAACGCTGCGTGCAAAGCTGTCTATGCCTGAGGCCGACGGTTTGAATCCTGACTGTACATAGAACACAATCATAAGCAGTTAAAGACCTTTTTTTTCCAAAAAAGTGTTTAGTATTTGTTAAGATGTTGTATTTTTTGTCCACCTCCACCACTTTATTAAGTATGCCTGGTTTGCCTGGTGGATGATGGGTGCTGATTGGTCCACCTGAACTGAAGCCACACCCACAGCTGTAGTTGTAGGATGAAGGGGGAGGAGTTAGGGGAGGGGCTGACGGTGTGATGTCACTGTATTATTTATTTGTATTTTCCATTGGCATGTTTGACAGGTATTCCCACTCGTCAGGGTCCAGGGTTTAAGTGTTTTGACAGGAGACACGGCTGTTTGTGAGATGATGAGAAAACCTCAGAAACCCCAAGAACCTGGTCCATCATTATCTAAAACCACCGCTCTACTGAAAGTCCTCATGACTCATTTATTTTATGGTCTCTTCATCACCACAGGGAAACTATCATTCTCTGACTTCAGCCCTGGAAATACATTTTTACTGCAAGTACCATACTTAAAGGACAACTTTAGTTTTTTTTTTTTTTTTTTTTTTTTTTTTTTTTTTTCAACCAAAGTTCATGCAGTGTTGCCAACTTGGTGCATTTGTCATTATATTTAGCTTTTTTTCCCAGACCCCCCTAGCACCAAAATTAGTGAAAAACTCCTGGCGTAAAATCTAGTGCTTTTTTGCTGGTGAGTTGGAGTGAAATTGGTTGACAGGCGCCAGAGATAAAACCCGCCTATGATAGAGTCCTCCTTCCTAGAAAGGACCATTATTAACCAAATGGACCCTTTATAGATCTGTGACTCTTGAGAAAGTAAAATGGAGCCTTACGGGTTCATTTGGTTTCATTTTACGCTCTCAAGAGTTAAAAGGAACCCTGCATATGAGACAAATATGGATAAATACATTATGCCTGCCCTCTATTCTATAGAATTGAAAAAAAGACATAGAATAAGCTCTTCAGTTTAAAAATCATTAATGTTTTTATCCCAAGGGGGCCGCCATTTTACTGTGCCTGTCACATGGTCTCATGGTTATGATGTCACAGTAGATCACAGTTCTTTATTTCACCAGTGGGGGTCGCCATTGTCATAACAAACAGAACAGTGTATATACAGTGATGTTTTACGTTGGATTGCTGTTGGTAACCCTAATCTTAAATGCCCGACTCTCAACATAAGGTTAGGTTGAGAGTCGGGGATTTAGGCTTAGGGTTACGGTTGGAGGGGTCTAGGGGTTTTGCTACAAACATACCTAAACCCTTCTCTAACCTAGCAAGCAGATTCGACTGTTATCAGTGGATAAGATCGCAGTTGTCATCTTATGCATTATCAACAGAAAGAATCCATGATATCTACAGACTGCGAGTTGGGTCGGCAGAGCATGACGACACTGAGACGCAATTGTCCTGCTGACAAAAACTAATCACTGCGATCTTATCGATATCGACTGATAACGGTCGAGGCGGGTGACTTTTACTAAAAGTACTGAAAGCATGAAACTACTTTTTTCTACACCGTTGTATTTCTTTTCCCCAGCAGTGTAAAGTTCTTCCCCTGAGGTAGAAGTTAATCCTCGAGATTTATCAGTATTGTGACAGATCCAGTCTAGTATGACCTAAGACCTAAACATTATACTGTTAACCTGCTGCTTGTCAGGCGTGCGCGCGCACACACACACACACACACACACACACACACACACACCACACACACACACACACACACACACACACACACACACACACACACACACACATGCATGCACCCGTTAACCTTCAATAAAAAATGCTATAATTTGTTTTAATTTTTGCCCATCCATCAGTGAGTGTGTTACTCCTGAGCCCTGTCTGCGGTGCTGCTCCTACCGCGGCCTCAGGCTCCTTCCAGGAACAACTGTCAGACAGGGAGGGACCCCCCAGGGCCCACATGATCAGTCAATAACACCAGGGACCCCACAAAGATATGCAGCCAGGGGCGGATTGGCCATCTGGAGTACAGGGAGTTTTCCCGGCCTGCGCCACCTAGTGGCCTGGATGTTTTTTTGTTTGTTTGTTTGTTTTTTAAGTCCAGGGCAGGCCAGGGCGCCAGGGTGCCAGGGTGCCAGGCCCAGTCCAGGCAAACTAGTGCACTCGCGCTGCTGGAGGCAGTGTTGCCAACTGCCAAGATCCAAAATGCACTAGTGGCACTTCCAAAATGCACTAGAATGCGCTAGATGCTCGCCTGGAACATACAGATCAAAATGACCATTAATCTTCTACATTCTCTAGTTGTGTAGACTAAGTTGGGCTAATTCACATGATGAATATTATAACTCTTGAGGGTGTAAAAATGAAACCAAATGGACCCGCAAGGGTCCATTTGGTTTCATTTTTACGCTCTCAAAGAGTTACATCTGGTTAACCAGCTGTGCCCCCCCAGGATGGCCTGGCAAAGGCAAAATTGTCCCGGTGGGAAAATATGTGCCAATCCGCCCCTGCATGCAGCAGCCCTGACAGCAGAGCTTTTAGACATCTTACTGTGTGAGCACTAGGAAAAAAAAAGTTGAGAATGAATGATTTGCTTTGGCAGCACTAGATCCACCAGATCACGTTGGGGCAAGTTGAACGTGATTGGATCTAGTGCTGCCAAAGCAAATCATTCAGGTGGAACCAATGTCCATGTTTGAATCACGTAATCTCAACATTTTCTTTTTTTTTTTTTTCAGTGCAGGTACAGTACATGGTGGTATTTTGGTAGTGCAGTGAATCTTATGGATGTTGTACTCTATCTCTCCAAGCCTAAGCCAACCCAGACTGTCAAAGTGGGCAGGGGTGAGGTGGATTCAGAGAGGGAGCCAGACAATTGCATAAGTCCCTCAGAGCCGAGTCTCAAGCAAGCGCAAGTCATTTGGTCCCAAGTCTCAAGCAAGTCAAGTTTTTTTAGGTTGTGGGCGAGTCAAGTCGAGTCGAGTTGCATGGTTGTTTCAAATCACGTCGAGTCACAATGTTTTCAAGTCGAGTCGAGTTAAGTCACGGTTTCAAGTCAAGTCACAGGTTACAGCTTGGAGAAGTTATGTCTTCCTAAAGTCAAATGTAAATAAATAACATGCTTAGTCTGCATGGATTAACCCAGGATCAAGATTGATATATGTATATACATTCTATTAAAGAAATGGCACATTTGTTTCATTTAAATTGTGTCAGGGAGCTACAGTTAGCTCCCTGACTGGTTCATTTGGTTTCATTTGCACACCGTTGCCTCTCTGCAATGGTGACTCGGATGATGACTCAGACAAGTCGCCGAGTCAGGTTGTTTCAAGTCAAGTCGAGTCTCAAGTATTTTACCGTCAAGTCCGCGTCGAGTCGGGTCGCGGCATAAAAGCGACTTGAGTCCGACTTGAGTCGAGTCGGTACAACTCGAGTCCAATTGTCTGGAGGGAGCCTGTCTGTTCTGTCGTTTAGCGTTGTGACAGAATGAAAGAGAAGTTCTGTGTAATCCCAGAGAGCTGCAGCGCTGTGATCTGTCTTATCTTTTCAAGTGCTTCCATTTTTCACATCATCATCATCACAGAAACACTTTGTTGCTACCATGATGTTTGGATGTTTGATCATTCTTCTCACGCATCTGCTGTGATGACATAACTCTGTGTAGAGACGGTGGGAGGTCTGGGCTAGTATCAATGCATCCTAATGCTATGGAAACCTAATGTTATTTTGTGACTGTTGTATTGCCAAAAATATTAGGGCTGCAACGATTAATCAATGAATCATGATCGAATCGATTAGTGAATTAGTTGTCGGTTTGTCAACGAATCGCTGAAGTTTTTACCCGTTTCCCACTTAACCAGAGTTTTTACAATGTTAAGTGTATCAAATTCCATCCATTTTCCATCCATATAAGATGCAAACAGTACCAATTGATTTTTATTAAAGTGAGAGAATAATTAGGTTTCTGAACTTATGAGGGCCAGCAAGTATGTCTAGATCTGGGCCAGATCATTTCAGACCAAGAGGAGGTCACATCTGGCCATCAGAACATGGCCTGATTTCAACCAGCAATTAATTCACATCATAACTATTCACATCTGGCCCAGAACAAGCTGTAGTATTACTAGGGGTACTAGGGGTGGGCAAAAAGATCGATATGCCAATATATCGCAATTCTTAATGCCATGATATCGATATTGATACGTAAATATAAATATTTTTTATATTTATATATATTATTGTAGATTCTATTCATTAATGTCAGAAAGACTGACTGATGTTATCAGGCTGCATTGATGTGTATGATTGAACTTTTTTTATTTATATTGTTTAAAATTGATTAAAATGTTCTAGTTGATTGAACTCGTAATGGGACATAATTATCGTTTAGAATTGTGTTAAAGGTGAATTCAAAATTTTACTGTACCTGTATGATTTTTCTTTTAGGACCTTTTTTTTCTGAGGGCGTACAAATGGAACCAAATGGACCAGTTATGGAACCAAATGGACCCGTGGTGAAACCAAACAGTCCAACATACAGATCAAAATGACCATTAATCTAGCTTCTACATTCTCTAGTTGTGTTGACTTGGGAAAATTCACATGATGAATATTTTAACTCTTGAGAGCGTAAACATGAAACCAAATGGACCCGCAGGGGTCCATTTGGTTTCATGTTTACGCTCTCAAAGAGTTACGTCTGGTTAGCCAACTTTCCATCCTTTAGCCTGGACCACCTGGAGCCCTCTCAAAGACCACTGGTGGTCCTCGGACCACCGGTTGAAAACCATCACGTTTAAAATCATCACGCACGGTGTAAATTTCCATAATATTCCTGAAAAGTCCCTGCTCTGGGAACTCTCGCATCCTATAGGTTCTGGACCTCATGAATAGACTGACAGGCTGCAGGTGAGGAACCTGAGATGATCATAAACCTCCTACACCTCCTAGACTCAATGCTTTCTTTATTGTTGTTCCTCTAGTCTAGACCAAGCTCTTTCCGTAACCATCTCTCTCTCTCTCTCTCTCTCTCTCTCTCTCTCTCTCTCTCTCTCTCTCTCTCTCTCTCTCTCTAAAGTGCTTATATTTAAAATGATTTGAAACACTATTACTGCTACTAACTAACTACAGCTGTGTCACCGCTAAACCAACAGCATTTCATCATTGAAAAGAGAAAACTCTCTGAATCAGACCTTTAGCTTTATGCATGCTGCGTGTCTGTTGCAACTTCAACAACCAATGTTTTTATTGATGCTTTACTCTGTCTCTGTCTCTCTGTCTCTCTCTCTGTCTCTCTTTCTCTTTATTATAATGGCACTCAGGGTTGCATCAGGGCATTTTTTTAAAGAAAGGGCTTCGGGTTTCAAACACGCGGCTTGCAGCAGCGCGTACAGCAGGGGTCGGCAACCCTAGGCACGCGTGCCAACGATGGCACGCCGGGTGGTATCGGCTGGCACGCGGCCAGATTCTGGGAGAAGTTTTTTTTCTTCTCCTCAGTAATAAAATAACTGCATTCCTCAAGAATATGCACATTGTAAAATAAAGATTATACTGCAGTATTTGCACTAAGTCTTCAAAACGAAATTGAAATCATGCCATTAGCAAATCGCAACGGCGGCGATTATTCATTAATTTATTAATTTAATCAATATCAACCGGAGCGAGTCTGCTCCTGCTAATGACACTTCTGCGCTGCGCTCTGCATTCTGGCCAATCACAAGTGACTTGAGTCTGCAGTTGCCTCTGTGCATGCACGCGGAGCCCTGTCCAAGCTATGTGTCCAAGTTGTTTTCCTCCAGAAACAGTAGTTATCCTTCTCTTCTAATCTACTCGCGTTGCTGCTGGTTGGTTCGGTTGTGTCACAGCAGCGGCAATACATGCCGTCTGTCTGCCCTGCAGAGCCACGTTAGTATGACCAGACAACGTCATCCACGCTGAAAGAACTGGTCGCGTTTTGAGTGGCTTCATACACTTAATGTTAGCCCCTCTCCGTCTGTCCGTTGAATATTGTTAGCATAAAGCTTGCAGCCTCTGTGTATTCTGTTAGTTCTGTTAGCTAACAGGCTAACTATCCTTGTGTATTTCAAACGCAGAGGCTACTCTGTGTGTGTGTGTGTGTGTGTGTGTGTGTGTGTGTGTGTGTGTGTGTGTGTGTGTGTGTGTGTGTGTGTGTGTGTGTGTGTGTGTGTGTGTGTGTGTGTGTGTGTGTGTGTGTGTGTGTCGCGATGAAAACGGCCCGCTTTGATTGAAGGGTGACCAGATGTCCCCGTTTCTGTGGGACAGTCCCAGGGTGACCATATGTCATTCTTTGCTTGGGACAGTCCCTCATTTCAAAGACTTTTAAGTCATCCCACAAATTGAGACTACCGTGGTCAATTTCCTAATAGCCCTTATGATTGGCTTTCTGTTGTAGTTCTCTCACTATCCCTTTTCATGCCAGATATGTTTCTTGTTATTTTAACAGGCTTAAAACATAAGGACCAACATGAATAAATAACAAAATGATGGGCACTATTAGGAATAGGCTATGTATGGACAAATATGGAGTGAGGGATTTTAATACCAAGTTAAGTAATATGTTGCTACCCTTAATTAACTGTCCCACTTTACGCTCACATACGCTCACATAGTAATAGGCTACTTCTGTCCTTCAAATTAACAGTTTCGGTCACCATGAGTCTGATTAATCAGTCCAATGTGAAAGAAAAATATCTATCAGTCTGCCTGTTCTGATAAGAAATAAAATATGGCCTAAGCATGACGTATAACTGCAGAATGGCCATTAAAATATGTGAAAACGTTGAAAACGCGCTATTTATTGACTATGGAAATTTATTGTTATTTTTTACTGTGGCACTCGGAGTGTCAGGGGAAAAAATCATGGCACTCCATGTCAAAAAGGTTGCCTACCCCTGGCGTACAGGACAGCGTGGCGGTGATGGTGATGGTGATGATGAAAGGCTGGGGGGGGGGGGGGCAGACAGAGATCTGTATGCTGACATTCACAACAACAAAGATCAACTCTTTGACTCTTAATCCTGTGCTCTTCAGACAGACTGACAGTCAGTGATCTGATGATCATCTGCTGTCAGAAATGATCCTTCCACTGAGAGCCTGTCAAACAGGGGGGGGGGGGGGGGGGGGGGGGGGGGGGGGGGGGGGGGGGGGGGGCTAGAGGGCCGGATCTAGAGGGGGCATCAGGGCCGGGTCTAGAGGGCCGGATCTAGAGGGGGGTATCAGGGCCGGATCTAGGGAGCCGGATCTAGAGGGGGCACCTGGGGCGGATCTAGAGGGCCTGCTCTAGAGGGGGGTATCAGGGCCGGATCTAGAGGAGGGCATCCTGCCCACCCAATGAAAGGTAATATCAGTGGTTTCAAACCAGTGGTCCTTGAGAGAGCTCCAGGTGGTTAACCAGATGTAACTCTTTGAGAGCGTAGAAATGAAACCAAATGGACCCGCAACATGTTTGCACTCTCAGGAGTTAAAATATTCATCATGTGAATTATCCCAAGTC
>CM076988.1:20524691-20542191 GCA_039105355.1 Benthosema pterotum
AGGCATAAAATGGATGGAAATGTATTTTTTTATGTTTTCATATGTGGGTAAAACAATGACATTCATATTTCAGATCAATTTTGAAGGTACCACTTTAATATCATTTATATTGTGAAAATTGGCCTCTTTGGTAATGAAAAACGTTTTTTTTTTTTTCTTCATTTTTTAATGGTGATCAATTTCTTCATGATTTGCCTAAATGAGTGTTTATTTGCATGCAGTAGATACATGGACAGTCAGTCCCAATGATCTTTAGTGTTCTGGTAGGTGTTGCCAATTAAGTTTCTTGAAACTGCACACTTCAATGTACTTCATGTGTACTTTCCTGCAGCCGCAGTGTTGGCTGAAACCAGCCTTGTGCAAATGCATGACGTGTTCTCCCTGCATGCTTTTGGCATTGATGGCAAGGAAAGCAGCCGTGGCGCTAACTGACCATTCAGGAGCATCCATCCCATTTCAGTCATGGGAGGAAGATCAGGGTGTGGTGAGCTTGATTCCATACAAGAGCTTGATAATGGGAACACATGATGTGAAACTTTACTGCATCTGAGGTTGGTGGCAGAGTCTCTTGCGGACGCCCCATACAAAACAACTTGACTCCACCATATATCTTACAGATTAATTTCTCTGCTGAGCTTGTATGTCTTCCGTAAGAAGACCTTTTCCAAGGCCAATGAGGTCTGAGGGATGTTGCTGGAACATCTGCCAGGTTGTTTGTTTACCATGGCCACTAAACTGTTACAGTTTGAAAGGCAAGTAGAATATTAACTTGACCAGAAGGGAACTTCTGAATTTCATGCAATGGAGATACTTACTATGCTTTGCTGTCCCAGCTTTAATGTAGAGACACTTAGGCCTACATTGCATCTTTATCATGTGCTGACACAACTAACAACTGTTTCATTTGAGCATGAATGCAGTGCAAACCAAGCCTGTGTCAGCTTCCTCATGGTCAGCACTGAGATGAGACTGGCACAGATCCTGGCATCAGGATCAGATTGCTGATGGTCATTCACTCCAGAAAACCCCCCTGATACAACAATGAGTGTTGACATAAATTATGTTGACATATTCACCAAGTGGTCTAATGCCAATTGGCTTTCCCAGTGACATCACAAGTCACTGCCTTTGATGAGCAAGCATCTGGAATTGTCAAGTGTACGTTTTGGAAGGTTTGAACTTTGAACTTGTTCTGTCAGTATGTTTGCTAAAGTAGACTGTAAACTACCATGAGCTGTTGTGGCCAAAGACAATGAGATAATGCATAAGGATTTATAAAGGTTTACCTGATACCCTGTAGAATCTACTTTGATAGTTTTTGGCTTGCCCTTGGAAACATTCACAACTTCATATACTGTAAAGAGGCAAATGTCTTTGCCTGTTTATGTTTTTGTTTTTTTTTATACTCAAAACCAGGTGCTGGTCACTGTGGAGGCTCAGAGACCTCAGATGTGACTACATCTTGAAACACACCTTGATGTTTCATGACAACAATTCTGCCTTCACCAGAGTTGCGTTTGTGAGCATGGACACATGTGTGTGTACTCATCTTCATTACACTTGAAGAAAATAAAGCAGATCTGGTCTCTTCCCCTTGAACCATCTGAATTAAACACAGTATGAACACTTCAGGTCATTGATGTATCAGGGGGTTGAGGTGACCACTGTCACTGATCTCATCCAGATCTGCAGGTCTCATCCTAGGGTGACCAGATGTCCCTCTTTGCGTGGGACAGTCCCTCATTTCCAAGACTTTTCAAGTGTCCCAAAATTGCGACTCTGTCCCACATTGTGACCGACAGGCATCAGTGTTCAAAATGCCCTAATAATTTGTAGTGTCCTAACTAATAGTCAGTTTTCTGTTGTGTCATTTCCCGCTATGTTTTTGAAATCCCCCCCATGGTAGCACTATATTTCCACACTCACTCTAAAGAGGCCACATCGCATACTGTCATATCAAAAAATAGCTGATCTACAATCTCAAAACGCGTCGCATTGCAACGCGTTTTGAGATTGCAGATCAGCTATTTTTTTTTAGATCAGCTATACGTGAAATGAAATCCCGAAATATTTTTGGAATATTGACATCGAGTCGTTAATAATTTGCTCTACATTTTGTCCTGTTTCCCCACGCCACTTGTCCCACACATGCAACACTTCTGTCCCTCAAATGAACAGTTTGGATCTGGTCACCCTATCTCATCCATAAGTGCTGACCGTGATGATGGTGACACATGACTCATTTTACACTCCATCCATGCTCAAATGGAAACATAGGTTGTATTAGAATGTGATATAGATGTGCTTTTTTTTTTTTACTTCTGGCATGCTATGACAAGATGCAATGCAAGCATCTCTACATTAAAGCTGGGATATCAAGGGATCTCAAGTATCTTCCATTGCATGAAATTCAAAAGTTGCTTTCTGCTCAAATTGATACACTACTTGCCGCTGAGAGTGTGTTTCAATTCATTGACCACAGTATGAAAACAACCTGGCAGGTGTTGATCTCATTGCCCTTAGAAAAGGTCTTCATACAGAAGACATACGAGCTCAGCAGATAAATTAATATGTAAGATATATGGTGTGCCTGAGGTTGGTGCATGCAATGAAGCAAGAGTCAAGTTGTTTTGTATGGGGCTTCGCAAGAGACTATGCCACCAATCTCAGATGCAGTAAAGTTTCACATCATGGGTTCCCATTATCAAGCTCTTGTATGGAATCAAGCTCACCACACCCTGATCTTCCTCCCATGACTGAAATGGGATGGATGCTCCTAAATGGTCAGTTGGTAGGCTACCCCGGCTGCTTTCCTTGCCACCAATGCCAAAAGCATGCAGGGATGGCTGGTTTCACCAACGTAGCGGCTGCAGGAAAGTACACATGAAGTACATTGAAGTTGTGCGATTTCAAGAAACTTAATTGTCAACACCTGCCAGAACACTGAAGATCATTGGGACTGACTGTCCATGTGTCTACTGCATGCAAATAAACACTCATTTAGGCAAATCATGAAGAAATTGATCACCATTAAAAAAAAACGTTTTTCAATACCAAAGAGGCCAATTTTCACTATATAAATGATATTAAAGTGGTACCTTCACAATTGATCTGAAATATGAATATGTCATTGTATTACCCATATATGAAAACATAAAAAATACATTTGAATCCATTTTCATACCTTATTTAGTCAACCATACATCATTTTATTATGCTTCACTGTGGTGGTGGCCGCCATGTTTAAATTGTCAATTTTGAAGGCTTAGGAGCCATTTTTGAGCTTTACATACAGCAGATTTGGATTCAGCACGCCTTACTACCCCTAGAACACTTGTATGTAATAAATTAACACGAT
Source organism: Benthosema pterotum (assembly GCA_039105355.1). Lineage (NCBI taxonomy): Eukaryota > Metazoa > Chordata > Actinopteri > Myctophiformes > Myctophidae > Benthosema > Benthosema pterotum. The sequence continues at coordinate 20,528,050 of CM076988.1, forward strand.
TTGCCTTCGGGGTTCACATTATTGCAATATGGTCCCAGTCTAAATTGGGAAATGTTACATCCGGCTCTGCTTGAGTCGAATCATAACCCCCCCCCCCACCCTACACCCCCTGCTGAAAAACAAAAACAAAGGAGAGGCATGACTCCTGGAGGTCAAGCACTTGACCCCTGGAGTCCTTTGGGACCTGCAGAGGGTCTAATTAGGACCGTTAGGATCTCTCTCACATAGTCACCTTGCAGAGAGGCTCTTTGGACCATGAGGCATTTTAGCAGATATTACTTATAGTGAAAAATAGAGAGAGAGAACTCAGAAGGTTTTCCTGTATATGCTGTTAATGAAAAATAGCATATACAGGCATTTGAGGTTTGAGTTGACAGTTTGTGAACTAAGAACTTAAGAGAACTGGCAAAACGTTGGACTCTTAGAAATTACGCAATTCAGATGTTTAAATATAATTTAACTCTCAAGAGTTACAGATCTATCTATAAGGGTCCAAGTGCTGGGGGGACTGTCATGTGATCTACCTGCATGGTCTGTGTGATCTACTGGTAGATCACCATCTACCTTTTGGGCAGCCCTGGTCTAGGGATTTTTGTTGTGACCGAATTGGACTGGGAATCTACAAGCTGGTGATAAAATTATTAATCGATCATTGCCTGTTTCTGCAGTGTTGTGTTGTTGAAGGCACAGAGCTTACAGTTAAAGGGGAATTCCATCAATTTTCAACATTTTACTATGTCATTGATGTACCTTAGAGGTGCTGGGTGGACATGATAAAAACGTTCCCCCAATTCTGTGTTTCCTAGAAATGGAGGTCTGAAGAAAATCACTAACAAGGTGAAACATCTTGGTGACATCATACCTCAAGATGTATTTTCACCATGTTAATGGATTCCTTTATGCTTCTTTTTTTGTCTGAGAGCGTACAAATGCAACCAAATGAACCCTGACAGGTTCATTTGGTTCCATTTGTACGCTCTCAGAAAAAAAAATGTTGAAAATGGGTGGAATTCCCCTCTAAACTGCTGTCTGACTGTCATTGCATGGCCTTGTTATTCTAAAATAGCCCAAAGAACTGGGTGACATCAATCTGTATGTTGGACACTCACTGCTTCTCAACTAGGTGGTCCTTGAGAGGGTTCCGGGTGGTCCCCCCCTCCTCCCCCCTCGCATCTAAATGATGGAGAGGTTGTAACCAAATGGACCCCTTATATGTAGATCTTAAACTCTTGACTGAGAGTGTAAAATGAAACCGAAAGGTTTTAATTATTTAACACACTCAAAGGCAAATTCATATTTATCCTGTACATCTGCATTACAGCTGTTAATTTACTTAATTAGAAGTCAAGAGAATGTGGATGTATAGACAAATTGACAGAAACATGAGGTTTTTCAGAAAACTGTCAGGTTCCAGGGGTGGATCTAGGCATGGGCATGGGGTGTGAAATGCCCCCACTAAATGTATGCCCAGTCTACCCCTGCACCAAACACGATGGCATGCGAAACAACCCAAGATATTTCAAATTAAAGTGCTTATATTTAAAATGGTGTGAAACACCACTACTACAGCATTTCATCATTGAAAACAGAAAACTCTCTGAGTCAGACCTTTAGCTTTATGCATGCTGCGTGTCTTGCAACTTCAACAACTGATGTTATTATTGATGCTTTAGGTGACTAATAAAAGTCCTGTAACTGAAAATGGTATTGGGTCGACTTCATTGCCTGTGTCGCTTCGCGCCACATGTAAATGTGTTTTTAACCTGTTAATCTCCTGGTGACAGCATGGAACTTTCTGGTACCACATTCCTGCGGTTACCATTTCATTGCCATCAGTGGCGGCCGGTGAATAGGGGCGCATGTGCGCCGCACCACCATGCAATAGCCTACCTCATGAATGACGGAGAAATGAAATCTGCAGCTTGTCATTTTCTTTAAATAAGCAGTCCATCATGGCAAATTGTATATAATATAAGTAACTAAAGCCCACTCTAACCACAAAGTGATCAAAAGTTGTAATATACTGCATGAAATGTCAAAAGTTGTTTACGTTGTACAACGTTGCTGATAGGTTACTGAGTCTCACGTGTTGGTTCGCATTCGTCTTTAGGCATTGAGCTCTGCACTGAAGGGCAATGCATTGCGGTCCTATTGACTTCAATGCAAGCGGTAGGAGCGATCCCGGTCGCAAAATGTGCGCGACCAAACCACTTGAGGGCAGCACACAACACAGTTTTACATAGAGTTGAACACAACTCCACCACAGACATGAATGAAGAGACACAGAGCCAGGTAAAGGGAGGAATATACAGTAGTTGAATTAATTTTGATAATGGAATAACAAGACAAAGATATTATAAGATAACTATAAAGCAATGCAGAAAACACCAATTGAAAGCAAAACACTGCAGGTTTTTTTTTTAAACTAAAGAGCTGGAACCAGATAAATGTAATCATCACACAAAAATCCAAGGACAGAGGAAGAGAGTATCCTACACCAGTAGCATATACCCAGGAGGCCCAGGACCTTTTCAAAGAGCTGGTAAAGATTGGCTGACAGCATCCATTCACACCAACTCATTGTTTTGCTTTCATTGAATGTGATGATATTATTATATTATCATCATTATTATTATGATTTTTTTTAATAGCGGCCCCCCTAAAGAAAAAGTCACCAGCCACCACTGCACTGTATTATGCTTATTAGTCTGGTGGTCGCCCCCTCCTCTCATGGCACCCTAGGCAACTGCCTAGTCGGCCCAATGGCAAAACCGCCCCTGAAGTCCAGGGTTGATTAGGAAGAGTAAAATGTACTTGGTGGGTCATTGGTGCGCTGCATGCTGTAAATAGTGGATCTATTGTAGTCTATGCTATTTCAGCGTTCAGCCAAGCATGCGAATGAGTTCATCGCTAGAGACTGCTTAAATATATTTAGCTGTTTTTACTTCTCAGGTTCTCATTTTGTTTAACTCAGTCAATCTGCCTCCCAAAGACTGGAGGATTCAGTATGTATTCCATAACTTCTAGATCAGTGGTTTTCAACCTTTTTCATAACAGAGCAACAGCATGCATAAAGCTAAAGGTCTGACTCAGAGATTTTTCTGTTTTCAATGATGAAATGCTGTTGGTTTGACAATTGTAGTTCGTTCATAGCATAGTGTTTCAAAATCATTTTAATCATATGCACTTGGACTTGAAATATCTTTGAAATTTGGGTTGTTTTCCATGCCGTCGTGTTTGGCGGGGCAGTCAGGCCATTTAGGGGGGCATTGACCATTTTCAGTTACAGGACTTTTATTAGTCAAGCATCAATAATAACATCAGTTGTTGTTGAAGTTGCAACAGACACGCAGCATGCATAAAGCTAAAGGTCTGACTCAGAGAGTTTTCTGTTTTCAATGATGAAATGCTGTTGGTTTAGTGGTGACACAGCTGTAGTTAGTTAGTAGCAGTAGTAGTGTTTCACATCATTTTAATTATAAGCACTTTAATTTGAAATATCTTGGGTGGTTTTGCATGCCATCATGTTTGGTGGGGCAGACTGGGCCTAGATCTGCCCCTGGATCGGATCGGAAATGAAAAATGGGACATCCCTATTCAATAGTCAAGTGCCCCACAGGTGTGCAGGTTGTGGTGTGTTGTGTGAACTCAAACTGAACCTCTGATCGTTGCATTGCAGGAGGGAGGAGGGACGTACCATTCCTGGAATGTTCAGGGAGACGGACTGTACCATTACCTGTCCAGGTAAACACATGCAGCCTGTTATTATGTTTTATGATGTTTGTGTGGTTTGGTGAGGGAAAAAAAACACAAGAAAACAGAAAGCAAAAAAGAACTTCAAGGGAAACTCCACCCATTTTCAACATTCTAATATGTCATTAGTATACCTTAGAGGTGTTGGGTGGACATGATAAAAACGTTGGAGTTCGGAAGAAAATCATTAACATGGTGAAACACATCTTGATGACATCACCAAATGTATTTTCACCATGTTAATGGGTTTCTTTAGACGCTTCATTTTTGGTTGCATTTGTACGCTCTCAGAAAAAAATGTTGAAAATGGGTGGAATTCGCCTTTAAAGGGATTGTGACTTTCACCCAATCAGGATGAGAGGCAGGGTCCTTCCTCCAATCAGATCAGGATCGAGCGGGGGGCGGGCCTTGATGTATATGATGTTGGCCGTTGCACTTGCCCCCACTGTAGAGTGTGTGCATGTGCACATCTTGCTGCATTCCTTCTTGTTATTTTTCAATAAAAGTGTTTTACAACCGATTTTCAAACGGATTGGTTTATTGTAAAGTTTCAGACTCAAGCTTCAGGAAGCTGAAGTCTGATGATCGGGTTATTAAAGGGGAATTTTCAACATTTTTTTTTTTTCTGAGTGGAACCAAATGAACCTGTTAGGGTTCATTTGGTTGCAAAGAAATCCATTAACATGGTGAAAATACATCTTGGTGATGTCATCAAGATGTGTTTTTCACCATGTTAGTGGTTTTGTTCAGACCTTCGTTTCTAGGGGACACAGAATGGGGAAACGTTTTCATCATGTCCACACAACACCTCTAAGGTATATTAACGACATAGTAAAATGTTAAAAATGGGTGGAATTCCCCTTTAATGATGTAGTTTCTCCAATAAGGTGCATGGAAGTTAAGTATGCATAAAAAGTGAGGATATTTATTTTTATTTTTCATTTATTTCAGGGACATGACAGTTAAGTGCTGTATTGTTGGGATCGTTCAGTTGGTGTTCCATGATTAGCATGTGTAAAAAATAAATAAAATAAAAATAAAACCAAAAAACAACCATCACTGACTTCCTGGGGTCACCGCTCTCAGGGCTGCATAGACACACATGGAACCAAATGAACCCATAGAGACTCATTTAGGGGGTCCATTTGGTTCCAAACTATACTTTAGCACAGTGGTTTTCAACCTTTTTGATACCAGGGCCCACTATTTATTCAGCATTTGAACCACGGAGGACCACCATGTGAGGACATTTTAGCCCCACAGACCACAAAACTAAACATTTATTTTGCTTTTGTCCAACAATTCCAGGCTGCATTTGGGGAAACCAAACAGTCCAACATACAGATCAAAATGACCATTAATCTTCTACATTCTCTAGTTGTGTAGACTTAAGTTAATTCACATGATGAATATTTTGACTCTCTTGAGAGTCAAAATGGACCCCTTGCGGGTCCATTTGGTTTCATGTTTACACTCTCAAAGAGTTAAGTCTGGTTAGCCAATTTTCCATTAGCCTGGGGACCACCTGGAGCTCTCTCAAGGACCACTGGTCCACAGACCACTGGTTGAAAACCACTGATATAGGGGGTCCATTTCGTTCCAAACTATACTTCGGGACAAATAGGTTGGGACCTATTTGTCGACACTTTGGGGTTTTAAAAGGATCCCTGGCTAATAAGACAAATATGCCTTAAAACACTATACTTGCCTTCTATAACTAAAACATGCAGATAAAACACCTTCAGTATTTTATTTCTTTAATAAATAATATTTCACTCAATAGGAGTTGCTCCTGTCGCAGGATGATGATGTCACATGAGCATGTTCATCCATATATTCTATAGACACAAGGACATCATCATCCTGTGCCAGGAGCAGTTCCTGTTGGGTGAAATATTCTCTATTCATGAAAGAAATAAGCTGCCATTGGTGTTTTTATTTGTTTATTTTAGTTATATAGGGAAAGTATGTTTTAAGCAATGTTTATCTTATTGGTCAAGGATCTTTTTAAAGGTAGGGGAAGTGATTTCACTTTTGTCAGAAATCTGTTAAAATGCTCTATTATAAGGTGTGCAGACCATATATGGAGTTTCCCCCTCCCCCACATTATAAGAGGAGCTAATAAAAGTTCCCCCGGTGGAGGGTGAATTCTCCTCCAATCAGGATCGAGCAGCAGGTTCACATAGTGTAGCTACTTTTGGGCGCCTCTAGTGCACCAGACTGGTACTACACAATGAATTTCAAATCACTTACCATACCCTTAATCGATTTTTTTATTTTATGTCTTTTGTTTTTAATTACTACTTTATTTACTTTTTTATGATGTCCACCCAGCACCTTTAAGGTACATCTGTGACATAGTAAAATGTTGAAAATGGGTGAAGTTCCCCTTTAATTGATAACTCCTCATACATGGACGGGAGCATGAGGTCAGTCTATTGCTCTCCCCAGGTTGTCGGTCTTGGGAGAGGGCGTGTAGAGCCCAGGATTATCTTGGATAATTCACACTGCAGTGAAAAATTATGGGTTGTAAATAAAATAAAATAAAATAAAATTATATAAAATAAGTTTGGGAAGCACTGCTATGGAGATATTTAGTGATGGACGGTTTTAGGTGAACCCAGAGCCGTCTAGTAGGAGAGTTGCGACATTGAGGGGTCAGAAAACAGCCATGTGGTCACGTGTTTTGGTCACATGGTTTATGCAGCGTGGAACAGGGAGGGACTCACTGGAGTTGGAAGTTCAAATCCAAATTCCATATAACGAGGGCGACGCAAATAAGAGCTATTTTAGGGTGACATTCCAACTGTTTTACAAAACCATCTAAAGTGAAGGGATTTAAAGTCATTAAAGCTGAGGCTAGTGCTGTAGTCAAGACCAACTAAATCGAGACCATGACCTAGAGGGGTCTTGGTCCACCACTGGTGGTCCCCAGACCACCTGTTGAAAACCCCTGATCTAATGCTCTGGGTTGACCTAAAATATAAATGTTTTTGCTTTGAGGAAGTAAAATAAAAGTCTTCACATCCCTTCAGTAAGGACGGAGTAACTTCACAATAAAAGTCTTCACATCCCTTTAATAAGGATGGAGTAACTTCACTAAGGAGTGAGAGGAGAAGGCAGAAAAATAAAAATGCAGAAAAAGGCAACTTCCACCCTAGCATGATAATAATAATAACAATAACAATAATAACAAAAAATAATAATAATGATATCAACAAACATAAATATATATACAGGTGTTTGTGCTGGAATACATGAAGTGTGTAGTGATAACTGTGTGGATGAGGTTGCCGTGTGCGTGTGTTTTGTTTTCCATAATAATTGTCCATAAATATCACTTTGTATCTATAATTATTATGATTATTATTTGATAATATGGTATTTGTAATACAGTGACTCTCATTGTACAGAAGTTCGTCATTGAGTTTTAACGTTTTTCGCTTTTAAATGAAAATCGTCTCTTTGCAAATGTTTTTTTTTAATAAGATACCTAGAACTGTTCCTGAAACCCCACAGGTTCTGACATTTCTTTTTTTTTTTTTTTGTTTAGAACCACTATTGAGCTGCGCAGTGCGCAGTCCCACTCCCTCTCGTGACATCGGCCTTGTTCCAGAAATGGATTCCCCATTCATTTTCCTCATAGACTTTTAGAAAATAATCTATATAAAGTTGATTAACGCGGCGGACAAAGCCAACTCGGGTCGTGACAAATCATGGCGAAACACAGAATGTTTTGGGACAATCAAATAAGTTAGAAGTTAAGAAGTAAACCAAAACAAGAAGTCTTGTATTCTGCTGTTTTTCTGTTTTTTTCTTCTTGCTAACTAGATATTGTATGATAATATTGTGTGTGTTGTGATGATTTGTCACGACCCGGGTTGGCTTTTTTCCGTGATGTAATCGTCTTTATATAGATCATGTTCTAAAAGTCTATGAGGAAAATGAACCGGGGGGAATCCATTTCTGGAACACGGTCGACATCGCGAGAGGGGCGGGACTGCTCGGCTCTGTTGAAGGGGGGAGGAACATTGTAAAAAATAAAAATAAAAATAAAATCCCATTATAGTGAAAGCTCACAATGCGTTGCGTTTTACGCAACGCATTGTGAGCTTTGATGAACGGCCATTTTCACTGTTTCTTTAGGAGAAGAAACAACAATGAAATGATTTAATTATAAAAACAAAGTCTTGCGTGAGTCTGGGTTCCCTGTTGTTTGTTTGTTTTTTTTAAGTCTCACCTCTAGGGCTGGATGCCCCCGAGGTGCGCAAGAAAATCTGTCGTCCAAGAAACCGTTCGTTCGTTACCGACGGTCCAAAGCCGGTCCGTACAGAAGCCTCTCTTTCTTTCCCGTAACGTCACAAAGAGTTCACACAGTTTCCCTTTACTTCTTCTGGTCCGGAAAAATGAAGAGACATTAAAGGTACTGTACAGACAACGTTTACGCCTAAATTCAAAATAAATTAATATTTATATGAATATAATTGTTTCGTTTTTGTTTTGTTTTATTTTGGGTGATTTTTTTCCTGCATAAAGACAGGTCTCTCTGGATGTACTTTTGGTTTTATTTCAACGTTTATGTTGAAACAGTGTTATTGTGCTTGTTTGTTTTGTCCTTGTTTCTTTTTTTTGTTCCAATGATGATGAATGTCAACAAAAACAGTAGAATGTCAATATAAACATTGGAAGAAAACCAAAATCCAGCCAGTGGGACGTGTCTTCCTGCAGAAAAAGGACAGTTGTATAATGTCTAATAGAGAGGGAACAACACAAAACGACATGAATACGAATCTATTTTGACTTTAGGCATAAATGTTGGCTGTAGTACCTTAAGAAACCTCACCCTCGACCTAATATCTGCCCTCTGTCCCTTTGGTCTAGTGGTTAAGATGTTGGACTTTCGCGTGGGAGACCCTGCGAGAGTTCGAATCCCGGCGTTACGCGGGAGGGTTTTGGCTTTAGGCGTAAATGTTGCCTGTAGTACCTTAAGAAACCTCACCCTCGACCTAGTATCAGCCCCCTGTCCCTTTGGTGTAGTGGTTAAGATGTGGGACTTTCACACGGGAGACCCGCGAGTTCGAATCCCTCCCGGGAGATGTAGCTGATGTAACTGATGAAATGTTGAAAATGGGTGGAATTCCCCTTTAAGTAATTTTAGGATTGTGAAACCTAACTCTGTAAGGGGTTGCCACATTTTTTGGTGGAACAAGCTGCTCCTTCCTTCCCAGCCCCCGCTGCTTGCTTGGTAACTAACTGAAAAAAAAATTGCAACTGAAAAATTCTTTCCTTAGGCGCAGCCGCATCCTCGACGATCGATCATGTTTGGGCACATCGTCGCGCTTGACAATGTTGTAGTCCATCGTCGAAATAGAGCATGCTCATCGTGCTGAGTTTGACTTTAACGCGGGAGGCCCGCGAGTTCGAATCCAGGGAGGGGAGGGGGGGGGTCGGTCCTTCCTTCCTTCCTTCCTAGGCGCAGCCGCACTCCTCTACGATCATATTGGGAACGTCGCGCTTGACGATATTGTACTCGTCGTCGAAATAGAGCATGCTCATGGTGCTCAGTTTGGTGGGGATGCAGCAGGAGTTCATGCTCCCCGGGGACATGCCCCGCATGCGGTACTGGTTCACCACCGCCGTGTGGAAGGAGGACGCCGACCCGGGGACCCCCGCCATGTAGGCAGGGCAGTTCCCCTCGCAGTAGTTCCCGTAGTATCCTCCGGGTGCGATTATCCAGTCGCTCCAGCCGATGAGCCTGAAGTCGATGTAGAACTGCTGGCGGCAGCACAGGCCGCTGCTGCCGTCGCACTCTAGCCCCCGCTTCCGGATGCGGTGCTTGGAGCCGTCCTCGCTCTGCCGCGCCTGGACCGCCAGGAAGGGCCGGTGGGACTCGTCCGCGCCGCCGCTAGGGGGCCGCCCCCCTCCTCCTCCCTGGACAGACAGACGAAACAAACGCACCTTGTGTGAAATGAAGTGGTGCCACTGTGTGATGGACAGTATGTGTCTCTGATGTCTCGGTGCAGTGGACTGTATGTGTCTCTGATGTCTTGGTACAGTGGACGGTATGTGTCTCATGATGTCTTGGTGCAGTGGACGGTATGTGTCTCTGATGTCTTGGTGCAGTGGACAGTATGTGTCTCTGATGTCTTGGTACAGTGGACAGTATGTGTCTCTGATGTCTTGATACAGTGGACAGTATGTGTCTCTGATGTTTTGGTAGAGTGGACAGTATGTGTCTCTGATGTCTTGGTACAGTGGACAGTATGTGTCTCTGATGTCTTGGTACAGTGGACAGTATGTGTCTCTGATGTCTTGGTGTAGTGGACAGTATGTGTCTCTGATGTCTTGGTACAGTGGACAGTATGTTGCTCTGATGTCTTGGTACAGTGGACACTATGTGTCTCTGATGTCTTGGTACAGACCTCAGATGAAGCCGCACCCATACCATTTTCAGTAGTGTTTCAAATACTGTTAAATATAAGCACTGAAATATCTTGGGTTGTTTTGCATGACATCGTGTTTGGTGGGACAGACTGGGCATTTAGGGGGGCATTGCCCCCCATGCCCTTGCCTAGATCTGCCCCTGGTCTCACTGTGCTAGTGGTTAGGGGGTTAGTATTAGTGACTAACCGTGCTAGTGGTTAGGGGGTTAGTATTAGTGACTAACCGTGCTAGTGCTAGTGGTCAGCAGTGTGGGGACCACCCCCGCTGTCTCACAGCCCTCACAGCGGATGTCCAGGTTCTGCCGGCGGTCTCCGGTATTGAACACACGACGCACCGCCTCCGTCAGAGGGAAGGTGTGCCAGCCGCTGCGTTTCAGCTCAACACGCTTCTCTACAAGGTTCCACTCACTGCCCACACCGGGCTCCTGGGGGATGGGATGGTAAAACATGTTAATACTGCCCACACCGGGCTCCTGGGGGGTGGGATGGTAAAACATGTTAGGACTGGTTCTTCTGGGGGATGGGATGGTAAAACATGTTAGGACCGGTTCTTCTGGGGGATGGGATGGTAAAACATGTTAGGACCGGGCTCCTGGGGGATGGGATGGTAAAACATGTTAGGACTGGTTCTTCTGGGGGATGGGATGGTAAACAACATGTTAGTACAGGTTCTCCTGGTGGATGGGATGGGAAAACATGTTACTACTGCCGACACCGGGCTCCTGGGGGATGGGATGGTAAAACATGTTAATACTGCCCACACCGGGCTCCTGGGGGATGGGATGGTAAAACATGTTAATACTGCCCACACCGGGCTCCTGGGGGATGGGATGGTAAAACATGTTAATACTGCCCACAGCGGGCTCCTGGGGGATGGGATGGTAAAACATGTTAGGACTGGTTCTTCTGGGGGATGGGATGGTAAAACATGTTAGGACCGGTTCTTCTGGGGGATGGGATGGTAAAACATGTTAGGACTGGTTATTCTGGGGATGGGATGGTAAAACATGTTAGGACGGGGCTCCTGGGGGATGGGGTGCTACAGCTTCTCCTGGGGTAGGGGATGTAAAACATGTTAGTACTGGTCCTCCTGGGAGATGGGTTGGTAAAACAGCATGTTAGTACAGGTTCTCTACCAGGTTCCACTCACTGCCAACACCGGGCTCCTGGGTGGTGGGATGGTAAAACATGTTAGGACTGGTTCTTCTGGGGGATGGGATGGTAAACAACATGTTAGTACATGTGTTAGTACACCAGGCTCCTGGGGGATGGGATGGTAAAATATGTTAGTACAGCTTCTCTACCAGGTTCCACTCACTGCCCACACTGGGCTCCTGGGGGATGGGATGGTAAAACATGTTAGGACCGGTTCTTCTGGGGGATGGGATGGTAAAACATGTTAGTACAGCTTCTCCTGGGGTATGGGATGTAAAACATGTTAATACTGGTCCTCCTGGGAGATGGGTTGGTAAAACAACATGTTAGTGTTCAAAATATCAATTCTTCCACATTTTCTGATTGTGTAGATTCTTGAAATTTAATTAATTCAGATGTTAAAATAAAATTTAACTCTTGAGATTTGGTTACCAACTGTCTATCATTTAGCTGGGGACCATCTGGAATCCTCTCAAGGACCACTGGTTTAACTGCGATCTTATCCACGGTCAAATCTGCTTGCGGTTAGGTTTAGGGTTAGAGAAAGGTTTAGGTATGTTTGTAGCGAAACCCTAGGGTTTGGCTAGGGTTTTGGGCTTGGGCTTAGGGTTACGATTGGAGGGGTCTAGGGGTTTTGCGTCTCGGAACAATGGCAGTCGGCAGAGCATGGCCATTCTGAGACAAAAAAAAGCCCTGCTGATGACAAATTGATAACTGCGATCTTATCCACTGATAACGGTAGAATCGGCTCTCCATTACCTGGTAGTAGACCTTCACAGTCACCTTCCTCCGTGCGCGCGGGGCTGGGGACCCCCCCACCGGGGACCCCCCCACCCGGGGACCCCCCCACCGGGGCCGTGGACCCCCCCTCTGGCAGTGGGAGCAGCTTAAAGTAGAGCCAGAGCGTGGCCTGTGTGACGTACAGGTGTTGGTTCCCTTCGTTGGAGATCAGGAAATATAGACTGGACTTGGAGGTCACCTGATCATCTGTGAGGACACACACATATACACACACACACACACACACACACACACACACACACACACACACACACACACACACACACACACACACACACACACACACACACACACACACACACACACAATTTGGTTTAGACCAGGGCTGGGCAATTATTTTTCCCAAGGGGCCAAATGAGATACATAAAATATTGTGTAGGGCCAAGACTAAAGACTTAACTAAAGTCTGCGTAATATTAATTTAATTTCAAGACGAAAGTAAGAGTAAGACAAACCATTTTGACACCAGGGACCTCTACGGAGGACCACCATTTGATGACATTTTAGCTCCACAGACCCCAAAACTAAAGATTTATTTTGCTTTTGTTCACAATACCAGGCTGGATTTCACAAACAAAACAGGCAAACATAGAGATCAAAATGACCATTAATCTTCTACATTCTCTAGTTGTGTAGACTTGGGTTAATTCACATGATGAATATTTTAACTCTTGAGAGTGTAAACATGAAACCATTTTCTCCTGCCCCCCCACCCCCCTCAATTGGGATATGTTACATCCGCCCCTGTGTTTGTCATGGACATGATAATGGAACAGAGCCACTGAATCAGACGCAGCGGAACGAGGCTAAAGTGACAGAACCGTGCCAACCCATGCCAGGAAAACCCCCTGTGGGAGGGGAGGGTCCTCCCTTTGGTCTTACAGATACGTGGGTGGTCAGGGGGTCCCTCAGCGGGCATCGTGATGCCGCAACCATCTAACTCAGTGGTTTTCAAACTTTTTCATAGCATAGCCCACTATTTATTCAGCATTTGAGCCATGGAAGGAAAGACCAACATTTGAGGACATTTTAGCCCCACAGACCCCAAAACTAAAGATTTATTTTGCTTTTGTCCACAATTCCAGGCTGGATTTGGGAAACCAAACAGTCCAACATACAGATCAAATGACCATTAATCTTCTACATTCTCTAGTTGTGTAGGCTTGGGACTGTCAAAGAGTTACATCTGGCTAACCAGCTTTCCATCATTTAGCCTGGTGGTCCCCGGACCACTGGTTGAAAACCACTAATATAGAGCTATATTTAAACGGTGCGTTTGCAATTGACTGTAAGTCAGAATGAAATATTTAAATAAAGTCTGTAGAGAATCAGCCCTAGTTGTCATTTCTCTGTCAGAGCCCAGTGTCAGATTCCACCACAAACATCTTCCTGTAATCTCTGTCCCTCACAGGGGCGGATGTAACATTTCCCAATTGGGGGGGGGGGGGGGGCAGGAGAAAATGGTATGGGTGCGGCTTCATCGCCTGTGACGCTTCGAGCCACGGGCGATGAAGCGCACCCATACCATTTTCAGTTACATGACTTTTTTTAGTCAAGTTAGCATCAATAATATCAGTTGTTGTTGAAGTTGCAACAGACACGCAGCATGCATAAAGCTAAAGGTCTGACTCAGAGAGTTTTCTGTTTTCAATGATGAAATGCTGTTGGTTTAGTGGTGACACAGCTGTATTTAGTTAGTAGCAGTAGTAGTGTTTCACATCATTTTAAATATACAAGCACTTTAATATGAAATATCTTGGGTTGTTTTGCATGCCATGGTGTTTGGTGGGGCAGACTGGGCCCATGCCCATGCCTAGATCTGCCCCTGGTCCCTCAGAACTGGTAAACATCATTAAAACATCCAAACCCAAAGCTATACATTACACCACATTCAGAATCACCACCAGCCGTTGCCCCTCCAAAAAACTCAGAGAGGTACCGCCTAGAGTGCTGGTGCTGCAGATAGTGGACCGCCCCGACCATGTTTGTT
>CM076988.1:20544691-20558415 GCA_039105355.1 Benthosema pterotum
GAACGCGGCGAACGCCCTACCAAAAGTCATTAATAGTGGGGAATCCTTTGACTCCTTCAAGACCCTCTCAAAGGACTCCGGTGTTGTAGTGGGACTTTTGTGTCCGTGTGTCCGTGTGGTGTGTGTGTGTGTGTATATGTTGTGTGTGTGTGTGTGTGTGTGTGTGTGTGTGTGTGTGTGTGTGTGTGTGTGTGTGTGTGTGTGTGTGTGTGTGTGTGTGTGTGTGTGTGTGTGTGTGTGTTTATTAGTCATTAAGTAATGACTAAACACACACACACACACACACACACACACACACACACACACACACACACACACACACACACACACACACACACACACACACAACACACACACACACACGCACATTTCCCAATTGGGGTGACAGGAGAAAATAGTATGGGGCGGCTTCATCTCCGCACCCATACCATTTTCAGTTACAGGACTTTTAGTAGTCAAGTAAAGCATCAATAATAACATCAGTTGTTGTTGAAGTTGCAACAGACACGCAGCATGCATAAAGCTAAAGGTCTGACTCAGAGAGTTTTGTTTTCAATGATGAAATGCTGTTGGTTTAGTGGTGATACAGCTGCAGTTAGTTAGTAGCAGTAGTAGTGTTTCACGTCATTTGAAATAAGCACTTTAATTTGAAATATCTTGGGTTGTTTTGCATGCCATCGTGTTTGCATTTAGGGGACATTGCCCCTCCACGCCCATGGCCTAGATCCGCCTCAGAAGTCTAGATTCCGCCCCTGAAGTCGCTCCCATACCTCCCCCCTCCCCCCAATTGGGAATGTTACATCCGCCCCTGGAGCCCACCTGTCTCAGCGAAGCTGATGATCTCGGATCTTTCCTCGGAGAGTCCCTGGTAGTTGCCGCTGCTCCCCGGCGCCGCTCCCCGCTCCGCCCCGGCGCTCATGGGCGGTATCTCCACGCGGCCGCCGTCCAGGCGCACCTTCCCGGCGGTGAGGTGCAGTTTGCGCAGCGCCGTGACCATGGCTGCGCGCGGCACCGCCGGGTGGCTGGCGCTGATGTTGGGGCGCGCGCGCATCTGGAGCCGGCTGAGGATGTGCCTCTTCACCGCCTCCAACAGGTCCACGTTGGCACCCATGTTGGTGGTGGTGTCTATAGGGGTGTGGGACGATTCAATTAGCTCACGATATACTCTCAACCAGACAGCTAAATGATGGACAGTTGGTAACCAAATGGACCCTTAGAGATCTGTAACTCTTGAGAGCGTTAAAATGAAACCGAATGGACCCTTTTATGGGTCCATTTGGTTTCATTACATTTAAACTTATGAATTACTTAATTTTCAAGGGTCTACTCTACACCATAAGAAAATGCAGAATAGTTATTAGTTTGACCAACATTTTGATAGTTTATCTCCCCTAAATTGTGGGCAAAAAACTTGCAAATCCTTGCTTTTAGGTTCGAGAGACTAAAAACTCAACATCATATGGTGGTCCTCCGCGGCTAAAGTGCAGAATAAATAGTGGTCCCTGGTATACGAAAAAGTTTGAAAACCACTTCATTAATGAATAAGAATTGCGATATATTGGTATATTGAGTTTTTTGCCCATACCTCTATTGGTGTCGGTGTTGGTGTCGGACTCGTGGGTCCCCGGATCTTGGTGGTGGTGGTAGTGCTGGTCCCCCGACTCCGACACCGACTGCTGCTGCTGCGCTCCCCGCGTTCCAGCTCCTCCGATGCCGCAGGACGCACACGGCGCCGAGTCCTCCTCCTGCTGCGACGGAACGCCGTCTGCGTCTGGGCCGCCCGAGGACGCCGGAGCAGCGGCAGGGGGTCCAGGGGGTCCGCCTCCTCCTGCTTGGGGTCCGCTTCCTCCAGGTGGTCCGCCGCTGCTGCTGCTGCAGCGGATGGACAGAACGCACAGAGCCGCTACCAGTAACGCTCCAAAGTGGAAGAGACACAAACTCATCTTCTCTTTCCTCCTGCCGGCGCTGCGCTGTTAGTAGTGCATTTAATGTCGGTAAAAAATATATAGGCTATATATTTGTAGTTATGATTTCAGGACCACCTGGGGACCACCTATACAGGAGAGGAGGAGGTGGATAGATGGTCCTCGTACGTGAGAGATTGTCCAATAAGCTCCTATTTAACTCTTAATAATATACCTATTTTCGGTCAAAGTGTTTATATAGAATGTTTATTTTTTATATATATACTGTCATAATAATATCAATAATTGAAGGTTTAAAGTGATGTTTGGAACGATAGAAGTTAGAATCCACTGGCTGTCTCCAAGATGAGCGACATCAGCATCAGATCCTTTCTGTCAAAATCCAGGAGTTTAGGTAATAACAATGTTGTTGAAGATGATGGTAATAATGATGGTAATGATGTGGATGGAAGTGATGGAATCTGTTGTGTTTCATCTCCATTCAAGTCTTTCTGCAGGAGCTCAATGTATTTCACTTTAACAACAACAGGCTCTGAGCGTAAAGTTGTCTTTGGTCATCGTGGCGCAGAGAGAGCGCACTGCATGGGTCTCTCTCTGCCTGCAAGCGCGCGCGTGTGTGTCTGTGTGTGTGCGTGGGTGTCAGTCAGTCAGTCAGTCAGTCAGTCAGTCAGTCACTCCAGAATAAGAGCTCTGCTGCTGCTTCACGGAACATTTCTGCTTCATCCCCAAAAACAACTCCTCCAACAGCAACAGCAGCAGGTGGTGATTGATCATCAATAACAACCATCCCCATGCGCTTGGAGATCTCCAAACATCATTATTATATAAAAAACACCAGATGATCCTCCCAGGTGTTCTTTCACGTGAGCTGAAGTAGTAGTAGTAGGTCTCTGTTCCTGGCAGACCAGCAGTAGCGCCACCACATCTCCAAGAACAAGAACAAGTAGAAGTAGAAGTATTCCATCATTCCAACAACAACGAGCCGATCATCATCATGACGAGGAAACGAGATGAAGAAGAAGAAGCAGCAAGGCGCCGCCACTTCTTCTTGGGCATGTTGTTGTTTTGGTTTTGTTTTAATCCTTCTCCATGCCTGAAGAAGATCTTGACAGATCGAAACGTCGCCTTTTATCCTGCTGTCGCTTAAATCAATTTTGGAAGCACTTGAAAGTGAGCACTTGAATTCTTCTTTTTAATTCTTCTCCTTCACACCCTAATCACACTGTCTTTTAAAAGCTTCCAGCTGTTTGTCTTAAAGTTAAAGTGATAGTGCTGTAATAACAGTAGTAAAGTCCTTGTCTCTCACGCGGCGGCGGCTTTGACGCACGGCCATGGCGCACAGAGCGCACGGAGGAGTGGTGATTCCATTTCCCTGCCTGACTCTTATGTGTCTCTCTCTCTCTCTCTCTCTCTCTCTCTCTCCTCTCTCTCTCTCTCTCTCTCTCTCTCTCTCTCTCTCTCTCTCTGTCTTTATACAAGTACTCTCCACTCCCTTCCCCATAGCCCCGAGGGACGGATCGCTCTGATTGGGTAATTGCTCGTCGTCAGGCAACCCCCCCCCCCCCCCCCACACACACACACACACCTCCAGCACAGCCAGCTCTCCTCTCCTCTCCCTCTCTCTCTCCTCTCTCTCTCTCTCTCTCTCTCTTCTCTCTCTCTCTCTCTCCTTCTCTCTCTCTCTCTCTCTCTCTCTCTCTCTCTACGTTTAGATTCCCAAAGCAAGTGTCATCATGTCATAAATAAAGTATATACAGCAGGGGGCGGATCTAGGTATGGCCATGGGGGGGCAATGCCCCCCTAAATGTATGCCCAGTCTGCACCAAACATGATGGCATGCAAAACAAACCCGAGATATTTAAAATTAAAGTGATTTAATATATTACTGCTACTAACTAGTAACTACAGCTGTGTCACCACTAAACCAACAGCATTTCATCATTGAAAACAGAAAACTCTCTGAGTCAGACCTTTAGCTTTATGCATGCTGCGTGTCTGTTGCAACTTCAACAACAATGTTATTATTGATGCTTTACTTGAATAATAAACGTCCTGTAACGGAGAAAATGGTATGCGTGCGACTTCATCGCCCGTGTTGCTTCGCGCCACAGGCAATGAAGCCGCACCCATACCATTTTCTCCTGCCCCCCCATTGGGAAATGTTACATCCGCCCCTGATATACAGTTGGAGGTTCAGCACTGTGTGAACATAAAGTATCTTTTTAGGCAATAATCACAATAGATAAATAGTTATATATTTTGCCTTTTTTCCCCTATACGTTGCTTCTACCTTGATGCTGCTGCTGTTTCTCTACAGACATTCAATTGCTTCGTCCTGCAGACGAAGACAACAACTTGGTGGTGCTAATGTGTGAGGGGGGGCTTTGTGTGGGGTGAGGTGAGGCAGTGTTTTATGGGCCCCTGGGCCGCGTGCACCAACTAAAAGGGTCCCCCATACACCGCAGAATTTTTCTTCCCGACGCGGTGCACCTTAAAACTAATAAAGACCGAAAATATGGGGTTATTTGATTGACACAAATTTAGTGAACCTATTGTTAATAACAGTGACAATGATGACTGTGTGAAGCACTGTTATTCACGCTTACCCATTTTTTGAGGGGTCCCTGCATGAGTTTGAGCCTCTTAGCGATCACACGGACACTCAACCTCAGGGCCCCCCCTAGCTCAGGGGCCCCTGAGCCTGGGCCCAATGTGCCTGTTGGATAATCCTCCCCTGAACTCTACAGACTCTATTTAAATATAACAGGTTTTTGGACAACATTAATTGTCTCTCCAGTGACTGAACTCCTGACAGCCTAAGCCAGGCCATGCCAGCCAATCAGAGCGCGACCGGCCTGCCAGGGCTTTAGCCAATCAGAGCGCGACCGGCGCTGAGGGCTATGGGATCTGGAACTGGGGCAACTTTTATAGAACTGGAGACCACGTGGGTCCCAGATACCCCCCCCCCCCCCCACCCCCACCTCTCTGTCTCTCTGCCTCTCTCTCTCTCTGTCTCTCCACCAACGCAAAGTGTTCCATTGAATAAAGGGGGGGACTTCCTAAATTTGTGTGTGTGTGTGTGTGTGTGTGTGTGGTGTGTGTGTGGTGTGTGTGTGTGTGTGTGTGTGTGTGTGGTGTGTGTGTGTGTGTGTTGTGTGTGTGTGTGTGTGTGTGTGTGTGTGCGTGTGTAGGGGGGGTTAGACCCTCACACAGTAAAATCCTGGGTGTTAATTGGAGTCAATGGGTCTATTGTATCACACACAACCCTTTCAGGTCTGCCCCAGTGGTTAGTGTGTGTGTGTGTGTGTGTGTGTGTGTGTGTGTGTGTGTGTGTGTGTGTGTGTGTGTGTGTGCGTGTGTGCGTGTGTGCGTGTTTGCTGCGTGCGTGCGTGCGTGCGTGCGTGTGTGCGTGGTTGTGTGTGTGGTGTGTGTGTGTGTGTGTGTGTGTGTGTGTGTGTGTGTTGGCTCAGTGTGTAAAGACCTCAGCAGATCTGATCTGATCTCTGTGTGGAAAAAACAGTTAACAATGAAGAGAGAAAGAATCAAAGTCAAGTTGAAGCAGGGGCGGATCTAGGCATGGGCATGGGGGGGCAATGCCCTCCTAAATGCACCCAGAGTGCCCCCACCAAACACATGAGCACCTTTTTTTCCCACTTAATTTGTTAGAAAAAAGTGGTCCAGGTGTTATTTTGTGGAAAGACTCCTTAATGGCTGTTTTCCCTATCCCAAAATAAGCTTATAATGGGGCTAATGGGTCTTGTGCAAGTTCACCCTATATACATCGCTATATATGGTCTCTCCACCATGTCAGTAGAGTGTTGACACTCACTTTCACTTTCCCTTTCATTTCAGCAGTGGTTCAGCCATAAACCATGTGCCACGCCCCCACCTTTTGAAAAAGCTGAATCACTGCTGTACCAAAAGTGAAAGTGAAAGTGTGAGTGTAAACACACTACTGACATGGTGAGGAGACAATATATAGCAGAAAATTGCATTTTGGAGTGATGTATTTCACTCCATGTATATCGCTCCAAAATATGTTCATAATATGGACATAGATCAACAGTAAATATCATAGCATAGCCACTGGTGGTCCGGAGACCACCAGTGGTCCTTGAGAGAGTTCCAGGTGGTCCCCAAGCTAAATGGTGGAAAGCTGTTTAACCAGATGTAACTCTTTGAGAGCGTAAACATGAAACCGAATGAACCTTGCGGGTCCATGTGGTTTCATGTTTACACTCTCAGGAGTTAAAATATTCATCATGTGAATTATCCCAAGTCTACACAACTAGAGAATGTAGAAGATTAAATGGTCATTTTGATCTGTATGTTGGACTGTTTGGTTTCCCAAATCCAGCCTGGAATTGTGGACAAAAGCACAAGAAATCTTTAGTTTTGGGGTCTGTGGGGCTAACATGTCATTAAATGGTGGTCCTCCGTGGCTCAAATGCCGAATAATTAGTGGGGCCCTGTTGTCCAAAAGATTGAAAACCACTGGTCTAA
This sequence comes from Benthosema pterotum, assembly GCA_039105355.1. Classification (NCBI taxonomy): domain Eukaryota; kingdom Metazoa; phylum Chordata; class Actinopteri; order Myctophiformes; family Myctophidae; genus Benthosema; species Benthosema pterotum. The sequence goes on from CM076988.1 coordinate 20,551,120, forward strand.
CTCATATACAGCCTGTAGTTCTATAGCTGACTGGAGCACAGAGCAGCTGTGAGCTATAAACTGACCTTCAGTATGCTGATGATCAGCGCCTCTAAGGTGATGAAACACTGACACCTAGCGTCCACACTCTGTAAGTACAACTAAAAGCTACCATTAATTCACTAAAGGCGGATCTGTACCATAAAACAGTGCTTTCCCTAACCCTAACACCTGAATTACTTCATTTTCTAGAATCTACACAATTAGAAAATGTAGAAGAATTGTTATTCTGACGGTTTAGAATTTTATCTCCTAAATTGTGACCAAAAAAAAAAAAATAGTTTTGTGTGTAAGAGTCTACTCAACATCAAATGGTGGTTCTCCGTGGCTAAAATGAAGAAGAAATAGTGGGCCCTGGTATGAAAAAGGTTGAAAACGAGAGAAAGAGAAAGAGATTTTCGTCCAAACACATAAGGTAACCTTTACTTTGAAGGCCTTCCCCGGAAGCGCTGTGTTGTGTCTCTGCTCGCCTCCTTTGACGCTCCGAGAAGGAGTTGGGGGAAAAAGTTGAACCCAAACAAACAGCCCAGTGAGAGCAGCAGCAGGACAGACAGCGTCAAAGACACTCTCACACAACACACTGTGCTGAAACCAGGTGAGAAATGACACTAAATTACACTTAATAACTCTTCCCTCTGCTGACGATCTGTAGGTTGTGAAGTTAAACATGTGTTTAGCTAAACTATAGCCCTGAAACATGACTGTCATGCAACGTCTTAAAGTAGTTTTTGGCGTATCGCTACATTTCCATCAATAGCGCGTACATAGACATTGCGTTTTCAAATATAAAGTACTCACACATGTTTCTACGCGTGTTAGACACTTATTGCGCCTGGAATTAGGATCACAGTGTGCTGAGTTGTTTAATACAGGGGCTTTCAACCTTTTTGATACCAGGGCCCACCATTTATTCAGCATTTGAGCCACGGACAACCATTTGAGAACATTTTAGCCCCACAGACCCCGAAAACTAAAGATTCATTTTGCTTTTGTCCATTTTCTAGTTGTGTAGACTTGGGGCTAATTCACATGAATATTTAACTCTTGAGAGCGTAAAAATGAAACCAAATGGACCCGCCAGTGTCCATTTGGTTTCATTTTACGCTCTCAAGAGTTACATCTGGTTAACCAACTTAGCTGGGGACCACCTGGAACCCTCTCAGGGGCCACTGGTGGTCCCCGGACCACCTGTTGAAAACCCCTGGTATAATAAAAAGCGTTTTTATCCCAGCTCCCTGGTGCTACGTTTCTGGCTTGGGGTAAGTTTGGTAAACATACAGATGCACACCCGGGAGCACATCCTCCTATTAGTTTGCATTAGCAGTGCGGTCAGGGTGAATATATGGAACACACCCAATGTCCAGAGTGCCACGCTCCTCCCCACCGATAGGGGGCGCATACAATTGAAAGCCAATGGGTGGAAGAAAAGCTCTGATAAAAAATGATTTTTTATTAAACAACGCGGCACGCTGCAATCCTAATTTCTGGCGCAATAAGTGTCTAACACCCGTGGAAACATGCGTGAGTACTTTATATTTGAAAACGGAATGTTTATGTACACGTTAAGCATGTAAATGTGGCGATCCGCATCAAAGTGAATCAAGCTGCTGCATGACGCTCGTCATGCCAATGCAGGGCTAAGCCTTAGTACTATAGAGGTCACTTCACACAGTCCATCTGTTGGATCCTTAAACTCGACACTGTTGTTACCGATGCCACTGGAACCATGTCTGGATACACTGTAGCGTCATTTAAACGTGTTTACATTATATCAGCACTTTGTACTGTATCATTGTTGCCAGTGTTATCAAACTCTCTCATACTTTGTTTTGCTGTTGGTTACTTTGTACACAGTTTGTTGTGGCTTCACGAAAGGGACTGTTTTAGTGTTGTTTTAATGTGGACGAAACAGAACAGTTTTGTGTGTGTGTGTGTGTGTGTGTGTGTGTGTGTGTGTGTGTGTGTGTGTGTGTGTGTGTGTGTTGTGTGTGTGTGTGTGTGTGTGTGTGTGTGTGTGTGTGTCAGTTCTGTCAGCTGATTTAAAGAGGAAGCTAGCCTATAGTACTTTTGTTTTAACATGCAGTATATACTGTTGTTCCCCTATAGCTCTGCCTGTCTGTCTGTGTCTCTGTCTGTCTGTACCAGGAGTTTTCACTGGTGGTCCGGGGACCACCAGTGATCCCTAAAGTGGTTCCAGGTGGTCCCCACGATAAATGATGGAAAGTTGGTTAACCAGATGAAAAGTTTGTTTAACCAGATCTAACTCTTTAACTCAAGAGTCAAAATGTTCATCATGTGAATTATAAGTCTACACAACTAGAGAATGTAGAAGATTAATGGTCATTTTGATCTGTATGTTGGACTGTTTTGTTTCCAAAACAAAAGCAAAATAAATCTTTAGTTTTGGGGTCTGTGGGGCTAAAATGTCCTCAAATGGTGGTCCTCCATGGCACAAATGCTGAATAAATAGTGGGCCAAAAAGGTCAAAAAGGTTGAAAACCATTGGTCTGCAGGAATTGAATTGCTGGCATGTCTGTGTTATCAACCTTGATAGCGGCCATTAGCGGGCAGGCTGCCTGGTAGAGTGGTGTGTTGTGTGTGTTGTGTGTGTGTGTGTGTGTGTGTGTGTGTGTGTGTGTGGTGTGTGTGTGTGTGTGTGTGTGGTGTGATGCCATGCCAACACACACCCTTATTGCTGGTACGTGTCAGTGTGTCCACATACTGTACATGCTATATGTTGTTTTATATACAGTACTTCTTTGAGTGGCGCTAAGCTCCATCTTTAAAAGGGAATTCCACCCATTTTCAACATTCTAATATCTCACTAGGATACCCTAAAGGTGCTGCGTGGACACGATGACATTTCGCCATTATGTGTTTCCTAGAAATGGAGTTCTGTAGAAAACATGGTGAAACACATCTTGATGACATCATCAAGATGTATTTTCACCATGTTAATGGATTTCTTTACACGCTTCTTCTTTCTGAAGGCGTACAAATGAGTTCATTTGGTTCCATTTGTACACTCTCAGAAAAATATTGAAAATGGGTGGAATTCACCGCTCTCAAGAGTTACATTTTATTTAAACATCTGAATTATGTAATTTTCAAGAGTCCACACAATTAGAAAATGGAGAATAATTGTTATTTTGACCAATGTTTTGCCAGTTCTCTTCCCCAACTGTGGAAAAAACATGAAAGTTCTTAGTTCACGAACTGTCAACTGAAACCTCAAATACTGTTCTCAAACGTCGGTAGCAGCATATACAGGAAAAGCTTCCAATTTTCCCCCTCTATTTTTCATTATAAGTGCATTATTCTTAAACACTAGAACAGTAAGTAACACCATCACCAACTATTTCAAAGCTCAAACTTTCTAGGGGGCCTTGAAATGGATTTTCAGCAATGGAACATAAAATCACATGTTTGATGTGTAGATCTTGTTGATCCGCTCATTTTGAAAGTAGCTCTCAAGTCACAAAAGTGTGGGCACCGCTGCACTAGACTGTCATGATAATGACAGTCATGTTTCAGGGCTAAGTTACACCTCTAGTAGGTATAGAATAGAGTTACAGTGAAGAGGATGAACGAAAACAGGGGGAAAATACCACTAAATACTGTTTCCCTACATGATCTCTGTAGGTGACAAAAAGCAGAGCGTTCAGATGACTAGACCTGCTCTGGAATGTCTCAGATCAGACCAGATCAGTACAAGATCATCACATTTCTATTTCTGTCCCTAAAAACATTCCAGTGGGTTTTCAACCTTTTCCACACCAGGGTCCACTATTTTATTCAGCATTTGAGCCACAGAGAAGGACCACCATTTGATGACATTTTTTACCCCCAGAGACCCCAAAACTAAAGATTTTATTTTGCTTTTGTCCACAATTCCAGGCTGGATTTGGGGAAACCAAACAGTCCAACATACATATCAAAATGACCATTAATCTTCTACATTCTCTAGTTGTGTAGACTTGGGCTAATTCACATGATGAATATTTTAGCTCTCAAAGAGTTAAATCTGTTTAACCAACCTTCCATCATTCAGCCTGTGGACCACCTAGAATCCTCTCAGGGACCACTGGTGGTCCCCGGACCAATGGTTGAAAACCACAGTTTTAGACCAAAGGTCTGTGAGCTTCTAGGTCTGATATATATATATTTTTTTTTAAATGTTGAAAACACGGTGCAAACAAATCACTGAAGCCGTAACAATCTTCTCTTATGGAATTGTCATCGTCATATTGGCTGGTATTCTCGATAGCTGTGGCGTAGCCAGGTGTACCGTGCTAAGTCTTCTCATTGGCTGCATGGCAGCAAATCAGGTCTGGGGCCTTGTGTGTGGGCCAAAAGCCTGTACCACCAGACTCGGGCTGACAATGTGTTGTGCCTTCCTGTTGAAATGGGAGCAGGTATTGTGTGTTTGGGTTTGGGTATGTGGTGTTGTTCCGCTGCTATGGTGGTGATTTGTCCTTCCTATGATCTGACCTTTAGCTGCTCTGAGACCAGTTGATATCAGACACACAACGGTCACAGAGGAGGGCAGGGCTCCTCTCTCTCTCTCTCTCTCCTCTCCTCTCTCTCTCTCTCTCTCTCTCTCTCTCTCTCTCCTCTCTCTCTCTCTCTCTCCTCTCTCTCTCTCTCTCTCTCCCTCTCTCTCTCAGCCCACTGTTTACTTTGGGCTGGTAATGTGTGTGTGTGTGTGTTGTGTTGTGTGTGTGTGTGGTGTGTGTGTGTGTGTGTGTGTGTGTTGTGTGTGTGTGTGTGAGTGTGTGTGTGTGTGTGTGGTGTGTGTGTGTGTGTGTGTGGTGTGTGTGGTGTGAGCACGCACTTAGTGAGCTGTGTTTGGCATATTTGTATTTCATATCGATGTGAACTCTAGGTGTGTCCAAACGTTCATTTTCTCTAGATGTCTGATGTTATGATTGCATTAGGTTTTAGACATTCAAGTCTGCTGGTTTATTTGTAAGATGTGGTGTCTATGTCTGTTTTATAACACCCAGAAGTGTTTTTGTGCAAAACTAAAGATTAATAACCATCTAGTATGACATGTGACATCATACTTAAAGGGCAATTCATTTTCAAATTTCTCTTGAGAGGATGGACCCTATAGCAGGTCCATTTGGTTCCATTTGTAACCTCTCAGGAAAAAGGGGTCTGAAAGAAAAATCATTAACATGGTGAAATACATCTTGATGATGTCATTAGATGTATTTCAGCATCTTAATGATTTTTTCAGACCTCCATTTTTAGGAAATACAGAATTGGGGGAACTTTTTTTTTCATCATGTCCACACAACATCTCTAAGGTATATTAATGACACATTAAAATGTTGAAAAATGGATGAGTACCCATTTAAAGTCTTTTCATATGTTTTTCCTTTTAATCATGTGTGTGGTGTGTGTGTGTGTGTGTGTGTGTGTGTGTGTGTGTCAGACCACATGAGGAGGGTCAGGGGGTCAGACAGTTCATAGAGCAGTAGGTAAGGTCATTTTATTTCATTCATGAAACGTCTTTGAAAACGATTGTGTATATATATATAAAAAAAAAACTCACAATAAGAGACACCAACAATAAAATAAAGGGATGTTTGACCTTTTTTTGTACAACAAAGACTTAATGACATTTAGAAGATTTCAAACACTTTCCTGGAGTTTATGATGTGTGCAATATCTATATTTTATAGATATTTTAACAATGTTCTGCATAGAGATGTAGGGCTCCATTTTTGTCACCGCTAAACCCCTTATCGTCTTTGCCTTTTTAAACTATTAAAAAAAAAGAAAAAGATTCAATAGTTTAAATGGCCAGTCTACCAGCTCACAAGGTGTCAATAGATTGGCACATTGAACTATTCCAGTTTTTCAAAATAGTAAAAAAAAAAAAAAGATAAGGGGTTTAGATGGTAACGAAAATGGAGCCCGTAATGTTTGTGTCCGGGTATGCGCGTGCATGTGTGCATGTGCGTGTGCATGTGTGTGTGGTTCCAGCAGCATCATGGCCTCCAGTAAGAAGCAGACCCAGAGCTCTCTGGTCCTTCATAAAGTCATCATGGTTGGCAGTGGAGGAGTGGGGAAGTCTGCATTGACCCTGCAGTTCATGTACGACGAGGTGAGACATGAGTGCCTTTCAACAGGTGGTCCGGGGACCACCAGTGGTCCCAGAGAGGCTAAATGATGGAACGTTGGTTAACTCAAAAAGTGCCATTGCAGTAGATCTAGGTCTCGCTTACCATTATCAAATGGTAGTTATGACCGGTGCAGTTGAAGCTGATCTACATCGCTCTCTGTCACTCTCTGTCGCTCTCTGACGCTCTTCTGTCGCTCTACGTCGCTCTACGCCACTCTCTGTCCCTCTATGTCGCCCCATGTTGCTCTCTGATGCTCTACGCCGCTCTCTGTCCCTCTATGTCGCCCCATGTCGCTCTCTGATGCTCTACGCCGCTCTCTGTCCCTCTATGTCGCCCCATGTCGCTCTCTGATGCTCTACGCCGCTCTCTGTCCCTCTATGTCGCCCCATGTTGCTCTCTGAATGCTCCTACGCCGCTCTCTGTCCCTCTATGTCGCCCCTGTCGCTCTCTGATGCTCTACGCCGCTCTCTGTCCCTCTATGACGCCCCATGTCGCTCTCTGATGCTCTAACGCCGCTCTCTGTCGCTCTAATCGTCACTCTATGTCGATCTACGCCACTCTACGTCGCTGGTTTGATACGATCCCAAAGCTAGCGGCAACGAGCAGCGATCGCCTCCTGCTAGCTGAGGGACCCAAATAAGAGACGGACCAACCGGAACTAAGATCCTGTGTGCGCACCAACTAACTTGTCCGACGGGAAACATGAACCGAAATATGAATTTTACATGAAACCAAATGGACCCTTGCGGGTCCATTTGGTTTTATGTTTACGCTCTCAAAGACTTAAAATATTCATCATGTGAATTATCCCAAGTCTACACAACTAGAGAATTCAGAGAATGCCAACAGCATGCACAACAAGGCACACCCCCACTCAATCCTGATTGGACTAAAGGCTTTTATCCCAAAGCCCTCAAACTGAAACTAGGTTTTAAAAAAAAGAAAAGCTAACCAGGTGCTCAATGGATGGAGATGGTATAAGGTAAAAAAATAGTAAAAAGGAAGCTGCTCACACGGATCATTGGGAACAAACCATAGTGAAGAACAAAATCGACGATCCGGCACACAAAAGTAAAATTAAAGCCTTTATTTAAGTTTAAAAAGGCACAAACGCCAAATGTTT
>CM076988.1:20563915-20773915 GCA_039105355.1 Benthosema pterotum
TGGTGGTCCACGGACCACTGGTCGAACCTTCTTTTCACGCTTTTTTTCATTCATATACTATGGTCAGTCCTTGCTATAAAATTTTTCCAACAATATTCAACTCTTAAAACCAATTCAAACATAAGTTGAATCGTAGTTGTTTTTTTTTTTTATCTTCTCATTGGAAAGATAATATTGATCTGAATTCTAAAGACAACAGAACCTTTGCTATATACGTCTGATCATGTTCTGTAAAACAACTGCAAAATCACCTCTAAATTGTGCTTAGTCCATTTAATTTGCCGTGGACTTTATTGTACTGTAAGTTAATGGAGTGTATACAGATGGGCTGCTTTATCTTTAATTCTGTAGCCAATGGAAACATTTCATTTTTTTATTTTTTTATTTTACAGTTTTTACAGTCATATCGCCCTAAAACTTCACCTAATATTTAGGAGCTCTTTTTATCCATTCTGACACACACACACACACACACACACACACACACACACACACACACACACACACACACACACACACACACACACACACACACACACACACACACAAGGGTCTAAATCTTAACCTTTAGCCAATAGATACCAGAATTAAAGGCTGATTTCATAGTTTAGATAGGGCCTATACCTAAACCTATACTTAAGCTTTTAATTTAAGGTATTAATTCTGGTAGCAATTAGTGGATTGTATAATTGTTCTAACATTAAAGAGGAATTCCACCCATTTTAAAAAGAGGGTCTGAAAGAAAAATCATTAACATGGTGAAATACATCTTGATTTATGTTAATGATTTTTTTCAGACCTCCATTTTTAGGAAATACAGAGTTCCCCTTTAAAACAACATGTGAACTATGGGGGGGGGGGGGGGGGGGTATAAAACAGTTGAACTTCCTTCTGTAAAATCCAAACCAAACACCATAAAACTAACATTTACCAACCAGAGCTCAGACTGAATCCACCGTGCAGCATCTTACAGATATCAGGTTGCAGTGCATGGACATTCCTGACATACCACCGTTCAACGTCACTTTGAAAGTACAACTTCAAACTCTAATTGGCGTGGAAATGTTCTATATAACATACCATACTATAATTAAGCCCATAGCACTCCATTCATTACACTGGCAATTTAAATAATATAATTCACCCATACATACATACCGTACATCTATCCATGCCATACAAATACAACAACCAACTCAAATAACTCGTTATAAAACGTAAACATTAACCTACTTCTAACGGCGGAGCGTAAAAAGCGCATCAGCATCACGTTTTAATGTTTTTACGCGTTGTTTTTTTCACGCACATTTGCACGTACCAAACAACAACGCAGCAGCTTCAGTTCAAGTCATAAGAAAGAACATCGCCTTCAGTGTGAACATTGAGTGAACTCTTACTAGGTATTGCAGTGCAGAGCGACCACATGGCTAGGAAAAAAAACACTAATAATATCTCTCCTCATTTTTACGCACAACTCTTTACGCACAGCGAACATGCACCAACAGCAGCAAAATGACATGACGACAGTAAACATTGTATAGTCTAGAGCAGTGGTTTTCAACCAGTGGTCCGGGGACCACCAGGCAGTGGTCCCTGAGAGGGTTCCAGGTGGTCCCGACTCCCGACTCCCCACTGAGGCTAAAAGATGGAAAGTTGGTTAGCCAGATGTAACTCTTTGAGAGCGTAAAAATGAAAGCAAATGAACCCTTGCGGGTCCATTTGGTTCTCAAGAGTAACTCAAGAGTTATGAATTAATGGTCATTTTTGATCTGTATGTTGGACTGTTTGGTTTCCTAAATCCAGCCTGGAATTGTGGACAAAAGCAAACATAGATCTTTGGTTTTGGGGTCCGTGGGGCTAAAATGTCATCAAATGGTGGTCCTCCTCCGTGGCTACTGAATAGCCTAAATAGTGGTCCCTGGGATGAAAAAGGTTGAAAAGCACTGTTCTAGAGAGCACATGGTCAGAATAACTCACCCAGCAGGAGTCCTTCAGTGTTTTTTCTCCTCCTCTGTTGTCCTGATGCAAGATTTGTTCTGATTTGTTCAAAGGTTTAACTCCGACGACAACAACAACGAACCGATGAGCAAACAGCACGATGATGTCCAGGAAAAAAATATGTATATACATATATCAAAGAGTTGCCATGATCCCATCTAGTAGCCTATGTAGTAATGTAGTAAACTTCTGGGTGAGGGATGGATGGAGGGAGGGAGGGAAGAGGGAAACACGCACGCGTGGAGGAGGAGGAGGAGGAGGAGGAGGAGGAGGAGGAGAAACATACACAGTGATGGGGAGAGAGAGAGAGAGAGAGAGAGAGAGAGAGAGAGAGAGAGAGAGAGAGAGAGAGAGAGAGAGAGAGAGAGAGAGAGAGATTCAGCTCCGCCTCAGAACACGGAGGGTGAAAAAAAGAGGACAAATAAAGTTTGAGTCCAGTAGTACACGGCGGTGTTTGGCTACGGCACGCGCGGCCAGCTAGACTTCACTAGCCTACTAGCACAACACTACTACAGCAAACATACATGATACAAGTTTTGTCGAAAAGAGAAAAGAAAGAAAGCAACTTTTCTGTAACTCACAGTCACATCACCACCGCGCCGGCCCTTACGGACCTACACAAGCCTTTGCTGCTCTCACAAGAATGATGGTGGCAAAAGGATCCAAGATAGAACAGGGTTTATTTGTCACTCACTGATACAGGTACAATACACGCCTGTATTATTATTTCTTTAGCACCCCCTAGTGGCCCCCAATGGTCGCAGCTCCCAGTATTCCCTATGGCCAGTCCGACCCCTGTGTGTGTGTGTGTGTGTGTGTGTGTGTGTGTGTGCGTGTGCGTGTGCGTGCGCGTGCGTGTGTGTGTGTGTGAGAGAGAGACAGAGATTCAATCTGTGCTGTTCTCAATATCTCTCTCCCTCTTAATTAATTCATGTGATGTTTAGTTTCTTGCACCCAAGACTAAGAACTTTAACCTTTTTGTCCACAATTGGGAAGGAGAAAATGTTGGATCAAAATAACAATTATTCTCCATTTTCTAATTGTGTGGACCCTTGAAAATTAAATAATTCAGATGTGTAAATGTAATTTAACTCTTGAGAGTGTTAAAATGAAACCTTACGGGTCCATTTGGTTTCATTTTAACGCACTCAAGAGGTACAGATATATAGACCTGCGCAGTGACGTCACCGCCCGGTTCCAGAAGTGTTTTCCCCATTCATAATAATTTCTAAGATGAAAAACGAAACAAAAAGTGGTGTATCCTGACATTTTCTACTTCTTGCTGATTAGATATATGATGATATTGTGTGTTGTCATGATTTGTCACGACCCGAGTTGGCTTTGGTCTGCGGCGAAATCGTCTTCGTATAAATTAATTTAGAAAAGTCTATGAGGAAAAATGAATGGGGAAAATACTTCCGGAACCGGGGCGGTGACGTCACTGCGCAGGTCTATACGTGCTGGGGGGACTGTCATGTGATCTACCTGCATGGTCTGTGTGATCTACTGGTAGATCACCATCTACCTTTTGGACAAATGGTGTAAAATGGTGCAATTAATTAATTAAAACATTCTGTGTTTCCTAGAAATGGAGGTCTGAAGAAAACCCCTAACATGGTGAAACATCTTGATGACATCATCAAGATGTATTTCACCATGTTAATGGATTTCTTTAAATGCTTCTTTTTTCTGAGTGGAAATGGAACCGCATATTTGTACGCTCACAGAAAAAAATAATTATGTTCCAATTAATACATTCTATACATGTTGATGGATCTGACCTCGACATTCAGTGAAATGCAAACCATCATCACTTATTAATATCGATTCAAATTTTCGTTTTTGTTTCGCCATGCCATGTCAAAGCAGGATATCATATACTGTAGCTACAATTTGACACATTAGTTATTATACATATTAGTTATCATACATATTATACATATTAGTTATTCATTTTGACCCTCCAGTCTTTGAGATTATGGATTATAGAGTAATGTCTGGCAGACATTACTCTAGGAATGAATGTTCACTTCTGTGGACTCTACACCTATACTATAGCTACATGTTGAAGCATTTATTTCATATTTACATGTCTTCTGTGGACTCTAACATTACACCTATAGCTACACATTTAAGCATTTATTTCATATTTACATGTCTTCTGTGGACTCTAACATTACACCTATAGCTACATGTTTAAGCATTTATTTCATATTTACATGATTCAGCACTGATATTAATTTCAGACATACTCTAGTATCTATACTTGTATAGGGTGGGAGAGGTTTAAAGGGCAATTCCACCCATTTTCATTTTTTTCCTGAGAGGATACACATGTGAACCAAATGGAAAAAGGGGTCTGAAAGATAAATCAACATAAATTAACATCTTGATGATGTCATCAGATGTATTTCACCATGTTAATTAATTTCAGTTATTTTTTTTTCAGACCTCCATTTTTAGGAAATACAGAATTGGGGGAAACTTCCTTTTATCATGCCCACACAACATCTCTAAGGTATATTAATGACATATTAAAATGTTGGAAGTGGGTGGAGTTCCCCTGAGTATTGTAATTTGACAAACTCAACTAAAGCACAAAGCATTAAATATGCCTATACTTTTAGGCTACACCACAGAACTAAACTCTAAATGAATGAATTAATGAATGGCATGTTTATTAACAGACGCACGCACGCACGCACGCGCGCACGCACACACACACACACACACACACACACACACACACACACACACACACACACACACACACACACACACACACACACAACACACACACACACACACACACACACACACACACACTCACTCATTGTTGTATTTGATATGGAACTACGCCATCTGTTGGTCAAATGTTGAAAATGAGCCCACTTTTAGGCCAGTGCAGTAGAGTAGAGTAGAGCATGAATCATGAGTGACCTTGCCCTTTTCAAACATTACCCATTTAAATCCAATACATACTGTCCGTACGTTCAGCCAGCCACCCATTGATTGATTGATCGATCGACCGACCTGGTTCAGATCAAGACTCAAGCTTCAGTAAGCTGAACTCGAGTCTGACCCTAGCTCTGGTCCAGAGCTAGGCTGCTTCTGAGTCTGACTTGCATGCAAGTCAGACTCAGAAGCAGCGGAGCTCTGGACCAGAGCTAGTCTGACCCTAGTCAAAAAAATTAGAAAATTTAGAAAAGTCCTATAGAAAAGTCCTATCAGATAGGAATCCTATAAGAAAATCTTATAGGATTTTCTTATAGGAATCCTATTGGAAATCCAATAGGACCTATACCTATAAAGTTGGCCACTATTCTAAACAAGTGTATTCTTAACTAGTGTCTAATCAGTTTTCCAGATTTGCTGTATTGTACTTGAATTGTACTGCAATTATCCAAGCTGTTATCAGTTAATGGTTTTTTCAGACCTCCATTTTTAGGATATACAGAATTGGGGGAACTTTTTTTTTTTATCATGACCACACAACATCTCTAAGGTATATTAATGACATATTAAAAATGTTGAAAATGGGTGGAGTTCCCCTTTAATCTATGCAAGGCTCCATGTAGTTTTCCCTCTGGTGCAATGTGGTGGAATGTCGCCCTCTGTTGGCAGGTGGTGTCTATAGCAGTGGTTTTCAACCTTTTTGACACCAGGGACCATCATTTATTCAGCATTTGAGCCACGGACCACCATTTGATGACATTTTAGCCCCACAGACCTCTAAACTAGATTTATTTTTGCTTTTGTCCACAATTCCAGGCTGGATTTGGGAAACCAAACAGTCAAACATACAGATCTAAATGAGCATTAATCTTCTACATTCTCTAGTTGTGTAGACTTGGGATAATTCACATGATGAACACTTTCAACTTAACTTTCCACCATTTAGCCTGGGGACCACCTGGAACTCTCTCAAGGACCACTGGTGGTCCCCAGACCACTGGTTGAAAACCACATTGGCTGGGCAGGATGCACGTTTGATCCGGCCCTGCTATGGGTCCCAGGGCATGAGGGCGTAGAAGGAAACCATACGGCAGACAAGTTGGCCAAAATGTCACTTAAAAGGCAGTATGTAGACATGGGCATTTTAATGGGCAAGTCTGAATTCTACTGCCCCATAAAGGAAGGCCTTGAGAGGCAGTGGCACGATAGTGGGGTTTCGTCTCCATGTTAAATGTGGATGTCATTTACAACTCTTGTAAAAGTTTCACTTTCAGTCCTAATTTGTTGGTGAGGGTCTATAGAACCATTTTGGTTCGAGTGGCCCGCACACAAATTAAATATTTGGCCTGTAGGGGGCGTAACAAGGTGCCAACCCTACCAAAACATGTAAACTGTTGTACCTTTTGATCAAATTGTCCAATCTGTACATATGGGATATCTATGGATTCACAATCAGGAGTAGCATTTGCTACCTAAACCTAATTACACATAAAATATATTTTTTCATCCATTATTGGTGTATATCGACAAAAATAGCAAGCAAAACAAGCTAAAATTAGCTAAAACCGAAGTGAGTTTCCATCTCCATGTTAAATTTAGTTGTCGTTTACAACTTTAAAAGTTTAACTTTCAATACTAAATTCTAGGTGAGGTAACCATTTTGGTTAGAGTGGCCAGCACGCAGATAAAGATTATTGGGGGGGGCTTCCAAAATATGATATAAGACTGTCGTAACTTATCCAATCTGAACATATGACATATTCACATTCAGAAGTAGTATTTAGTCATTTAGACCATATTACCCCCCCCCCCTCCCCACCCCTTGTGTGTATCCACAAGAATAGCACGTAGTCCAGCCTCTATGTGCAGTATTTTGATGATAACAGCATGAATTTTGGAACACAGTTGGAGCATGTCATTAGGAGCATTGTTGGCTATGGCACCATCACAGATTTGTCCCTTGGTAATCCTGACAGCTATTTTCTAAAATATTAATTCTAGTAAATAGTCCCACATTGTCAATGATGAGGAATTCATTGGTACTATTTACATTTGTCCTGTGACCATGGTAGATATTTCTCATAATGGCCACCACCTGCTGATATTTTAACAGTAATTAAAATTCTCTGATCCTGATTCTGGTAACTAATCCTACGTTTTCAAGGACAAGGTCTAAAGGATGACGTGGGGTGAGGGCTTCCAGCCAGAGTTTCTCCTCACTTCTTATGGCCTCAGTGTTCTGGGGCTATGTCAGCTATGTCAATGCCATTGTCTTTGCTGAAGGTTTCTTTCCAAGTCTCTAGCTCAGCCCTGCAAGGTCCAACCCAGACTTGTGCAGATGGCTGCTGGCTCATCTGGAGGCCCCGGTTTGTGTGATTAGGTGGGGTTGACTGCCGCAATCAGGATTAGGGGCTTGACCCTTTCAAACTGTGGCAGTCTAGCCAAGTGTCTGCATTTGTTTTGGAGGCTATATACAGGAGACAGTTTCTCACCAGCACCAGGTATCATGAGGTGAAGGCTCCTTCAATTGACATTGTTGTTGAGTCTTCATGGGGAGAAGCATTATGCATTCCGAACCATCTTCAAGAAGGACATGAGAGTCGAAAAGAATGGTCACCATGGTGCAATAACTACTTTGAGTATGACTATTTTCCTGTCAACTAGCTTGTGTGTGAAGCACTTCAGCAGGGGTTTTCACCAGACAGCTTTTACTGTATGGATCTGGATGGGATCTGGCTAGAAGTACACAGACTGGTGTTGGATCTGGGTGGGGATCTGGCTAGAAGTACACAGACTGGTGTTGGATCTGGGTGGGGATCTGGCTAGAATTACACAGACTGGTGTTGGATCTGGATGGGGATCTGGCTAGAAGTACACAGACTGGTGTTGCATCTTGGTGGGGATCTGGTTAGAAGTACACAGACTGGTGTTGGATCTGGGTGGGGATCTGGCTAGAAGTACACAGACTGGTGTTGGATCTGGATGGGGATCTGGCTAGAAGTATACAGACTGGTGTTGGATCTGGATGGGGATCTGGCTAGAAGTACACAGACTGGCGTTGGATCTGGATGGGGATCTGGCTAGAAGTATACAGACTGGTGTTGGATCTGGGTGGGGATCTGGCTAGAAGTACACAGACTGGTGTTGGATCTGGGTGGGGATCTGGCTAGAAGTACACTGGTGTTGGATCTGGATGGGGATCTGGTTAGAAGTACACAGACTGGTGTTCTGACCTCACTGGGTACTGGTCAATCGGGTAGAGCTGGTTTGAGTTGGAGTGAGTACTAAGAATATGTCAGCTGATTTCATGGGCTCACTTGATTTTCACATATAGGGTAGAGAAGACATGGATTTACTGCCTACATCAATACATCAATATTACACATTTTGATGATTTGACTATTATCTAGCATTTTATAAAAAATCATAATCCTTGAAAACGTTTTGTCATCAGAATCAAGATTGTATGTTGTATGAGCTGAATTGGTAAAATAACAGCAGATGATGGCCACCATAGCTGTCATCACAGACCCATAGCCAAAACAATTCCTTATGGCAGGCTTTAACCGTGCCAAATGTCATGCTTTCATTGAAAAGTGCACAATTTTCACACAGAGGCTGGGCTATAAGTGGGTATGCCTAACTTTAATCCCCCCAATACTGTATTGTTTCTATTTATTTACAATTTATACCATTACTCATTCATGATAGGTAGGCACTAACTTCATCCTTCTAGGTTCAACAGAATTTAAATTAGGTGCCATTTGAAGTAATTTGATGTACATGGGCGTCCATTTTTTCAATATCATATTCCAAACATTAATATTTGAAATCCAGTTAATTCCTGGGTTAGTATTGACTAGACATAGCAAAAGAAAACAAAGAAAAAACAGCAATTGTGAGAAAATAAAGACTTTTAAGAAAAACAAAAATCCGATTTTGGTCAATTTTGTAATTAGGCAAAAAATGCATATTTTTTTCATCTACAGATGGGCCACTCGAACTAAAATTGTTCTATAGGCCATCATCTACAAATTAGAAGCGAAAGTCAAACTTTTACAAGAGTTGTAAATGACGGTGTGTCGTGGGACCCCACTAGGATGAGTGGGAGCTTATCACACAGCAAGATGGGCAGTTGGGCCTTTGGGGATTCCCAATGTTCTCGGCGACCACTGAGCATGTGGCGCTAACTCTATGGGCGCAACCTACCTCTAGTCTAGATGGCTCTGATATCTTGTCAAAAAACTACATTTCCCAGAGTGCAGCAGCAAAATGGCCGCTGCTCATCAGAGCAGATGAATACAAACGAGTGCTTCCAAAATTAGAAAAAATGAAGAATCACCTGTAGATATTTTCTTAACAGAAAGTAGGCCTATCTCATAACAATGTCTACTGTGTATTATTATCAAGCAAATGCTTTGCAGAAAGAAAGAGGATACTTCAAGCTTTCCATACAGCTGCAATGTTGGTGAGTTTAATGCTCGAGTAAATAATTCTAGAGCGAGCACCCTGAGGAAATCTTGAGGCGAAATGGACATAGTGGCCAATTAATTAATATATACTCTAAGGTTTAATGTCGTTTAATAGCCTACAAGCAGATCAATGTTGGTGAGTTTAATGTTGTTTAATACAAGCAGATCAATGTTGGTGAGTTTAATGTTGTTTAGTACAAGCAGATCAATGTTGGTGAGTTTAATGTCGTTTAATACAAGCAGATCAATGTTGGTGAGTTTAATGCTGTTTAATACAAGCAGATCAATGTTGGTGAGTTTAATGTCGTTTAATACAAGCAGATCAATGTTGGTGAGTTTAATGTTGTCTTCATAATGATAAGCCTATTGATCTTTTACATTTTTACTTTTGGAAACTGTCTTAAATCAGTGGTTTTCAACCAGTGGTCTGGGGACCACCAGTGGTCCCTGAGAGGATTCCAGGTGGTCCCCATGCAGGCTAAATGATGGAAAGTTGGTTAACCAGATGTAACTCTTTGAGGGCGTAAAAACATGAAACATTAAAACATGAGTGTAAAACATGAAACCAAATGGACCCTTGCTGGCCCATTTGGTTTCATGTTTACGCTCTCAAAGATTCATCATGTGAATTATCCCAAGTCTACACAACTAGACATTTTGATCTGTATGTTGGACTGTTTGGTTTCCCCAAATCCAGCCTGGAATTGTGGACAAAAGCAAAAATAAATCTTTAGTTTTTGGGATCTGTGGGACTAAAATATCCTCAAATGGTGGCTCAAATGCTGAATAAACAGTTGGCCCTGGTGTCAGGTTGAAAACCACTGCCTTAAATGATGCAGGTGTAGCACCCAGCCATGAACCAGCGACAACAACCCCGCCAATCGGGCTCAGCCTTATTGGCGCGACTTGTTGTGCGTTGGACTGGCGAGTGGGAGTCCCGGGTTCGATCCCCGCTTCCGCGTAATACTACAATCTGGCGTAGTCGGCAGGATTTGGAGTGCGGGTGTTATTCCCAATATACCCGTATACGTCCTTGCGGGTCCACATGAGGGACATCACGTACGGGGGTCCGTGGTGTGAAGTGTGAAGCGCGAGGACGCGCTCCAAAAGATCAAGGGGGTGAATGTAGCACCCAGCCATGAACCAGCGACAACAACCCCGCCAATCGGGCCCGGGCGATCCCCGCTTCCGCGTAATACTACACAGGGAAACTACGTGGGTATGCCAGCTGTTACTCTGCCAAAACACACAGGTCATTACTTATTACAAATGAGCTTGTCGTTGCATGCATGATGTGAAAATAGAACAGATCTACAAGCTATAGTATCAACAGAACAGCATCAATATAAAAGTCATCTTCTGACTGGGATGATGAATGCACGGACTAGTGGCAGCCACTAGGTGGCAGAAAACACACACGGGTGAAGATGGAACTCACACAGTCGATGCACGTATGGCTTAATGACTGTTGGTAGGGCATTCCACATGTTTGTGCCAAATCTGGGTTGCACATGGTTTGTTGAACCCCCTCCGGTGTTGTGGGAGTGGAGTTGGTTGACGTTAAAATTATTGTAGGCCAATCTATTGGCTCTTTATGAAACTGCTGGAGACTGCTGGCAAACAGCTGCAGCATCAAAGAAGTAGAAGCAACGTAGAGGGGGAAAAAGCAGAAAAAGGCAAAACAAATATATAGAAAAGTTGCCTCCAAAAGGAAGTATTTTTGGACAGGTACTTGGGTATTTTAGTAGAGGTCGAACCAGAAACCATAGAAGCCTGGTTGTGTTGTTGAATTGACTTTTCTATGACAGTGCAATTTAGAGCACAGTTGTGTTAAAAGGATTCCAAGTATAATGTTTTCAGGCATATTTCTCTTTTTGGGAGAAATTTGCTGTTATAGGAAGTTCAGAGAGAGAGATAAGCAGTGTTGTAGTGGTACTTTAAGAAGTGGGGGGACGCCTCTTAAAGGGAAATTCCACACATTTTCATTTTTTTTTCTCAGAGCGTACAAATGTGAACCAAATGGACCCTAGCGGGTTCATTTGGTTCCATTTGTACGCTCTCAGAAAAAAAGGAAACTCATTAACATGGTGAAACGCATCTTGATGATGTCATCAAGATGTATTTCACCATGCTAATGATTTTTTCACCTCCATTTCTAGGAAACACAGAATGGGGAGAACTTTTTACCATTTCCACACAACATATCTAAGGTGTATTAATGTAAAATATTGAAAATAAGTGGAATTCCCCTTTAAGACATGTGCATGCACACTTGCATTTGTAGTAAGTATAGCATATTGAGAAAGATTGTTTACAATGCCTAATTGTATCCAAAAGTAAATTACAAGACAAAAAACATAGGCCTACTTTTACCCCAAAAATATCTTAGATGTGAGAAGTGGGGGGACGCCCCCCCGCGTCCCCCCTCCACTACACCCCTGGAGATGAGTTTCTAATTAGTCGACAACCATTTTTGGTCTTAGTTTCTGTCAGTGCATGACATCAACTAATGAACAGACACACAGTGGGTGACAGTGATTATCATGCATACAGAATGCACACTAAGGTGTGTCATGGCAGAATGAACAAGCTGCTAAATGGCAGCAGCAACAACAACAGGTCTAAGCCGTCTCAATCCAATTAACCAGCATGCTAAACCCACAGCCATCTGGTGGAAGAGTTGTGACATCGAGGGGTCAGAATCTGAGCTGCCGGTCAAGAAGCCTGAATCGGGACACACTGGAGTTGGAAAGGCATATACTGTAGTTTTCAATGAAGCTGGCGCAAATAAGAGCTATTTTAGGGCCCAATGTCAACGTTTTCTTTAAGTGTTGTACAGTAAGAACTAAAGTCTATGTAATATCTATTCTACGCTATACTATTAACTACAAAATTATCTAAAATATGTACTATAAAGATCATTATAGTACATGCCCATGCCTAGACGCAGCCCTGCAGAAGAGCCTCCATTGGACTGGCTCTATGAGGTGAACAGAGTTTGTGCGTAACTCTGTCTATACTCTGGATGGATAGACCACAGACCTGGTGCTTTGTGGAATGGACACAACCAATGGGAGTGGAGAGAGGGGGGTTGAATTGTTGGACAACTGCTTCACGTTAACGAACAAATACTCCATTCTACAACAAGGTGTTGATAAAAATAACGGGCATCCTTCAGCGGTAGATGATGATGATGGTGGTGGTTGAGAAAGGCTGAGATGATTGGACTGGCTCAAACACCCCCTCTGTCTCTCAGAGAGTAGTGGTACGGTCCGTGTTGCCTAGGTGAGTTTGACAGTGGCTCAGTAGGCACAGGGGCGAACTATTGTGTTGAGCAAAGGGGGGACTTTGGGACGGAGCTATACCCCAACCAACAATACAGTTAGAGTCTCTGTTTCTCTCTCTTTCTCTCTTTCAGGACATCTGATGAAAGATTTCAACTTCAGGTACCTCCAGCTTTCTGTTATTAGTTTTTGCTAGGGGCGGGACGATTCACTTCACACCTCACAACACGATACAATATCGATATTTAGGGTTCTGGATCGATTTATTTTGCGATTCTTAGTTGTGCTGCTATTTGATTTGATATTGATTGATATATCCCATTTTCCCCCATAAATGACTTTTATTATACCAGAACATTTTCAGCCCATATTGGTTACCCTGTTTGGCTTCTTCTTCCATTGCTTGCACCGCTATGCCCAGTACACCTGAAATCCGTCCAGTGAAAAAGGTTCTGTGGCGCAAAATCTATGTGCGATTAAAAGGAGTTATTTCTTTTAATTGCATTTTCTGTAATTAATTAATCTCAATTAATCAGTTAAACTCCCAGCCCTAATTGCAACACTTATTTAGCTATCACCTTAGAACAGTGGTTTTCAACCTTTTTCATACCAGAGCCCACTATTGGTTCTGCATTTTCGTCACAGAGGATTGACATGTTGAACTAGTCCAAAATGTTTCCAAAATTTTAATAATAAAAAAGGCAAATAAGTTATGGATAAGGGGTTTAGCGTGTGTCGAACATGGAGCTCTAAGTCTAAATGAATTCCAGAAGACTAAAGGGGTTTGCAGACGGACATCCTAATTCATTTTCAATGGGGCCGGCGTTTTGTGCTCAGCAAAGTAAACGACCTGCGATAAAGAGAGCGTGTAACGCCGGTCGTTTATCGCGCAGCGTCCAGTGATTTGTGTTGCGTCCGTGCTCGTTTCGTGCACACACGTGCAATGTTTTTGAAAGCTCAATCCAGTGAGCTTTTTAAAACGCCTGGCGTTAATCGATGGGCGATTTTCTTGATGTCGGCACTGCAGAGAGAATCGAGAATCGCCACGTTTATACGGGCGTTTATCATTGCCATCTGGAAAGCCCTTTAATGGGACAGCATGTGATTGTGTTTATGTAGACACAGTGGAGCACAGTGGAATGTACACTATGATGGCTGTATTTAAACACTCCCTGTCTGGAATGTGCTTATACGTGTGTTAGTTAAAGGGGAATTCCACCCATTTTCAACATTTTATGTTGAAAATGGCATGCCATGTCATGTCATGACATTTCATTGATGTACCTTCAAGGTGTTGGGTAAACATGATAAAAAAAAGTTTCCCCATTCTGTGTTCCCAATAAATGGAGGTCTGAAGAAAACCACTAACACGGTGAAAAATCTTGATGGCATCATCAAGATGTGTTTAACCATGTTAATGGATTTCTTTAGATGCTGCTTTTTTCTGAGAGCGTACAAATGGAATCAAATGAACCTGTTAGGGTTCATTTGGTTGCACGCCCTCAGAAAAAAGGTGACACAAGAAAAATACACAAACACAACTTGATGATGTCATCAAGTTGTGTTTCACCGTGTCAATGATTTGTTGAAAATGGGTGGAATTCCCATTTAAAACAATTCTAAACAATATGGCCCGTGACACGTTCAACCAACTAATTTTTTTTAAACAATATAGATAACAAAAAGTTCAATCATACACATCAATGCAGCATGATGAGGTCAGTCTTTCTGACATGAACATGAGTATCAAAAAAACGATTTTGAACCTGGCGATTCGATATTGATATCATGGCATTAAGAATTGCGACATATTGGCGTATCTATTTTTCCCCCCCCAGCCCTAATGGATGGATGGATGGGTCTGATATGAGCCGTTTTGCCTGCAGGTACCTTGGACCACGGCTCTGAGGAAAACACTGCGTTAGATCGGTCAAACATTTACCAGTTCTTCACACACATTTCCTCAGCCCCGTGGTCACTTGCGGGCCAGACACACACACACACACACACACACACACACACACACACACACACACACACACACACACACACACACACACACACACACACACACACACACACATGTTCACCCCTCAGGGTGGGGGTGATAACACCAGGGCCAAAGTGTTTACACAGAGTTGCGACAACGTGTCTCTGATGTCTTGGTACAGTGGACAGTATGTGTCTCTGATGTCTTGGTACAGTGGACAGTATGTGTCTCTGATGTCTTGGTGCAGTGGACAGTATGTGTCTCTGATGTCTTGGTGCAGTGGACAGTAGGGGTGGGACGGTTCACTTATCCCACGGTTCGGTTCGTACCTCGGTATGGGGGCCACGGTTTCGGTTCGGCTTCGGTACGTTTTGCTTTTTAAAAATAAATAAAATGAAAAAAATGTCCTTTTCAAGATTTTCAAAACATTAAACAACCTTGTATTGTAAACTCAAATGTTTAGGTATTAGACTAAAAATAATCCCTATTCAGACATATTCCAGAAGGCCTGTCTTCTTCCTTTTCATTATTTACAGACGAAAAAATGTATATTGCTATTGGTGCCTCATTATTAGGCTATTTTCAAGGGAAATATAAAATACCTAGGCTAATAAAATAAATGCACGTTTCAGTTAAGTATCAGGCAGGTAGCATGCAGACATGCAGCATTGTAGACAGACAACAAAGTTAAATTAGTTTAGTTTACAAGACAATATCTGCTTTATTAATAAGGACATTCCTTACTATAATTAAGGAAATGTGTCTGTCTGAACCGAAATATTGCGATTCATTAGTGCGTATTGAACCTTGGACCCCGTATTGAACGGTTCGTTTTTTTTCGGTGAATTGTCCCACCCCTAGTGGACAGTATGTGTCTCTGATGTCTTGGTGCAGTGGACAGTATGTGTCTCTGATGCAGCCTTGGTACAGTGGACAGTATGTATCTCTGATGTTTTGGTACAGTGGACAGTATGTATCTCTGATGTTTTGGTACAGTGGGCGGTATGTGTTAGGAAGTGTAGGTCAGTCTCTACCTCATTCGGTGTGCTGTGTGTGTGTGTGTGCTGTGTGTGTGTGTGTGTGTGTGTGTGTGTGTGTGTGTGTGTGTGTGTGTGTGTGTGTGTGTGTGTGTGTGTGTGTGTGTGTGTGTGTGTGTGTGTGTGTGTGTGTGTGTGTGTGTGTCAGTAGGATTAGGTCGGCTGTGCTAACGACGGCACTTTCCATTGTACGGCTCTACGCTCTACGTTTGACCCACGCTGTGGCAAGTTGGCGAATCAGCAGTGTGTGTGTGTGTGTGTGTGTGTGTGAGAGAGAGAGAGAGAGAGAGAGAGAGAGAGAGCGAGAGAGACACAGAGAGGTAATATATATTGGGTGTGTACAAAGAACACCTGCCAAATTGAACCAGGGCCGGATCTAGAGGGGGGAAGGGGTGGGCAGAGCCCACCCAAATGTGCATCCTGTACCACCAGTGGTCCTTGAGAGAGACCCACAGGGGTCCATTTGGTTTCATGTTTACGCTCTCAAAGAGTTACATCTGGTTAACCAACTTTCCACCATTTAGCCTGCATGGGGACCACCTGGAATCCTCTTAAGGACCACTGGTGGTCCCCGGACCACTGGTTAAAAAACACTGAACCATTAAAGCTTCTCTATGATATTAAAAACTGATTGTTCAAACTAGATATTTTGTGGGGATGGATAACACACATGGGAGCACTAAAAACATTAAAAAGTTGAATAGCATGTTACTGTATTTCCCTTCAAGACATGTTTGTCATATTAGCCAGGATTCCTTTTAAGCCCTGCTTTATATTAAATATTGTCAGCATGGAGATCTCTTCCGGCTATTTAATTTGGGCCACAGACCACCATTTGATGACATTTATTTAAACTTCCAGACCTAAATTAAATAATGTGTCCACAATTACAAGCTGTATTGATGTTGGTGCCATTAGGAGCCAACATGTGGATTTTGTAGAATGTTTTCTACATTCTCTAATTGTGTAAAATTATTTTATATTAACTTAAGTAATGCAGATGTTTAACAATTATTCACCTGCATTTGGCGAAATTGAACCAAATCGACCCACTTGGCTTTTCTTTTTACTGCGAGTTAATCGCACACTAAATAATATTAAAGGGGAATTCCACCCATTTTCAAAAAAAATGGGTGGGGCCTGAAAGAAAAATCATTAAGATGGTGAAAATACATATTGATGATGTCATCAGATGTATTTCACCATGTTAATGATTTTTTCCTCCATTTTTTAGGAAACACAGAATTGGGGGAACCTTTTTATTATCATGTCCACACAACATCTCTAAGGTATGTTAATGACATTAAAATGTTGAAAATGGGTGGAGTTCCCCTTTAATCGAGACTCATGGAGTTAGCTGGCGATTAACTTTGCTGACAGCCTTAGTTTTTATACTGATTTTATATTGACAAAGCCATTGACAGACACTAGATTACAGCACACACGCACCACACACACAACCTTAAGAACTCCACCCCCGGTTGTCTTAAATACCCTCCCCCTCCCCTCCCTCCACATAATCCCTTGCAAGGAAATCTGTCATTCACCAGTAGCAGCAGCAGCAACAACACACTGCAACACAACACAGGTCAGATTTACCGTGTGTGTGTGTGTGTGTGTGTGTGTGTGTGTGTGTGTGTGTGTGTGTGTGTGTGTGTGTGTGTGTGTGTGTGTGTGTGTGTGTGTGTGTGTGTGTGTGTGTGTGTGTGTGTGTGTGTGTGTGTGTGTGTGTGTTCTAACTTCAACCAGTCACACAGTGTCAGTCATGGAGTTGTTGAATTCCACACATCTATAGACAGTGTTGGTCAATCTCTCTCTGTCTCTCTCTCT
The DNA here is from genome assembly GCA_039105355.1 of Benthosema pterotum. NCBI lineage: Eukaryota > Metazoa > Chordata > Actinopteri > Myctophiformes > Myctophidae > Benthosema > Benthosema pterotum. The sequence goes on from CM076988.1 coordinate 20,581,482, forward strand.
CTCTGTCTCTCTCTGTCTCTCTCTCTCCATCTATCCATGTTCAGTTAGTTTGGAAGAGTTCAGGTTGTACACATGGTCTCCCTCTGTGTGGTTCTATACACTGAATGAAGGAAAACAAACTGGAAGCTTCACATGTTTTGGTAAGTCACGTGTTTTAATCCAAAGCTTATTGGCATAAATGTAGTGGGCTAGCCCCTATCGCAGTGCACCTGACAATTGTGTGTCCCAAACTTTTGTGTTACCCATGATGACGTTTTGTGGTGATCAGGGGAAGTTGGACTTGATGAGCGCGCAGCAGGTGTCAGTCAAACCACAGACCATACAGACAGATCCATGGCTCTGATATTGTTCAACAACAGAGCCATGCCAGGGCTATGTTAGACATAAATGTCATTGGTACAGTTTCTCAGCGCTGCCATGCGCTCTGAGCTTGTAGATCACCTTTTCACTGCAGTATTATCATTATTCGGCATGCAATTTAATTAATCAACTTAACTGATTAGTATTTTGTGATGTTTTTTTGAGTGGTGCAAACACTCCATGGTACATAGTACAGGTAGTTGTGAGAGTGGTTGTATTCCATGTGCACTAGCAGGTCTGTTAGTAGTACACATAGTTGTGAGGGTGCTTGTATTCCATGTGCACTAGTAGGTTGTTAGTAGTACACATAGTTGTGAGCGTGCTTGTATTCCATGTGCACTAGCAGGTCTGTTAGTAGTACACATAGTTGTGAGGGTGCTTGTATTCCATGTGCACTAGTAGGTCTACTAATAGTAGCCTACAGATAGATCTGGGCTGAGGTCACTGGACTGTCTTACTGCTAAACGACTGGTGTCCAACTAGGTCATATCCAGTCTGCAGACAGTGTCAAGTTCAACACATTGGTGTTCTTTTTTCTCTAAGAATTGAGACCTATATTTGGTGAAACCAGAGCTGTAATATCCTGGGTGGGAACCAGTGGAATGTCTCTGTCTTCTCCCTGTCTCTCGCTCTCGCACACTCTCTCTCTCTCTCTCTCTCTCTCTCTCTCTCTCTCTCTCTCTCTCTCTCTCTCTCTCTCTCTCTCTCTACCCCCCCCCCTCCTTCCACTCTTTTGACAGTGTAAAAATGAAACCAAATGGACTCTTGCGGGTCCATTTGGTTTCATGTTTACACTTTCAAGAGTTAAAATATTCATCATGTGAATTAGCCCAAGTCTGCACAACTAGAGAATGTAGGAGATTAATGGTCATTTTGATCTGTATGTTGGACTGTTTGGTTTCCCCAAAATCCAGCCTGTATGTGAATTGTGGACAAAAGCAAAATAAATCTTTAGTTTTGTGGTCTGTGGGGTTAAAAAGTCATCAAATGGTGGTCCTCCGTGGCTCAAATGCTGAATAAATAGTGGGCCCTTTTTGGTGTCAAAAAGATTGAAAACCACTGCTTCATATGAAAAACTTTGGAGTTGCCCATCCTGCCATTCTCCCAACCCATGTTAGTAGGGCTGGCTAAATCCGGCCCTGTCTCTCTCTCCATTTCTCTCTCTGTCTCTCTCTCTCTCTCTCTGGTGTGAAAAAACGGTGACAGACTATATCCGTATCTCCTGACAATAACAATAGCTCCTCAGTTCTGCACGACAGACATTTGCATTTCCATTGTGGAGAAAGTCTCAGTTTTCCTCAAGTTCCCTAAAGTAGGGCTGAACTACTTACTGGAGTAACTAGTACTTAAAATGATCCCTGGCTAGTGTTGTTGTAGGTCTCCATTCTGCATTCTACATTCTGGTCAGGGGTGGATCTAGGCATGGGCATTTAAAGGGGCAATGCCCCCCCCCCCCCCCTCCCCCTCCCCAAATGCCCTGACAGCCCCTGCACCAAACACGATGGTAACAAACCCAAGATATTTCAAATTAAAGTGCTTATATTTAAAATAATGTGAATCACTACTACAGCTGTGTCACCACTAAATTTAAAGCTCTTGCTAGCTGTTTTTCCTTATTATGGGTAATTATTTGGTAAACAAATCAAAACTAACGCGTCGCTGACCTATTTATTTACTTTTTATTACTTTTTATTGACCTATTTATTTAAGTAATTTATTAGTAATTCAGCAGTGAAAACACTACATAAATATTTTCTATATAGGGATTGTGTAGAGATACAGCAGTAAATGTATAGTGAATGGTTTTCCTAAATGATAAAACATTGTTTTAAAATAAATGCCACACACCCATTTCCACTGCATAGGGCATACATGCCTTGTTGATGGATTTGGAAGAGATTTTGAAGAGTCTGGTTCCAAAAATGAACCAGAATTTATTGTGTAAAGTCCGTGATATTTACATTGGAATAAATGAGTCTGGTTGGGAAGTGTCCTTGGGTGGACAAGAGGGTGGGGTTTAGCTAAAGGTCTATTCTGTATCAGAGCAGGTCTTACAGATGACTGAAGGCTCAGATTATTAAAGTCTTGTGCATCTGATTTCTGGGATTTTCTTACAGATTACAGCCCAGCAGCCTAAAGGTCTTAACATGGCTTTGTTGAATGGATGTGTTGTAATCGCTGTTTCAGGAAGAAACGTGTGTGTGTGTGTGTGTGTGTGTGTGTGTGTGTGTGTGTGTGTGTGTGTGTGTGTGTGTGTGTGTGTGTGTGTGTGTGTGTGTGTGTGTGTGTGTGTGTGTGTGTGTGTGTGTGTGTGTGTGTGTGTGTGTGTGTGTGTGTGTGTGTGTGTGTGTGTGTGTGTGTGTGTGTGTGTGTGCGCGCGCGCACTGAATCCAAAGCCCTATGTATGAGTCGGCACATTTCAACCAGGTCTTTAAAGGGGAATTCCACCCATTTTCAACATTCTAATATGTCATTAGTATACCTTATGGTGCTGAGGTGATAAAAACGTTTCTACCCGTTCTGTGTTTCCTAGAAATGGAGGTCTGAAGAAAACCACTAACATGGTGAAACACATCTTGATGACATCATCAAGATGTATTTTCACCATGTTAATGGATTTCTTCAGACTTCCAACCCTAACGGGTTCATTTGGTTCTGGTTTCCCCTACATATTGTAGATTACATTTGTTACATGTGATTAGATAGACACAGTTTTTTGTGGTCACTGTTATGTTTTGTTTTATTTTTATCATGATGTTCGTTGATCCATTTTTCACTAGTAGTTTGGGTTTAAAGTAATCCGGTCTTTTAGGGAGGGTTCTGTTTGTTCTTTTACGTTTGCTGTGGACTAGGTAATCTTTTAAGTTTTTATTTTTTCTGTAGGCAGGTATGATTTTGTATCCCTCTAGTGAATCTTCTGCCCTTCTTGTGAAGTTTCATTTTTACCCTCATGCTGGCTATTTTGCTTAATGTTCAATATGTGGTTACTACAGCAATCTGGGGTCTTTCATCTCTCTCTTTCACCTCTCGAAAGGTGTCAAAGGTTTTCCTGAGGAATGTCCTTGTGTACCCCAGTTATTTTAGGGCATTAAATAGAGTTTTACATGCTAATTTAAAATCGCTTTGTGTGCAGATGCGATTGAATCTTAGTAGTTGAGACTTTACTATACCTTTTGTAGGTGTGTGGTGGGTGGAAAGATGTCTTATGTAGAAGTGCATGTGTGTCTGTTTCTTTAAAGTAAACTTTAAGATCCAGTTTCCCGCTTGTGTTAAAGTTTGGTCCTTTGAATACTGTAACATCTAGGAAATCGATTTTTTTCTGTGCTCGTCGCATATTTGATTGTAATTGATCTATGGTGTGTGTTTAATATATTAATGAATTCTTGGAACTCTTGTTCTGTGAGTCCATGTTCCGAAGATATCATAGAGAAACCTGAAGTATTGTGTGGGTCTAAGTCTACATTTTTTAGAGCTGTTTCCTCCCATAGAGCCATGTAAATGTTTGCATAGGAGGGAGCAAATATCTTTCCCATCGCTGTACCTTTTGTTTTGAAGATAAAATTTATTGTTAAATTCGAGTTCCTCTGTTCCTCTGTCCTCGGGTCGGATCGACCCACCCAGGAAGGTGAGCATGGCGGACGTAGTGCCGACCAGAAGGTTAACGTTGGCGTCCGAGGGCGAGGTGCGAGGAGCGGCCAGGGGCTTCCTCTCCAAGATACTGAGGAGCTCCATGAGGTAACCCTCAGGCCATCTGACGTTTCGCACTGGACAAGTTTTTTTTGCACTGGATAAAAAGACGGCCGCAACGACACTCTACGTCAATAACATGCGCCGGCCCGGTGCCATTCCACGATTTCAAACTGCCATTGTTGCGACCTCCCATTGTGCCGAATGTACGAGACACAAAACCCTAATCCTAAACACCCGACCCTCAACCTAACCTCACGGTCTGTGAGGTTAGGTTGAGGGTCGGCGGGTTTAGGATTAGGATTAGGGTTATGACTGGAGGGGAGTTGGGTTTTGCTACAAACATGCCTAGACCTTTTTCTAACCCTCGTCCTCACCATAAACGCAATACAAGCACGTTGCAGCTGATGGTGGATTTCCAGCGGACGTTCGGAGAGCTCAGTTTCTGCCCCCTCAGTTTCTGACCTCTCAATGTCGCAACTCTTCTACTATTCGCCCATAGTAGAAGAAGCGCATGTTATTGATGTAGAGTCAATAACATGCATCCGTCATTTCCAGTGCAAAAAACTTGTCCGTTGCAAAACGTAAGGTAGCTCATAGGGAGAGAGATGGTCATCTCCATAGATGGATATAAAGGCTAGATGGCTGTTATGCTATACCCTGGTAAGATGGCCGCCATGTAACGCCGTCACTCCCCATTGTGGTGAAGTCAGTTACTGTAGCATTGTGTTTGGTGATTGGTCAGTTACTGTAGCATTGTGTTTGGTGATTGGTCAGTTGCTGTAGCATTGTGTTTGGTGATTGGTCAGTTGCTGTAGCATTGTGTTTGGTGATTGGTCAGTTACTGTAGCATTGTGTTTGGTCAGTTACTGTAGCATTGTGTTTGGTGATTGGTCAGTTGGTCTAGCATTGTGTTTGAGCTTTTCATCCTTCCTGATAACAGATTGATTTATTTTTAACAGTGTCTAGTCTTAATCATTATTTTTCCCCTCACATGCACCCCCCACCCCCTCAGGAAGAACCGTTTCAAAGGGTACGTTTGTGTGTGTGTGAACGCAACGTTCTGACTGGTTTCACTTTCTTTTATTTCCCTGTCGGCGATGTGGTTGCTTACCTTTTAAGGCATTGGTTTTCAACCAGTGGTCTTAAACGGATGGAAATCCTCCTAAAATAATAATCCTGGTGCTTGTTGTTGAACAACCACAACAGCCACCGTGTCATGGCCGCCACTAATGCATTGGAACTCACCTTCATGTTAATGAACGTGGCATAAATGGATTCAGAACGTCAAAATCATGTAATAACAGGCCAAAGTGCCCAATTATTATTGTCGAATTCTAGCCATTCTCAGTTTTTTTACTTTTTATATTGATTAATTATGCTAATTACTCAATTTCTGAGTAAACTGTGACTCATATCACAGCAGAACGGCAGAAATGGATTCAGCAAAAAATCGATTCTAACCAATAGGAGTTGAAATCCCATCCCTGGAAAGTCAAATCCCATCGCTAGCGAATCAGAACCCTGCCTGCAACTCCAGACTCATATACAAGCTTTTAATGCTTGTGATGAGGGTGGAGAAGCCAGGTTAGATCTGATTGATTAGTCTTGAATCGCCTTGATCTGGATCACAATCAAGAAGTCACTAATTGGTGGCGGTGGTGACCTGTGTGTATTGTGGTGTAAAGGTGTGTGTATTGTGGTGTAAAGGTGTGTGTTGTGTATTGTGGTGTAAAGGTGTGTGTATTGTATTGTGGTGTAAAGGTGTGTGTATTGTATTGTGGTGTAAAGGTGTGTGTATTGTATTGTGGTGTAAAGGTGTGTGTACTGCAGTGTAAAGGTGTGTGTACTGTGGTGTAAAGGTGTGTGTACTGTAGTGTAAAGGTGTGGTGTAAAGGTGTGTGTGTACTGTAGTGTAAAGTGTGTGTACTGGGTGTAAACGTGTGTGTACTGTGGTGTAAAAGGTGTGTGTACTGTGGGGTAAAGGTATGGTGTAAAGGTGTGTGTGTACTGTAGTGTAAAGGTGTGTGTACTGTAGTGTAAAGGTGTGTGTACTGTAGTGTAAAGGTGTGTGTATTGTGTTGTGGTGTAAAGGTGTGTGTACTGTGGTGTAAAGGTGTGTCTCCTGTTGTTTTCTCCTACAGAAGGAGTGATCCTGCACCTCGTCCTCACTCCTGGCACTCCTCTAAGCTAGCAGAGGAAGAGGGGTCAGAGGTCAAGGGGAGTGACCCCGCCCCCGACACTGCTGCTGCTGCACCCGCCTGGCAACACAACCATGAAGACAGGTCAGACAGACAGACAGGCAGACTGGCAGGCAGACAGGTGGAAAGTAATGAAGTGCATTTTATTTGCATAGGTCAGGGGTTTTCAACAGGTAGTCTGGGGATCATCAGTGGTCCCTGAGAGGATTTCAGGTGTTCCCCCCGGCTAAATGATGGACCCAAATGGACCCTTATAGATCTGTAACTCTTGAGAGCGTAAAATGAAAAGGGTCCATTTGGTTTCATTTTTACGCTCTCAAGAGTTGCAGATCTAAATTGTAAAATTGTATTATTCCCGTCAGGAGTATTTGTTAGCAAATGACAAATCTTAAAAATAGGGATTTCACTTTGGAGGCCACCTGCAGCCCCTAGAGGCATCAAAATGACAAGATTTTTTCTCGAGATAATCTACCATATTTTGCGCACTATTAAGGCGCATCGGATTATAAAGTGCACCTTCAATGAATGGCTTATTTTAGAACTGTTTTCATATATACACAGAATAGAAGCTACTGCAGTTAACACAGAATAGAAGCTACGGCAGTTAACATAGAATAGAAGCTACTGCAGTCGACATAGAATAGAAACTACTGCAGTTAACATAGAATAGAAACTACTGCAGTCGACTTCGGATAGAAACTACTGCAGTCGACATAGGATAGAAACTACTGCAGTCGACATAGGATAGAAACTACTGCAGTCGACATAGGATAGAAACTACTGCAGTCGACATAGGATAGAAACTACTGCAGTCGACATACGATAGAAGCTGCTGCAGTCAACATAGCGTAGAAGCTGCTGCAGTCAACCTAGCGTAGAAGCTGCTGCAGTCAACCTAGCGTAGAAGCTACTGCAGTCAACATAGGATAGAAGCTACTGCAGTCAACATAGAATAGAAGCTACTGCAGTCACCATAGAATAGAAGCTAGCGCAGGCGACATAGGATAGAAGCTACTGCAGTCACCCTAGAATAGAAGCTACTGCAGTCACCATAGAATAGAAGCTAGCGCAGGCGACATAGGATAGAAGCTACTGCAGTCGACTTAGCGCCACAGAGTGGCACAATATGAGCTTGTAGGTCTGACATTTTTTGAAAATGTGGCTCAAAATCTTTGAATTATTCATCAAACAGACACAAAAAAAACTCCTTTCCCTGTTCCTAAAGGTCTCTGTCGGCGGGGGTCTCAGTCCAGGGACCACCAGGGGACCCCCTGACCCCCTCCTCCTCCTCCACCATGGACCCCCCGGCGGAGACCCCCCAGGACCCTCCGGACCTCAAGGGAACCAGCATCACGGAGAACATGTTCTTCCAGGGACCCCCTCCAGAGGGGGGTCCCTGTAGGCCAGGAGGAGACCTAGACCTGCAGCGCTGCAGCAGATACCTGCTGCAGCAGCAAGGCAGCAGCGCTGGCTGGGAAGGAGGTGATCCATGTGTGGGGAGACCCAGCATGGGTGGGCCCAGCTGGCAGCTTACAGACAGGTATGTTACGGTTTAACAATCTATCACATGCTTTATTGGCATTACTTAGCATTAATGGCATTATTAACAATACTTAGCATGATTGCGTTAAAGGAGAATTCCACACCAAAACACCTTGGCCATCAATCTACCTTGATTCCTGTGACATGATACATAATGTCCTTGATTTTTGTCACAGATGCCCCCTTTTCTACATTTCACCATGAGGTCCTCCTCACTCCAATGCAGTTTGCATTGGTGCAGGTTGTCTTTGTTCTAATGCGGGTATTTTAGTAGCTCCAAACTTATTTTTTTCACGTCACATCAAACTACACACTAGAAGATAACTGTGCCACTATGTGAGTTTTAAAAACTCAGGTGGCACCCGTGGGACAGGAGTTTCAACCTGAGCGATTGGATAGGAGAGTGGCAAAAGGGAGGGGAGGAGTCGAGGAGGAATAGATTACCTCTGGGATTACATGTAAAGTCTGCCCCAGAGTGACATAAAACTCATGCATGTGTGAACTAAACTATTAAAATATGATGTGTGAAAAAAAAAAAGTTTGGAGTTACAAAAATACCCACATTAGAATAAAGACAACCTGCTTTAATGCAAACTGCATTGGAGGGAGGAGGACCTCATGGTCAAATGTAGAAAAAAAAAATCATCTATGACAAAAATCAAGGACATTATGTACCGTATCATGTCACATGTGTATTGGTGTGGAATTCTCCTTATTATTATTTTTTCTCTGTCTGTACAGGAAGAAGTCTCAGTCTCCGCCCCCTCCGGCTCCGCCCCTGAGGAGTGAAAGCTTCACTGCCGCCAAGGTAGGATGTGTGAGGAGTCACATTTTACACTAAACAGGTAGGATGTGTGACTCACATTTTACACTGAAACAGGTAGGATGTGTGACTCACATTTTACACTAAAACAGGCAGGATGTGTGACTCACATTTTACACTAAAACAGGTAGGATGTGTGACTCACATTTTACACTAAAACAGGCAGGATGTGTGACTCACATTTTACACTGAAACAGGTAGGATGTGTGACTCACATTTTACACTAAACAGGTAGGATGTGTGACTCACATTTTACACTAAACAGGTAGGATGTGTGACTCACATTTTACACTGAAACAGGTAGGATGTGTGAATCACATTTTACACTAAACAGGTAGGATGTGTCACTCACATTTTACACTAAAACAGGTAGGATGTGTGACTCACATTTTACACTGAAACAGGTAGGATGTGTGATGAGTTACATTGTACACTAAAACAAAAGTTAACATGGTGAAATACAAACATCAAGTTGTGTTTCACCATGTTAGCGATTTTTCAACCTTATCTTTTTCTGAAATAAAAAACAAACAAAACAAATGTAACCAAATGTGTACACTCTCAGGAAAATAAAAAATGAGTCCAATTCCCTTTTAAAGGTAGGGGAAGTGATTTCACTTTTGTCAGATATCACCCCAAAAAAAATATTTTCTGTTAAAATGCTCTATTATAAAGTGTGGAAACCACATATGGAGTTTCCCCCTCCCCCACGTTAGCAGAGGAGCTAATAAAAGTTCCCCAGGTCACCACAATTCTCCTCCAATCAGGAGAGAGCAGCAGGTTCACATAGTGTAGCTACTTTTGGGGGCCCCTAGTGCACCAGGCTGGTACTACACCATGAATTTCAAATCACTTCCCCTACCTTTAAGTTAAATAAAATTGAACTATCCCTTTTAATGGATAAACCCCACATCCCTACTCCCAGGTGTTCCCATACTCAGACGGTCCGGTCGTCGGGGGTCCCTCAAAGACCCTGGGTCGAGGAGGAGGAGGGGACCACCAGCAGCGCGGGGACCACCACAAACAGCAGCGCAGCACCAACCACCACCAGCAGCATCAGGAGCTCCGACGGAGCTTCAACCCTCCTCCTCCTCCTCCTCCCCACGGCCACAGAGACCTCCTCTACCCCCCCGGCATGGCCAGGGACCACCAGGCGGTCCCCCACCACCCCCACAGGCTGTTCTCTCTGTCCAGCAACGACGTGAGGCTGAACACCACCCACCACCATCACTACCACCAGCAGCAGCAGCAGTCTGCCTTCACATGCAGTACCCCTCCAAGACACCAGAGGCAGTGCAGCGACCAGAGCCCCTTCTACCAGGTTCATACATTTTTTGGCGGGAACCGGGTGCGGGCGGATCTAGGCATGGGCATGGGGCGGCATTGTCCCTGCACTAAATGTCCTGACTACCCCACCAAACATGATGGCATGCAAAACAAACCAAATTTCAAAGATAATTATATATAATTAAAAGAATTAAAGTGCTTATATTTAAAATGATGTGAAACACTACTACTGCTACTAACTAACTACAGCTTCCAACAGCATTTTATCATTGAAAACAGAAAACTCTGAGTCAGACATTTAGCTTTATGCATTTATTGCAACTTCAACAACATTATTATTGATGCTTTACTTGACTAATAAAAGTCCTGTAACTCCCCCCTGCCCCCCCCCCCCCCCCCAATTGTGAAATGCTACATCCGCCCCTGGTTTTCATTATTGTTTATGTTTAGTGCCCAGAAGGACACTTTTTCTAGTTGGTAGTCTTGCTGAATTCTATTTTTTTGTTTGTTTGTTTTCCTAATTATTATAACCTTCATCCAGACCAGGATCATCTCGTCCTCCTCGTCGTCCTCAAAGGCTCAGAGCGTAGCCAGCTACTACCGCAGTCTCCAGGACCTCCCTGTGTCCTCAAACATCTCCACCAACATGTCCTCCAGCCGCAAGCATCAGGCGAGGAACTGCAACCAGAGCCTGGACAATGGAGGAGGAGGATACAGGTACCAAGTTTCCTAGAGCGGTGGTTTTCAACCAGTGGTCCGGGGACCACCAGTAGTCCCCTTGAGAGGATTCCAGGTGGTCCCCAGGCTAAATGATGGACAGTTGGTTGTAACCGAATGAACGCTTAGCTCTGTAACTCTTGAAATCGTAAAATTATACGATCATTTTACACTCAAGAGTTAAATTCATACCGCTATAGTTCCACACTCACTCCAGAGGACTGCTATAGTTCCACACTCACTCCAGAGGACCGCTATAGTTCCACACTCACTCCAGAGGACCGCTATAGTTCCACACTCACTCCAGAGGACCGCTATAGTTCCACACTCACTCCAGAGGACCGCTATAGTTCCACACTCACTCCAGAGGACCGCTATAGTTCCACACTCACTCCAGAGGACCGCTATAGTTCCACACTCACTCCAGAGGACCGCTATAGTTCCACACTCACTCCAGAGGACCGCTATAGTTCCACACTCACTCCAGAAGACCGCTATAGTTCCACACTCACTCCAGAGGACCACTATAGTTCCACACTCACTCCAGAGGACCGCTATAGTTCCACACTCACTCCAGAGGACCACTATAGTTCCAAACTCACTCCAGAGGACCGCTATAGTTCCACACTTACTCACTTAAAAGTGTTTGCACACTTAAGAGTGTTTGCTAAATGTCTAAATTGTACATTTTCAATCTTACAGGTACTTGTTCATCCCGAGCAAACATCCGGGACAGGGACCGAAGGCAGAGAGCTGGCGGGGGTGCGGCGTCGGAAGGGAACCGACGACAGCGCCACACTGGGCGTTTAATAACGGCAACGACCGAAGCTTCTGCTCTGCTGACAAGAACGGCGGCGGCAAGATGACGACGTACCGTCTGCCTCAACCCCAGACCGCCGTGTACTTCGGTGATGTGAGGGACAGCGACGCAGGGCAGGCCAGGACAGCATACGACCAGCACCAACACACACAGACCTCCTCTGATCCGCTACACGGTTCAGCTAAAGGTAACATGTAGGGGATGCAACTAAATGTTTTCATCATCGATTCATCGACCGATTATGTAACCGATTAATCGCATTATGACTAGAATCTAGTGTCAGAAACTAGAATCTAGTGTCAGAAACTAGAATCTAGTGTCAGAAACTAGAATCTAGTGTCAGAAAGTAGAATCTAGTGTCAGAAACTAGAATCTAGTGCCAGAAACTAGAATCTAGTGTCAGAAACTAGAATCTAGTGTCAGAAAGTAGAATCTAGTGTCAGAAAGTAAAATCTAGTGTCAGAAAGTAGAATCTAGTGTCAGAAAGTAGAATCTAGTGTCAGAAAGTAAAATCTAGTGTCAGAAAGTAGAATCTAGTGTCAGAAACTAGAATGTAGTGTCACAAATTAGAATCTAGTGTCACAAATTAGAAATTAGAATCAGTGCCAGAAACTAGAATCTAGTGTCGGGTATTACGTAGAATCCAGTGTCAGGAATTAGAATCCAGTGGCAGAAACTAGAATCTATTGTCAGAAACTAAAATGTAGTGTCAGAAACTAGTATATAGTGCCACAAATTAGAATCTCGTGTCAGAAACTAGTATATAGTGTCACAAATTAGAATCTCGTGCCAGAAACTAGAATCTAGTTTAGTGTCAGAAACTAGAATCTAGTTTAGTGTCAGAAACTAGAATCTAGTTTAGTGTCAGAAACTAGAATCTAGTTTAGTGTCAGAAACTAGAATCTAGTTTAGTGTCAGAAACTAGAAACTAGTTTATTGTCAGTAACTAGAAACTAGTTTGGTGTCAGAAACTAGAATCTAGTTTAGTGTCAGAAACTAGAAACTAGTTTATTGTCAGAAACTAGAATCTAGTTTAGTGTCAGAAACTAGAATCTAGTTTAGTGTCAGAAACTAGAAACTAGTTTAGTGTCAGTAACTAGAAACTAGTTTGGTGTCAGAAACTAGAAACTAGTTTATTGTCAGTAACTAGAAACTAGTTTGGTGTCAGAAACTTGTCCTGTCCTTTAAAGGTAGCAGCAGCAGCAGCTGTGTGGACGCCGGTCAGAAGAAGGGATTGGACGAGGAACGCTCGTCCAGCGACGTCAGGAGACAGTCGTCCAATCAGCCTCCTCCTCCTGGGAGGCTCCTCCCACACCAGGAGCTGTGGCTGCCGCAGGAGGACCATCGGATCTGTGCCCAGAGGACCCCCTTCCTGCACGCTCTGGCCCAGGAGAGGCTCAGGGGGGCGGACGCCCCTGCCCCTGCCCCGCCCCCGGGCGTGGCTCCGCCCCTGCGGCGGGCCGACGCCCGCTACGCCACGGCGCTGCGCCACGACATCCGGGAGAAACGCGCTCAGCTGCAGAAGAGCCGCAGCGCTGCTACGCTCAGCTGCAGCGAGGAGGGGGAGGAGGGGGAGGAAGGGGAGGGGGATGCCTGGAGGTCCGCCTCCTGTTTCTCCAGCTCCTACAAGGACCATCTGAAGGAAGCCCAGGCCAGGGTCCTCCAGGCCACCTCCTTCCAGAGGAGAGACCTGGACCCCGCCGGAGCCGAGACCTCCTCTCAGTCTTCTTCAGGAGGGAGGACCTCTTCAGGGCAGATCTCCCGCATCGGAGGACGAAGGCGCTTCCCGCTAGCCAAGAGGGTCCACTCCTTCTCTGAGCCGGACAAGATCGACAAGCTGGGGACCACGGTGGAAGGGGAGGCTAAAGGTACACATCAGGACACCTTGGGGTCCTACTAAACACGCTAAAACAGTGGTCACAATCCTTTTTGGCTGAGAGAGCCATGAACATCACATATTTTTAAATTAAATTCTGTGAGAACCATACAATTTTAAGACCTAAAATTTGTGCATTTTATGTAATTACAACAGAAGTACAATTAAGTCTGAGTTATGTTAATAACATTGTTATGCTGTTGCCAATCAATGAGTATTTCTTTTTTTAATCAATATATGTATTGATCCCCCCACACCCGTATACAGTACATACCTGGGAGAACACACAGACACAGCTGATCTTTTTTTACAGAGGCATTTAGAGGAGCTAAACTAAACTAAACTTTAAACTAAACTACAATAAGTCTGAGTTATTTTTAATAACATTCTAATGCTGTTGTTGTGCTGCCTGTGCCATTGATAGATACATAGATTGGGTACTCAAGTGTACAGTGTGTTTGCCACTTTCCCACTGAAATTACTGTGAAGCAGCTTTCTAGTTGCCGGTGACCGGCGTTGTTTCGCGCATGTGCAAAAGAGTCCAATGACACTTCTTAAAAATATAATTAAAGATTTGTCTGTGAGCCAGATGTAGTCATCAAAAGAGCCACATCTGGCTCCCGAGCCTTAGGTTCCCTACCCTAAATGTACAGTATGTACCCTAAATGTATACCCAAGTGAATAGCCAAAAGTACCCAGAACTGTATGAAGCAGAGGTTTTTAACCAGTGGTCCCTGAGAGGATTCCAGGTGGTCCCCCAACTAAATTATGGACAGTTGGTAACCAAATGTACCCTTTTAGATCTGTGTTGAAATATTCATCATGTGAATTATCTACAAGTTTACACAACTAGAGAATGTAGAAGATTAATGGTCATTTTGATCTGTATGTTGGACTGTTTGTTTTCCCAAATCCAGCCTGGAATTGTGGACAAAAAAATAAAATAAATCTTTAGTTTTGGGGGGCTAGAAATGTCATCAAATGGTGGTCCTATGTGGCTCAGATGCTAAATAAATAGTGGTCCCTGGTATGGGAAAACGGTTGAAAACCACTGTATTGTATGGGTTCTGCTACACCCCAGGGACCCCCAGAACCGGGACCTCCACGGCGACGGCGGTGGTCCCTGAAGACCCTCAGGTGCTGGCGGAGGAGGAGCAGCAGCGCAGGCTGGGGACCTTCGCAGAGTACCAGGCCTCCTGGGAGAGGCAGAGGAAAGCCTCGGACGCCAAGAAGACCAAAGGAAGGTACTAATCAGGGGCGGATGTAACATTTCCCAATTGGGGGGGGAGTCGGGGGCAAGAGGAAATGGTATGGGGTGCGACTTCATCGCCCGTGGCGCGACACCATTTTCAGTTACAGGACTCTTATTAGTCAAGTAAAGCATCAATAACACATGTTGTTGTTGAAGTTGCAACAGACACGCAGCATGCATAAAGCTAAAGGTCTGACTCAGAGTTTTCAATGATGAAATGCTGTTGGTTTAGTGGTGACACAGCTGTAGTTAGTTAGTAGTAGTTAGTTTGCTGTCGTGTCTTGTAATGTACTGCATGTTGCACATGTATGTTGTCTTGTATGTGAACGGTGTCGCCATGGATGCGAGATGAATTTCAGTTCAAACTGACAATAAAGTTGTACTGTATCGTATCGTAAATTGTATCATACGGCAGATTGTATCGTAGGTTGTAACATATTGTATCGTATCATATGGTAGGTTCCACTCTGCGGAGAACATCCTTGACGGCGACGGAGAGGAGAAGAAGAAGAGCGTCTGCTGCGTCCATGAGAGGTCCAGGTCTTCTCCTTCTGCTGACTTCTACTCACAGGTACTGACATGTTTATTCAGCTTATTGGAGACAGAGGTGGATCTAGGCATGGGGGGGGGGGGGGGGCAGTCTGCCCCACCAAACCCCCACCAAGCCCAGTCTGCCCCACCAAACACAATGGCATGCAAACAACCCAAGATATTTCAAATTAAAGTGCTTATATTTAAAAGGATGTAAAACACTACTACTGCAACTAACTACAGCTGTGTCACCACTAAACCAACAGCATTTCATCATTGAAAACAGAAAACTCTCTGAGTCAGACCTTTAGCTTTATGCATGCTGCGTGTCTGTTGCAACTTCAACAACAACTGATGTTATAATTGATGCTTTACGACTTTAAGGTGCGACTTCATCGCCCAAATACCATTTTTCTCCTGCCCTCCCAATTGGGAAATGTTACATCGATAGTGGTCTGGATTAGAATCAGGATAAGCCTGATCAATATAAACTGATTGTTATCAATAAAATTGAAGGAGCTTAAATATTTGCCATAAATTCTTCAGTAATATTTCCTAACAGGTGGAATGGATCATTCATATAATGTGTAATTTGAGGACATTGTGTGTAAAATAAATGTATTTAAAAGGTTTGTTTGTGTGTGTTGTTTCCCTTCAGAATATCCCGTGGAGAGACACTGAAGCAGAGTCCACAGCAGGCCAGCAGAACAGCGACTCCGGCAGGTGAGGCTGAGAGTTGAAATTAGGGATATTTAACTAAAAAAATCTGGTCAATTTTAAAATATTGTTTCCGTGATTTTTGTATTTTTTTCCAATTTTGTACATGTTTAAGAGGTGGCAGTATGTAAATAGACCCCCTGGTGTGTTTTTATGTGCAATGATGTCTTCCCTTTGTATTTAGGGTTTCTTCCTGGGGGCTGAACGTTTCCAGTCAAACATGCCAATGAAAAAAACTTCACTATAGTGACATCACGTGTTCAGCCCCTCCCCTAACTCCTCCCCCTTTATCATGCAACTAAAGCTGTGGGCGTGGCCTCAGTTCAGGTGGATCTCCACCCATCACCACCCACCAGGCAAACCAGGCATACTTAACCCTTTAATTACCAATGACGTAATTGCAGTAAAAATGGTGCTAAATCCAAGCCTCCCACTGACGTAATTGACGTATTGTGTGTTTTTGGGTGTATCTGGGTGTCTAAATATAGTTTTCAGGTGTAGTGTGGGCCCTCCGCCAGCAGAGGGAGCCCTCCCCCAACTTGTCACAAAGTTTCATGTGGCTGTGATTCATTACAATGGACCCTTATAGATCTCTAACTAGCCCTAACAAAAACAACAACAAACAAAGCAACAAAGGGATTTTTTTTACCTTACCTTATGTGTCTCCAAATAACAGCACAAAAGATCAAAAACATGTAAAAAAGATTGCCAATAGATCCAAAGGTCAATAAATCCAATAATTTGTATCAGGACTCCCATGCTGATGACAGGCTGCAAGCCACAGCCATGGCTTTGCAGCAGGGAACAGAATGTACCATTCTGTGTTTGCAGTGTTGCCAACTTCCAAAATACACTAGTGGCACTTCCAAAATGCACTAGAAGGAGCTAGGGCAGTGGTTTTCAAACCAACTCACCAGCAAAAAAGCACTAGTTTTTCAAAAAAGTACTAGTTTTTCAATAATTTTGGTGCTAGGGTGGTCTGAAAAAAAGCTAAATATAGTGACAAATGCGCCAAGTT
The DNA here is from genome assembly GCA_039105355.1 of Benthosema pterotum. NCBI lineage: Eukaryota > Metazoa > Chordata > Actinopteri > Myctophiformes > Myctophidae > Benthosema > Benthosema pterotum. The sequence continues at coordinate 20,598,313 of CM076988.1, forward strand.
GGCGACATTGGTTGCCAGGTGTTTGGAGAGAAATAAGCAACCAGGTTTCATAATAATAAACTACTTTACACATAGTGCATGAAAAAGTTCAAATACATCAGAAAATAGCAGTTCTGCAAGCTCACAACACGTTGTGAAGTGTTGTGAGGAAAGTAAATGAAAATAATAATAATAATGTTAATCCTTGAGAATAATAAAATAAAATATACATATTTCTTTTTTTCTGGGGAAAGTGGAGACTTGCAGGGTTAAAATGAGATATTTGTGACATTTGTGGTCATATCACACATTTTTATATGGACATTCAAATATGTACTTTATTAGGGTATTTAGCTGGTCTGGCTACAGTATTAAGCCTAATTATGCTGGTAGGGAAAGGGTTAATGAACCGGTAGGGTGGAATCATAAAAATGACAGTTTAACAAACACTGTACACTTTTGGGGAAAAAATCTTACTTTTCATATAACATTAATACCTGATGATCATGTTTTAGGGTAGAAAAAATTCACGGCACTCCATCTTTAAAATATTGTTTTTTGAATATTTTTACTCTTGAGAGTGTAAAAATGAAACCAAATGGACCCGCCAGGGTCCATTTGGTTTCATTTTTACACTCTCAAGAGTTACATCTGGCTAACCAACTTAGCTGGAGACCACCTGGAACCCATGTCCAATAATTGATATTTCGACCAACGTCTTGCCAGTTTACATCTCCTAAATTGTGGAAACAAACTTGAGAATCCTTAGTTTTGCGTCCGAGAGACTAAACACTAAACCCTAATTTGCGGAATAAATAGTGGGCCCTGGTATGAAAAATGTTGAAAACAACTGCTTTAGTTCCCTGATACCCATAACCTGGCCTGACTTGTGTCGTGACTTGCTGTCATATTTGACATAACAGTTGGGTGTGGACAGACAGAGTATCTGTGTCTCCTTGGGTCTTTGTGTTTCTCTTTGTGACAACTTCCCTGTTGCTCTGTGTCTCTGTGAGACGTGAATTCGATCCTTGTGCAGCGCAGTAGTTTTCAACCAGTGGTCCGGGGACCACCAGTGGTCCTTGAGAGAGAGTTCCAGGTGGTTCCCACTTCCCAGGCTAAATGATGGACAGTTGGTTAACCAGATAACCAGATGTAACTCTTTGAGAGTGTAAACATGGAACCAAATGGACCCTTGCGGACTGTCTGTCTGAAAACGATATTAAAGAAACGTTGTTAAAATGAAGACGTTCTGCACACACAAGTCACCTGGTAGCCACAAGGTTGCCAGTTCGATCCCGGGCTCCCCCAGAGTTGGTGTCGAAGTGTCCTTGAGCAAGACACTGAAGCCCTAATTGCTCCTGATGTGCTAGTAGGTGCCTTGCATGGTTTCCACTCTTTATTTAGACCACATGTAGTCCAGTAACTAGTGTCCATGACATTCAGATGTAAATGGTGATTCTTTCTTTCTTTCTTTCTTTCTTTCTCTCTCTCTCTCTCTCTCTCTCTCTCTCTCTCTGTCTCTCTCTCTGTCTCTCTCTCTGTCTCTCTCTCTGTCTCTCTCTCTGTCTCTCTCTCTGTCTCTGTCTCTCTCTCTGTCTCTCTCTCTCTCTCTCTCTCTCTCTCTCTCTCTCTCTCTCTCTCTCTCTCTCTCTCTCTCTCTCTGTCTCTCTCTCTCTCTCTCTCTCAGGGTAAACTCAGCCCAGCGCCTCAGCCCTTCACCCCTCCACCCGGGGACCGCTGCCCCCTGCTCTGGGGGGGCCCAGAAGAGTCCGCTGGCTGTAGCCGACAGCTGGACACACCACTGTGACCCGACAGCAGACACCACACCACCACCACCATCATCTCAGGTGTTGTTTATTGTCTAAAACCGCTAGTCCCAAAGCCTAATTCCGATTGGCTGGACAACGTCACGTGACGGTTGAAAACTAGGGGTGGGATGATACACTTACCTCATGATACGATACGATATTGATATTTAGGGTTCTGAATCGATTTATATTGCGATTCTAAATTATGCTGCGATTCGATTTGATATATCGATATATCACTTTTTTTTTCACAAACTAGCTTTTATTATACTAGAACATTTTAAAGGGGAATTTCACCCATTTTCAAGATTTTTTCTGAGAGCATACAAATGGAACCAAATGGACCCTGGCGGGTCCATTTGGTTCCATTTGTACACCCTCAGAAAAAAGGTCCTAATTCCAAACAATATGGACAATCAACTTGAACATCTTACAGCAATTGTACAACAATATGCAAAAAGTAGTTTTCATGTTGCCATAATTGTAACTGTTAGAAAAGCAATAAACCACTCCAGGTTGCAGGAACCGTGGATTTTATCCTGGGGAAGGTAGAAGAGCTCTCATTGACTCCAATGTGTTTTATATACAGTATAAATAGAGTTATGTATAAATAGAGCTCTTCAATGTGTTTTATATATAGATGGAGCTCTTCAATGTGTTTTATATATAAGTATAGCTCTCCAATGTGTTTCATAATATATAAAATAGAGCACTTCAATGTGTTTTATATAAATAGAGCTCTCCAATGTGTTATATATACTCTATACTATATATAAAAATAGAGCTTCTCGCTGAGATTTTATTTTCTTTCCAGGAGTTCCTTCTGGTAACCGGCAGCGGCCAGGCGGAGGCGGAGCCTCCTCGTTCCTGCAGCCCCGTCATTGTGGCCACGCCCCCTCCTCCTCCTCCTCGCCCGCAACGTGACTCCTCCCCCCTCCTCCCCCATCACCCCCACCCCGCCCAGACGCCTCTGGGAGGAGGGGCAGGGAATAGCGGCGGCGGTGCAGAGAGGCGCTCCACGCCGCTCATCACCATGGAGCCTCCCACTCCGCCCTGCATTGGCTCCTCCTCTGACTCCTCCCCCAATCCCTCCTCGTTCCCTTTCCTCTCCTTCAAGACGCCCGAGGCTCCTCCTCCCCCTCTCTCCGTTCATACTGGGTCCTCCTCCATCACAGATAGGGGGCGCTCTCCTCCTCCTCCCCCTCTGTCCGTTCCCTCTGGTTCAGCCACAGATAGGGGGCGCTCTCCCCCTCTGTCCGTTCCCTCTGGTTCCGCCACAGATAGAGGGCGCTCTCCCCCTCCTCCCCCTCTGTCCGTTCCCTCTGGTTCAGCCACAGATAGGGGGCGCTCTCCCCCTCTGTCCGTTCCCTCTGGTTCAGCCACAGATAGGGGGCGCTCTCCTCCTCCTCCCCCTCTGTCCGTTCCCTCTGGTTCAGCCACAGATAGGGGGCGCTCTCCCCCTCCTCTGCCTCTGTCCGTTCCCTCTGGTTCAGCCACAGATAGGGGGCGCTCTCCCCCTCCTCCCCCTCTGTCCGTTCCCTCTGGTTCAGCCACAGATAGGGGGCGCTCTCCCCCTCCTCTCCCTCTGTCCGTTCCCTCTAGTTCCATCACAGATAGGGGGCGCTCTCCCCCTCCTCTCCCTCTGTCCATTCCCACTGGGTCCTCCTCCATCACAGATAGGGGGCGTTCTCCCCCTCCTCTCCCTCTGTACATTCCCACTGGGTCTTCCGTCTGGTTCCATCACAGACAGGGGGCGCTCTCCCTCCCCTCACTTCGCTCCCCACAGACTGACAGACAGACCTCCTCCTGTAGATGACACAAACACTCCTACTGGCAGGTGAGTCATATAATGGGACGGATTCATTCAAACACTGTCCGTGTTAATGTGCAGGAAGTAGTGTTGATCATGTATATAATAAAGCTAGATGTCTGTACCACTTCCCTGCTGTGGTAACCGTTTTCAGACTTCATTTAAAAAGGTGTCAACTTTGCGGTACCACTTTTTTCTGGTGCTACCAGATACCTACCACAGTGGTACCACCAGTGACTTAATCTCAACTGCTCACCACTGTAACTGACTCCAGATCTGCTGTAGTCGTCATGTTGTTACAGGGCTTGACACTAACACTTGCCCGCTTGCCCGGGGCAAGTAAAAAAAATGGTGGGGCAAGTGAAGACTGCTACCTTGTTGCCCGATCGGGCAAGTGTGCAACATAGTGCACTATAACACAACACAAGATATATTTGTCTTGAAGGCAGTCCTTGCACTCTGCCTCTGTGTCTTTCCCTGCTTTCTAGCTATCTCTACCTATCTCTCTCCCAGGTCCATTTGGTTCCAAACTATCATTTTGCTGGGGTCAGGGACCACTGGGTCTGTGACCACTATGGGCTAATTAAGATGATGAATTTTAACTCTTGAGAGTGTAAAAATGAAACCAAATGGACCCGCAAGGGTCCATTTGGTTTCATTTTTACGTTCTCAAGAGTTACATCTGGTTAACCAACTTAGCTGGGGACCACCTGGAACCCTCTCAGGGACCACTGGTGGTCCCCGGACCACCTGTTGAAAACCCCTGGTTTAAAGCACCCAAGTAGGAAGTAAACTTAAATGCAAAATTTACAATATATTTTTTGGAGGGCAAGTGACCATGACCTGAGGGCAAGTAGAACCTGACTTGCACTTGCCCGATGGGCAAGTGCCTCAGAGACCTCTGTGTTAGTTAACCTCTGTGTTAGATTCCATGGGTTAACCTTTGACCTCTCCCCATGCAGGTTAGATCCTGACCCTGGTGAGGTGTTGGCGGAGGTGGGCAGTCCTGTGAGGAAAGTCCCCGTGAAGATCGTCCACTCAGAGAGCAGCTGCAGAGAGCGGGCGGTAGGCCGCGCCTACCTGCCCCCCCAGCACGCTGCTGCTGCCCCCGATGCCCCCACCACCGCTGCCCCCTCTGAGAACGGGGGGCAGCGCGGGGCATCATCACACATCATCATCGCCAGCCTGGGCTCCGCAGAGAGCGCCACCTCTCCCTCCCCGTTCAGTGCCTACACGCGCCCCCAGGACTGTCCTCCGGCCATCCAGGGCTACAGACCGTTACGAGACCTGGTCCAGTCAGCCTACGCATCGGCCCTGGAGAACTCGGGGTCCCACCGGCCTCAGGGCTCCACCAGGAATGCCTGTGTCACCACTACCTACGGTAGGGCATTGAAGAGATATTCCACTATTCCAAAAACCTTTGGTCATTTTATAGTCTACTTAGTCTCATGTGAACACACCAGGCAGATTATGAGTTACTACATTCACTATTTAGATATTTGATGTTCATTTTAGCGCATCCACCTCCTTCCTATACAAACTCATTATAACTTAAAACTCCATTTTAACCATGACAGATTATTTGAAAACAACACATCTTTTTTCTGGTGACTGATATTGTCCTCCTAATACGTAAGAGGGCCATGGAATTTCATTTACAGTTTTTATTTATTTTTAAAATATTATTTTGGAAAATGTAGCCGCCTCCATCTTTTGGGCATGCCCACCCAAATGAATAAAACAATATTTTAAAAATAAATAAAAACTGTAAATGAAATTCCACGGCCCTCTCACGCAAGTATAATGGGTTTGTATAGGAAGGAGGCGGATACACTAAAATGAACATCAAATACCTAAATAGTGAATGTAGTAACTTATAAACTGTCTGGTGTGTTCACATGAGACTGAGTAGACCATAAAATGACCACTTTTTTTTTTAAGTGGAATATCCTCGGTCCTCGCTAACGACAACTTTGACTGATTTAACCATTTTAACGTCTTTCTAGAGCACCTTTAATGGTATCCATACAGTGTTGAGTCACTGCACCTTTAATGTTGACGTTAATCCACAGCTGTTGAGGCATGTGGATCAACATAAAAACACCTTCAATACTTTATTTATTTCATAAATAGAGAATCTTTCAATAGGAGCTCATGTGACATCATCATCCTGCTCATAAGATTTGTTATCTGAGTTATATAGGTGAAGTATAATGTTTTAAGCAACTTATTAGACAGGGATCCTTTTAAGTGTTTTTAACCAGTTCCCTGTAAGGTCATAAGTTTTTTTTTTTCCCCATCCAACCCAACCATGACTTGATCTCCACCCTCACAGGGACAACCCTGCAGCAGCAGCAGCAGTGTGAAGAGGAGGACCCCCGGTCAGAGCTCGTGGACCCCTGCAGTCCAAGGAGGACCCCCTCTTCCACGGAGCTCCTAGAAGAGCAGGAGGAGAACTGTAGGACCTCCTACTGCAGCCTCATCACCTCCTCCACCTCCCCAAGGACCACCGAGGACCACCGGTATGTAGCGGGGCTCTGGTCAGGGACCCCCACCTTAAAAAAAATCAAAAAATTCAAAAATAATACGTTGGAAAAAAAACACGGGAAACAAGGGTTTGGCAGTGACGCTGTTAAAGGGCAGGGGTTTTCCACCAGTGGTCCTTGAGAGGGTTCCAGGTGGTCCCCAGCTAAGTTGCTTAACCAGATGTAACTCTTTGAGAACGTAAAAATGAAACCAAATGGTTTCATTTCTACACTCTTAAGAGTTCAAATATTCATCATCTGAATTAGCCGTTTTCGAATGTACAGTATGTTTTGCTTGTATTGTTTCCCCAAATCCAGCCTGGATGGAATTGTGGACGAAAACAAAATATTTTTTTAGTTTTGGGGTCTGTGGGGCTAAAATATCCTCAAATCGTGGTCCTCTGGTGTTCCCTGAGATGAAAAAGGTTGAAACCCCCTGTTATAGGGGAATTCCACCCAACATTTTACTATGTCATTGGTGTACCTTCGAGGTGTTGTGTGGACGTGATAAAAACGTTTCCCCATTCTGTGTTCCTTAAGAAATGGAGGTCTGAAGAAAACCACTAACTTGATGACATCATCAGTATGTATTTCACCATGTTAATGGATTTCTTTGGACGCTTCTTTTTTCCTGAGAGCGTACAAATGGAACCAAGGTTCTGTTGAAAATGGGCGGAATCCCCCTTTAAACTCTTTGCAAAAAAAACCCAGCTAATTTTATATCTTCAATAATTATGTTCTGAATAACATAAAATAACGTTGCCTGGAATTGTTTGAGGGTTAAAGAGCAGGCTTCATGTCAGTGGCACAGTGCCATTGATGTTCATAAGCTGTATAATAAAGTAGTAATACTATGTGTCTGTCAGTCTAAAGACTGCTAGACATTTTAAATAGTATTTCTGTAGCTAAAGCAGTGTCATTCCTCACATACTGACTGTAGTATACTGACCTCTGGTGGACCAACATAGTATTACAACTTCTATCCAAAGGCTATCTATCTATCCATCCATCTATCTAGTATCTATCTCCCCTTCCTTCCTTCCTTCCTTCCTTCCTTCCTTCCTTCCTTCCTTCCTTCCTTCCTTCCTTCCTTCCTTCCTTCCTTCCTAACCCCTTTAGAGACTTAAAAACAAACAATAGAATTTTGAATGTTTTGCTTCTACTTTAATCCTGCAGACAGACACACAATCGTTTTCGTGGGGTTCATGACAAGGTGGTGCTAGTCCGTGTGTGTGTGTGGGGGGGGGGGGGGGGCAGCAGTCTCCAGCAGTTTGAGAATGACCCTATAGACCCTCGCAGTGACGTCACCGCCCCGGTTCCCATTCATTTTTAAGTTGGTCTTAAGGACCACTGATATAATACCTTTATTAATAATAATAATACTAATCTTTTGTTGTGGTTGTGTATGTGGTGGTCCCTCAGGAGAGAGGAGGGGTCCCTACTGGTCCCCAGCTCCTCCTACTACAACACGTCTGCTCCTAAAGCAGAGCTGCTCATCATGATGAAGGACATGATGGAGATGGACCACCAGGAACCTTCTGATGAGGACGAGGTGGACCAGGACCTGTCTAGCACCAAGGTAATGACACAACCATCATTATTAACAATACTTAACCTTCTGGGACCTGTCTAGCACCAAGGTAATGAACCAACCATCATTATTAACAATACTTAACCTTCTGGGACCTGTCTAGCACCAAGGTAATGAACCAACCATCATTATTAACAATACTTAACCTTCTGATGGACCAGGACCTGTCTAGTACCAAGGTAATGAACCAACCATCATTATTAACAATACTTAACCTTCTAGGACCTGTCTAGCACCAAGGTAATGAATCAAAACCATCATTATTAACAATACTTAACCTTCTGATGGACCAGGACCTGTCTAGCACCAAGGTAATGAACCAAAACCATCATTATTAACAATACTTAACCTTCTGATGGACCAGGACCTGTCTAGCACCAAGGTAATGACTTAACCGTCATTATTAACTGCTTTAGAGCGATTCACATGGTTTTCTGCCCTAACGACAACTAGAATGCATTGGATTGAATGGGTGCGAATGGGACAAAAAATCAAAATGGCCGCACCCATTCTGTCCCAAATGAAAGTCAACAAATGCGCTCAGACTAATAGATGGATTAAAGAATGAAATCTACAAATCGTTGTGTTTTGCACCAACTGTGTGATCGGCGTGCGTTGCCTACCGCTGGCGGTCAGAGTATTAACAATACTTAACCTTCTGATGAGGACGAGATGGACGAAATGTAACCATGTGACCAGGGCCGGATCTATGCAGCCTGATAACGTCAGTCAGTCTTTCTGACATGAACACATTAATGAATAGACCCTACATAAGTATCAAAAAAATCGATTTTGTACCTGGCGATTTGATATTGATATCAAGGCATTAAGAATTGCAATATATTGGCATATCTTGACATTAAGATCTCCTCCTCCCTCCCTCCCCCCACCAGATGGCGCTCATGTCCAGTCTGTCCAGGAAGCTCTCGGTCCTCCGTGAAGCTCGCTGGTCTCTCCAGGAGGAGGTGGAGAACAACGAGGCTCTGGGCGCGGCGGTGGAGGAGTCTGTCCAGCGTCTGTGTCTGCCCAACCAGCTGGAGCGCTTCAGGATGTTCGTAGGAGATCTGGACAAGGTGGTCAGCCTGCTGCTGTCTCTGTCTGGACGTCTGGCCAGAGTGGACAACGCTCTGAACGGACTGGACGAGGACGGGACGCAAGACGAGAAGGTACCGGGGTTTGTGTGGGTGTGTGACACGTACTTGAAGCATCGCTGGCCCAGTGTTGCTAACTGCCAAATCCAAAATGCACTAGTGGCACTTCCAAAATACACTAGAATGCGCTAGATCAGTGGTTTTCAACCTTTTTCATACCAGGGACCACTATTTATTCAGAATATGAGCCGCGGACAACCATTTGATTACTAGATTTTAGCCCCACAGACCCAAAACTAAAGATTTCTTTTGCTTTTGTCCACAGTACCAGGCTATATTTCAGAGAAACATAATACCCGCAAGGGTCAATTTGTTTCATTTTTACACACTCAGAGTTATATCTGGTGAACCATCTTTCCATCATTTAGCCTGGGGACCACCTGGAATCCTCTCAGGGACCACTGGTGGTCCCCGGACCACCTGTTGAAAATCCTGCGCTAGATGCTTGCCTGGAAGGGAATATATACATTGTATATAAACATACAGATCAAAATGACCATTAATATTCTACATTCTCTAGTTGTGTAGACTTGGGCTAATTCACATGATGAATATTTTAACTCTTGAGAGCGTAAACATTTTTACGCTCTCAAAGAGTTAAATCTGGTTAACCAACTTTCCGCCATTTAGCCTTGGGGACCACCTGGAACCCTCTTGGGGACCACTGGTTGTAAATTGTAAACTAACCCCTCTGTCGTCCCCACGTTTTTCCAGCGGACGCTGACGGAGAAGCGGCATCTCCTCATGCGTCAGCACGACGACGCCCGCGAGCTGAAGGACAACCTGGACCGGCGGGAGGCGGCGGTCACCGCCGTCATGGAGACCCAGCTGGACCCAGAGGCTCTGGCAGACTACCGACACTTCGTCAAGATGAAGGCCCAGCTCATCACGGAGCAGAGGAGACTGGACGACCGCATCAAGCTGGGAGAGGAGCAGCTGGCCTGTCTGCTGGACAGTCTGTCCCTAGAAGACAGGAGGAGGTTCTGCTCAGAGAATTCGACCATTATCAGTGGATAAGATCATCAGGAGGAGGTTCTACTCAGCGGATTCGACCGTTATCAGTGGATAAGATCGTCAGGAGGAGGTTCTACTCGGCAGATTCCACCGTTATCAGTGGATAATAATGGATTGCATTTTCATAGCGTTTTTCCAAGTGCTCAAATTGCTTTACAATGGTCCATTCATTCATAAATTGGGAGGTGAAGTGGTGAACAGTCACACACCAACGGTGGCAACAAACTCCCTCACACCGACCAACTCATTGGAGGCAATTTGGGGTTCAGTGTCTTTCCCGAGGACGCTGCGACATGTAGACAGGAGGATCCGGGATTCGAACCGCCGACCCACTACCTCCTGAGCCACAGCTTCCACAAGAGATAAGATCGCAGTCATCAAGTTGTCATCAGCAGGACTTTTTCATCTCAGAATGGCCATGTATGCTCTGCTGACTTCCAGTGTTCCGAGACACAAAACTCCCTAGACCCCCTCCAAAAAAGGTTGAAAACCATTGTTTTAAACTAAATGGACTTTAGAAGTTCTAGACACTGTTCTCTCTAAACTAAATGGACTTTATAAGTACTAGACACTGTTCTCTCTAAACTAAATGGACTTTAGAAGTCTTACCAGTTGAAAATGTTCTCCTTTCGCTGAAACTACCATGATCTCTTCTTATCTTGGCAAATATTTTTCCATCGCTTCGCTGCTGTGACACGCCATATAGGGGGAAACACAGACACACAAGTGGTGACTTTGTTGCCTGGCTCCTGCCAAACTCTCCACGAAGGAGAGTCTGGAACCGTGACGTAGGTTGTCTGTTTGACAGACAGATTCCTCTAACCATTCACTAGCCATCAGCGCACCAAAATATCGGACGTCATTTTGGTGTGTCAATAGCTGCAGCTACCACCACTGCGCATGCGCTTGCACTTAGCAATGGGAGATGTGAATGATTTCTGCCGCCTGTGCAAAGAAAACTGCAGAATAAAAGGACTAAAAGGACTAAAAGGCACACTAAAAAACTCCCAAGATAATTTGGGAAGCTTCACGACCGGGTGAGATATTTGACAGGCATTACTTTGCAACGTTCTGAAGGAAAATCCGATCGTATGTGTAATGTTTGCTACGGACGCTCCTGCCGGTATGGTAGTCGCCATTTTTGTTGTGACCAGCTGAGCTGCTGCAGCAGCCTAAATTCTACGTTGAGGTGGGTTTACTCAAACACATGATTGGTCCCCAACTTTGAAAATCAACAACTCTGTGAGCGAGTTCTTCATAATGAAAGTCAACGGGTGGAGACACCAGACCCAGATGGAAGCACAATTCGTTGTGATGATGTAGCTGGGACGGACGGGGCCAGGCTAGTGACTTTGAGGCAGAGAGCACTGCATTGAACTGAACTGTGTAATTTTTTTCTAACTGGTGCTGTCAGTTTGAACTAGATTGATACGTGTATGAAGGCTGTATATAAACATCACAGACACGGTTCAAACGACACCACTTCATGGACTTTCCGGTAAGTGACTGACTGACTGCACGGTGGTGGGAATTGAACCTGTGGCATTTCCATTACAGTACGCTCTCTGTCTCTCCACTAGACATGAAGTTATAGTGGAGCTCTGGCGCCCTCTGGTGGGCGGATGTCTGTGTACTCCGTAACAGGGGTTTTCAACCAGTGGTCCCTGAGAAAGTTCCAGGTGGTCCCCAGCTAAGTTGGTTAACCAGATGTAACTCTTTGGGTGTGTAAACATGAAACCAAATGGACCCTTGCGGGTGAAACCAACATGAAACCAAATGGACCCTTGTTTGACTGTTTGGTTTCCCCAAATCCAGCCTGGATGGAATTGTGGACGAACGCAAAATAAATCTTTAGTTTTGGCGTCTGTGGGGCTAAAATGTGGGGCTAAATGGTGGTCCTCCTCTGTGACTCAAATGCTGAATAAATAGTGGGCCCTGGTGTCAAAAAGGTTGAAAACCCCTGCTCTATTATGCTGTGAGTTTTATGAAGATGATGTCTTTGTCTTAGTAATTTATTTATTGTAGGCTGTTAAATATTTACATTGTGTACACGAAGTTCTTCCTTTGATTTAATTTCAATCACAACATATTGTTGTTGTCCCCCAGCTTATTAATTTCCCAAATGCTATATCATTATATTGAAATAAAACCATACATTTGATTAAATTCAAATCATTTAACTTAAAACGATTCATTATTTAAATACAATCTATTACAATGTCCACGAAAGGACAGTATTATCACGGTCTTGTTTTTTTGTGTGTGTTCCAGCCCCACCACAAGGTGTGCGCGCGCACGCGCACACACACACACACACACACACACACACACACTAAACTGTACACACACACACTCTACACTGTGTGTGTGGGGGGGGGGCAATAGGCCAACAGCAGTCACACCAAGGCCCACCCCCACTCCATCCTGATTGGAGGAAGGTGTCAAAAAAAGTTGAAAATCACAGAAGTAAGTGATTAGGGGCAAATTCACTGTATGTATTTAGTAACATATTCCAAATATAGAGTAAAGACCCCAACACTGTTCTCTAACAGTGGAGGCCTTAACTATACCCCCCCCCCCCCCCCCCCCCCCCCCCCCCTTGCCCATGCTAATGATATTCTCTTCTGGTCAACAGCAGTGAGTGTACAGCAGCACAGGACAGTGTGGTAACGTCACACACCCTACTGACCGTCAGACACACCCGTGCTTCCCATCAAACAGTAGGTCAGTCAGTCAATCATTAACAGAGCGGTGGGGGGAGTATGTATTATATTCACTAGGCAGGTGAAGGGTTGGTGTTGTCACTTGTCAGGATGATTGAGGAAATGCACGGTGACCGTCTGTTCCGTTTATTGCCTAAGAATCACTTGCCTTACTGAAACCCTGTGAGGAGTATTCAGTCTTCTCTGGATCTCATACAGCTATAACTATACCGAACTCCGAACTCCTCCGATGTCAACTGCGACAGTTATCGTGTTCTGACGAGGTAAGTGTTCGTTTTGACGATTATATCAGTTCAGTCTTTCGTTTAGTCCTTTTACTGTAGCACTGATCTAGGTCTGTTCTTAAAAAGGAAACATATACTATCTATAATATCTACTAGGTAAGATCTGCTGCAAGTATACCCCCCCCCCCCCCCCCCCCCCCCCACACACACACACACACACACACACACACACACACACCTCTTGTTTGCCTTTTTACTATGTTGAAAATATTTTTTTGAACAGTTCGTTTTAACTATTCAAAAATGTTCTTCAAAGTAGTAGAAAAGGTCTTAGGATAAGAAAGGCTCAGAAAAGGGAAAAGTACTGTGTGTGTGTAGTGTGAAGTTTATTATTTGTAAAGCTTATTATTATTGTATAGACCTGCGCAGTGACGTCACCGCCAGAAGTGGATTCCCCATTCATTTTTCTCATAGACTTTTCAAAAATAATTTATATAAAGACGATATTACAACGCGGACAAAGCCAACTCTGGTCGTGACAAATCATGATGGCACACACAATCTTTTGGGGCGATCAAATAATTTCTAAGATGGAAAAAACGAAACAAAGTGTTGTATCCAGTCATTTTCTTCTTCTTGCTAATTAGATATTATATGATGATATTGTGTGTGTCATCATGATTTGTCACGACCCGAGTTGGCTTTGTCCGCGGCGAAATCGTCTTTTTATAAATTATTTTCGAAAGGTCTATGAGAAAAATGAATGGGGAAAACACTTCTGAAACCAGGGTGGTGACATCACTGCGCAGGTCTATTGAGGACAGATGCTGGGAATTGTGGTAATTTGAGTGTAGCGTGTTTAGTCATTCTACTGTAGGATAAAAAACAAAGACATAAAATGTCATAGTAAAAGTATATCTAGGTAATATAGCATGTTGTTAAGTATACAAGGTCACAACACGTCAGGGGCGGATGTAACATTTCCCAATTGGGGGGGGGGGAGTAAATGGTATGGGTGCGACTTCATCGCCTGTGGCGCGAGCGACACAGGCGATGAAGTCGCACCCATACCATTTTTTGGTTACAGGGCTTTTATTATTCAAGTAAAGCATCAATAATAACATCAGTTGTTGTTGAAGTTGCAACAGACACGCAGCATTCATAAAGCTAAAGGTCTGACTCAGAGAATTTTCTAATTTCAATGATGAAATGCTGTTGGTTTAGTGGTGACACAGCTGTAGTTAGTCATTAGCACTAGTAGTGTTTCACATCATTTTAATTATAAGCACTTTAGTTTGAAATATCTTGTTTGGGTTGTTGTTTGCATGCCATCATGTTTTGTGGTGCAGTTAGGCCATGCCCATGCCTAGATCCGCCCCTGCTTTTCATACAATGCCAGTGTTTGCCCTGTGGCAGGGAAGAATTTGCCCTCCGCCCCTTATAGCAATTATGATGGGAAGACAGATATGTAAAGTATTGACTCTGTTTTATAAAAGGCTGGTCGAGTTTTCATCACTTAGTTTGGTCCTCAGCATCCCTAATTCCTTCTTGTCCAGGGCTGAATCTATGCATGGGCCACCAAACATGATGTCATGCAAAACAACCCAAATTTCAAAGATATTTCAAATTTTAAGTTTACTTGACTAGTAGTTTTGTGCCACGGGCGATGAGGCCGCACCCATACCATTTTCAGTTACAGCACTTAGGTATTAGGCAAGTAACCATCAATAATGACATCTGTTTTCAATGATGTAATGGTTGGTGTAATGGCACTATGCTACGAGTTCATAGCATAGTGTTTGAAATCATTTTAATTATAATCACTTTAATTTGAAATATATTGGGTTGTTTTGCATGGCATCATGTTTGGTGGGGCAGTCAGGGCATTTAGGGGGGCATTGCCCCCCATGCCCATGCCTAGATCCGCCCCCGACTCATAAAGAGCTAAACGTTGTCTTTTTTTAATTCCCTCTGACAGGAGTGTCCAGGACTGCTGACCTCTCCCTGGTCAGAAACACAGCCTGGAGCTGCTGGATAATATGACCTCTGACCTCTGCTTGACCAGTCACACAGAGACCTCACCTTGTCCATAAAAAAAAAACATTTGCTCCTACGACTTTTTGGTTGTGCTCTAGATTCTTGGAACCTCATTTTTTCAGAACCTGACGGCAATTTTTATTTATTTTTTTCATTCCAGTTCCCAAGTATAACTTTTAGGGTTCCGGATCAATATTCAACTTTAAACACTTTTAACAAATCCCCTGGCAACTTGGTGGAGTTGTCCCTGAAACTCCAGTCTAGTATTCGTAACGAAACGTTCAGAATCGAGTAAATCCCACCATCTGGTCCTCGGTCTGCCCCTCCACAGTTTTGTTTTATAAAAACTCACTCACACACTACAAACCTGTTTTAATTGACACAAAAAATGCTTCTCAGATCAAATATTAGTAGGTATGTGATTAATTGGAGAGTAATTAATTACAAAGCTTCAAATTAACTAGAACTGTGGGACTAATTTTAATCTAGTCCCACAGTTTTTTAGTTCCAATTCCAACTTTTAGGGTTCTGGACCAATTCCAATCTTCAGCAGAAACACAACAGTGGTAGTCTAGGACAAAGAGACGACTGGACCAGTTATAAAGGCTCCTCAGAGATGGTCTTTTTTTGGACTTCTGATCTTCTGACCTTCTGAGCAGACCATCTGTCCTGAACCTTAGTAACTTCTCCTCCCATGGAGATAGTGTGGAGCTGCCACTGAAACTCCAGTCTAGTATTCTTAACAGAACCTTATACCCATCCATACGGGCTGGTCCGGAGGTGCCAAAGTGAAGCTCTTCCAGCCATCCATCCGTCCACGTCCGACCGCTTATCTGTAGTCGAGTCGCTGGGGCAACATCTATGTCGTCTCCTCCCGGTGGAGATATAATCCATCTGGTTCAACAGTAAATAAAAAGGCAATGCCGTACCTGGTCCACTCGTCCCACTCCCAGCTTGGTGCCTTGCCCGTGGGCTGTGTGGGCTGGGCCTTGACCCTGGCTGCCGTGGGGGTCATCCAGTGGAGGGTGTGGCTGACAGATGACCACACCTACGTGACGTCAGGCGTGGCCTGGGTGGGGGTGTGGAGGTGTTGCTTCTATAGCAGGGTGCTGGTGTCGCCACAGTTCAAGGTCATGTACTGCCGCAGTCTGAGCATCGGGGACCACTTCCTGCCACCAGAGGTGAGAGACATAAATATTAGGGCTGGGACGATATTGGTCCTCACGATACGATATAGGTGGTGATATTAGGCCTTCGATAATGAATATGTCATGATATTTGCTGTATTGCGATATTTGTGATATATCAATATATTGCATGAAATTCATCAACGATATATCATGATACTGTAACTGCAGCTGAAAAAACAAAAACTAAAAACAATAAATGAATGAATAAAAAACTAAAAGGTAAAAATCAGAACTTACTGATGAACATGTACAGTATATCCTCAGTTATTAAGCTTTTATTTGTCTCTCAATTGATTCTCATACTGGGCTTTTTGTTTTTATCTTGTGTTTGTTTTTTGGGAATGAAGCAGCTATAGGAGTCATTTAACATTTTAGTTCTGCGGCCTGTTTTTCCTCCCGGAATTATTCCTCTGCAAATATCACGATATTTGCTGAGGAATATACGATATATATTGCGGGAGGAAGTATACGATATTATCACGATAATGATATTTCGGCACACCCCTCATAGATATAGAGACAAAAAAAATGTTGAAAATGGGTGGAGTTCCCCTTTAAAAAGTCATTCGGCCCCTCCTCCTCCTGATGGGTGTGTTTGTGTCGTCTCTCCCTTCCAGCTGAAGGCTGCTCAGGTGCTCATGCTGTGCTCAGCGGCTCTGGGTCTGCTGGGCAACGCGCTGGCGGTCTATGCCCTGAGGAACGTTCACCTGGGTCTGCTGAGGAAGGGCTCCGTGCCCCTCAGAGCCACCTTCGTGGGTGCGGGGGGTCTGCTGCTGGCTGCGGCCGCAGCATCCATGACGCCGCTGGCCTGGAACATCTACGCTGTGGCACAAAACCAGGTATGGTGAACCAGGGGCGTCATCTTGCGCCCGTCCTCCCGCCCCCCTCGCGCAATGCACGTATATTCAATGTATTGTGTTGTGTAATTTTTTATTTGTTTGTTTTGGGGCAACCTTTTATCCCCCAGCCTCTCCAGGCAAATAAAAGTGCACAGAAATAGTAATGGCCCATTTACCATTCTGTTGTTTTGAGGTCTGTCCAACACCTCCAGTCTCCAGGATGAATTAGGGCTGAATTAATAAAGTCTAACACCTTGGATACAACCAACCTAATGCCATTGTAATGTATAGTTCCCTGAATCCCCACCCCCACCACTACTCATTGTTTCTCAGTTATCCTGCAAGGGCGATTTCTTTTCCCTTCCCTGAATTCCGGGCCCAAGCTTAGCCTGGACCAGCCTGGGCCAGCAAATTAATTTGGGGCCCAAATGAGGCTACGCCTTTGGCCTCATGTAGCTGCAGCCTTGCAGCCTACACAGAGATTACGCCCATGTCATGAACTTTTCATTTTCATTCGGGACTTGAACGGAAACAAGACCATGCACAGGGACTTTTTTTGGTGTGATCCCTTTGGCTGTGTTCCGCTGTACCCTGTGCTGATGACGGTTCTGCCAAATAAACTAGGCGTTTTCAACAGGTGGTCCCCCAGTGGTCCTTAAGAGGATTCCATGTGGTCCTCAAGCTAAGTTGGTTAACCAGATATAAACAGTATCTTGAGAGCGTAAAATGTTTCATTTTTACACTCTCAAGAGTTAAAATATTCATCATGTGATTTATCCCAAGTCTACACAACTAGAGAATGTAGAAGATTAATGGTCATTTTCATCTGTATGTTTGACTGTTTGGTTTCCCAAATCCAGACTGGAATTGTGGACAAAAGCAAAAATAAATCTTTAGTTTTGGGGTCTGTGGGACTAAAATGTCATCAAATGGTGGAACTCCGTGGCTCAAAATCTGAATAAATAGAGGTCCCTGGTATGAAAGAGGTTGAAAACCACTGAAATAGGGTAAACGTGTTAACATGTAACTGTAATGTTAAAAAAAAATCAACCATTCATTCCTCCATTCTGTGTGTCTTCCTTCTCCAGACCATCTCCTTCCCCGCAGACTTCCACCTCCCCCCGGCTCCCCGCGAGCAGAAGGTCGGTGCAGGCATCATGCTGGGTATCATCGCCTCCGTGTTGACCCTGACCTCTGGGGTCATGTACCTCAACTACAGGCTGCCCAAAGGGTCAGGAGGAGGTCAGCGGGAAGACCATGAGCTCCATGAGCCCCCTGGGGTCCCGGCCCGGGTCCGAGCGCAGCCGGAGTCTCTCTCCCCGCAGTCGGAAGTGTTGTCCGCGTCGTCTTTGAGCAGTGGAGATAAAACTATGAGCAACAACCGCAAAGTGACTTTGGTGCTGAGTGCCAGAGACGGCGGGATCGACAACCTGGGGTTTGAAACGGTCTGAACGTTCATCATGTATGTCAGGGGTTTTCAACCTTTTTGACACCAGGGACCGCCATTTATTCAGCATTTGAGCCACGGAGGATCACCATTTGATGACAATCTCACCCCCAAGACTTAAAACTAAAGAATTCTTTTGGTTTTGTCCACAATTTTCCAGGCTGGATTTTTGCAAACATTCTCAAGAGTTACATCTGGTTACCCAATCTTCCGTCATTTAGCTTGGGAACCACCTGGAACCATCTCAAGGACCACTGGTGGTCCCCAGACCACCTGTTGAAAACCCCTGATGTATGTCAAACTCGAGGGCCATGAATGCAGGGGCTGGAGTTCTCAACGGGTCTGAAGATTTAGGCCCGGCCCTAACTGATCAGGCCCAAAGCCCGGCCCTGCCAGGCCCTACCCGACCAATTAGCATAGTTTTTTGGCCCGACCGGCCCTACAATGTCGGGTCGGGCCTGGTCGGATTTGAGCACTCTACACCGAGTAATAGGGAAAATACCAATCAGCACCATCTTCATAAGAGGTAAATACACAGACAGGCAGAGGCAGAACAGAAGTATTATTTTTTTCATAATAAAACCAATATATATTGCTTTTTTCATGGAGCCCTATAGGCCCAACCCGGCCCTACTGATCTACATACATTTTAGGCCCGAGCCCAACCCTTAAAATGTCGTGCCGGGCCTGGTTCGGGCAGAGTTTGAGAACTCTAACAGGGGCCAAAACATTGACGTGAATGGATTATTTCCACACAGGAGTGATATTTAACTTGCAAATGGCACTTTTGAATGATTCTGTGTAAAGTGCATCCTCACAAAGGATGCCTTTAATGTCCTTTTAGAGCACCTTTAACGATATAGTGTTGACTCACTGCACCTTTAAAAGACCACTTCACCACTTTTCAATGTATCTTCATATAACAGGTCCTCACTAATGTAGATGATAAAATACCACTATTGTTTTCTACTCAGTCTGTGTCTCATAAGAGGGCTGTGGGCAGTTCGGAAACTTTCCATGACATCATCATCTGCAGGTTTTTCTTTTAAACAATGTGTTTTTGAATAAATATTTATATTTTTATTATCAGGAGAACGATGGCTGCCATTTCTGCATTGCGACTTTTCAGGAATAGAAAGCCTGCAGATTCTATTAGCTTGGATTCCACCATTGATGATGTCTTACTAGGACACTTTAAAACAGTTCTACGGATGTCTCGATACTTCATCATTATCGGAAAAAGCATGGCATCGGCCCTTTTTTGTCATATCGGTATCGGCATATACTATATGGGTATCGGAAATGTATCAGTATCAGTGCTTATTTGTCATTATCGGGCCATATTGGAATTGCAAAATTTGCAAGTCTAACTACAGATCGGACACAAGGGTAAGGAGGGACACTATGGTAGTTAAATAAAATGTTGGGTCATGTTTTCTTCAGTGTAGCCCAAGTGCACATTTCAGTAAGAAGTCTGCTATTCCCGGTTGATGGACTTCAAATGAGATCTTTTTTCTTTTGTATTATATACAGTATATTATTCTCTGGTATCGGTATTTGGTATCGGTATGTGCACAGAAACACAGAAATTGTGTTGTAGGGATCGGATCAGAAATTTAAAAATTGGCACCAGGACATCCCTACTTCTAACCAATATGCATCATTAAACGTTCAATCATTATGCAGCCTGATAATGTCAGTCAGTCTTTATGACATGAACAACGTAATGAATATCTGAATATATTTAAAATAAAATCCATTCTGAACATGGCGATTCAATATTGATATTGTGCCATTAAGAATCACAATACATTGCCCACCTCTGTTTTTTCTGTCATGTACGCTGGCATGTCATTAATATAGTAATATATCTGTGTCAGAAAACCCTCGGAAATGAGATCTCAACTTTTGTTTTTTGTTTTTTATTTATAATAAAAACTTGAATCATCATAATTATGTTCTATACAAAGTACAGTATTATATATAAGTGGTTTTCAACCTTTTTGATATCAGGGCCCACTATTTATTCAGCATTTGAACCACGGACCACCATTTGATGACATTTTAGCCCCATACCCAAAACTAAAGATTTATTTTTGCTTTTGTCCACAATTTCAGGCTGGATTTCGCAAATGAACAAAACAGACAAAGCTAGATAAAAAGACCATTTGTGAGTGTAAATATCGGTATGAAACCAAATGGACCCACAGGGGTCCACCTGGGTCCCCCTCAAGGACCACTAGTGGTCCCGGACCACTGGTTGAAAACCACTGTCCTACAACATGTAGTTGTTAGCCTACTGTAGGCTACAATAGGCTACTGTAGTAATACTAAAACAGACTGTTGTCATGTTGCACAGGTGCCTAAAACAGCTGTTAATTGCGTCGTCCTCGTTGAAATTAATGTATTTCCAACTCCGCTTTGTCCCTCTTTCAGGCTGCAGGGAACAGCGCTCAGTTTCTGGCCCTCAATGTCGCCACTCTGACACTAGATGGCTCTGGCTCAGCAGAGCTGTCACTTTGAATAGATGCATCTAGTGTCAGAGTAGCGACATTGAGGGGTCAGGTAGGGGGGCTGTTCCTGCGGCCTAAATAGGGACACACGCAATAGAAGTCTATGTAGAAGAGCCTCCATTTGGTTTCATTTAAATTTCAGTTAAATTATATTTAAACATCTGATTTACCCGATTTTCAAGAATCTGCACATTTAGAAAAGGTAGGAGAATTGATATTTTGACCAACATTTTTGCCAGTTTATATCTCCTAAATTAGTCAGAGAGACTAAACTCAACATCACATGGTGGTCCGTGGCTGAAATGCAGAATAAATAGTGGGCCCTGGTATGAAAACGGTTGAAACCACTGCTCTAGTGCATTCTAGTGCATTTTGGATTTTGGCAGGTTGGCAACACTTGCAGTGACGTCACAAGCTGCGGCGCCATTTACAAACACCTGCTGCGTCCTGGAATGTTTGGTTTGATTTAGTTTCTAAAGTTTTATTTAGTTTCTGGAGCAGAATTAAAGTTATAAAAGCAGTTAATAGAATGTTATTCTGTTCATGGAAGAACAGAAGAGTTTATAGTTGGACTCCGAGTGGAAATATTATCATTTATTACAGCTGACACTTTTATTACTGACGGTGAGTTTACCTTTTTGTGTGTGTGTGTGTGTGTGTGTGTGTGTGTGTGTGTGTGTGTGTGTGTGTGTGTGTGTGTGTGTGTGTGTGTGTGTGTGTGTGTGTGTGTGTGTGTGTGTGTGTGTGTGTGTGTGTGTGTGTGTGTGTGCGCGCGTGCGTGCGTGCGTGCGCGCGCGTGCGTGCGTGCGTGCGTGCGTGCGTGCGTGCGCGCCCGTCCGTCCGTCCGTCCGTCCGTCCGTCCGTCCGTCCGTCCGTCCGTCCGTCCTATTGGACGCCATTTCAGCATTATTCAATACAATATGTTCATTAGTTCAGCTTACAGTAATGTAGTACAATTGAGCATTGGAGCCACGTTATGGTCCATTTGGTTACATGATGTGTTGCACTCACAGGCTGTTAATATACAGATACTAGGTGTGTATATTCTAGTGTAGGCTACTGAGTTGCAGTGTTGGGAATATTACTATACCTTGTTAATGTATTACTTATTACCTTCATTTTAAAGCAATATATTGTATTACAATATTGCTGTCTGAGCAAGTCTGATATATTAATAATATTACTATTACATATTACTTAAAAGAAAAATGTTGTGCAAAATATATAATTAAATATTTAGTGTCACTATTAATCAAATATTGTGTAGGCCAGTGGCATAGCTAAAGAAAGCGCACTTGGCTATCTGGGAAATCCATATGAAATCAACTTGAAAAAACGTCCTCCTGAATAAATAATTTGATGACAATTATAGAAAATAAGTAATTATTTAACTTCTGCAGTTGTCAAGAAAATTTCACAAGAACATTTTCAACGAGACAAATTGACAGAAAGTAATGCAGTAATGCAGAAAGAAAAGTATAATATATTAGATTTTTTTTGTTAGGTAATATATTATATAATATATATTACAAGTTACTGCATTTTGGTAATATATTATGTAATATATTGAGTTACGTAGTGCACATGTCCCAACACTGCTGAGTTGTGGAGTCTTTTCTGTCTGTCTGTCTGTCTGTCTGTCTGTCTGTCTGTCTTTCTGCAGTGGTCCTCCTGAAACACCAATCTGGGGGTCCATGGAGGTCTGGAGTCCTGCTGGAAGTCACATCTGGGATCCAGACAGAGACGGTACAAACATTTTATCATTTATAATCTAGACATTAGGGGCTCCGTTTTTATCTCAGACTATAGGCCTACCTCTTATCCTTTACTACTCTGCCCTTTTAACGATTTTGATTTTTTTTTTTTTTTTAAATATTTAAATAGTTATAAGGGAACAGCACAGCTCCTACTGAGGAGCCATAAATACAGCTACTGTCTGTCTGGGAAACATCCGGCCGTCACGTCGCCTCCATAATGTATGCATGGAGCCAGGGGCGGATCCAGGCATGGGCACGGGGGGGCAATGTCCCCCTAAATGCCCAGACTGCCCCTGCACCAAACACAATGGCATGCATAACAATGAACCCAAGATATTTCAAATTAAAGTGCTCATAATGATTTGAAACACTACTACTGCTACTAACTAACTACAGTTGTGTCACCACTAAACCAACAGCATTTCATCATTGAAAAACAGAAAACTCTCTGAGTCAGACCTTTAGCTTTATGCATGCTGCGTGTCTGTTGCAACTTCAACAACAACTGATGTTATTATTGATGCTTTACTTGACTAATAAAAGTCCTGCAACCGAAAATGGTATGGGTGCAGCTGACATGGGCGATGAAGCCGCTCCCATAACATTTTCTCCTGCCCCCCAATTGGGAAATGTTACATCCGCCTGCATGGAGCTATCAATCCATGTTTGTTTGTGATATTTGCGAGGCTGGTTGCGCAGATACAGTGCTCGCACGCGTACGTGACTGTGTGTGTGTGTTGGCTATGTAGGAACAAAAGCGTCTCTTTCATCTGAGTTGAAGTCGGGGCTCAGTAGAGGAAGTCATTTCCCATGCTGGGTTCAGTGACCCGCTGCGCGCGCGCGCGTGCGTGTGTGCGTGCGCGTGCGTGTGTGTGTGTGTGTGTGTGTGCGCGCGTGACGGTGACACAGACCGTGCTTTTATAATCTTTCTATATTTAGATTCAACGATTCAATTCGGCCAAATACCTACAATACTGGCCAACATATGCTCAGAAACTTAACTCAATCATTTTCTTTACCTTTTAATTATACCAAATTGTATTGTATCTTATACTGTTTTAATCATTGATTAATCTCCTTTCCAACAAGGTATTCCTGGAATCATACAGACAGCAAGTAATAAATCGTGCATTCTAATTCATTTTCAATGGGACAGGTGTTTTGTGCTCAGAAGAGAGAGCGTGTAACGCCGGTCGTTTATCACGCGGCGTCCAGTGATTTGTGTTGCGTGCTTGTTTCGTATGTTTTTGAAAGCTCAATCCAGTGAGCTTTTTAAAACGCCTGGCGTTAAGTGACTGGCGATTTTCTTTATGTCGGCACTGCAGAGAGAACCGAGAATCGCCACGTTTATGCAGGCGTTTATCATTGCCGCCTGGAAAGCCCTTAACACTGGTAAACATGCGGGTTGCACTGTGGCAAAGTGAAATGTTGTTCTTTTGGCATTCACTTTTGTTTTGAACACTGCAAAAACTCTGCAAAAAATCTAAACTAACTAAGTCTTCTAATCTTAAATCTAGACTTTAAAATATGATTGCTCTTGTTTTAAGAAGGATAAACTAACCAAGAGAAAATTATATAAGATTATCAACCTTGTTTTTAGAACATATTTCTTATTACAAGAATAAGACACAATGCCATAGGGACTGTGTAGAGATACAGCAGTAAATGTGTAAGCATTGTGTAGTAATTCAACAATAAATGTATAGTGATT
Organism: Benthosema pterotum; assembly: GCA_039105355.1. Lineage (NCBI taxonomy): Eukaryota > Metazoa > Chordata > Actinopteri > Myctophiformes > Myctophidae > Benthosema > Benthosema pterotum. The sequence goes on from CM076988.1 coordinate 20,622,632, forward strand.
GTATACTGTACTTCTTTCCAAAAAGCCATAGTGAGGCTGAAGTAATTAAGTAGCAGCCAGGTAGAGATTTGAATAGGAATTATGTAGTAATATCAGTAGTTATTAAGTAGTGAAACGGGACATTTCTCTACATTTTACTACACAAATCACTATCAATCGCACTAGTAAAAAATGAGTAGTGATTCAATAGTGTTTTTTCATGATGGAAAGGAGCATGAAATCTGGAATGTGTGACTTGCGTCAGCCAGACCCCAGCAAGGCGACAGCGTGTGTCACACCATCACCGCCACCACCTTCTCCTCTCCTGTTATCACTGCAGAACAATGAGCAGTGGAACGATAACTGTTAAAAACCTCACCCTCCTCTGTGTCTGAGACCGCCGCCCGCCCCGCCCCGCCCAGCCCCTTCCTGAACGTCACATGTCATACTTCTGTTTAACATCCATGGGCTTGCGGTGCACCGATGGTTAGAGACCCACCAACCTCTCGGTGGTTGGGTGTAGATGGACAGATAGAGATGGAGGGGTGGGGGGGGGGGGGGAGCGGCCACGGCAGGCCATAAATGACCGTATTGTTAAAAACCACAACAAAGAACATCTTTCAGGCCACAGAGGCTGCAGGCTGCACCGAGCGAGGCTTTTTCCCCTTTCTTCTTCTATCTGTTAAAGGAGAATTCAACACCAAAACACATTGGGCATCAATCTACCTTGATCCCTGTGACAAAATATATACTGTACTTGATTTTTGCCATAGATGCCCCCTGTTCTAAATGTCACCCCTGAGGTCCCACTCCCCTCCCACAGTTTGAAATCATTTTAAATATAACCACTTTCATTTGAAATATCTTGGGTTGGGTTTTTACATGCCATCATGTTTGGTGCAGGGGCAGACTGGGCATTTAGGGGGCATTGCCCCCCCATTGCCCATGCCTAGATCCGCCCCTGGTGTGGGGAGGTTTAGCTGAGTGTGCGTTCGTTCTGCCCTGTCTAATTCCATGGCCAGGTGGTCCCTCAGTAATAGTTATGTTCAGTACGCTGCGTAAGGACCTACTGCCACCCACAAACCACCATCTACACCAAACGGCAAGGTTGCAGGGGCAATTACCTGGGCTTAAGAGCCTTGCTCACGGACACATCGACAACAGCTGTTAACCACTGAAAGCATATCATTTATATACAGCAGAGGTTTTCAACCAGTGGTACGAGGACCACCAGTGGTCCTTGAGAGGATTCCAGGTGGTCCCCATGAAGGCTAAGTGATGGAAAGTTTGTTAACCAGATGTAACTCTTTGAGAGTGTAAAACATGAAACCAAATGGACCCGCAAAGCGGGTCCATTTGGTTTCATGTTTTACACACATACAAAATATTCATCATGTGAATTAGCCCCAAGTCTACACAACTACAGAATGTAGAAGATTAATGGTCATTTTGATCTGTATGTTGGACTGTTTGGTTTCCGCAAATCCAGCCTGGAATTGTGGACCAAAACACCAGAGATTTTTTTTTTTTTTTTTTTTTGATGGCTGTTGGTTTAGGACGTCCCAGGAAAACACACACAAAAAATCCTGCAAAAATCCCCAAATGTCCCTTTAAGAAAATGTATTCAGAATGTATTCTATGTATTCAGAATTTGAGCCATGGAGGACACCACCATTTGAGGACAGACTTGGGCTAATTCACATGGTGAATATTTTAACTCTTTTTGGGAGTGTAAACATGAAACCAAATGGGTCTATTTGGTCATGTTGACGTTCTTATTCTAATGTGGGTATTTTAGTAGCTCCAAACTCAGTTTGCGTGCGTGCGTGCGTGCGTGCGTGCGTGTGTGTGTGTGTGTGTAAGGGTGTGTGTGTGGGGGGGGTATAGTAGTCGGGGACCAGCTTGAAGTTGACAGTATTTTGCATCCAGTGTCGTGTCAAAGTAATGGGTTCTAAGGACATAGTGTGTGTGTGTGTGTGTGGGGGGGGGGGGGGGGGGGGGGGGGGAGTCAGGGGCGGATATAGGCATGGGCATGGGGGGAAGCAATGCCCCCCAAATGCCCAGACTGCCCCTGCACCAAACATGACGGCATGCAAAAAAAAAAAAAATCAAAGAGATTTCAAATTAAAGTGCTTATATTGAAAATGATTTTGAACACACTACTACTGCTCCTAACTAACTACAGCTGTGTCACCACTAAACCAACTTTATGCATGCTGCATGTCTGTTGCAACTTTCAACAACAACTGATATTATTGATGCTTTACTTGACTAATAAAAGTCCTGTAACTGAAGATGGTATAGGTGCAGCTTCATCGCCCATGGTGCGAAGGGACACGGGCGATGAATCCGCACCCCATACCATTTTTCCTGCCCCCCCCCCCCCCCCCCATTGGGAAATGTTACATCCGCCCCTGGTGTGTGTCACAGTAATGGGTTGTAAGGACATTTTCTCTCAGTGCTGTCATTAATTTACCGGCTGATCATTAAGCAGAGCTTAGCTCAGCAAGACGACCAGGAAAAACTCTCGGAATCTCTAGGAACTCTCTAGGAATTAGACTTAAGCTCTGATGTTTTTTCCACTGGACTGACTTTGGTTCAACTGACACTGAAACATTTTCACTCCCCAAACATCCATCCAACCAGCTGGTGCTCTGAATCCAGTTGGACAGTGGTTTTCAACCTTTTTGATCACAGGGTCCACTATTTATTCAGCATTCACATTTCTCCATACAGTAGACCCCCCAAAACTAAAGATTTATTTTGCTTTTGTCCACAATTCCATTCCAGGCTGGATTTGCGAAACCAAACAGTCAAACATACAGATCAAAATGACCATTATACTTCTACATGCTCTAGTTGTGTAGACTTGGGATAGCTCACATAATGAATATTTTAACTCTTGAGAGTGTAAACATGAAACCAAATGGACCTCAAAGAGTTACATCTGATAAACAAACTTTCCATCATTTAGCCTGGGGACCACCTGGAACCCTCTCAAGTAGATCATGTGTGCAGAATGCTGTGGTGGATTAGGATCTACAAACTAGTCTACAGTGCATCTCTGTTGTTATCTGTTGATAGCTTGTAGATCTGTTCTATTTTCGCATCATGGAACAACAAGCTCAAAAGTAATAAGTAATGAGGCGTGCTTTGGAAGAGTAACTTAAATTTACATATTACCCATTTTGGAACAGTAATCTTTATCTTTACACTACTTTTTTAGTAGTCTATAGCCAATATTATTAAAATCATTATTCAGAAACACCTGGAATCCAAAACATTGTCATAATAAATATAGTACCAGAAGGTTCAAATTAAACAAGTCGATCCAATACTATTTATTCATTATGTATTCATTCACTCATTCAGTATGTACATGTTTCTACAATCTTTTGCCATTTGTTTAACCTTTGGGTCTTCAGTATAGTTCTATCTACCATGCTGTGATAATGAAATGTGATCTATTGAACATACTAATATACATTCAAAGCAATACATTCCTCAATCTCTGTGATTGAAGGACATAGTGTATGTAGTTATGTAGCAGAATCTAGTTTAGCGAACGTTTCATGAAGATTTTTGTAAAGCATTTTTCTGTTCTATGAACCCTATGGAACATGAAAAAAGCGGTTTACATTTATTTTTGCCCAGACAATATAGCATCAATATAACCATATAAAATCCCATATAAGGCAATAATTAAAAATCTAATCATTGTTTAAGTATCATAATGTGACATGTCAAACTATTTTTTTACATGGTTCTGATTCCGTTTCATTAATCTTGCACAAAAAAACATTCCTTGGGCTAAAATCATCCATATAGACATCATGAGAAATGTGATGAGGTCATGCAGCACATTTGGGCAAGTATCTATGGCCGTTTTTAGCCCAAGGAATGTTTTTTTGTGCAAAACTAATTCTTGGGATGGATTTAGACCCATGGAAGAAGTCCTAGTTTGACATGTCACATTATGCTACTTAAAGAATAATTAATTTTTTAAGTTATGGGATGTTATGGGTAAATATTGTCTGTGTGGCAAATATTAAAAAATGTAAACAGCTTTTCCATAGGTTCCATCCATGGAACAGAAAAAAAAGTTTACGAGAATCTTCACCAAATGTTCACCTAAATCCACTCTGCCATGCACTAACAATCCAATCCAACAGTCTTTCCTCTGAATATCGAATCCACTGCCATGGAAGTTTTGTCACTTGAACATGCAGCAGTTTAGTTTTTCCTCCATTGCAGGCTGAACGTGTTCGTCTGTAACTTCTTCACAACGGTCTCTTCCCTGCAGACAGTCCGTTTGAAAGTAAATAAAAATGAAGTTCCTCCCAGTTCACAAGCTATTAATCACCTTTGCCCCTCTAGCCATCAATGACACCATTGTTAAGACACAATGACAGTGAAACCGCAAAGTTTTACCAAGCCCATCTCACCCTGACTTGTTAAAACAGCACAGAATTGGCATACTCTGCCAATAGAATCAAAAGCCTGTTCATGTTTCAGCTAGCTGACCCAGTACGTTTTAATGGCGGCGATGAACAAACATCGTCGGCCAACATCCATTATTTGTCTATGGGAGCCACCGATTCGGGTGACAGCAGCAGAACGGGCGACCTCGGCCGAAAAGATAAAAAAATGGTGAGCTTTTTGGCCAAATCGGCCGATGCTTGGCCGGGGATAACCAATCAGAGCCAAGTGCTGCTTTTTCCCACCCTCCACCCCAAAGCATTCGGCGCAGACTGGTTCCTAGTTCCGCCCCACTTCTCCTCCTCCATACTTTTATTTTCAGTGCACCACAGCACCGTCGTTTACGGTACTCATTATGCATGCCATTCTCGGTAATGCACGGTCATTACCGAGAATTTACGGTAATGACCGTCAGCGTTGCTCATATCGGTTGTTAGTCCATCGCCCGCCATTAAAATGTACTGTTAGTGTACCTGCTAGTTCTCTGTGAAGGGAACGTCTGTGTGTCTGTGTGTGCTGTTTATACGAGGTCGGTTGAGATCGGACTGATTTTACAGACTGTTGTTTCGTTAACAAAAAAACACATATCTGCAAAAGCAAAAAAAAAATCAATATATAATGTCAATGACTCGAGAGAGGCATGATTCTGTCCTCCTGTCATTACAGTATGTAACATTTTCTCCTCCGACAAACAGACGGCCATATAAACTGTATCGCCGTGACTTCCCAGATAGGGAAGAGTTGTGTGATGTCTAGTGGACCATTAATCAATACTCTGACAACAATCTCTCACTGGTCTAATTGTCAGATGTAAGATGTATTGCACTCTTGTCTCATGGGCAGCAGCACAATGTGGGCGGGGGGGGGGGGGGGTATTGAGGGGGGTATTGGGGGGGCATCAGTTAGGATGTGGATCCATGTATGATGAATTGTCTCTTTGGCTCCAAAACACATAAGCAATGTGGGATTTAATTTCTCTGTGTGCCAAAATACATGCACTAGGACCCTGCCTCCTTGCAACGCAACAAACCTTTGGAGTTACTGTAAAGCCTCTATTACCTAAACAAAAACAGAAAACAACTCTTTGTGATTGAAAAAACAGAGGAGAAAAAATGGAGGAGAAAATTAAAAGCCACTCGGATATACAATCATCCCACCTTTAAATACATACACGTGGGCTGTCATTACGGAGAAATAACACCAACTATTTTCGATAAGAGTCACCAGTGAGCCTCCATTTAGCCAGGCAGACAGACTGGGAATTTGGTCTATAGTCTTCATTATTGGCCTAAAATGTTGTCTATATTCACACATTCATGAATCTGCCCGGTGCTGCCTTTTTGTTGGCATTGGGCACTGTTTTCATGTGGCCCCAAACTTTCCTTATGCTTTAAAGGGATATATCACCATCCATCTTCTTCCGCTTATCCAAGGTCGGGTCGCAGGGGCAACAGCTCCACCAGAGAGCTCCAGACTTCCCTATCCTGAGCAACATTGGCGACCTCCTCCTGGGGGATCCCAAGATGATCCAAGGACTGAGAGTGGATGTAATCCCTTCATCTGGTCCTTGGTCGGACGTGCCTCGTTGACCTCCCTAGGGAGACGCTCGAGAGGCATCCTAACCAGATGAACCAGAACCACCTCAGCTGGCTCCTTTCTAGGTGAAGGAGCAGCGGCTCTACTCCGAGTCTCTTCCGGGTGTCTGAACTTCTCACCCTATCTCTAAGGGAGATGCCAGCCACCTGCTGGAGAAAACTCATTTTGGCCGCTTGTATTGGCGACCTTGTTCTTTGGGTCATGACCCACGCTTCATGACCATAGGTGAGGGTATGGACACTTCATGACCATAGGTGAGGGTAGGGACACTTCATGACCATAGGTGAGGGTAGGGATGAAGATAGCTCGGTAGAGAGCTGCTGCTGCACTGTTGTGACGAAAAGAGCTGAGCCTTCTGGCTCAGCTCTTTTCGTCACAACAGTGCGGTATAACGACTGTAATACTGCCCCTGCCGCTTCGATTCTCCGGCTGATCTCCTTCTCCATCCTCACTCGTGAACAAGACCCCAAGATATTAAACTCCTTCACCTGGGGTAATGCCTCATTCCCTACCCGGACTGTGCAATCCACCGGTTTCCGGCTGAGAACCGTGGCCTCGGATTTGGAGACGCTGATCCTCATCCCAGCCGCCGTGCACTCGGCAGCGAATCCGTCCATTCTATCATCTCCTCAGTCTCATGTGAACACCCCAGGCAGTTTATAAGTTACTCCTTTGAGTAAGATATTTGATGTTCATTTTAGCGGTTTACCCAACTTAAATTTTTAACCATGACAGATTCATCACAAACACAATCTGTTTTCTGGTGACTGATATTGTCCTCCTGATATGTGAGGCATGGGGGATGATAGGTATGCCGAGGCTAAGACGTCACTAATTCGTTACGGTCCTGCTTGTTGGGGTATAAGGTGTAAATCCTGCGTTCACGGTCTGGAAAAAAGGGGCAGCTGTTTTTACGGATTGGGTAAAAAGGGGCAGGGCTCCGGAAATAGGGGCAGGGCTCGTTATTTGATATCCACATGTGCACGTCCATTTTACGGACTGGGTATAAAAGGGGCGGGGCTCCGGGGAAAGGTGGAGGAGCTCAGGTTAAAGGGGCGGGGCTCCGGGAAAAGGGGGCGGGGCTCCCTCTTTGATGTCCACATGTGCACGTCCATTTTACGGACTGGGTAAAAAGGGGCGGGGCACCATGAAAAGAAGGCGGGGCTCCTGGGAAAAGGGGCGGGGCTCCCTCTTTGATGTCCACATGTGCACGTCCATTTTACGGATTGGGAGAAAAGGGGTGGGGCTCCGGGAAAGGGGGCAGGGCTCCGGCGTGAAAAGGGTGGTGGGGCTCCAGGGGAAGGGGCGGGGCTCCGAACAAAAAGGAGGTGGGGCTCCCTCCCTCTTTGATATGTCCCACGACGTGTACGTGTCATCCCCTGACGTTGGTTCCTCTCCATCATACGTACTCGGCCCTGCCGGCCCGGCCGCTCCCCGCGCCTCCCCGCAGCGGCGCCGGGGGGTGGCGTCCTACCTTGACCAGCGGGATGGGGACGGGCAGGTGGGTGCATTGGTCGTCCTGCAGACACAGGCAGGAGGCCAGCAGCAGCGCGCCGGCCACCTAGTCCAGTAGTAACAGGGTTACACCCGGAACAAATTAGTAACAAGCTGAATTTTTCAGGATATGTTCAGAATACCTTTAAGGCCCTGCTACACTAGCAATATTTTGATCAATATCAACTAGCAATGTCAACATCAACAGGCAACATGATGAGACACATGGCAACAGGCAACATTAAAAGGGGAATTCCACCCATTTTCATTTTTTCCTGAGTGTACAAATGTGAACCAAATGGACCCTAGCGGGTCCATTTGGTTCCAAAGTCAACGTTGATAGTTGACGTTGCTCAAAACATTGCTAGGTGTATCAGGGCCCTTAGGAATAATTCCAGTGAATCCCCCTTGTGCTCTCTGAGATATTCAAGATGGCGTCCAAAATGGCTATTAGATATAGTGGGGGGGTGAAAAGGGCAAAATATTAAACTGATAGATATATATTAGTGTATTAGTATATTAGTTATGTATTAGTATATTAGTGCTAATATTAAGAAGGCCATATTGGGTGGCCATATTGGATTTCATGGAAAGTTGCAATACAAAAAATGTTTGTATTTATTTATATAATTGACCAACCTGTGAAGTTTTGTAGAAATATAATATTTGGACACCATCTTGAATATCTCAGAGAGCACAAGGGGGACTTTTAGTATGTCATTCCTACAGTAAAGGTATTCTGAACAAATCCTGAAAATTTCAGCTTGTTACTAATTTGTTCCGGGTTTGACTCAATTTTGAGCTAATACTCTTGGACTAACCAGGTGCAGGAAGCCGGCCGTCCAGCCGCAGAACAGAGCGTCGCCAAACTCCCAGCGCGGAACCACACTGGGCACGCTCTCGTCGAAGAAGCGTACGACGGTGAGGTGGGCGATGTAGGAGACGGGCACCAGGCCCAGCACCCCCGCCGCCACGCACAGCATCCCCGCACCCATCTTCATCACACGCTTCACCCTGGAGACAAAACAAGAAGAAGAAATCAGACAGCGGTACGTAGCAGGGGACCACCAGTGGTCCCTGAGAGGATTCCAGGTGGTCCCCAGGCTAAATGATGGAAATGTAACTCTGGTTAAGCATGAAACCAAATGGACCCTTACGGGTCCATTTGGTTTCATGTTTATGCTCTCAAGAGTTAAAATATCCATCATGTGTATTAGCCCAAGTCTACACAACTAGAAAATGTAGGAGATTAATGGTCATTTTTATCTGTACGTTGGACTGTTTGGTTTCCCAAATCCAGCCTGGAATTGTGGACAAAAGCAAAAAGAAATCCTTTAATAGTTTTGAGGGTCTGTGGGGCTAAAATGTCATCAAATGGTGGTCCTCCATGGCTCAAATTCTGTAATAAATAGTGGGCCCTGGTATGAAAGAGGTTGAAAACCTCTGCTCTACGATACCTCAGGTCCTCCAGTCGTCCGTCGCAGCTGTTAACCACGTAAAGGCCGGGGACGGCCAACATGGTCCCCACAAGCCCCGCCCCCACGGCGGTACACATGAGGATGCGCGCCAGCTTGATGTCTGGAGGCAGACCCAGGAGACTGTCGTACGGACGGCACTCCAATGTCCCAACGTCCTGCACCTAAGGTACAGGCATTATATACTTTACTTTATTTATTTGTTTATTGAATGAATGAATGAGTGAATGAATGAATGAATGAATGAATGAATGAATGAATGAATGAATGAATGAATGAATGTATGTTTATTTCGAACATTTACAAATAAAGAAAAACAAAACATACAGTATGTTAAAAGAAAAGCAAAAATTTTCGCTTAGAGTGGCATGCATAATGAGTACTGTAAACGACGGTGCTGTGGTGCACTGAAAAACAAAGTATGGTGGAGGAGGAAGTGGGGCGGAACTAGGAACCAAACTGCACTGAATGTTTCAGGGTCGAGGGGGGAAAAAGCAGCACTTGGCTCTGATTGGTGATCCCTGGGCAAACGTCGGCCAATTTGGCCGAAAAGGTCAGCATTTTTTATCTTTCCAGCCAGTGTTGTAGTGGTACTTTTAGTACCACTTAGAAGTGGGGGGACGCCTCTGAAAGGGGAATTCCCCCCATTTGATTTTTTTTTCTGAGAGTGTACAAATGTGAACCAAATGGACCCTAGCGGGTCCATTTGGTTCCATTTGTACACTCTCAGAAAAAAAGGAAACTCATTAACATGGTGAAACACATCTTGATGATGTCATCAAGATGTATTTCACCATGCTAATGATTTTTTTCAGCATGGTTTCAGAGCTTCAAACAGTAATGGAAATTTTGCCATCTCACCACACAGGTCTCCCACAGCCCCAGCTCGTAGCTCTCTGCAGGCAGTAGGTCAGTGGACAGGGTCAGCCAGCTGGACATCATAGTGGTGGTCAGGGAGCACAGCCACGCCACCGCCGAGAACAGGACCCCCAGGAGCTCCAGGACACACACGCTCCGATCCATGGGTCCAGGGACCCCCAGGGACCCCGCCCTGGAGTGGTGGATTCACCGACGGACGGACGGACGCTGGTCCCCTGTCATGGTAAATAATGGTAATGCATGCATGACATTAAATCAGTTACTGTTGTTCACTCTGGCGTTTCTTGTAGTGTAGTTTACTACATTTTTTCAAGAGTAACAAGGAGTGTAGCTTACTACTTCACGGACGGACGGACAGACGCTGGTCCCCTGTCATAGTAAATGGTAAATGGCCTTTCACTGTATATATAGCGCAGTGGTTTTCAATCAGTGGTCCCTGAGAGGATTCCAGGTGGTCCCCAGGCTAAATGATGGACAGTTGGTAACCAAATGGATCCCATCAGGCGCAATTAACGGTTAAGTGCCTTGCTCAGGTACAATGGAAATATCCTAAAAAAATATCGAGTTGTCTTATATTTGGGGACTATATTAGTTAACATTCAATTTTTACACAAATAATTCTTGGAAAATGGGCGTTGTCTTAAACAGTGTTGGGAATATTGGTTTGTTTTTCTAATATATGACTTATTAATCATTACCTCCAGTGATATATTTATTACTGTCTGAACAAGTCTAATATATTATATTACTATTACATATTACTTATTATATACATATTATTATTTTTTATTATTATTATTACCCTTATTACATATTTAGTATCACTAATTCGTTTAATTAAATATTGCGTAGGCCAGTGGCATACCTATAATAAAACAAGCCAACTTGTCTATGTTGCCAAAGCATTTCGAAAAAACGTCACTCCTGAAAACAGTAATGCGTAGATCTACCTCAACCTACTCAGCTATGGACAGTTAACACAGGAGTTAAATGTATTCCTTAAATTCATGGAAGCCAGTAAATAATTTGATGATGAATGATATAAAATAAGTAATTATTTAACTTCTGCAGTTGTCAAGTTAACTTCACAAGAACACTTGCAACGAGACAGATTGACAGAAAGTAATATAGAAAGCAATGCAGCAATGCAGAAAGAAAGGTATAATACAGAAGATTTATTACAAGTTACTGCATGTTGTTAATATATTACATAATATATTAAGTTACATAGTGCATATGTCCCAACACTTGTCTTAACACCAGGGTCATCTTATATTCTGGACATTACGGTAATAAAATAAACTGTCTCATTTTAAAATCTCAAAGGTGACAACCTTACCTCCTGCCCCTCTCTCTCTCTCCGTCCCGTCCTGTGTGTCTGCGGTCGGTGTAATCTCTGTGACCCTCTCTCCGGTTCCGCTAGGTTCCTCTCACCACCTCCTGGCTCACGGTTCGAGGGATGATGACAGACTGGTAGCAGTGAGTCCCAGCAGATCTCCTCCTCTCCTCTCATGCATGATGATCTCCAAGATCTACAGGAGGAGGAGCAGGAGGGACGGGTATGTTCTCTAGAACATGCTCCTAGCTCCTGCACACTTAACCAACTCGGGGAGATGCAGAGAGAGTTGTGGAGAGGAGGAGGAGTGGAAAAGAAAGATAGGAGGAGAAAAATAAATCTTTCAGGGCTCAGCAGCCACTTATTATTATTATTATTATCATGTCTGGCTGACAGAGCAGCAGCAGCAGCAGTACTGAGAGGAGCTTTACTTTGCCAAGCGACAAGTAGTGCAGTTTGCTCATTTCTCTCCTCCCTCCTTCTCTCTCTCCTCTTGGTATAATGTCTGTGTGCACGTGACTGTGTGTGCGCGTGTGGCAGAGCCGGATCTAAGCATGGGCATGGGGGGGGGGGGGTTGGCTGGGCACTACTACTGCTACTAACTAACTACAGCTGTGTCACCACTAAAACAACAGCATTTCATCATTGAAAACAGAAAACTCTCTGAGGTCAGACCTTTAGCTTTATGCATGCTGCGTGTCTGTTGCAACTGATGTTATTACTGGTGCTTTATTTGACTAATAAAACTCCTGTAACTGAAAATGGTATGGGTGCGACTCCAGCGCTCGTGCCGCGAAGCGACGCGGCGATGAAGCCGCACCCATACCGTTTTGCCCCCCCCCCCCCCCCCCAATGGGAAATGTTACTGTATATCCGGGCCTGCTGTGTGTGCACTGTGTCGCCCGCACTGGTCAGATGCTTAAAGGGAGGGGGGGGGGGGGGGGGGGGGGTCAGTCCTGTAAGAAAACAAGAGGGTCATTCAAGCCCCTGTCCATCACAGCGTTGTGTGTACGACGTATTTGTGTGTGTGTGTGTGTGTGTGTGTGTGTGTGTGTGTGTGTGTGTGTGTGTGTGTGTGTGTGTGTGTGTGTGTGTGTGTGTGTGTGTGTGTGTGTGTGTGTGTGTGTGTGTGTGTGTGGTGGCGAACACAAGAGGTTAGAATACTGTTCACAACACAGGATGTTGTTAACACATGGCAGACAGGATGTCAGCAATAACACAGGCTGGTTGTTGTGGTTTTATTCCTTTAATACAGCTTCTAGTCCAGGTATGTCAAAGTCCAGGCCCGGCGAGGGCCAAATGAATCAGGCCTGAAGGATAATCTTTAGTTACTATTAGATGATCAGGGCTTGACACTAACACTTGCCCGCTTGCCCGGGGCAAGTAAAAAAAAAATGGTTGGGCAAGTGAAGACTCCTACCTGGTTGCCCGATCGGGCAAGTGTGCAACTTAGTGCACTATAACACAACACAAGATAAATTTGTCTTGAAGGTGGTCATTGCGACCTGGGCTAATTAAGATGATGAATTTTAACTCTTGAGAGTGTGAAAATGAAACCAAATGGACCCGCAAGGGTCCATTTGGTTTCATTTTTACAAGTTATATAAAGCCCTTTGTTCTGCTCCCGGCACTTCTCTTGGAGCTGTCTGAGAACAAAGACCATGTCTGTGGTACCTCGGTTGGCTCTGAAGCCACATTGAGTTTCGGGGAGGTGGTCTTCTGTTATTATAGGGACTAGCCTATTGAGGAGCACACGTGCGAGGATTTTTCCTGCGATGGAAAGTAAAGTGATACCCCTATAGTTTGAGCAGTCAGACTTTTCCCCCTTGTTCTTGTATAGGGTAATGACGACTGCATCCCGGAGGTCTCTTGGCAATTTGCCCTGCTCCCAACAACATACAAAGAGTTCATGGAGCTTGCTGTGTAACACTGGGCCTCCACTTTTCCAGAGCTCTGGTGGAATTCCGTCAATGCCTGCTGCCTTGCCACTCTTCAACTGCTCTATGGCTTTAGTCAGTTCATGCATAGAGGGTGGTTCATCTAGTTCCCCTTTAGTTGGCAGCTGAGGAATGCGGAGTAAAGCTGAGTCTTGAACAATTCGGTCAGCACTGAAGAGTGCCTGGAAATGCTCGGACCAACGGCTCAGGATGGAGCTCCTGTCTTTGTGGAGTACCTGTCCATCCGCACTGCGCAAGGGACTCTGGGCCTGGTGTGTGGGGCCATACACCGCCTTGAGGGCTTCATAGAAGCCTTTGGAGTCACCCACGTCGGCGCACTGCTGAGTTTTCTCTGCGAGGTTGGTCCACCACTCGTTCTGCATCACTCGAAGCCCGAGCTGGAGGTTGCTACACATGTGACGGAAGGCAGCTTTTTTCACAGGGCAGGACGGGTGGGCCAGGTGGGCTTGGTGGGCTGATCTCTTCTTCGCCAGCAACTCCTGAATACCTTTGTTGTTCTCATCAAACCAGTCCTTGTTCTTTTTGGTGGTAAACCCAAGGACTTCTTCAGATGTCTGCAAGATGGTGGTTTTCATTTGGTCCCAAAGTGTTTCGGGAGAAGAATCATCTGGAAGGCTGTTATTTTCCAAGCTTGACCTGTAAGCCAGCCTGGAAGTCAGCTTTCACTTCCGCTGATTGTAGCTTACTGAGCTTGAACTTCTTCTTTGGGGGCCCTCCCCTCCTTGGCTTAGGTTTGAAGTGCAACCTGAGTTTGCAGCGCACTAGGCGGTGGTCTGTATGGCATTCTGCGCTGGGCATCACTCTGGTATGCAGGATGTCTTTTAGGTCACGTTGGCGCGTCAAAACAAAATCTATGAGGTGCCAATGCTTTGACCGAGGATGCATCCAGGTTGTCTTCAGACTGTCCTTTTGCTGGAAGATTGTGTTGGTGATTACGAGTTGTTGCTCCATACAAAACTCCAACAGCAAGCGCCCATTGTCATTGCAGTTTCCAACACCGTGTGAGCCAAGTACTCCTTTCCAGGCAACTGCATCTTGGCCCACTCTAGCGTTGAAGTCGCCAAGAATTAATACCTTGTCGTCTGCAGAGGTGCTTTGTAGAAGACTGCGGAGTTCTGAATAGAAATTGTCTTTATCTGCAGGCTCGGCTTGAAGGGTCGGAGCATACACACTAAAGAGTGTTGCATACTGTTTGTTATTCAGTGGGATTCGCATGTACATAATGCGGTCGGAATGACTGATTGGCAGGTTTTCCAGCTTGGAAGCGATGGAGGTTTTGAGCATGAAACCAACGCCAGAGAGGCGTCTTTCTGTTGCAGGTTTCCCTGACCAGAAGAGGGTGTATCCTGCACCATGCTCCTGCAAGCTGCCTTCTTCTGGGAAGCGAACTTCACTGAGGGCAGCGATGTCAATATCAAGCCTGGAAAGTTCGAGCGCAATCAGGGCTGAGCGACGTTCCGGACGGTTTCTGTCAGTTTGGTCAAGCATGGTTCTGATGTTCCAGCAAGCTACTTTCAATGTCGTCGTTTTTACACCCTTGCAGGTGGGTGCATACCTTTCTTTGGTTGTTGTTTTCTGACCGCATGAGAAGATGCCCGTTGACTGCGGCTAGCCAACTGGGGGATGAGAGACGAGCTTTGGTTGAGCCACCTTTTCTAGGCTCCTCTCCATGTGGAGCAAGCAGTGCTGTCCCTAGATAAGGCTGCTTGGTCGTTTAGGGTGCTGCCGAGTGATGCTGTCATCTCTGGGTCAACATCAGGCGACCAATATCCTAAACCGCCTGCATGCAGGATTGGAACTGCGGCTTCCAGTGACATCTTTCACCTGCCGTTTCGCCCCTTTCCCATCGCTACAGGGCTTAGACGTAGACGTGTCCTTCGAGCCTGCGCAATGGAGTTTTTAGGTGAAGTACAGGGTGCGCAGTCCTGGCCCCACCCTTTACACCCAAGGTTTGTCTGCCATGGCCTAGCAAGCTGGGACGGTGACAGCAAGGTCCTCGGGTCGTAGGTTTTACATCGGACTGTCCTTGTCCTAGATGAATGGCCTGCCATGGCTACAGAGTTTCATCTACCCAGGCTTGTTTTTTTTTTGCTGGATGGCCGCTGTTGGCTCTCCTGAGCCAGCGCCCTTAAAGATGAATCTTTTATTTCGTTTCATCAGGGTGTCCAGCCACCCTCCTCACCAATCTCTGGAAAGAGATGGTGGGGTAGACGGTTTAGTCGCCGACGGACCGACCCTGATACAGGTGGTACTGGCTTACAGGTTACCGAAGGAATTAAAAAAAATACAACATGACAATAAATCATAAACTACATGCTCTTCATATCTATTTAAAGGGATATTCCACTTAAAAAATAAACTTGTGGTCATATTATGGTCTACTCAGTCTCATGTGAACACACCAGACAGTTTACTACATTCACAATTTAGATATTTGATGTTAATCTTAGCTGCCTGAACGTCCTTCCTATGCCAACCCATTATAACTGGTTACAAAACAATATTTTAAAAATAAATGAAAACATATTAGGAGGACAATATTAGTCACCAGAAAAAAGATGGGTTGTTTTTGAATAATCTGTCATGGTTAAAATGGAGTTTTAAGTTATAATGGGTTTGTATAGGAAGGAGGCAAATACACTAAAATGAACATCAAATATCTAAATAGTGAATGTAGTAACTTATAAAACTGTCTGGTGTGTTCACATGAGACAGTAGACCAAAAAATGACCAAAGGTTTTTTTTTTTTTTTTTTTTTTTTTTTTTTTTTGAAGCGGAATACCCCTTTAATGGCTTGTATTCCAAGTACAACGTATTTGAATGTGCCTTGACCCAACAAAGCAGTACAATATGTGTAAGTGTAGCAGGTGGCTTCACAGGTGGCCTCTGTCGTGATGGCCTCCAAACTCTAGTATCTGCCCCTGGATCAGAGGGATGTCCCTTTGGTCTAGTGGTTAAGATGTTGGACTTTCACATGGGAGACCTGGGTTTGAATCCCGGGCGTTACATATGTGTGGAAAATCCTTTGTTGTTTTTGCAGTCCAGCCGTACATCTGAATCTGGCACAGGCCTGGATGTTGGATGGATGGAACTCGTATTAGGCAACTAAGTGTAGCACCCAGCCATGAGCCAGTCACAACAGCCCTGCCAATCTCAGCCCTATTGGCACGACTGGTTGTGCGTTGGACTGGCGAGTGGGAGTCCCAGGTTCAATCCCTGCTTCTGCGTAATACTACATAAGCATCAATCATATCAGTTGTTGAAGTTGCAACAGACACACAGCATGCATAAAGCTAAAGGTCTGACTCAAGAGTTTTCTGTTTTCAATGGCGAAATGCTGCTGGTTTAGTGGTGACACAGCTAGTTAGTAGCAGTAGTAGTGTTTCACATCATTTTAAATATAAGCTCTTTAATTTGAAATATCTTGGGTTGTTTTGCAATGCCATCGTGTTTGGTGGGGCAGTCCTGGGCTGGCATTTAGGGGGGCATGCCTAGATCCGCCCCTGATGGGCAGACAGACAGGCAGAAAGGCAGGCGGGCAGGCAGGCAGACAGACAAGGCAGGCAGACAGACAGTTTTGTATTGAGTTGTGTTTATATTGCAGTAGGCCTACTGCTCAGCTCTACTGTAAATCGCCAAAATAAATACATAAGATTCAATCACCAAATCAATCAAACCCCCACTGCTCTGCCCACAACGCACGTACGTGCGCGCACGCACTAGCACGTTGGCGTGACGTCATCATACACAACAGCAGCAACACAGAGCCATCTAGTAGAAGAGTTGAGAGACATTGAGGGGTCAGAAACTGAGCTGCTCGAGTTGCTGTTCATACAGCCTGAATAGGGACAAACTGGAGTTGGAAATGCATTGTTTTCAATTAGGACAGCGAAATAAGAGCTGTTTTCAACATGTCAATGGTAATGTTTAATTATGTAGTACTTCTATTTATAAATTAAGATCTAAAATACAGAGATATAAAGGGGAAATCCACCCATTTTCAACATTTTTTCTGAATGTGTACAAATGCACCCAAATGGGTGCATTTGGTTCCATTTGTACGCTCTCAGAAACGAGAAGCGTCTAAAGAAATCCATTAACATGATGAAATACATCTTGATGATGTCATCAAGATGTTTCACCAGGTTTTCTTCAGACCTCCATTTCTTGGGAACACAGAATGGGGGGAACTTTTTTTTATTATGTCTACCCAACACCTCGAAGGTACATCAATGACAGTAAAATGTTGAAAATGGGTGGACTTCCCCTTTAAAGCTGAGGCTGTTGCCCTGAGTCCACTGCATTTCTGCTCACTTCAGGTCCAGGACTTGTACCTATTTGTTGTCCCATTCCCCATAGAAGTGTATGACAGGAGCTTCCATTGGACTGACCCCATACATAATATACTCTAAGCATGGAGTGAACTGAGTTGTCGTAACTCTGTCTATACTCTACGGCTCTGCTGTAGAGTATAGACAGAGTTACGACAACTCCGTTCACTTCATGGGGCCAGTCCATCTACATAGACTTCTGTTGGATAGTGACAGTGAATAGTGACAGCCGGAAGTTACTGAAAGCATTGGAATCTATGGGCTCGCGCGAGTACATGAACCAAGGTGACCAGGATGTTTTCTGACCCCTCAATATCACCACTCTGACACGCACGGCTCAGCAGCAGAAGCAGTGCGCAGTGCATTGTGGGGGAAGCGGCGGAACGCCACCTATCCACGGCCCCAGATAGTGGCTCCAGGCTTGAAGCTGCCTCGCTGGTGGCCAAGTTTGGTACTGCAGGCGGGTGGAATTCATGCACGAACGCCCCGAGAGCACGCACGCTCCTTTGCTTTGTGCACGTGGACAGGGCAGTTTGTTTTTAAGTTGTTTTCTGAATAAACCAGCGGTCCTCACGTCATATACTACCTCTCAAAACACAACGGATGTATTATATGACAGATAATAAGCTCAATGCAAACCCACAAGCTTGTTTTTGATGCTTTTTGATGTTTTTTTCCTTTGCTCGTGCGCGACGGCGCTCGTTCATGGTTCCCACAATCCCTTGCTTCGGGCAAGGGATTATGGGAACACTTCCGCATTTGGGCACCAAATTTTGGTGCCCAAATGCGGAAATAGGCGCACTTCCGGCGGCCTTCCGGGTGCTTC
Organism: Benthosema pterotum; assembly: GCA_039105355.1. Taxonomy (NCBI): domain Eukaryota; kingdom Metazoa; phylum Chordata; class Actinopteri; order Myctophiformes; family Myctophidae; genus Benthosema; species Benthosema pterotum. The sequence continues at coordinate 20,640,985 of CM076988.1, forward strand.
AAAGCGCCAATGAGCAACTTGTATTGAATTGAATAACAAGGGGGCGGGGCTATCGCTCGAGTCCGTCCTCTGTTATTTTATTACTCTATGGGGAAGCGGCGGAACGCCTTCCTCCCTGCTGTCTGTTTGGTTCATTCTCTGTGGATTATTTATTATATTTATCGTTATATTTACACCATTTAGAACAACATACACCATGAGATTAAACACAGCGACGATGTCAGATGGAGTGCAGATTAAACACGCCATAACCTCGTCGTAAAATTATAAATAATATATTCTATTTCTACAAAATAAATCATCATCACAGATCGTCTTGGAATGTCGCATGCAGAGACCATGATGGAGGAGCAGCAGGAAGGTAAACACTGACTGAGAGGGTCCATTTGGTTACACTGACTGATTATAGAGGGTCCATTTGGTTACACTGACTGATTATAGAGGGTCCATTTGGTTACACTGACTGATTATAGAGGGTCCATTTGGTTACACTGACTGATTATAGAGGGTCCATTTGGTTACACTGACTGATTATAGAGGGTCCATTTGGTTACACTGACTGACTATAGAGGGTCCATTTGGTTGCACTGACTGATTATAGAGAGTCCATTTGGTTACACTGACTGACTAGAGGGTCCATTTGGTTACACTGACTGATTATAGAGGGTCCATTTGGTTACACTGACTGATTATAGAGGGTCCATTTGGTTACACTGACTGACTATAGAGGGTCCATTTGGTTACACTGACTGATCACTCTATAGGGGGTCCATTTGGTTACAAACTAATATTGACTGATCTCTCTATAGACCAGTGTTTTTCAACCTTTTTCATACCAGGGCCCACTATTTATTCAGAATCTGAGACACGGACCACCATTTGATGACATTTTAGCCCTACAGACCCCAAAACTAAAGATTTATTTTGCTTTTGCCCGAAATTCCAGGCCGGATTTGGGAAACAAAACAGTTCAACATACAGATCAAAATGACCATTAATCTTCTACATTCTCTAGTTGTGTAGACTTGGGATAATTCACATGATGAATATTTCCTAACTCTTTGAGAGCGTAAACATGAAACCAAATGCACCGGCAAGGGTCAATTTGGTTTCATGTTTACGTTCTCAAAGAGTTACATCTGGTTAACTAACTGTCCGCCATTTAGCCTGCGGACCACCTGGAACTCTCTCAAGGACCACTGGTGATCCCCAGGCCCAGACCACCTGTTGAAAACCCCTGAGGACCCCCTCCTCCTGGCTTACAGTTATATTCTCCTGCTGGTAGTTAAGACCAGCGGTCCCAGATATACCTCAGAGGACCATCACATGGTCAGGGAACCTGGACCATGCTTTTCATTGGAGGAAAACACTAGGGTGTGTGATGGGGGAAAAAAAACCCTGTTGGCTCCATGGCCAGGGTGGAATTATGTCTTTTTCTAAAATATTCTAGTGGTTAACCACCTAAACCCTCTAGGTTTAGTGACGTCTTTTGCATTCTGTACTTCTCAGAAAGCAAAACAAATGGCTGATCCACAAGCCAACAGTCACACCATGCACCAGAGAACATTTTGTACAAACCTGCCCCTCTCTGACACATTCTGACCTGTTACTAGAGAATAGATCATACCTGGGCATTATGCAGCCCTTTGGCTGACACTGACCGGCCTGTGAAAGGGAATCTAATGGAAATTAGAAAATACAACATGCAATACAATATATTTATTTACATTAAATATATTTACATTAAAATACAATATATTTATTCATGTTTATACAAGTTTCCTTCCTCAAAGAGTTTTTGAAACAACCTCAATTTTTCTTTGCATAATAATCTGGTCTTACCAGAGTCAGAGTGTCAAATCAATGCCATTTACTACTTTTATACAGAAATTAAATTATTATTATGCAGAATTTACTTCAGCCCTTTGGCCTGGCCCTCCGCAATATTTTCTGTATCGTAAAAATGAAAAACAAGCGTAAAAAAGGGTCCATTTGGTTTCATTTTTACGTTCTCAAGAGTTAAAATATTCATCATGTGAATTATCCCAAGTCTACACAACTAGAGAATGTAGAAGATTAATGGTCATTTTGATCTGTATGTTTGTTTCCCCAAATCCAGCCTGGAATTGTGGACAAAAGCAAAATAAATCTTTAGCTTTGGGGTCTGTGGGGCTAAAATGTCATCAAATGGTGGCTGAAATTCTGAATAAATAGTGGGCCCTGGTATGAAAAAGGTTGAAAACCCATGCTTTAGAGGCACAACAATACCAAGGGTACATTTCTGTACTGCACTATAGGGTAAGCCTAGCTCTGGTCCAGAGCTCCACTGCTTCTGAGTCTGACTTGCATTGGAGCTCTGTTGGTCTCCGTGCATTCGGCCATTACTGCACCCGACCAGCCTCTCTTCTCTAGTGGATATATAAAGAACGTTTTACCTACTCACCAAAATAAACACGTCTTGTGTCATTAGAAAGCCTACTTACCTTGGTGGTCGCACTCTTAGCCTCCCACCACACGGATAAATTGGACTTTTTGGCCAGAACGCGATCGTTTTTCACTCAAGGAAAAATATTTCCTATGGAACTTTTCTATTGGCAATATCGGTAGAGGGCGCAAATCCTGGTTGTTTTTCCGGTGAAAAACGATCGCGTTCTGGCCAAAAAGTCCAATTTATCCGTGTGGTGGGGGGCTAAGAGTGCGACCACCAAGGTAAGTAGGCTTTCTAATGACACAAGACGTGTTTATTTTGGTGAGTAGGTAAAACGTTCTTTATATATCCAGTAGAGAAGAGAGGCTGGTCGGTTGCAGTAATGGCCGAATGCACGAGACCAACAGAGCTCCAATGCAAGTCAGACTCAGAATCAGTGGAGCTCTGGACCAGAGCTAGGGTACGCCTGGGGTGACAACTGACAAGTCAGTTGTACCTTTTTAGGTACAAAGATCCCCACCTTTATTTTTCTGTGTGTGGTCATTTCACTGTTCACATGGACGTGTGTGCGTGTGTGTGTGTGTGTGTGTGTGTGTGTGTGTGCGTGCAGCGGGTGTGAGCGGTGGTGCCACGCCTCAGGGTGAGGAGATGAACGGTACAGGGAACCTGATGGACTTCCTGGATGAACCGTTCCCTGACGTAGGAACATACGAGGACTTCCACACCATCGACTGGCTGAGGGAGAAGTCTAGAGACACAGACCGCCACCGCAAGGTCTGTCCGTCTGTCCATCTGCCCGAACCCGACCAGGACCGAACCCGAACAGGCCCGACCCGACATTTAGGGCCGGGTAGGGCCGAAACTCCATCCTAATCAATGGGGCCGGGTAGGGCCTCGGGCCCCATGAAAAAATAATATATATAGAATTATTTTAATATAGTAAGAATAATAGTTATTTTCTCTATTTACCTATGCTACCTATTGCCATTTCATTTTTAATCTGTGGCGAATTCTCACATTTTGCCCAAACCCGACAGTTTAGGGCCGGGTAGGGCCTAAAATTTATTCCATTTAGTAGGGCCGGGCCGGGCCTAGGGCCTGAACTGTTAGGGCCGGGCCTTAATTTTCAGGCCTGTTGATATCTGTGCTGCGTCCTCCTCCTCCTCCTTCCCCCGCAGTCTGTCTCAAAGAAACGGCTATGATCGCTTATTTGCTTATTTTTTGAAACCACGGCAGAAACACCTAAACTTCACCACCGACGTGATGAGAAAGAGCAGCCGTTTGTGAACATGTCACTGCTTTCTAGTCAAATCTCGAGCTCCAGTCTTTGGAGCGGGGCGTGCGCTCAAACTTGAAGATGTTTTTTTCTCTCTCTGTCTTTGCCGGCTTTTGTCAGGCCCGGATATAAATTTTCCAAAAAAAAAAAAAACGACGACATGTCGACATTGGGCCTGGGTATAAATAGTGTGTGTTCACCAGTATTAATAGTGTGTGTTCACCAGTATAAATACTGTAGTGTGTGTTCACCATCAGATCACCAGTAAGAGCAAGGAGAGCATCTGGGAGTTCATCAAGAGCCTGTTAGACGCCTGGTCAGGATGGGTGGTGATGCTGCTGATTGGACTGCTGTCAGGTGACACATACACACACACACACACACACACACACACACACACACACACACACACACACACACACACACACACACACACACAGGGTTTCAGGTGGTCCCCGACAAAACCAAAATAAATCTTTAGTTTTGGGCTCTGTGGAGACCACTATTTATTCAGAATTTGAGCCATGGAACACCATTTGATAACATTTTAGTCCCACAGACCCCCCAAAAAAAGATTTATTTTCCTTTTGTCCACAATTCCAGGCTGGATTTTAGAAAACAAAACAGTCAAACATACAGATCTAAATGACCATTAATCTTCTACATTCTCTAGTTGTGTAGACTTGTAGGGCTAATTCACATGATGAATATTTTAGCTCTTGAGAGCGTAAACATGAAACCAAATTTCATTTTTATCATTTAGCCTGTGGACCACCTGGAACCCTCTCAGGGACCACTGGTGGTCCCCGGACCACTGGTTTAAAACCCCATGCATTAGTTAATTGGCACTGTGTGGGAAAAGAAAATGCTTTGTAAAATAGTGGCTCTAATGTGTGTGTGTGTGTGTGTGTGTGTGTGTGTGTGTGTGTGTGTGTGTGTGTGTGTGTGCGTGTGCGTGCGTGCGTGCGTGCGTGCGTGTGTGTGTGTGTGCGTGTGTGTGTCTCCAGGAACCCTAGCAGGTGTGATAGACCTGGCTGTGGACTGGATGACAGACCTGAAGGAGGGAGTGTGTCTGTCTGCGTTCTGGTACAGCCATGAGCAGTGCTGCTGGACGTCCAATGAGACGACCTTCGACAACAGAGACAAGTGTCCTCAGTGGCAGACCTGGGCCGAGCTGATGACCGGACACGCTGAGGTAGGACCAGGGGCGTAATCTCTGCGGGTAGGCTGCAGATACATGAGGATTTCAGTAGGATTTCACAGGGACTGTAGGCTGGGACGCAGTTTCCATGGCCCAGAATTAATTTGCCTACATGAGGACGGAGGCAAGATGACGGCCCTGGGTAGGACCCTTATGATGGTGGGCTCTGGACTCTGTCCTAACTAAAGTAGGGTCTGTTCTGAGTCAGAGAGGTCCAAGGTGGGGTCTGGACCGACCGATATATTGGTCGATATATATCGGTACCATCGGTCGATATATATCGGTACCATCGGCCGATATATCGGCCGACATATGCCTGGAACAGAAAAAGAAAGACAGAAAATGGAATTATTTCACAAAAATGATGTCAATTTCGTATTCCATTGTTTACTTGAAAGAGAAAATGATTTTGAATTTTAGAAGTTTTTCAAATGTATTTTTTATCATTTTAATTCATTGTTAAACATCGGTCCAAAACATTGGTAACATTGGTGTAGTTTTTCCCCATAAAATCGGTATCAGCATCGGCCCCAAAAATATGGCATCGATCAGGCTCTAGTTTGGACTTTGTCCTAACTAAAGTAGGGTCTGTTCCAAACCTACAATCCACTGAAATTATCACTCAATTATCACATGTTAACACGGAAACACAGACCGCAGCAAAACAGCAGCATTCTAGAGCAGCGTTTTTTTGTGTGTATTCATTTTGTCATGATGTAATTACAAAATGCGGATAAATTAACACTATCACTACTTCAATGTCTGTCACTCTCAGAGATTCGGTTGCTTACTTTGGATATTATCGCTTCACTATTTAACCACAAAAATAATGTGGTTGTGTATTAGGGCTGGACAAAGGAATTGATATGCCAATATATCGCAATTCTTAATGCCATGATATCAAAATATCGATTCGTCAGGTTGAACATCATTTTTTAAATATTCATGTACCGGTACCGGTAGGCCTATTCATTAACAGAAATAATTGTTTTAAAGGGGGATTCCACCCATTTTCAACATTTTACTGTACCTTAGATGTTGTGTGGACATGATAGGTCTGAAATAAATCAGACCTGATTTATTTCAGACCTGATAGGAGGTCTGAATATAATCATTATATACAGGTAGGTCTGAAATAAATCATTAACATGGTGATACACAACTTGATGACATCATCAAGTTGTGTTTGTTAATGATGTTTCTTTAGAAGATTAGGAAAATCTTCAAAATGGGTGGAATTCCCCTTTAAAATGTTCTACTATAATAAAAGCAACAGTCGTTTGTGGAAAAAAATGATATATCTATATATATCAAATCGAATCGCAGCACAATTAAGAATCGCAATATAAATCGAACCCTAAAGAACCCTAAAGATCAATATTGTATCGTATTGTGAAGTAAGTGAATCGTCCCACCCCTATAGTCCCCTCCCCGGTTCCAAAAGTGTTTTCCTCATTCATTTTTCTCATAGACTTATCAAAAATAATTTACATAAAGACGATTACGCCGCGGACGAAGCCAACTCGGGTCGTGACAAATCATGATGACACACACAATCTTTTGGTACGATCAAACAATTTCTAAGATGAAAAACGAAACAAAAAGTGTTGTATCCTGCTGTTTTCTACTTCTTGCTAATTAGATATTATATGATGATATTGTGTGTGTCATCATGATTCGTCACGACCCGAGTTGGCTTTGTCCGCGGCGAAATCGTCTTTATATAAATTATTTTCAAAAAGTCTATGAGAAAGATGAATGGGGAAAACACTTATGGAACCGGGGCGGTGACGTCACTGCGCAGGTCTATTGTGTATGTATTGTGATGTATATTTCAGGGTGTGTATGTATTGTGATGTACTTGAACATTGTGTCTGTGTTTCCTCCTTCAGGGCGCAGGGGTTTACCTCCTCAACTACTTCCTGTACATCCTGTGGGCTCTGCTGTTCTCCTTCCTGGCTGTGTCTCTGGTCAGAGTGTTCGCACCGTACGCCTGCGGCTCTGGTATCCCTGAGGTGAGTGTTCAACTTTGTACGCATACGGTTCTGGTATCCCTGAGGTGAAACACATTTCAGACTGTATGTTATTTGCGTGTCTGTGTGCAGATCAAGACCATCCTGAGTGGGTTCATCATCCGGGGCTACCTGGGGAAGTGGACCCTCCTCATAAAGACAGTCACCCTGGTCCTGGCTGTGTCCTCTGGTCTCAGCCTGGGTAAAGAGGGACCTCTGGTCCATGTGGCCTGCTGCTGTGGAAACCTGTTCTGTTCTCTGTTCTCCAAGTACAGCAAGAACGAGGGCAAGAGGAGAGAGGTGGGTACTAGAGATGTCCCATATTGACTTCCCATCTTTTGCCTGATTGTGTGGCTCGATACATATTTGTAAATAGTCTTTTGTGGATTTTTCAAAAAAATAAAAATAAAATAGGCATATTTTTTATAATATCATTAACATAGGATAGGACTGAAATGACTGTTGATATAATTATTGATATACACATTACACAAACATTATTGATATACACAAAAGATTATTGATATACAAACGACTATTGATTGATACAGAAAATATTATTGAAATAGTGTTTTTAAAGGCACATTTCAGTGCACATTTAATGTGAATGATATTTATTTATGCATTTATTTATTGATTGATTTATGTATATATTTAAGCATTTATTTATTTAAAGGGGTACTTCACCCAAAAAAAAACTTTTGGTCATTTTATGGTCTACTCAGCCTCATGTGAACACACCAGACAGTTTATAAGTTACTCCTTTCAGTATTTAGATATTTGATGTTCATTAGTCTGCCATTAGTCTGCCAGACCCAAACCCATTATAACTTAAAACTCCATTTTAACCATGACAGATTATTCGAAAACAACCCATCTTTTTTCTGGTGACTTATATTGTCCTCCTAATACGTGAGAGGGCTGTGGAATTTCATTTACAGTTTTTATTTATTTTTAAAATATTGTTTTATTCATTTGGGTGGGCATTCCCAAATATGGAGGGGGCTACATTTTACAAAACAATATTTTAAAAATAAATGAAAACTGTAGATGCAATTCCACTGCCCTCTCACGTATTAGGAGGACAATATAAGTCACCAGAAAAAAGATGGGTTGTTTTCGAATAATCTGTCATGGTTAAAATGGAGTTTTAAGTTATAATGGGTTTGGGTCTGGCAGACTAATGGCAGACTAATGAACATCAAATATCTAAATACTGAAAGGAGTAACTTATAAACTGTCTGGTGTGTTCACATGAGGCTGAGTAGACCATAAAATGACCAAAAGTTTTTTTTTGGGTGAAGTACCCCTTTAATTATTGATTCATGTATTTATTTATTTATAGATTTATTTATTGATTTATTGATTGATTTATGTATTATCACATTCATGCATTTATCTATGCATTTATTTATGTATTATCAGATATATTCATTTATTTATTTATAAAATGAGTTGTCAGGAATAGCCCTCCATACAAACACAGTGTTTGTACACACTACAGTTGCCTCTATTACCTTTAACAGGGTATGTGTTTTTGTTGTTGTTGTGTTTCTTCAGGTCCTCTCAGCAGCAGCAGCCGCCGGTGTGTCTGTCGCCTTCGGAGCTCCTATTGGAGGAGTTCTGTTCAGTCTGGAAGAGGTGAGTTCAATAGAAACCATTCAATTCTCTGTGCATTTTCCTTTTTTTCGTTTTGAAAAAGTCTCAGACTTTTTTTTTTTTAAGTCTATGGATAATATTAACAGGTCATTATTTCCTGGACCCCTCTGGTCATTTTGAAAGTGGACACGACTGCAGATTTGTCCCTCAATATGACATGACGTTAGGAGAGAATCTGAGAGGAACCTAATAACTAAAATAAGGGTTTTTAGACCTTAGAGTATGTATTGAATAGAGAAGGCACCGGAAGTCCCCCTCTCTCTCATCCACTTGCTCACCCAGCGCATGAGGTGATTTCACTCGTCTCAGAGGGTAAAAAAAAAAACACTGAAAAAAATTGGTTAACCAGATGTAACTCTTTGAGAGCATAAACATTTTGATCTGTATGTTGGACTGTTCGGTTTCCCCAAATCCAGCCTAGAATTGTGAACAAAAGCAAAATAAATCTTTAGTTTTTGGGGGCTAAAATGTCATCAAATGGTGGTCCTCTGTGGCTCAAATGCTGACTAAATAGTGGGCCCTGGTATCAAGGTTGAAAACCACTGAGCTGGAGGGTCACTTATAGACCAGGTGAACCTCCCAAAGTGTGTTTCAAGTCAGTGGAGTAGAGCTCTGCTCTCCCCAGTGAAACCTGCATGTCTTCATGTGTTAAACAGTCATAGAGCACCACCCTGTGGCCTCTCTGGGAACTGCAGGCAGCAGCTACCAGCCAACTGTCAGTAATCCACTGTCAAACACCAGTGGTTCCATAACAGGCACTCTAACCACAGTTCAAGGAAAAAGAGGTGCTGACGAAGTCATTTTAGTTAGAGTCAGGAGTGATGAACTACAGTGGGACAAACTATAGAAGAGCAGTAACAGTAGTGCAACAGATGAACACAATAAAGTGCTAGCTAATGTAACTATCCTCTCCTATCCTATCCCATCCTATCCTATCCTATCCTATCGCACAGGTCAGTTACTATTTCCCTCTGAAGACATTATGGAGGTCTTTTTTCGCCGCCCTGGTGGCCGCCTTCACACTGCGCTCCATCAACCCCTTTGGTAACAGCCGCCTGGTGCTGTTCTACGTGGAATACCACACTCCCTGGTGAGTTACACCACACTCCCTGGTGAGTTACACCACACTCCCTGGTGAGTTACAACACACTCCATGGTGAGTTACACCACACTCCCTGGTGAGTTACACCACACTCCCTGGTGAGTTACACCACACTCCCTGGTGAGTTACACCACACTCCCTGGTGAGTTACAACACACTCCATGGTGAGTTACACCACACTCCCTGGTGAGTTACAACACACTCCATGGTGAGTTACACCACACTCCCTGGTGAGTTACACCACACTCCCTGGTGAGTTACACCACACTCCCTGGTGAGTTACACCACACTCCATTGTGAGTTACACCCCACTCACTGGTAAGCTATACCACACTAATAGTATTTTTCACTAGTACGTCACTTGTAATAGTATTTTTTTTTTTTTAACTCTAGTATTTTTCACGGTGCAGTGTCTGCACACATACATATTAATTGTGACATATAGGCCTGTGATATTCATCTGCATTTCAGCAGGATTTACAGCAAGGGATTTTTGGAAAATAATAAACGGACAAATAAATGCAAAGACTTGCAGTGATGTACCATATCATGTTGGTTTAGGACTTTTGGGGTTATTTTATTGACACAACATGTATAAGCCTCTTGTAAATTACAGTGAAAAGGACCGTGTGGACCACTGTTATTCACTGTTATCCTTTTTTGGTGGGGGCCCTGAGCTTGAGCCTATTAGTGATCAAGCGGACACACAAACTCAGGGTCAAATAAGATACATAAAATATTGACTAAAGGCTGAACTAAAGTCTGCGTAATATTAATTTCATTTCATGATAAAAGTAAAAGGAAGACCAACCAGTTTGACACCAGGACCCTCTATTTATTCACCATTTGATGACATTTTAGCCCCACAGACACCAAAGCTAAAGATTTCTTTTGTTTTTGTACACAATTCCAGGCTGGATTTCATGAACAAAACAGGCAAACATAGATCAAAAATTACCATTATTTTACATTTTCTGATTGTGTAGATTTGGCCTAATTCACAAGATGACTATTTTAACTCTTGAGAGTTACGCTCTCAAAGAGTTACATCTGGTTAACCAACTTTCCGTATTTAACTGGAAGGAACTCTCTCAAGGACCACTGGTGGTCCCCCAACCACTGGTTGAAAACCACAGTACCCTTTCACAGGGGGCCTCATGAAAGTACCCTTTCATGAGGCCCCCGGGCCTCATGATGCCCATGCGGGCAGCATGCGTTGGTTAATCCTCCCCTGAGTGCAGATTTCCTTTTGTCGTTAAACCCTGTACTCCTGACCAATGAGGAACTGGTCAGGACCAGGCCCTGTCTCTCCCCTTTGGTGTCCATACACACCATATATGGAGATGTCAGTGTCCCTGGGGCCAACAGGTGTGGTATTAAATCCTTGGGTTCATGGTTCATAACTCCAGGTACATGGCAGAGCTGGTTCCCTTCATCCTGCTGGGGGTGTTCGGGGGTCTCTGGGGGACGCTCTTCATCCGCGCCAACATCGCCTGGTGCCGCCGCCGCAAGACCACCCAGCTGGGCAGGTAGGTCTTCAGCCATTTTCATACCGGGGCCCACTGTTTGGGCTGCAGTGGATCAGGGGTAGAGTCACCGGATGGTAACCACAAGGTTGGAGGTTCGATCCCAGGCGCCCTCAGAGTTAGTTGTCTAATTGTCCTTGAGCAAGACACTGAACTCCTAATTGCTCCTGATGTGCTAGTAGGTACCTTGCATGGTTTCCACTGCCATCAGTGTATGAATGTGTGTGTGAATGTGGTGAATGTGATGCACAATCTATGTAATGCGCCTTGGATAATGGCGCTATATAAATGCACCATTTACCATTTACTGTTTATTCTCATTTTACTACAAAAGCAGTGCTTGGTGAGGATCATAGAAATAAATCAGTTGAGTTGAGAAAGTAAAACAATTAGCCCAGCAGTGCCCAAAAGGTAGATGGTGATCTACCAGTAGATCACACAGACCATGCAGGTAGGTCAAATGACAGTCCCCAGAGATCTGTAAAAACTCTTGAGAGCGTTAAATGGACCCTTACGGGTCCGTTTGGTTTCCTGAATAAATGTTGGTCCCTGGTGTCAAAAAGGTTGAAAACCCCTGGTCTATACCCTGATGTTCCAGGTACCCGGTGCTGGAGGTGATCGCGGTGACAGCCATCACGGCGCTGGTGGCGTTCCCCAACCCGTACACGCGCCGCAGCACGTCGGAGCTCATCAGCCAGCTGTTCAACGACTGCGGAGCTCTGGAGTCGTCGCAGCTCTGCGACTACGTCAACAACCCCAACATGTCGCGACCCGTGGACGACATCCCCGACCGGCCGGCCGGCCCCGGGGTCTACAGCGCCCTCTGGCAGCTGGCCCTGGCGCTGGTCTTCAAGATCGTCATCACCGTGTTCACCTTCGGCATGAAGGTACGTTACGCTACACTTTAGAGCCTTAAGGCTCAGTCATACTCCAGGGTGAAGTGACTCAAGGTGAAAGGGTTTCACCGCGGTGTCGTTTTTTAAGGCTTCACCTTAAAAAACAAAACAAAAAAACACCCAGAGATGCTGAGACGATAAAAGAGTCGAGTGCCTGCTGGCTGCAGGAGGTAGAGCCTATATTTCTTTCCCTGTTTAACTCCACTATGATTTGCTGCTTTTGGCTTTGCATTAGTGAATATTTGTACGTCTGTCTTGGTGAAATGGACATGGTGGGCCCTATTGTAGGGCCAGTCCAAGAAGTGCCATCACTGTCATTAGTTGCTTGTGTGTAGGCTAGTCCTGTCCCCTGTTGCAAGCCTTTTGAGAATTTAAGAGAGAGCACAATAAGTGTGCCTGAGATGTTGTGATTTGCTGCTGCTCTTGTGCAGATAATATGAATAACTTTTTCATCCTAAAAAATGACATAAGGAACTGGACTATAAGCTGCACTATAAACGTGTATTTTGATTTGGTTCAAGTATGATAGAAAGACCAGATGCACATTGCACTTTTCTTATAAATGGAGCATTTTAAAAAGTGAAATACTTGTGTGGACTGGACACATATGTCATGGTGGAGAGTAGACGCTGTGGCAGTCTGGCCCCCGGCCCCTTGGGTTTTTGGCAATGCAGACCCCTGAACAATTTAGTTGCTGTAGATTCAGAGACAGTTGAGTGCTGTAATTGTTCCAAACTCTCACGCAAACAGTTCAAGTTCTGTTCCTCCCAGTCTTAATAAGAAGAATAACACTATCCTATTGCTACTTTGCTACCACCGGATTTTGTTAAAGAAATACTTTATGTATGTTAAAACAAACATACAGTATATCCGCTTTCTGTCCTTTATCTTTCCATTTCCGCAACAATACACAGGGAAACATGGCATATTTTGGACATAGTCTGAATGGTGATTAATCATGATTAAATTCATTTTGAAGGTGTGATTCATTTGATTATTTTTTTTAATCATTCAACACCCCTAATTCAAACATCTAAATTACTTCATTTTCAAGAATCTACACCATTAGAACATTTAGAAGAATTGTTATTTTGACCAACATTTTGCCTTGCTTTTGCCAGTGGTCCCTGAGAGGATTCCAGGTGGTCCCCAGCTAAGTTGGTTAAACAGATGTAACTCTTGAGAACGTAAAAATGAAACCAAATGGACCCTTGCGGGTCCATTTGGTTTCATTTTTACACTCTCAAGAGTTAAAATATCCATCATTTCAAGTAGCCCAAGCCCTTGGTATATGATATAATGTGGTTTCCTCCTCAGATTCCCTCAGGTCTGTTCATCCCCAGTATGGCGGTGGGTGCCATCGCTGGTCGCATGGTGGGCATCGCCGTGGAGCAGATGGCCTACCACCACCACGACTGGATCATCTTCAAGAACTGGTGCCGTCCAGGAGCCGACTGTGTCACCCCAGGACTCTACGCTATGGTGGGGGCCGCTGCCTGCCTGGGTGAGTGTTAAGGCATCCAGGAAAAAAAACATGGGGGGGAAAGATCCTTAGTTACGGGATGGAATATGCAGTTTTGGTAACGCTTCCTTTTACGGTACTGTAATTACCATGTATTTACATGGCAATTACAAGGTAAGTACCATGTAATAAGGGAGTAATAGCTGCAAAATTACCATGTAATTACAAGGTAATTACAAGGTATATAGGTAATTACCTTGTACTTTTAAAGTAATTACCAAGTCAATTCCAGGCAAATACCAAGTAACTACCTGGTAATAAGTATTAATTACTGGATAATTTGTAATTATATACCAACTATTTTGTTAATTGCCAAGTACTTACTAGGTAATTGCCAATTAATTCCTTAAAAAGTACCTGGTAACAGCCAGGTAATAAGAAGTAATTCCTCAGTATATATAAAGTATTTATATGGTAACTATGTGATTAATTACCCTTTAATTGTACCTGACAACTACAGAGGAAGGCTATGTAAATACACAGTAAGTACTGTGAAATTAACAAAGAAATTATTATGACACTACCAATTACTTGACTAAAAGGTGTAATTACCAAGACATCATAAGTTTCTATTAGATACTTACCATGTAATTACTAGGAAATGAAGAGTATTTACGCCATGTATTTTCCTAGCAGTCAACTGGGGTATACTACTTACCTGGTAACTTCTTAGTATTAGTATTTATTTCCAGTAACTACAACATTTACCTGTTTCCATGCTATTATCTGGTAATTACTCATTTGTTACCCAGGAACTACAGAAATACCTACCTAGAAAGTACCTAGTTATTAAAGTGGATTTGTACCGTAAAAGGAAGTGAGGCCTGTTTCCATGCTATTAACTGGTAATTACTCATTTGTTACCCAGGAACTACAGAAATACCTACCTAGAAAGTACCTAGTTATTAAAGTGGATTTGTACCGTAAAAGGAAGTGAGGCCTGTTTCCATGCTATTAACTGGTAATTACTCATTTGTTACCCAGGAACTACAGAAATACCTACCTAGAAAGTACCTAGTTATTAAAGTGGATTTGTACCGTAAAAGGAAGTGAGGCCTGTTTCCATGCTATTAACTGGTAATTACACATTCGTTACCCAGGAACTACAGAAATACCTACCTAGAAAGTACCTAGTTATTAAAGCTGATTTGTACCGTAAAAGGAAGTGAGTTCTGTTTCCATTTTATTACCTGGGAATTACTCAGTATTTAGCCTGTAACTAGGAAACTATCACATTACCCAAGACACTTGGACTGGAAATGCCGCAAAACCGACCAGTGTCTATGATACAGTGTCAGAGTACACTGATACAGTTACAGAGTCTGATACTCCCCCTGAACAGCACACTGTATCTGTCAGGAGATAAGAGTTCCCATCAAAAACCACCATCACCAGCCATCAAACTACATTAAGATGAATGCATTACTTTGACACTTCCTCACTCAAAACACCTCGCTGTGACAGATATGCAAAAACACGTGAGCTGCAAAAGATAAACATTTTAATCAAATTCTTATAAAACAATCTCAGAAACAGTGCAAATTTTTAACAGTCAGGCACTTAACAAAAAAAATAGAATATGCTTCTTTTTCAATAAATAAATAAAAATAAAATCAAAACATCAGTGATAAATAATAACTATAAATAATAATTACTAAGTAAACAGTCCCAGTCTTGGGAATTCACATCAACATGCGTCTGGCCCCAAGCACTGGTGAGGCATTCCACTTTTTGGTCTCTGAAAAGTGTACAGGTCTCCGGGCTGCTGAGGACCACATTAACAAAGCTGTGTGTTCCTGTAAAAAGGAAAAGAAGACGAGAAATGAAAAGACTTGGCAATAACTGAGTGTTTTTTTTAATTTATTAAACTCAAGGTATATCAATCATGTAGTCACCAACTGTATCTTAAATCATGTATTCACAATCGATTCTTTTAAACATTTTATCCTTTCAGTTTGTCTTTTGTACAGTAGTTCCAGTTTTCACATTAGACACATTCCTTAATCATGGCATCCTATAGCACTCTTACAGCATAGGTCTAATACCATATTGACACACTGTATAAAGTGTATTATTTAATAAGTGCAGCTTTTACGTGCACTACCCCTTTAAACCACATTAACACACAGTATAAAAGTGTATAATTTGTATAAGTGCAGCTTTTACGTGCACTGTCCCTTTAACCACTGGTTAAACCATAATACTGAGTTGACACACTCTAAGTGTAATCAAAGTGCAGCTTTCATGTGCATTGTTCCTTTAAACTACTGTTGGCCAACATGACGTTCCCTCTCTATTGTTCGCGGCCATTGAAATGCTAATTTATACAGTTCGTGCTTCACAACGTGAGAAAATATATACATAATAAATCGCGGCAGTTTGGAGCCAAAATGGCGCCGCCCAGACCCCAGAAAACCCATGCTCTGAACCACTGAGCTTGACACAAGATGGCGGCAGTTTCATTTTCCATTAAATCTTTTCTTTCTGCCAAAATACATCGTTTTAAACACCTTTCTTAACCATACAATCTAGCGAGGCTACACTGTGTAAAGTCTGTTTATGTGAGGTAGTTTTTTTCTACTGTTTACACTGTACTGACCTGAATAAACAGGAAAAGAAGACGGAGAAATGAAGAGACTTGGCGCAGCTTTTCGTTCCACAATAACTGAGGGGAACCGGAAGGTGCGTCACTTATATAGGACCCCAGAGAAACTCGGTGCAAAACAAACGTTCCGTCCTCTAGTGCAATTCCTAGTGCCTTGGCTTGGCATTCCACTTTTGGTCTCTGAAAAGTGTAACATGTAAA
Source organism: Benthosema pterotum (assembly GCA_039105355.1). NCBI lineage: Eukaryota > Metazoa > Chordata > Actinopteri > Myctophiformes > Myctophidae > Benthosema > Benthosema pterotum. Next base: position 20,657,413 of record CM076988.1, read on the forward strand.
ATCCCTCCTGTAAAGCCAAGGCACTAGGAATTGCACTAGAGGACGGAACGTTTGTTTTGCACCGAGTTTCTCTGGGGTCCTATATAAGTGACGCACCTTCCGGTTCCCCTCAGTTATTGTGGAACGAAAAGCTGCGCCAAGTCTCTTCATTTCTCCGTCTTCTTTTCCTGTTTATTCAGGTCAGTACAGTGTAAACAGTAGAAAAAAACTACCTCACATAAACAGACTTTACACAGTGTAGCCTCGCTAGATTGTATGGTTAAAAAAAGTGTTTAAAACGATGTATTTTGGCAGAAAGAAAAGATTTAATGGAAAATGAAACTGCCGCCATCTTGTGTCAAGCTCAGTGGTTCAGAGCATGGGTTTTCTGGGGTCTGGGCGGCGCCATTTTGGCTCCAAACTGCCGCGATTTATTATGTATATATTTTCTCACGTTGTGAAGCACGAACTGTATAAATTAGCATTTCAATGGCCGCGAACAATAGAGAGGGAACGTCATGTTGGCCAACAGTAGTTTAAAGGAACAATGCACATGAAAGCTGCACTTTGATTACACTTAGAGTGTGTCAACTCAGTATTATGGTTTAACCAGTGGTTAAAGGGACAGTGCACGTAAAAGCTGCACTTATACAAATTATACACTTTTATACTGTGTGTTAATGTGGTTTAAAGGGGTAGTGCACGTAAAAGCTGCACTTATTAAATAATACACTTTATACAGTGTGTCAATATGGTATTAGACCTATGCTGTAAGAGTGCTATAGGATGCCATGATTAATGAATGTGTCTAATGTGAAAACTGGAACTACTGTACAAAAGACAAACTGAAAGGATAAAATGTTTAAAAGAATCGATTGTGAATACATGATTTAAGATACAGTTGGTGACTACATGATTGATATACCTTGAGTTTAATAATAAAAAAAAAACACTCAGTTATTGCCAAGTCTTTTCATTTCTCTGTCTTCTTTTCCTTTTTACCATAGGCGGATTATGAAATGAAGGGCCCCTGGGCCGCCACCAGCCAAAGGGCCCCCCTACACCGGAGGATTTTCCTGCCCGGCGCGGCGGCATGATGGTTTAGGACTATTGAGGCTATTTTAATGACACAAAACTAGTAAACCCATTGTTAATGGACTGTGTGCACAACTATTATTCACTTTTGCCCTTTTTTGGGTGGGCCCTGAGCTTGAGCCTCTTAGCAATCACACGGACACTCAAGCTCATGGGCCCCCCTAGCTCAGGGGCCCCTGGGCCTGGGCCCAACGTGCCCGTTGGATAATCCTTCCCTGCTTTTTACAGGAACACACAGCTTTGTTAATGTGGTCCTCAGCAGCCCTGAGACCTGTACACTTTTCAGAGACCAAAAAGTGGAATGCCTCACCAGTGCTTGGGGCCAGACGCATGTTGATGTGAATTCCCAAGACTGGGACTGTTTACTTAGTAATTATTATTTATAGTTATTATTTATCACTGATGTTTTTATTTTATTTTTATTTATTTATTGAAAAAGAAGCATATTCTATTTTTTTTGTTAAGTGCCTGACTGTTAAAAATTTGCACTGTTTCTGAGATTGTTTTATAAGAATTTGATTAAAATGTTTATCTTTGGCAGCTCACTTGTTTTTGCATATCTGTCACAGCGAGGTGTTTTGAGTGAGGAAGTGTCGAAGTAATGCATTCATCTTAATGTAGTTTGATGGCTGGTGATGGTGGTTTTTGATGGGAACTCTTATCTCCTGACAGATACAGTGTGCTGTTCAGGGGGAGTATCAGACTCCGTAACTGTATCAGTGTACTCTGACACTGTATCATAGACACTGGTCGGTTTTGCGGCATTTCCAGTCCAAGTGTCTTGGGTAATGTGATAGTTTCCTAGTTACGGGCTAAATACTGAGTAATTCCCAGGTAATAAAATGGAAACAGAACTCACTTCCTTTTACGGTACAAATCCACTTCAATAACTAGGTACTTTCCAGGTAAATATTTTTCTATTTACTGGGTAACAAATGAGTAATTACCAGTTAATAACATGAAAACAGGCCTCACTTCCTTTTACAGTACAAATCCACTTTAGTAACTAGGTACTTTCTAGGTAGGTATTTCTGTAGTTCCTGGGTAACGAATGTGTAATTACCAGTTAATAGCATGGAAACAGGCCTCACTTCCTTTTACGGTACAAATCCACTTTAATAACTAGGTACTTTCTAGGTAGGTATTTCTGTAGTTCCTGGGTAACAAATGAGTAATTACCAGTTAATAGCATGGAAACAGGCCTCACTTCCTTTTACGGTACAAATCCACTTTAATAGCTAGGTACTTTCTAGGTAGGTATTTCTGTAGTTCCTGGGTAACAAATGAGTAATTACCAGATAATAGCATGGAAACAGGTAAATGTTGTAGTTACTGGAAATAAATACTAATACTAAGAAGTTACCAGGTAAGTAGTATACCCCAGTTGACTGCTAGGAAAATACATGGCGTAAATACTCTTCATTTCCTAGTGATTACATGGTAAGTATCTAATAGAAACTTATGATGTCTTGGTAATTACACCTTTTAGTCAAGTAATTGGTAGTGTCATAATAATTTCTTTGTTAATTTCACAGTACTTACTGTGTATTTACATAGCCTTCCTCTGTAGTTGTCAGGTACAATTAAAGGGTAATTAATCACATAGTTACCATATAAATACTTTACATATACTGAGGAATTACTTCTTATTACCTGGCTGTTACCAGGTACTTTTTAAGGAATTACTTGGCAATTACCTAGTAAGTACTTGGCAATTAACAAAATAGTTGGTATATAATTACAAATTATCCAGTAATTAATACTTATTACCAGGTAGTTACTTGGTATTTGCCTGGAATTGACTTGGTAATTACTTTAAAAGTACAAGGTAATTACCTATATAGTTACCTTGTAATTACCTTGTAATTACATGTTATTACTCCCTTATTACATGGTACTTACCTTGTAATTGCCATGTAAATACATGGTAATTACCGTACCGTAAAAGGAAGCGTTACCGCAAAAAGTTTTTTATGTGAAATTGAAGGAATTTGCAGGGCTTGACACTAGCACTTGCCCGCTTGCCCGGGGCAAGTAAAAAAAATGGTGGGGCAAGTGAAGACTGTTGCAACTTAGTGCACTAGAACACAACACAAGATAAATTTGTCTTGAAGGCAGTCATTGCACGCTATCCACAATTCCAGGCTGGATTTGGGAAACAAAACGGGCAAATTAACATACACATCAAAATGACCTAATTTTCTACATTCTCTAGTTGTGTAGACCTGGGCTGATTAAGATGATGAATTTTAACTCTTGAGAGTGTAAAAATGAAACCAAATGGACCCGCAAGGGTCCATTTGGTTTCATTTTTACGTTCTCAAGAGTAATTTACAATATATACCATGAGCTGAGGGCAAGTAGAACCTGACTTGCACTTGCCCGATGGGCAAGTGCCTCCGAGACCTTAGTGTCAACCCCTGCTTTGTAAACATTGGGTGGGGGAAATAATTCTTTTACTTATTTCACTTTCACTTTTGGTTCAGCACATGGTTTATGGCTGAACCACTGCTGAAACGAATGTGATAGTGAAAGTGTGAGTGTCAACACTCTGCTGACATGGTAGAGAGACAATATATAGCAAAAACTTGCATTTTGGAGCCATGTATATAGGTGAACTTGCACAACACCCCTTAGCCCCATTATAAGCTTATTTTGGGATAGGGAAAACAGTGAATTTGTTTTCACAAAATAACACCTGGACCACTTTTTTCTAAAAAAAAAAACAAAGAAAAATGCAAATAAAGTTAAAAAAAAAACCCTTTTGGTGTGGAATTGTCCTTTTTAAATGGTTAAGCGGTGTTTTTCCCCTGCCGTCCTCCAGGGGGCGTGACGCGCATGACGGTGTCCCTGGTGGTGATCATGTTCGAGCTGACCGGCGGTCTGGAGTACATCGTTCCTCTGATGGCCGCGGCCGTCACCTCTAAATGGGTCGCAGACGCCTTCGGTAAGGAGGGCATCTACGAGTCGCACATCCAGCTGAACGGATACCCTTACCTGGACGTACGGGACGAGTTCACCCACCGTACGCTGGCCACCGACGTCATGAGGCCGCGCCGCAGCGAGCCGCCGCTGGCCGTGCTCACACAGGTACAGGAAGAAATAAAATATCAGACCTCTGATACAGCCAAATATAGATAATTCAGGTGGTTCTTGGTGTGAAATATGTTGAGCACCACAGACACGGGAATAGATTTTTTTCAGAAAAACTGGAATCTAGTGTCAGAAACTACAATCTAGCGTCAGGAACTACAATCTAGCGTCAGGAACTACAATCTAGCGTCAGAACCTACAATCTAGCGTCAGAAACTACAGTCTAGCGTCAGAAACTAGAATCTAGTGTCACTAGTCGCTGTAATTGCACCAATTTATAGAAGAAAAAAATCGACGATCCGGGCACACAAAAGTAAAATCAAAGCCTTTATTAAGGTTAAAAAGGCACAAACGCCTTAATAAACCTTAATAAAGGCTTTGATTTTACTTTTGTGTGCCCGGATCGTCGATTTTTTTCTTCCATATGGTTTGTTTCCCAATGATCCGTGAGAGCACCTTTTTACTATTTTTACTATTTACCACCTCCATTTGAGCACCTGGTTAGCTTTTCTTTTTTTGCACCAATTTATAGTGCAAACGTGTGATCTGCTCTCAATGGAGCTGGATGAATCCTTCCTTACTAGGCGTCATGTGACGCTTTTCAGCAAATAGCAGTCATCATGTGTGCTTTTCAGCCAATAGCAGTCGTCATGTGTGCTTTTCAGCCAATAGCAGTCATCAGGTGTTCTTTTCAGCCAATAGGCGTCTCTGTTCAGCCGTAGCATTGGAGTCAATCGCTACTCTCTCCTATTACAGTATTCTCACCCCGGTGACGTCATGTGCGTCTGAAGAATCGGTCCGGATGTAAACGATCACGGACACACTGATGTAACGGTCGCAGTGGTTCCTAGCTTGGGGTTTGGGTGCGTTTGATTCGTTGTGTTTCCTCCCCAGGACGGCACTACGGTGGAAGACGTGGAGACACTCATCAAAGACACCGACTACAACGGATTCCCTGTAGTCGTGTCCCGAGAGTCAGAGAGACTGATCGGCTTTGTGCAGCGCAGAGATCTGACCCTGGCTATCAGTAAGACTAACACACACACACACACACACACAGACCTAACCCTGGCTATCAGTAAGACACTAGGGCTGGGCAAAATAATCGATTTAGACCTGCGCAGTGACGTCACCGACACGGTTCCGGTTCCCTATTCATTTTTTTCTCATAGACTTTTCGAAAATAATTTATATACTGTAAAGACGATTTCGCCGCGGAGAAAGCCAAATCAAATGATGACACACACAATATCATCATATAATATCGAATTAGCAAGAAGTAGAAAACGGCAGGTAATAACACTTTTTGTTTCGTTTTTCATCTTAGAAATTATTTGATCGTCCCAAAAGATTGTGTGTGCCATCATGATTTGTCACGACCCGAGTTGACTGCAGACATCATTCTGCAGTTTCTATTAGCTTTGATTCCACCATTGATGAAGTCATTGGAAGAAGTTTCTGAACTGTCCACAGCCCTCCTGTGAGACACAGACTGAGTAGGAAAAAAAATAGTGGTATTTTATCATGTACATTAGTGAGGACCTGTTATATGTATATACGTTGAAAAGTGGTGAAGTGGTCATTTAAGTGCTCACTATACACGAGAGGTGGGCAATTATTTTTCCCAAGGGGCCAAATGAGATGCATAAAATATTGTGGAGGGCCAAGACTAAAGGCTGAACTAAAGTCTGGATAATATTAATTTAATTTCAAGATAAAAGTAAGAGGAAGACCAACCATTTTGACACCAGGGCACTCTATTATTTCAGTATTAAAGCCACAGGACCATCATTTGATGACATTTTAGCCCCACAGACCCCAAAACTTTCTTTTGCTTTTGCCCACAATTCTAGGCTGGATTTCACAAACAAGACAGGCAACCATAGATCAAAAAGGACCATTCTTTTACATTCTCTGGCTAATTCAGATGATGAATATTTTTAACTCTTGAGAGTGTAAAAATGAAACGAAATGGACCCTTGCGGGTCCGTTTGGTTTCATTTTTACATTCTCAAAGAGTTACATCTGGTGGACCAACTTTCCATCTTTAACTGGAACTCTCTCAAGGACCACCGGTGGTTCCCGGACCACTGGTTGAAAACCACAGTACCCTTTCACGGGCCGGCAGCCAAAGTCAGCCAAAGGGCCGCATTTGGGCCCCGAGCCACATAATGCCCAGGTATGCCATACACACACACACCCTGACACGCCTCTCCCTCTCTCCCTGTGTTCTCCCAGAGAACGCCCGTCAGAAACAGGACGGCGTGGTGAGCAGCTCGGTGGTGTACTTCACGGAGGATGCTCCCCAGCTGCCTGCCTCCAACCCTCAGCCCCTCAAGCTCCGACGCATCCTCAACCTCAGCCCCTTCACTGTCACTGACCACACCCCCATGGAGACAGTGGTGGACATCTTCAGGAAGCTGGGCCTGAGACAGTGTCTGGTCACCAGGAGCGGGTCAGTGAGGAGCACAGACCACTGTTGTTTTCATCACTCCTGACCAGGGGTGTAGTGCCCCTAAAATATTTTTGGGGCAAAAGTAGTAGTGTATGTGGTTATGTAGCAGAATCTAGTTTACTGAATGTTTCGTGAAGATTTTTGTAAACCATGTTTTTTCTGTTATTTACCCATAACATCCCATATAATGTAATAATTAAAACTAGGGGTTTTTCATGCTTCTGAATCCATCCCAAGCATTAGTATCTATGGTCGTTTTTAGGCCAATGGGAATGTTTTTGGGCAAAACTAATGCTCGGGATGGATTCAGAAGCATGAAAAACCCCTAGTTTGACATGTCACATGTGCTTCTTAAAGAATTATTTTATTTTTATTATTACATTATATGGGATATTATATGGGATATTATATGGGATGTTATGGGTAAATATTTTCTGGGCAAAAATAAAACATGTAAACCACTTTTTTCATGTTCCATAGGGTTCATAGAACAGAAAAAACATGGTTTACAAAAATCTTCACGAAACGTTCACTTAAATACACAATGACATGCACTATAGGCTATGTTTTTTGTCGTGTCATTTACTTTTATGGATACAATTAGGCATTGTAAACAAATCTTTCTCAATATGCTATACTTGTTTTAATAGCGTGTCTCTGTGTTTTGCGCAGGTGCGTGCAAATGCGCATGCAAATGCAAGTGTCTTAAAGGGGAATTCCACTCATTTTCAATATTTTACTATGCCATTAATATACCTAGGAGATGTTGTGTGGACATGATAAAAAAGTTCCACCCATCTAGTGTTTCCTAGAAATGGAGGTCTGAAAAAAAAAAAAACAATCATTAACATGGTGAAATACATCTTGATGACATCATCAAGATGTGTTTCAACATGTTAATGAGTTTCCTTTTTTCTGAGTGTGTACAAATGGACCCGCTAGGGTCCATTTGGTTCACATTTGTACACTCTCAGAAAACAATTGCAAATGGGTGGAATTCCTCTTTAAGAGGCGTCCCCCCACTTCTAAAAGTCCCACTACAACACTGCTCCTGACTCTAACTAAAATGGCTTCGTCAGCACCTCTTTCTTCAGGACTAAGACTAAAACTGGCAAGCTAAAACTGCATTTTCAGGATGTTGACTAAAACTAGACTAAAACTATCCCAGTGAGCAGCGCTGCGGTGGTTAATAAAATCAGAGAGGAGGGCTGGACAGAGCGGGGTTTGTGGTGGTATAACGCACATCCACAGATCGCGCCTCCAGGCTTGAAGCTGCGGGGCCTGGTGGTCAAGTTTGGTACTGCAGGCGAGTGGAATTCATGCAGAGCGCCAGGCGAGCACGCATGCTGGTTTGCTTTGTGCACGCGGACAGGGCAGTTTGTTTTTAAGTTGTTTTCTGGATGAACCACCGGCCCTCACGTCATATACTACCTCTCAAAACATAACGGGTGTATTATATGACAGATAATAAGCCCACAGCAAATCTGCAAGCTTGTTTTTTGATGCTGTTTAGTTTTTTTTCCTTTGCTTGTTCTCGACGGCGCTCGTTCATGAATAATCCATTGCTTCAGGCGCGTGCATGGAGGAAATACTTCCGCATTTGGACACCAAATTTTGTTGTACAAATGCAGAAATAGGCGCACTTCCGGCGGTCTTCCGGGTGTTTCAAAAAGCCACTGAGCAACTTGTATTGAAATGAACGGCAAGGCGGAGGGGCTATCGCTCCCGTTCACTCTCTATATTTTATTACTCTATGGTATGACGTCATTCGCGACACGGTGGTCGCTGGAAATCAAACTATTAATAGGCCTTAACTCTTCTCTCGTCTCCTCTCCTCTAGACGTCTGCTGGGTATCATCACCAAGAAGGATGTTCTCCGACACATGGCCCAGATGATGAACCAAGACCCAGAGTCCATCATGTTCAACTAGAGCTACGACCCAGACCAGGGGAGGATGTAACATTTCCCAATTGGGGGGGGGGGGGGTATTTTCTGTTACAGGACGTTTATTAGTCAAGTAAAGCATCAATGATAACATCAGTTGTTGTTGAAGTTGCAACAGACACGCAGCATGCATAAAGCTAAAGGTCTGGATCAGACAGTTTTCTGTTTTCAATGATGAAATGTTGGTGGTGGTGACACAGCTGTAGTTAGTAGTGTTTCAAATCATTTTTAAATATAAGCTCTTTAATTTGAAATTTCTTTGAAATTTGGGATGCCACCATGTTTGGTGGGGCACTCATGGCATTTAGGGCGGCATTGCCCCCCCATGCCCATGCCTAGATCCACCCCTGACCCAGACTCCATCATGTCCAACCAGAGATCTTACCGCTCCTTACATTTGGTACAATGTAAATAGTGCAATCGCTACTGTACTGTAAAGTCATATGATGTGTATATAATAATATGTATAAATATAGTCGCTCTCCTGCCACAGTGGTCCTCAACGTTGGGGTACAAATTGACCCGTTAGGGTCCATTTTGAAAATGGGTGGAATTGCCCTTTAAGCCAAATCTTACAGCTCATCTCTTATAAAAATAGAACATATTTACGTTGTCCTGTGCTGAACTGTTTGGCCAAGTATGAGTTAAACGCATGTAATCTCCCACGCATCAGCCAGTGACGGCCATTGTACCGATGTACTCTTATTTTGAAGGTCCAGAACTAGAAAATAAAAGTTGTGCCAGCTTACATAGTCTTCACAGCAACAAAACCCTTTGTGGCAGCACAGAGTGGCAGCAAAGCTGCTGTTTGTCAGGGAATGTGTTTTAATGTGCTTCTAATTGAACACTTTGCATTCAGTTTAATTACTGAATTAGACACTACATTACAAACATCTCTTTATTAATCTTCATAATTATTTTATTTAACCTCAAGTTGAATGTTTGCTGCTTTTTCCTTGACGTCACCGAACATGTATAAAAAAAAATAACTGGAAACGCACGAAAAAACAAGACAAACAAGTTGCACTTTTAACAAACAGTAACTGTCATGTTGATGTAACACTAAACACTGAAGATTTAATTTATATTATGAAATTCTAAATACGCTCATCCAGCCAGAGATTTTTATTGTATTACATTTTGTTTTTATTTATTTGTTAGATATGGTCTTTTGTTCCCAGCTGTGTGTGTGTGTGTGTGTGCGTGTGCGTGCGCGCGCCTGCGTTTAAACTAACAATTCTCAATCTAGACTATAATGTTGCTGCCATATCTATGTTAATTGTTAATTATTTGTGTATTTTTTTTTTCTGTACAAGTGACACGATAATACAACATGTTTCTGTTACATTTTGACATTGTATGAAAACCGACTAATTATGCTGGTATAAGTTCGTTAATGTGATTGTAGATAAACGTTGAGCCACTGTAGTTTGGAGTTACAGAAATACCTGCAGTAGAATAAAGACAACCTGCGGCCATGTTGACTGTTCCCAATGTCGTCGCTGGGATGGGGACCTCAAGGGTGAAATGTAGAAAATGGAACAAAAATCAAGGACATTATGAATCATCTCATAGGAATCAAGGTAGATTGATGCCTAATGTGTTTTTGAAACTGCTCACCATAGTGATTCTGTTCATGTGAAGGATTGTGTAAAAATGAAGGAAAAGATAAACTACCGCTTTTTCTTCTCTCTAATTTATTGGGTCATTTTGAAGATTTTTTTTAGGATAATTCAGATTTTTGGAACTTGCGTTGTATGAAATCCTGTCCATTAATATAGTGGTGGAGGTCACAGAGTAAAAGTAAATAAATCTTTAAAAAATTAAATTTGCATTGATGAATTATTTCTAAAATATTAGTACATTCTTTTTTTGACGCCTCTGTCTGTTCATATCACTACATAAAAAAGTAATAAAAAGTAAGTTCCTTGTGAAAGAGGGGTCAAAAATTGATGAAGGATGTGCTAATATTTTAGAAATAATTAAACAATAGAAAATTTACCCGTTAAAGGGGATATTCCACTTAAAAAAAGAGAAAAAAAAAACTTGCATCATGCGTCATGTTATGGTCTACTCAGTCTCATGTGAACATACCAGACAGTTTACTCCAAGTTACTCCTTTCACTATTTAGATATTTGATGTTCATTTTAGCCTATCCACCTCCAAACCAATTATAACTTAAAACTCCAGCTTTGCAAGCTCTCAGCAGGTCAGCTAGTAGCTAGGCCACTTTCGAATTGCAGACGTCCGTAGGTGATTGAATGAATGAATTAAATTTTCATGAACAGAGATGAATGAATGAAAGATGACAATTACAGAACAATTCAAGTACAACTACAGCAAATCTCAAAAGCTGATTGGACACACTAGTTAAGGTGACCTTTGGGAGTGCTTTATTTGCTGTAGTCATTATATACTACAAAATCTGTAGAGAGAAGTCACTTTAATAAGTGATGCATGAACAGCAGCTCGAGCGCCCAGTTTCTGATCCCTCAATGTCGCAACTCTGGCACTAGATGGCGCTGGGAAGACGCTGAACGACGCAGCAGCGTAAGACCCATATATTACAGAGCCTTGGAAATACAGAGTTACGCCAACTCCGTTCACGTCATGGGGCCAGACCAATGGCGGCTCCTCTACATAGACTTCTATGGGATAGTGACAACAAATAGTGACAGCCGGAAGTTACCGAATGCATTGGAACCTATGGGCTCGCGCGAGTACTAGAACCACGTGACCAGACTATTTTCTGCCCCCTCAATGTCGCAACTCTGTCTATTTCTATGGTAAGACCTGATTGGTCGGCTCGCTGAACGACGCAGCAACGTGAGACCTGATTGGTCGGCTCGCTGCTCAGCGCTTCCCTGAAGAGTTGTTGAAAACAAAACGGAGTCATTTTTATTTGAACTGTTTGGAGTTTTTACTGTTAATAATAAACTGATTAGAACCTGTTTGTTATTAGTTAACTGGTTGGTTTTAAACTCATCAACGCTGTTATTATTAAGGTAGTTTTATATTAACTGTGGATGAAGAATGAGAGGAAACGTCAAACACAAGAAGGTGAGAATGTTTTATCATTATACTTTACTAAGCTAAATAATCAGTGGTTTTCAACCTTTTTTTTTTCATACCAGGGCCCACTGGTTATTCAGAATTTGAGCCACGGATGGAGGACCACCATTTTATGACATTTTAGCCCCACAGACCCCAAAACTAAAGAATTATTATTATTATTATTATTTTGTCCACAGTTACAGACTGGATTTGGGAAACAAAACAGTCAAACATACATTTCAAAATGACCATTAATCTTCTACATTCTCTAGTTGTGTAGACTTGGGATAATTCACATGATGAATATTTTAACTCTCAGTGACTGTAGTGATTTTACAATGGAGGTGATCCAAGACAAAACCGGATTTGTAATGTAAACTACAGGTGTTCGGATCATAATTTCTTTCCGAATGCAAACCAGACACAATACATCTCTATGTCAATGTGCTTGTAGTTAAAGGGAAGTTCCCCCAATTCTGTATTTCCTAAAAATATGAAGTTCTGGGGAAAAAATAAATAAATCATTAACATGGTGAAATACATCTGATGACATCATCAAGATGTATTTCACCATGTTAATTATTTTTCAGACCCCTTTTTTCCTGAGAGGGTCCAAATTTGGTTCCATTTGTATCCTCTCAGGAAAATGGGTGGAATTCCCCTTTAACACTTGTACAACAGAAAGAGTCACTTTCAGGCACAAATGCACACTAAACAGTTCCATTCTGTATTGAAATTAGAGATAACAGTTCCACTCTGTATTGATGTTAGACATAACAGTTCCATTCTGTATTGATGTTAGACATAACAGTTCCATTCTGTATTGATGTTAGACATAACAGTTCCATTCTGTATTGATGTTAGACATAACAGTTCCATTCTGTATTGATGTTAGACATAACAGTTCCATTCTGTATTGATGTTAGACATAACAGTTCCACTCTGTATTGATGTTAGACATAACAGTTCCATTCTGTATTGATGTTAGACATAACAGTTCCATTCTGTATTGATGTTAGACATAACAGTTCCATTCTGTATTGATGTTAGACATAACAGTTCCACTCTGTATTGGTGTTAGACATAACAGTTCCATTCTGTATTGATGTTAGACATAACAGTTCCATTCTGTATTGATGTTAGACATAACAGTTCCATTCTGTATTGATGTTAGACATAACAGTTCCACTCTGTATTGATGTTAGACATAACAGTTCCACTCTGTATTGATGTTACATAACAGTTCCACTCTGTATTGATGTTAGAGACATAACAGTTCCACTCTGTATTGATGTTAGAGACAACAGTTCCACTCTGTATTGATGTTAGAGACATAACAGTTCCACTCTGTATTGATGTTAGACATAACAGTTCCACTCTGTATTGATGTTAGACATAACAGTTCCACTCTGTATTGGTGTTAGACATAACAGTTCCACTCTGTATTGATGTTACATAACAGTTCCACTCTGTATTGATGACGGTACCGTTAGAGATACAGTAACAGTATTGATACCGTTGGTACCATTGCAGTTGGACTGATGCATGTATTTATCAATATGCAATGCAGATTGGAGATAACAGCATTGTGATTGACAGGTGGTGTCATCAGGGAGGTTGACCGGTGGGGGGAGGGGCCAGCCTATCAGAAGACGGTGAGTCCATATCCTGTATGGTCATTGGTCACTTCAGTTCTCTACATTTACTGCGTTTGCAGGACGGAGGGGTCAAACGGCCGGACCGTGTTCTGGTCAGAGCAGAGCTCTCATCCTATGGAACTTAACCAGGGGGTTGACACTAAGGTCTCTGAGGCACTTGCCCATCGGGCAAGTGCAAGTCAGGTTCGACTTGCCCTCAGGTCATGGTCACTTGCCCTTGCCCCCCAAAAATATAATGTAAATTTTGCATTTAAGTTTACTTCCTACTTGGGTGCTTTAAACCAGGGGTTTTCAACACGTGGTCCTTGGGAGGGTTCCAGGTGGTCCCCCAGCTAAGTTGGTTAACCAGATGTAACTCTTGAGAACGTAAAAATGAAACCAAATGGACCCTTACGGGTCCATTTGGTTTCATTTTTACACTCTCAAGAGTTAAAATTTATCATCTTAATTAGCCCAGGCCGCAATGACCAACTTCAAGACAAATTTATCTTGTGTTGTGTTATAGTGCACTATAGTTGCACACTTGCCCGATCGGGTAACCAGGTAGCAGTCTTCACTTGCCCCACCATTTTTTTTACTTGCCCCGGGCAAGCGGGCAAGTGTTAGTGTCAAGCCCTGTAACCATCATGTGAATAGGGAAAAAGCAGAAATAAAAAAGTATGCATGTGATTCTGTCTTTAAGTGACTGTCATTATTATTTCTCACTAGTGTATTTGTACTGACAGGCTGAACACGGCTCAGTGTACAAAGACCATGATGAGTGCTAACCCAGAATACTCTCTGTACTCCACTGACTCTGAGGAACAGGTGATGACACACACACACACACACACACACACACGCACGCACGCACGCACGCACGCACGCACGCACGCACGCACGCACGCACGCACGCACGCACGCACACACACACACACACACACACACACACACGCGCACACGCACACGCACACACACGCACACACAGGATAAAGCATGAATAGCATGAAGTCTCACAGATCTGTCTCTCTGTCTCACCACCTACCTGTCTCACCACCTACCTGTCTCCCTATCTCACCACCTACCTTTCTTCCTGTCTCACCACTACTGCACCTGTCTCACCACCTACCTGTCTCTCTGTCTCACCACCTACCTGTCTCCCTGTCTCACCACCTACCTGTCTCCCTGTCTCACCACCTACCTGTCTCCCTGTCTCACCACCTACCTGTCTCCCTGTCTCACTACCTACCTGTCTCACCACCTACCTGTCTCCCTATCTCACCACCTACCTTTCTTCCTGTCTCACCACTACTGTACCTGTCTCACCACCTACCTGTCTCCCTGTCTCACCACCTACCTGTCTCCCTGTCTCACCACCTTCCTGTCTCCCTGTCCCACCACCTACCTGTCTGCCTGTCTCCCCACCTACCTGCCTGCCTGTCTCCCTGCCTGCCTGTCTCCCCACTTACCTGTCTCCCCACTTACCTGTCTCCCTGTCTAACCACCTTCCTGTCTCCCTGTCTCACCACCTACCTGTCTTCCCACCTACCTGCCTGCCTGTCTCACCACCTACCTGTCTCCCTGTCTCCCCAGGTGGCCATCCTGCACAAGGGTCTGGATGGTTGTACTGCCTTGCTCGATGGCATCCTGAAGGCAGAGACAGAAGGTATGGCTGCTGTATGCACCAAACACACATTAACACAACGACGCACCGGATTCCTTTCAAAATAGAAGCTCTAGAGTGCCGGCAGACATGGTAGATTTTACTCTGACATACACCTACAAAGTGTCATGGCCGCCTCTCAACTTTTCGCTGCGGTGACTTGGAAATCTGGCAAAATGTTATCACACCAAATCTCTCTCTAGGAGTGTTAATAATCCAAACTAGAGCTATGTGCTTATGGTCAAAACTGTGTGTGCGTGTGCGTGTGTAGAGGTGTGTGTGTGTGTGTGTGTGTGTGTGTGTGTGTGTGTGTGTGTGTGTGTGTGTGTCTGTGTGTCTGTGTGTCAAAACTGTGTGTGCGTGTCCGTGTGCAGAGGTGAAGTCCAGACCTGAACACAGTGTTTCAGTCAAACCCAAACCTGTCAGTTCATCAGTAAAAGCACGAGAAGCAGCAGGAAAGAAGACCTGCAACAAACCACCTAAAAGAACAGGTAGGTGTGTGTGTGTGTTTATCTAACTTGTGATCATAAAGAAGATATATTAAGGCTGTCAGCGTTAATTAGTTAAGGTATATTAATGACATATTAAAATGTTGAAAATGGGTGGCGTTCCCCTTTAAGATAAAGGTCTGTCCAATCCTCCCTTAGGTCCACCTCCGGTCCACAAGAGAATCCTGTCCTCACAGTCCGGTCCAGTGTCCTCCTCCCAGTCCGGTCCAGTGTCCTCCTCCCAGTCCGGTCCAGGTGTGAGTGCCAGTGGTCAGTCACCTCCGACAGCTGATCCAGGACCAGCTGTTACAGCCAACCAGGGCTGTAAAAGGTACAGTATGTAAAACTATCTGTACAACACAGTAACAAGCAGCACTGAAGTCTGACGTCAGTATCAGGTATATGTTTTGGTTTTTATTGTATGTATTTTTTTTATTTATAACGTAATTCGTATAGTGGTTAGAGTGGTTTTCAACCTTTTTGATACCAGGGCCTATTTATTATTATTTAGAACTTTATTCAATGACTATTTGTTCTGCGTTTTAGCCCCAGAGGACCACCATTTGATGTTGAGTTTAGTCTCTCTGAACCAAAACTAAGGAAGTTAGTGCCCAGACTGCCCACAATTTAGGAGAAATAACTGGCAAATAACGATTCTTCTACAGATTCTTGAAAATGAATCAATTCAGATGTTTAAATATGATTTAACTCTGGTTAAAAAAATCCTTTTTGCCCCAGATTTTTTTTAAATGTTAGAATCCTGTGCCATGAACAAAGCTTTAAAGATGCCTTTTTTGGAGGTTTACAGCCTACAACCTACTATGTACATGTTTGAACTTCAATAGAAAAAACAGATGCAGCTTTTTTTTTTTTTTTTTTTTTTTCCCGGAAATGATGTTGATCACTTCTTTCTTCCTGGTTTTCCAATGTATCTCAAGGAATTCTTGTGTTGGAATTTATACTGTAAAATATATATTGCATGGCTTAAATTCATATCCCCCACATGATATTGTTATTACTTTTAATATCTTTCTCACTATGACGACTCTTAAGTGTTATTATTAAGCATTTTAATAATAAACATTTTGCAATTGGATATTTTTTAAAAATCATTTCAGGCTATTATTATTGTAGTAATTGAAGATTGCAATCTCATTAATCTAAGGTGTGACAATGAAAATAAATAGGATGAAAAAAATTGTTCAAATTAAGTGGTTACTCATTTATATCAGTACTCAGTATCGGACGACTACTAAAAGAAAATATCGGTACTCGTACTCGGTATGAAAAAAGTGGTATCGGGACATCTCTCTTTCTATTAATTGATTTATTCTTAATCTCAGACCAGAGCTCCAGTCCGCAGCTACCTCACAATCCGGACCGGAGGTTCCCTTCAACCATCGTCTGATGTCCTCCACACCGACACTAAGCCCTGAGGAACTCCCTGGGGCTTTGTCTTTTCCCTTGGCGATCGCCGTGGACCCACCGCCGCATGGCCAACCGGCCCAGGGACCACCCTCTGTGGCTGGGCTTCACACCGCGGACCAGCTAGCCCAGAGTCAAACCTCTATGGCTGTGGCTGGGGCCCACGGAGAGGCCACCGGTAGGCAATATATGTATCGCAATTCTTAATGCCATGATATCAATATCGAATCACCAGGTCCAAAATGGATTTTTTTTTTATATTTGTGTAGGACCTATTCATTAATTTGTTCATGTCAGAAAGACTGACTGACGTTATCGGGCTGCATTGAAGTGTATGATTGAACTTTTTGTGTTTTATATTGTTCAAAATTGCTTTAAAATGTTCTAGTTGATTGAACTTGTCATGGTCCATATTGTTCAGAATTCTGCCAATTTTACTTGATGATAGCATCTTCAAGTTGTGTTTGTGGTATGTGTGTTAATGACCCTTTTTTCTGAGGGTGTACAAATGGAAACAAATGGTCCATTTGGTTCCATTTGTACGCTCTCAGAAAAAAATCTTGAAAATGGGTGGAATCCTCCTTGTTCTAGTATAATAAAAGCACAGTCATTTGTGGGAGAAAAAAATGCGATATATCGATATATCAAATGGAATCGCGGCATAATTGAGAATGGCAATATAAATCGATTCAGAACTTTAAATCTCAATATTGTATTGTAAGGTAAGTGAATTGTCCCACCCCTAGTGAGCGGCCCCTGGCCCGGGGGGGTCCACGGCGGGGTCCACGCCGGACCCCCTAGCCCCAGTGAGGAGCAGGAAGAGGAGAGCGCACCGGTCAGAGACATCCAGGCTGAGATGGTACTGCAGCTACAGCCTCTACGCAGCCAGAACGCACTGCTACGCAGGTACTGTGTGTGTGTGTGTGTGTGTGTGTGTGTGTGTGTGTGTGTGTGTGTGTGTGTGTGTGTGTGTGTGTGTGTGTGTGTGTGTGTGTGTGTGTGTGTGTGTGTGAGAAATTAAACCAAATTTGGTTTCATTTTGCAATCTCAAGAGTTACAGTCCTATAAATGGTCCATTTGTGTGCGTGCAAAAAAACAACTATGAAATGAACTTCCCATTGCAGTCAGAACCGCAGATTCACTCCCAGACTTCCGCCATAGTCTGAAAACTCTCTTCTTCAGGCTCCATCTCAGCCCATACTGTAGCACTTGCAGTAGTGCCTGTCCTATCCTAACGTCTGACAGGTGTATGCATGGTTTCCTGTTTACACTCTTTAAGAGTTAAAATATTCATCATGTGAATTATCCCAAGTCTATACAACTAGAGAATGTGGAAGATTAATGGTCATTTTGATCTGTGTGTTGGACTGTTTGGTTTCCCAAAATCCAAACTGGAATTGTGGACTACGTAAAGCAAAAGAAATCTGTAGTTTTCGGCTCTGTGGGGCTAAAATGTCCTCATATGGTGGTCCTCCGTGGCTCAAATGAATAAACAGTGGACCCTGGTGTCACAATGGTTGAATACCACTGCTATAATAACATAATACTCCTCTCTTATTCTTACTTTTCTATATAAATTAAACTAATATTAAACAGAATTTAGTTCATCCTTTAGGCTTGGCCCTCCACAATATTTTTTGTATCCAGTCCATTGAGTTAGCATTAAACCTAGATTTTCCACCAGGAGTTTTTCACTAATTTTGGCACTAGGAGGGTCTGAAAAAAAGCTAAATATACCGACAAATGCGCCAAGTTGGCAACACTGGTAATGACACCTTCTCCTTCCTTCTCATGTGTCAAAAAAACGACACCCCACAATGGTATATTTACATGATCTAATCTGTGTCTATCTGAGTTATTACTATGGGTAATGAATATAAGCATGAATAAGTAATATTTTATTATATTAAATGTGTGTGTGTGTGTGTGTGTGTGTGTGCGTGTGCGCGCGTGCGTGCGTGCGTGCGTGCGTGCGTGCCAGGCGAGTAAAGATCCTCAACCAACAGCTACAGGAGAGAGAGAGAGCTGAGAGAGAGAGCAGAGATCAGTGTGTCACTGACGGTAAGGTGTGTGCGTGTGCGCGTGCGTGCGGACAACTCTTCCCCCACTATTAAGCGCCTCACATGAGACTAGCTCTGGCCACAGCTTTCACAGTAGAAACCCTTATTTTGAAGCACCAGATCTCTCTCCGGAAACAGGATGTATGATGACGTCATGGTGTTTCTGGTGTCTGTGACCATTCTGTCCTCTAACCCTCTATGCAAGAACATCCTGAATGTCCCGTTCAGTACTGTTGAAAATGGTTGATTTGACGAAAGCGGCGACATTCAGGGGGCGAAGCTGGGATAATGGCATTCAAATGCATGGGATAGTATAGAATGGGGGCAGAGACGGAGCATTTCGCAAAATGCTCTGTCGCGCACAGTTTGTCCCAAATGAAATGTTTCCATTAACACATTCTATGCCCAAGACGTCTGGACATGTCTTTGTTTTTTAGTTTGTTTTTTATCATCTAAAAAACACTGGCCACTCCACCTCTATATTCTGAGTAAATCTCTGGGCATATTGTCTTGTTAAACATTTGTTTAATTTTTTTTCTCCCAGCATGCACTTTACAGGCGGAGCTAAGCCACGCCCACGCACGGCTACAGGAAGTAGAAGGCCAGGGGGAGGAGCTACGGAGGGCTCTGAGGGACACACAGAGTGAGGGGGAGGAGCTACGGAGGGAGGGGGAGGAGCTGCGGTGGCGTCTGAGAGACGCCGAGGCGAAGAGCGCTCGCCTGCAGACAGGTAACCGTGAGGACCGCTTCAACACTCGGTACACTGACAGATTGCGTGCTGCGCGCAAGTAGGCCATGGCCTGCTTTTGCATAAGCAGAGCTAGCGATAAAAAAACTACCCTATTGGCCTGAATATAAGACCATGTTTTTTCCCCCAATGGTAACCCTAAAACATTGAGTAGTCTCATATTCGGGGACTATATTATTTGACATTCAATGTTTTTTTCCCCGTAATGACTAAATAATGGGGGTTGTCTTATAACCGAGTCGTCTTATATTCGGGACAATACGGTATTTTTAATATTCCCTTAGAAAACGAATAATAATGAGCCCTTTGCTAAGTCCCTCCCCAATCCGGCCATAATACTCATAACATTTTTTATAAAAGTGTTTTAATTACGTCATGTGTGGACCAAAAACAGCTAATTCCATTTGTACCTTTCTGTTCTTATCTATAATGTTGGCACCATTTCAGTGTAAAAATGAAACCAAATGGGGCCTGTGTGTGTGTGTGTGTGCGTGTGCGCGCTCCTCCAGAACTGGACATCTCCCGCAGCAGGCTGTTAGAGCTACAGAGACAGAACAGTGAACTGACTCAACACAGAGCAGAGATGATGAACGCTGTTCATGTTCCTAACAGGTAGGTGGCGTTGCTGCTGCTGCTGCTGCTGCTGCTGAAAGTAAAGTGTGTGCAATATAACACAGGGCTTGACACTAACACTTGCCCGCTTGCCCGGGGCAAGTAAAAAAAAATGGTCGGGCAAGTGAAGACTGCTACCTGGTTGCCCGATCGGGCAAATGTGCAACTTAGTGCACTATAACACAACACAAGATAAATTTGTCTTGAAGGCAGTCATTGCACTCTGCCTCTGTGTCTTTCCCTGCTTTCTAGCTATCCACAATTCCAGGCTGGATTTGGGAAACAAAACAGGCAAATTAACATACACATCAAAATGACCTACACCTACACAACTACATTCTCTAGTTGTGTAGACCTGGGCTAATTAAGATGATGAATTTTAACTCTTGAGAGTTAAATTCTCAAGGGTTACATCTGCAAAATTTACAATATATTTTTGGGGGGCAAGTGACCATGAGCTGAGGGCAAGTAGAACCTGACTTGCACTTGCCCGATGGGCAAGTGCCTCTGAGACCTTAGTGTCAACCCCTGTACCAATATATGCCTTGAGTTTGACATATGTGCACTATAGTGTTACCCAGTGGAACCGTCGCTACATATAACCTAGAGTCGCGGTTGTTTTTCAACCAGTGGTTCGGGGACCACCCGTGGTCCTTCAGCAGGTTCCAGGTGGTCCCCAGGCTAAATGAAGGAAAGTCTGTTAGCCAGATGTAACTCTTTTTTGAGAGCGTAAACATGAAACCAAATGGACCCTTGCGGGTCTATTTGCTTCTCTCTCTGTCTCTCTCTCTCTGTCTCTGTCTCTGCCCCCCCTCCCCCCAGTGTCTCTCTCTCTCCATCAGTGACTCGCCCGCCTCTCCTCACCAGGCGAGCTCTCGACCAACACGATCGCTCGCAGGCCCCCGCCGCCGCCCCCTCCCAGCCCCGCATCCACGCCAACGTCAGCCAATACCTGAGCTCTCTGGGAGGGGGAGGAGGGGGAGGAGGAGGGGGGAGGGGCGGGCACCAGGAGGACAAGGAAAACCAAACGGACCGCAATGTGATGATGCCGCCTCCGCATTCTCGAGAAAACATCGTCCGGCTCGCTCCAACGGGGCGGGGCCTGTGTGCTGACTCCTCCCCCTCCTCCTCTGATTGGTCGCTGTGCCAGGAGGAGGAGGAGCACACGGCGGGGTGGTCCTCAGTGTGTTCGGGGACCACCTTCAACACCAGGGATGAGGAACGATTCCAGAGCGGTCTGGCAGCGCTGGATGCTAGCATCGCTAGTCTGCAGAGGACACTCCGCATGGACCTGCAGGGAAAACACTGCTGACCACTTTAAATATTGTTTTATTCATTTGGGTGGGAAAGCCCAAATTTGAAGGCGGCTATACAATATTTTAAAAATAAATGTCTGTAAATGAAATTCCATGCCCCTTTCACGTATTGGGAGGACAATATCAGTCGCCAGAAAAAAGATGGGTTGTTTCTGAATAATCTTTAAGTTATAATGGGTTTGTATAGGAAGGAGGCAGATGCACTAAAATGGACATCAAATATCGAAATAGTGAATGTAGTAACTTATAATCTGTCTGGTGTGTTCACATGAGACTGAGTAGACCATAACATGACTCTAATAACAACCTAATAACAATGACTCTAACCTAAAACATGGCTGTAAAACAAAACCAAGTTGTCCTTTAAAGCTGGGCTGCTGCCCAGCTGATGTTTCTGCTGTATTATTACTACAAAACAATCTGAAATAAAGATAAAGAAGTCTATGTGGAGTTGGTGTAACTCAGTCTATGCCAGGGTTTTTATAGTTAACTAAAACTAATGAAAAAACGATAACTTTTTTTAAAGATCTGTTAACTGAAACTACCGTATATATATATATATATATATATATATATATATATATATATATATATATATATATATATATATATATATTATATAACTGCATTGTGGGTTCACATAACTAAAACTAACTGAAATCATACTCAAAATACCCTTTTTTATCAATATATATATGACTTTCAGACATTTATAATATAAACTTTTTAATGGCAGTTTTCTGCACCATACGGTACCACACGATACCAAACAAATGTAAAAATAATAATAATAATAATAATAATAATAATAATAAAAAGTATGGATTAATAACACTGAAACTAAAACTAAAACTTTTTACAAAAATAGAAACTAGTAAATGCGCCCAGAAAAACAATCAAAACAAACTAAATTAAAAGAGGAGTGAAAACGAACTAAAACTTAAAATGAAAAATCCATAACACTGGTAACCCTGGTCTATACTCAGTGGTCCGCAACCCACAGGATGAGAACCCAGCTCTCACAGTGACATATTAACCCCTGCTGATAAGATTAAGGCAGTTAATTTATTGCTGTCAGGATGGACAGCGCATTGTGTTGCTGTTAAGGTGTCTATAGAGTCGTCACGCAGACAGAAAGGACACGTAGACACGTATTGTCATGTGCTGCCCTTGAATAGCCAGTTTTGGTTAAAAATGCATAGTTAAAAAATATATATATAACAATTCTGTTATGAGCTTCTGAGAATTCTGAGATTTTAAATGTTAAAATCTGAAGTTCAGAATACCAGTTCTTACTTTTTGTACTGCCAGCTAGTAGTGTAGGTAACCAGTGTTGCCAACTGCCAAAATCCAAAATGCACTAGTGGCACTAGGATGTATGCGCTAGAGCAGTGGGTTTTTAACCATTTTCATCCCAGGGACCACTATTTATTCTACACTTTAGCCACGGAGGACCACCGTTTGATGTTGAGTTTAATTCTCCCGGACTAATTTAGGAGAAATAACTGGTAAAATGTTGGTCAAAATAGCAATTCGTGTACATTTTCAACATGTGTAGATTCTTGAAAATTAAATAATTCAGAATTAATTAAATATAATTTAACTTGAGAGTGTAAACCAAATGGACCGTTTTTCATTTTCACACTCTCAAGAGTTACAAGGCTATAAGGGTCCATTTGGTTACCAATGGTCCTTTCTAGGAAGGAATCAGGAGGAAAAATGAGGGTTTTATCTCTGGCGCCTGTCAACCAATTTCACCCCAACTCACCATACAGCAAAAAAGCATTTGATTTTCCACCAGGACTTTTTCACTAATTTTAGGGGACTAGGGGACTCTGGGGATAAAAAAAAAATAAATTATGCAACAAATGCACCAAGTTGGCAACACTGTAGGAAACAGGCATGAATAAAAGTGAAACTAAACTCGGTATAGCCAAGTGAAACTGAAGTCAGGGCAAGCATTTCTACTCTAACAGTGAGCTGTGAACAAGTCTGCTGATTTTCATCTTAACACGCTTTGGCCTTGGACATTATTTGGCTGTAAGTATTAAGCATTCCAGTTGTAGTTAATAGACACAATGTTTAAATGCCATGAAGAGTGTTTTTTTGTGTATGTAAGCTAAAGTGATCTGTTTGTTCTTGGTGTTAGCATATGTGCACTCTGCATTGCATGATAGCAATGAAGCCGCACCCATACCATTTTCAGCTACAGGACTTTTACTAGTCAAGTAAAAGCATCAATAATAACATCAGTTGTTGTTGCAACAGACACGCAGCATGCATAAAGCTAAAGGTCTGACTCAGAGAGTTTTCTTTTTTCAATGATGAAATTCTGTTGGTTTAGTGGTGACACAGCTGTAGTTAGTAGTAGCAGTAGTAGTGTTTCACAATTTAAATATATAAGCACTTTAATTTGAAATATCTTGGGTTGTTTTTCATTCCATCATGTTTGGTGGGGCAGTCTGGGCATTTAGGGGGGCATTGCCCACCCCATACCCATGCCTAGATCCTCCCCTGCTGCAGCAGTGCCTGTAGGCCTATGTAGTGTTTGTAAATTGTGTAAAGTTCAAATGCAATACTTGCATGTATACTTTTACTCACACTTCAGTGTGTTTACTTGCATACTAATACTAATTAATAATGTATGGTTATTCCGTACAGGATCAGTTACACATAAAAATTCAGACTACAGTAAATGCAAGAAAAGTCGTGTGTGTGTGTGTGTGTGTGCGCGTGCGTGTGCTCGTGCGTGCGTGTGCTCGCGCACAGCAGCCATGAGTGAGTCTGTGGAGAGAGAGGAAGTGGCCGTGGTCTCTAAAATCAGCCCGACTGACTCTGAACAACATGAAAGGTAAGATTATTGTTTACATTTGTATTGTTGAACAGGGATTTTTAGGTACAATAGACGGTAACTCCTACCCTGATAAACATAGCTCGACATATCTCTAATTGCTTGGTATTTAAAGGGGAATTCCACCCATTTTCAACATTCTAATATGTCATTAATATACCTTAGAGGTGCTGGGTGGACATGATAAAAACGTTTCTCCATGCTGTGTTTCCTAGAAATGGAGGTCTGAAGAAAATCATTATCATGGTGAAACACATCTTGATGACATCAAGATGTATTTCACCATGTTAATAGACGCTTATTTTTTTTTTCTGAGAGCGTACAAATGGAACCAAATTAACCCTTTAGGGTTCCTTTTGTTGCATTTGTACACTCTCAGAAAAAAATGTTGAAAATGGGTGGAATTTCCCTTTAAAGTTTCATCAATCATATCATGCAAATGATCTGGTTATACTGCTCATACTGCAGGGTCATAACAAAACCAAAAGTCTCAGAGTTCAACAATTGCACATCTAACAATGTGCAACCCAGATTTGGCAAGAAAAACAACAACAAAGGACATAATTCCTTTCACTCAAATGCTTTCATTTTCGTCTGCGCTGCACGAAAACAGGAAGCCTGGACTAATTTGTTACCAACGGTGGCCCAGAAGTGGGAGGAGTCAACCTTTTGGGCTGGGTGTGGCTCCAAATGATGTGACTTATCACAGCAGTGGAGGGATGATAGGGGGAGGGGCCAGGGATGACGACACGTTGGTGAGATCTAATCAGATCAGCTCATCTGCCGTCCAAATCCGGACGCACCCCCAGGCCAAAATCATTCCAGGTTAAGCCCTCTACTCTAGGGTGTAGAACACCCTACCACCAGTCATCAAGACATGTGAACCCCTTGACTCCTTCAAACTGGTTGGCCACCGGTTGGGAAATGGTCAACCGTTTTCACTGGTTGCAACTAATTTTTTTTGTGTGTGTTTCCTCTACAGACAGAAGGGTGTGGACGGTCAGTGTGGTCAGGAGGAGCATCACACAGATCTGGTGAATCACTTCTTTACAACTTTACTCAATATATCAACTGGTTGACAGAATGCGTTTTGATCACCTGTCTGTGTTTATGGTTGTAATAATGAATGATGGTTAAATGTATTGTTTATTTGTGTAGGTTTCTCTGCAGCAGGAGAGGAAGCTTCGTGAGGACCTAGAGGAGGACTTGAAACGATGCCAGGAGGAACTGAAGAGGTAATGTAGACCACCGTATGAAATTACTGTTATCAGTCAAATAAAACTGATGAACTGTTGGTCATCTGTAGTCTACTAGCTGTAGATTCTATGTTGGTCATCTGTAGTCTAGAAGCTGTAGTTTCTATGTTGGTGTGATGGTCAACTGTAATCTACTAGCTGTAGATTCTATGTTGGTGTGATGGTCATCTGTAGTCTACTAGCTGTAGTGTTGATCATCTGTACTGTAGAAATGACTCCCTTGTGCCCCACAGGGACAAGGAGGAAATAACTTTACTCCTGAATAAGGTTGAAGATGCACAATCTTCTGTTCATCTACGGAAGACAATCAAAGAGCAACAGGTACACTTTTATTTTCCTTCAAACCATTAATACGACTACTACGATTACATTTTAAATCGGATTAATCACAGCTTCAAATCAATTTAATTAACAAAATGAATTAATGCCATTAATTAACTCAACATTTTCAACAGCCTTATTTTATACAGTACCTAATATCATTGAGTGTTTTGTCTTCCACACTCCCAGCAATCCATCATGCACCTGCAAAGAGACAACAAAAAGCTGGGAGAAGATCTCAAACAGTCCCTGGAATCCATCATGGACCTGCAGAGAGACAACCGGAAGCTGGAGGAGAACCTGAAACACTCCCAGGAATCTACCATGGATCTGCAGAGAGACAACAAAAAGCTGGGAGAAGATCTCCAACAGTACCAGGAATCTACCATGGAGCTGCAGAGAGAGAAGCAGCAATCTGACCTCAAGATCACAGAGCAGCAGGTTTTATTATTATTAATAATAATAAAGTAGAGTAGGTGATTTGAAATTCATTGTGTAGTACCAGCCTGGTGCACTAGGGGCCCCCCAAGAGTAGCTACACTATGTGAACCTGCTGCTCGATCCTGATTAAAGGAGAATTCACCCTCCACCTGGGGAACTTGTATTAGCTACTCTGCTAACGTGGGGGAGGGGGAAACTCCATATATGGTCTGCACACCTTATAATAGAGCACTTTAACAGAAACAAAAATATATAATTGGGGGATATCTGACAAGTGAAATCACTTCCCCTACCTTTAATAATAAAGTAAAGTAGTTACTTTCGTAATTCAGAAAGCTGTCAATCGATTAAACTATTAATCGTAATTAATCGCATTATTGCCCATAGTTAATCTTTGATTAATCGCAATTTAATCGCATATTTTCTATCACTTCTAAATATACCTTAAATGAGTGGTTTAAGATTTTTCATATCAAGGTCAATAATTTATTCTGCATTTGAGCCACAGACCACCATTTGATGACATTTATTTAAAGAATTTGTTTACAATTCCAAGCTGTATTGATATGAGTAATAAGAGTAAAGGACGATCATCACATTAACCTACAACATCATTGGTTTGAATTAAAGGCTTGTATCAAAGAACTGGAGGAAAAGGCTGCTCAACGAGTCCAAGAAAAAACCTCCAGCGGAAAGAAACGACCTAAAGCATCTCCAACCCCGACCCAAATCCTCACGGTCCTAGCTGTGGTCATCCTGGGTGTAGTTCTGGCTCAAACATACAGTCAGAGGAGAGCAGTGCTTCATCTGGAGGAGACTCACAGCTTGGAGATGAAGAAGATGACTGAGGCCATGCTGACGCTGCAGAGAGACCAGCCTGACCAACACAGACAGGTCAGTGATAGAAACACAGAGACCAACCTTACCTCAGTCTGGATGACCAACACAGACAGGTCAGTGATAGAAACACAGAGACCAGCCTGACCAACACAGACAGGTCAGTGATAGAAACACAGAGACCAACCTTACCTCAGTCTGGATGACCAACACAAACAGGTCAGTGAAACACACATGGAAAAAACACTCCCTGGATGTTACAGCTGTGGTGGGATTATCTCTGATGTGTTGTGGATTTGGTTGGATCCGCAACTGCAACTCTCATTGGTTAAATACATCTTGGTACCGAAGGAAATCAGAGTTTGACAATAGAACTCCAGACCTATGACCTATGGGTCTGAACCAGGTTTATGGGTCTGCACCAGGTTTATGGGTCTGAACCAGGCTATTGTGCATGTGCAGGAGCAGTTGGCTACACACAGAACTACATTGAAGTACTTTTCCCCCCCAGGCTGGTAATAAAGAGGTCCAGGAGGAGTTGCAGGCTGAACATGCTGCTCGTATCAACGCTGAGAAGCAGAGAGATGATCTCCATCTGGACCTGCAGAGAGCTGAGGGAGAACAGAAAGACCTCCAACACCAGATCACAGAGCAGCAGGTAGTTTTATCTCCAACTGGAGAGCGTAGAGCAGTGGTTTTCGACCAGTGGACCACTGTTTGATGTTGAGTTTAGTCTCTCAGCCTAATTTAGGACAAATAACTGACAAAATGTTGGCCAAAATAGCAATTCTTCTACATTTTCTAAATGTGTAGATTCTTGAAAATTGGGTAATTCAGATGGTTCAATATGATTTAACTCTTGAACGCATGATCTCAAAAGTTACAGATCTATAATTGTCCATTTGGTTACCAATGGTCTTTTTTAGGAAGGAAGGAGGACTCTATCATAGGAGTAAACATAGTGAAAAACGAGGGTTTTATCTCTGGCGCCTGTCAACCAATTTCACCCCAACTCACCCGCAATAAGCACTAGATTTTCCTCCAGGAGTTTTTCACTAATTTTGGCGCTAGGGGGTTCTGTAAAAAAGCTAAATATAGCAACAAATGTGCCAAGTTTGCAACACTGCCAGGACCACCAGTGGTCTCTGAGAGGATTCCAGGTGGTCCCCAGCTAAATGATGGATCGTTGGTAACCAAATGGACCCTTATAGATCTGTAACTCTTGAGAGCGTAAAAATGAAACCAAATGGACCCGGTTTCATTTTACACTCTAAAGAGTTAAAGATGGAGTGGCATGATTTTTGTATTTTTTTCAATTTTGTACATGTTTAAAAGGTGACAGTACTTCACCCATTGGTGTAGTTTTTATGTACAATGATGTCTTCACTTTGTATTTAGGGTTGCTTCCTGAGTCCTGACCTTTCCAGTCAAGCGCACCAATGAAAAAAACTGTAATATAGTGACATCACATCATCACCCCCTCCCCTAACTCCTCCCCCTTTATCATACAACTAGAGCTCTGGGTGTGGCTTCAGTTTAGGTATATCTCCACCCACCAGGCAAACCAGGTAGCCGCTTCGACCTCTATCCATGGATTGAATAGAGCATAATCGCGAGTAATCACACGATCGAATACAACGGGTAGACGCAGATAACAGATACCCGCCGGGCAAGTAGATATTTTGTATTCATTGCATCGGTGGATCACGGCTACTACTAGTAGGGCGGGGCGAAGCATAGTTTTACTGAAGTTATGTTTAGGGTTAGTAACCGCATAAAGCACCGTCTAACCCTAACCCTAGCCTAATCCTAAACCCTAAACATAACCTCAGTAAAACTAGGCTATGCCTACACCTAACCCCAACCCTAAACTTAACCTCAGTAAACTTATGCCTAAACCTAACCTAACCCTAACCATAACCTCAGTAAAACTTCCTTCGCCCCGCCCTACTAGTAGTAGCCGTGATCCACCGATGCAATGAATACAAAATATCTACTTGCCCGGCGGGTATCTGTTATCTGTGTCTACTCGTTGTATTCGATCGTGTGATTACTCGTGATTATGCTCTATTCAATCCATGGATAGAGGTCGAAGCGGGTGAACCAGGCATACTCAATGAGCTGGTGAGGCTGCCCACATAAAAACATCATTTTAACATACACTGTACGCTTAAAAAAAAAAAAAAAAAACTTCATATTACAATAATGCCTGATGATCATGTTTCGTGTGGGGAAAAATCATGGCACTCCATCTTTAAATTATATTCAAACATCTGAATGACTTCACTTTGACTTCACTTTTCAAGAATCTACACAATTAGAAAATGTAGAAGAATTAGTTATTTTGACCAATGTTTTGCCAGTTTATCTCTTAAATTTAAGAGACTAAACTCGGCATGGTGAAAATGCAGAATAGATAGTGGGCCCTGGTGTGAAAAAGGTTGAAAACCACTGATATAGAGGGTCTGGGTTGAAACACTGAGAGGGTTTTTAGACCTTTGGAGAAATTCTCTAATAAAATGCACTCTAACTCTTAAATACTTCAATCAATCAAATCTTAGTTCTGTTCCATTTGTAGAACTACACTACACTGAGTTTAAATTACCCTGAATCTCTGTGTTGATTGGCGATCCATAGATTGGATTAAATTACACCATGGGATCCATGCTGTAATTACCCAACTGGGCATCCTTGGAATGCACAACGTTGAGAATCACTGCGTAAGAGTAATACGTGACAGTAAATAACTCTAATCCTGTGATATAATTTATTTGAATTAAAGGCTCGTATTGAAGAACTGGAGAAAGAAGCTGTGATACCAGACGAAGAAATATCTTACAGCACAACTACCTACCTGGCTGTTATCCTACCTGTACTGGCTGTAGCTATCATAGCCTACCTCATACCATCACCAACTGGCAAGCAGGCAAACGTCTTAGCTGCACTAGCCTTAATCCTAGTACTATTTGTAGCCCTAGCATACAGCCTGCCACAAACCATGGCTGTAGGACTTTTGTCCCTAGCCGTTGGACTAACCATTCTTCTAGTCGATTTCCTAGAGAAATACCCATTCAAATTCCTAGTGAATATCCTAGCCATAGTCCTAGCCCTGATTCTGTCCACATTCCTAGCGATATTCATAGCCAAATTCATGGCCACAGTCCTAGCCAAATTTTTTGTGATATGCGCAGCCATAGTTGTAGGTTACGGAATGTCTAAAGATTTGTGGGAAAAGATTGAGCAGTCATCTGCTTTTTCTTAGTTTCTCAAGTGACAAGTGAGATCAGTGTGATACAAAAAGGAGATCTGATCTATGGCTCCTATTTCTCAGCATTCTGCCTCAGATGGAACAACTAATGATCTACACAGGAAATCCCAATGGCTCAAATGTTGCTCAATTTAGCATAATTATTGCATCTCAAAGGACAGCTCTTGTCATTGTCCAATTTACGTCTCATTTAAACTTTTTAAATACTTCTCAGCATTGTCTGACAGCGACCTGTTGATCTGTAAAATAGATCTCATTTAAATGACCTTTAACACTCACAACTCCTTATTTGACATTATATTGAGCTGATTCGTCAGATGGCAGATCAACTAACCTTATAACTCACCAGTATTTTTAACTTAATTTTGCATTATATTGTTTCCTTTGGTTTTAATCATCTTGTCTAAATGTTTTTATCCTGTGTCTTTTTCTCTCTTTTGTTCTTGTGGAAGTTTATCTAATGTGTGTTTGTGAAGTGTCCTTGAGCAAGACTCAGAACTCTCCACCAACAGGCTTTCCTGTATATTAAAACATTGTTTTAAAAACTAAATGTCACACACATTTTTCCACTGCATAGGGCATACAGTACATACCTTATTGGTGGATTTGGAAGAGATTTTGAAGGTCTGGTTCCAAAAATGAACCAGTATTTATTGTGTAAAGTCCATTGGAATGAATGAGCCCGGCAGGAAAGTGTCCTAGGGTGGACAAGAGGGCGGGGCTTATCTAAAGATCTATTCGAAAGAAGATATAATCTGGATATGTTGAGGAAGAAGGTTCTAATCAGAATGAGCTTTGAAAGTAAATGATTTTTCTGCAACAGTATGTAGTATGTATCGTTGGAACATTAAAGCAAACCTGTGAACAGTGTCTCCATTGATGATGTGAAATGCTCCATGAACTGTTTGAGGTATTCCCTGTGTGTTGTCTGGGATGGTGAGAATATTTGGATTAATCTCACTGCCTTACATCAGTGGTTTTCAACCAGTGGTCCGGGGACCACCAGTGGTCCCTGAGGGGATTCCAGGTGGTCCCCAGCTAAGTTGGTTAACCAGATCTAACTCTTGAGAATGTGAAAATGAAACCAAATAACCCTGGTGGGTCCATTTGGTTTCATACACTCTCAAGAGTTAAAATATTCATCATCTTAATTAGCCCAGGTCTACACAACTAGAAGATTAATGGTAACTTGGATCTGTATGTTGATTTGACTGTTTTGTCTCAAATCCAGCCTGGTTTGGACAAAAGCAAAAGAAATCTTTAGTTTTGGGGTCTATGGGGATAAAATGTCATCAAATGGTGGTCCGTGACTTAAATGCTGAATAAATAGTGGGCCCTGGTATTAAAAAGGTTGAAAACCCCTGCCTTACATGCATTTTCCTATGTACTTTTTTGTCTCCACCGTAAGGTGGTGAGTGGTGACTATGTTTCACACGCTGTCTGTCCGTACGTCTGTCCGTCCGCTGTTACGTCACCCATAGGGTGACGTAACAGATCTCAAGCTGCACTTTCACTTTGTGTTGACTTATCACCACTAGTCTGCTACTGCTACCTCGCAATGGACAGAAAATAGGGACTTTAGGCCATACGACGGCAAGTCTCTACAACAGCAACAGGAACTCGATCTGTGCTCGATAGATAAACCTTCTTGCCGTAGCAGCTGTTCCTACTACAGCAGACTACACCTACACTTTAACGTAGTGTCCACAACGCCTGTTTGACACTGCGTACACCTTAAGCCCCTGACACACCAAGCCGACGTCGCCCGACGTCGGCCAACTGCTGTGTCGCCTTGCGTCGCCTTGCGGCGCCTGTGTCGGGCCAGGTCGGGCTCCTTGGACACACCGCAAAGACGACACACGACGGTCAACTAGCCATATACGTTCTGCGCATGCGTGCTGCTTGTGGAAGAAGAAGAAAAGAGGAGGCGAAAGATAAGAAGAAACCCAAGATCACCTCTAAACATCGTGTGTGGGGCATATAATCGTAGTCGCACCAACCCCCAGGTGTCTGCTGTTAAGACGCTGTGAATAAATGAGTTGATGTGTTATAATGATGTGAAAACTTTTTAAACGATCTGGTATCATCTGTGTTGAAACAGAGCCATAGAGTATAGACAGAGTGACAACTCCATCCACTTCATGGGGTAGTCCAATGGCGGCTCTTCTGCTTAGACTTCAATAGAGAATGGGGACAACTCCTGGACCTGAACCATTGGATTCAGGCAACAGCCCAGCGTTAATGATCTTAAATCGCTTTATTTTATATTGTTTTTAGTGATAGTACAACACAAACATGTCAGCGGTACAATAACAACGTTACTGTACCGTTGACATTTTGAAACCTTGCCTAAAATAAGTCTCTATTCAGCTGCATCATATGAACTGCATGAACAGCAGCTCGAGCGCTTAGTTTCTGGCCCCTCAATGTCGCAACTCTTCTACTATGACCAGATGAGTCTAAGCGGCGGGGTCCTGCGCATGCGCCGTTGTTTTCTCTGTTGGCTGCGTAGTGTACTCTAGGTGGACAAGAGTTGCGACATTGAGGGGTCACCAAGCGCAAATGAGATAAAGCGACAAACTGTTGGAAATGCATTGTTTCTCAACGAGGGCGGCGCAAATAAGAGCTAATTTAGGAATTTGTTCATCGTGGCAACTGTTGTAAGGTATTGTACAGGCTTACTACAAAAATATCATAAAAGCTGGGCCGTTGCTTGAATCCATTGCATAGGCTACTACTTCCAGTCCAGAACGTGTCCCCTTTTGTTGTGCTAATTCAATAGAAGTCTATGTAGAAGAGCCGCCATTGGACTGGCCCCATGAAGTGAATGGTGTTTGCATAACTGTCTATAGCCTATTATAAGGCTTTGATTTCGAGCCGAGGACCCCTTTGACATGTATTAGTTTAAGGACCCCAATTTGTGGCATTTCTATCTCTGAGACCCCATTTTTAACTGTAAAATCGTTGTTAATTAACTCTTGAATGTACAAATGGTCCATTTGATTTCATATGTACACTTAGTTTATACCCTGGCTATTATGTTACAAAGTATAATGTAGCGAGGGACCCCCTGGACGCCTCTGTCTTTGGGAATCCCTGGGCCACAACAAAAAGCAACGGCTTGTTATCTGAACAGCCAATCACAGAGTGAGCTGTTCCGCCGATGGCCGACGCCGATTCAACATGTCAAATCGGCTGAAAAGCTTCCGACGGGGGGCCGACGTGTGGCGACGTGCGGGACACACCGGGGAAACTAGGCCGGCCAACGCCGACCGACGGCCCGACGGCCGACCGTCGGCTTGGTGTGTCAGGGGCTTTAAAGTACGTAATGGCTGGCATTCTCGAATTCTATGGTGTAGCCAGGTATAGTGTAAGTCTTCTCACTGGCTGCATGGCAGCGAATGTGGGGGCTCAGAGTGCATTTTATCCGTGTGGTGGGGGCTCAGTGCTTTTTATCCGTGTGGTGGGGGCTCAGAGGGTGTATTTTATGTGTGGTGGGGTGCTCAGAGTGTATTTTATCCGTGTGGTGGTTGCTAATACCATCCTAAGAGTTCCTAACAAGCTCCTAACAGTTAAGCCTACAGCGAGTATTATCTGCTGAATGTCTTTTTTGTTTTGTTAAGTTTGTTTTTGGGTGCTCCGCTCCCGCACAAGTACTACTTGTGGTACTTTTATCGCTTCTAAGGAGAAATAGGCTAACAGGCAAACCGTGATCAACGGGGGATGGACCCCGACCCCAGTCCACACAATAGTGGTGGTGGTCCTCCAGGGTTCTCGTCTACTCAACATCAGTCAGCAGGTTAACAGGACGGTGGTCCCCGGACCTCAGAAATGTGTCCGTAAACCCACAGATCTTCATGAGGTCTGTGCTTACGTTTGTGCCATCCGTAGTCACGGTGGCCGAGAGGTTAAGGCGTTGGACTCGAAATCCAATGGGGTTTCCCCGCACAGGTTCGAATCCTGTTCGTGACGGCGTTCCATTTTTTTTTTTTTTTGTCCACTTGTTAGTTTTCTTGGCACTTTAATCTAAAACTAAGTGTTCTGTATAATTTAGTAATATTAGGACATGCAAAAACCGAATAATGACGATACATCCGCGATGGCGGATATAGAAGAGTACTCACGGTATGAGGGTGAAATCTAGAGTCAGAAGTATAGACAGAGTTGTGACAACTCCGTTCACTTTATGGGGCCAGTCCAATGGCTACTCTTCTACATAGACTTCAATTGAGAATGGGGACAACCAATAGGGACAAGTCCTAAAGAACCTGAAGTAGGCAGAAATGCATTGGACTTAGGTAACAACCTAGTTTTAATTATCTTAAACGCCTTTATTTTACATTGTTCTGTAGTAATAGTACAATATAATTTTACAGAGGCTTCAGTTGTTACTGTGCAATTTAGGTATGTGTGGCATTTAGGTACACTGTACACATACCCTAACATAGCTCTTATTTGCACTGCCCTCCAGTTTTGTCCCCGTTATGGCTGCGCTCAGTTTCTGACCCCTCAATGTCGCAACTCTTTTACTAGATGGCTCGGGTGAAATCACCCCCGACCCCTCAGCGTTGTCTGACAGAAAGCGCCCGCCCGTTCAGAGTCATGCAGGGGTTTCGGCTCTGAATGGGCGGGACGTTTCTGTCAGAAAACGCTGAGGTGTGATTTCACGCCACGGTTTTCCCGTCGTCACCACCAGATAGCAGCAAAAAGCTACGTTATGAACGGACGACGCCATAAAGCGATGGTTTTCAGTCTTTTTTTCATACCAGGGATCCAGGGCCCACTATTTATTTAGCATTTTAGCCACGGACCACCATTTGAGGACATTTTAGCCCCACTGGCTTTTGTTCACAATTCCAGGCTGGATTTGGGAAACAAAACAGTCCAAAATACAGATCAAAATGACCATTAATCTTCTACATTCTCTAGTTGTGTAGACCTGGGATAATTCACATGATGAAAATTTTAACTCTTGCATCTGGTTAACCAACTTTCCATCATTTAGCCTGGGGACCACCTGGAACCCTCTCAAGGACCACATGGTGGTCTCTACACCTACGGTTGAAAACCACTGTAGCCTACTACTATTACATTTAGGTAAAGCCAACAAAAGCAAGGGTTCGGAACCACGGAGGTAAAAGATTGGAGGGTTGAGGTAAAGAAATCAAATAACCATATTTTAATTAAGTGAACGTTCTTAATTAGCTGCTGTCGTGCACGGGTGTAGTGTAGTCTAGTGATAGGCGGACGCGGGGATCGAACCCGCGGCTCCCATTGACTCAGCCAGTCCAGCTCCCGTATAGGATACAGCCCGTCGTCTCGAGAGCAGCAGAAGCAGGTTTGTTGTAGGATGGATCTGGGGAGAGCCCTACACGATTAAATTAAACATTATACCATGTGGTTTTCAACCAGTGGTCCGGGGACCACAGGATTCGGTGGTCCCCAGGCTAAATGATGGAAAGTTGATTAACCAGATGCAACTCTTTGAGGTAAACATGACCAAATGGACCATTCATGTTTACACTCTCAAGAGTTAAAATGTTCATCATGTGAATTAGCCCAAGTCTACACAACTAGCTCTACTGTGTGTTTTGGCTGTTGTGTTTGCGAAATCCAGCCTGGGATATGTGGACAAGAACAAAAGAAATCTTTAGTTTTGGTTCTGGGGGTGAAAATGTAATCAAATGGTGGTCCTCTGTGGCTCAAATGCTGAATAAATAGTGGGCCCTGGGCTCAAAAAGGTTGAAAAACCACTGCGTTAACTTAACTACGATGACGAGGTTAACAGCACTGTGATTTGATGAGAGCCGATCGGCTGAATGAAAACATGAAAACAAAAACAACCGTAAGAATTAGTTAAGAACACTTACCGTTATTTAGTTAACTTGACTGTATCAATCCAGTGTTTCGTAATGCTCCTACAGTGGATTATTTTGTTTATTTCGTCTTGTTGAGAGTTGTTTCAGTTCTGATCTCTCTCTCTCCGTGTGTGTGTGTGTGTGTGTGTGCGCGCGCGCGCAGCTGTGCTCCAGTCTTAATAATTAAAGGGGGATTCCACCCATTTTCATGACATCAAGAAGAGTGTACACATGGAAGCAAATGGACCTGTTAGGGTTCATTTGGTTGATATTTGTAGTAATGACCTTTAGCTAATGTCATGAGTATTCGCTCTCTCTGCTCATGCACTAATAGGCATGGCTATACTTGTGTGCAGCGCACAGTGCTGATCTTGGGTTATCTTGTTTTCCAGTTTTCAAATGCAGTGTAGGTGCTCATCCAGAGTGGGCTTTGAAGGAGCCAAGGGATCCACATGTCTTGATGGCTGTTGGCAGGGCGTTCCACATGAGCAGAAGGAATTCAGTCCTTTGTTTGCGTCAAATCTGGGTCGCACATGCATGGTTAGTTGAACTAAGCATTTGGACAGGTACATGGTGGTATTTTGGTAATGTCATTTTGATCTGTGTGTTGGACTGTTTTGTTTCCCCAAATCCAGCCTGGAATTGTGGACAAAAGGAAAATAAATCTTTAGTTTTGCGGTCTGTGGGGCTAAAATTTCTTCAAATGCTGGGCCCTGGTATGAAAAAGGTTGAAAACCATTAGTGAATTTGTGACTAGTGAATTTAAACTCAGGGGTAGCGTGAACTTAAACTCAGGGGTAGCGTAACCGGTTGGTAATCACAAGGTTGCCGGTTCGATCCCGGCCTCCCGCAGAGTTAGTGTCGATGTGTCCCTGAGCAAGACACTGAACCCCTAATTGCTCCTGATGTGCTAGTAGGTACCTTGCATGGTTTCCACTGCCATCAGTGTATGAGTGAATGTGATGCACAAGCTATGTACAGCGCCTTGGATAAAGGTGCTATATAATGCACCATTTCCCATTTAAACAAATAGTGTCTCAACTCTTCCTAAAAATCGATACCATAATAATCAAGTGCTTGTAGTTTGTGGAGGAAAAAAGTGCAATATCACGGTGCGTTCGCAATAAAAAAAAAGTCACTGTCAGGACGACTGAGCACATGACAAGCCTCTGTGTCAGCACTGGTTAAAACAGCTAATAATTATTATTATTATGTTGTCAACAACCATCACCTTTCTGTCACTCACACAGTGGATGGACAGTTTATAAGTAACACAGTAGTGCAGGACACGTGCATGCATGCACGTGTGTGTGGTGCCTGTGCACAAGTGTGTACATGTGTATTGTGGCTGTAGACTAGTGTAACTTGCCTTTGTATGCATTTTGTAAAGAAAACGCGTGAAGTTGTTACGTTTAGTGGACTTGCATTAGTGATTAGTGATAAATAAAACCCATGAGGAAGGAGAAAAACGACATCACATCACATTGCACACAATTAGGCAATACATGTCATGGCCTTCTTGTGCACAAGTTGGTACTGGACAAAGTGCAGTTCTAGTTCTAGATTTGATGTGTAGATCTTGTTGAGACGCTCATTTTTAAAGTAGCTCTCAAGTCTAAAAAGTGTGGGCACCTTTGGTCTACGTTGCATGAGTTATTGGACTCATTCCTGTCCTGAGCGATATGTGACCCATAAGGTTTATATCTTGTACAGGACGCAGCATGCATAAAGCTAAAGGTCTGACTCAGAGAGTTTTCTGTTTTCAATGATGAAATGCTGTTGGTTTAGTGGTGCCACAGATGTAGTTAGTTAGTAGCAGTAGTAGTAGTATAAACACTTTAATTTGAAATATCTTGCTGTTTTGCATGCCATCATGTTTGGTGGGGCAGTCAGGGAATTTAGGGGCAGTTAGGGGGGCATTGCCCCATTTACACTGGCAACCAAATCTAGCTCTTCCTGAGACACTTGAATGTCTGACATACAGTAGTTATTCTTTTTATATGCAGAGGAAAGAGAATGCAGAACTACTGCATTCTTCACCTGTGTGTGTGTGTGTGTGTGTGTGTGTGTGTGTGTGTGTGTGTGTGTGTGTGTGTGTGTGTGTGTGTGTGTGTGTGTGTGTGTGTGTGTGTGAGTGTGTCCCTCTCGCCCCCTCCCCCTCATCAGGTGAAAAGAAGGCAGCTTGGACTCGTCATGCATTGAAGGAAGCATGAGGCCAGTCCGCTGCCTCCCCAGGTTGGTGGAGGATGTGTAGAGCTCAGGATCACATTAGGAATCCTCCCCCAGGTTGGCGGAGGGTGTGTAGAGCCCAGGATCACATTAGGAGTCACTTTGCACCCATACCATTCTCTGTCTCTCTCTCTCCCTCTGTCTCTCTCTCCCTCTGTCTCTCTCTCTCTCCCTGGAGTGGGTGTGGCCTGTGTGTCCAACCTACCTGACGCTTCATTGTGACGTCAACAACAGAGAGAGAGTGAGTTTAACAGGTTGTGTGTGTGTGTGTGTGTGTGTGTGTGTGTGTGTGTGTGTGTGTGTGTGTGTGTGTGTGTGTGTGTGTGTGTGTGTGTGTGTGTGTGTCACAGTGACTACAGTCTGAGGTGCATGAATATAAACTGTGTGTTCTCTGTTCTACCATTAGCCGTCCGACTCGCTCTCTGAACACACCATGAAGAATAATTATAATAACATTAGTTTTTTAACTCTCTCTCCTGCTGGGAGCTTCAATCAGTGAATCAGAGAATCCTCAGGTAAGTTTACTATCTTTTCTTCTTTTAAATGAACCCTTTTCATGTTTATAACTCAGTGGTTTTCAACCTTATTCTCAAAGAGTTACATCTGGTTAACCAAATTTCCATGATTTAGCCTGGGGACCACCTGGAACCCTCTCAGGGACCACTGGTGGTCCCCGGACCATCTTCTGAAAACCCCTGTTGTACAGGCACACCTGTTGCACCCCAATCTGGTAACATTGACACATGCACAGGCTTTAAAAGGACATTCCACCCATTTTCAACATTTTACTATGTCATTATTATACCTTAGAGATGTTGTGTGGACATGATAAAAAAGTTCCCCCCGTTCAGTGTTTTCAAGAATTGGAGGTCTGAAAAAAAATCATTAACATGGTGAAACACTTGAAACTTGATGACATCATCAAATTGTTGATGCATTTTCCTTTAGGACCTTGGAAATTGGTTGAATCCTCCTTTACATAATTCCCACAATATAATGTCCTCTATTTTCATATCCAGGTGAAAGTTGTGGCCCAAAACGTCGATTTAGTCAAATATCTGCACTTTTACATGAGTTGCACGCGGACAACATAATGTTTTGGAACAATCAAATCATTTTCGAAATATAATTGAAACATAAAGTGTTGTATCATGACATTTTTAACTTCTTGCTAATTGGATATTGTATGATAATAGTGTGTGTTGTCATGAATTGTCACGACCCGAGTTGGATTTGTCTGCGGCGTAATCATCTTTATAGATAGATAATTTTCTGTCTATGAGGAAAATGAATGGGGAATCCATTTCTGGAACCAGTGGCAGGGGCGGATGTAATATATTTCCCAATTGGGGGGAGCAGGCGAAAATGGTATGGGTGTGGCACCCATACCATTACCAATACAATTACATCTGCCCCTGGCTCAGATTACTGATGTAGGACTAATTATCTTTTGTGTGTGTGTGTGTGTGTGTGTGTGTGTGTGTGTGTGTGTGTGTGTGTGTGTGTGTGTGTGTGTGTGTGTGTATGTTTTTGGTATAAAGTGAGGACACACACGTGCTTTCCACCTGCAGAGTGAGGACCGTTTGGGAAGTGAGGACATTTTGCTGGTCCTCACTTTTTTGGGGGATAGTGAGGACTGACTTCATATTTAACCCACAGAGTGAGGACATTTGGAAAGTGAGGACCGGGCTCCACAGCGCCCCCCTACAGCGCTGTGGTCGGTCGGTCAACCGGTCCTCACTTTCCTTTATGCTTATTGCTAAGCATAATGGAGCTATGTTGTGCCAGGATGCATAACCAAAAATGGAATAAATGGTTTGTACTTGACATTCACAATTCTTCATGGCCTTGAACATGCTTGAATATAACTTCCAATAATAATTACAGATTAAGTTATAAGGTTCAAGGTTTCTTCTTTGTTACTTCTCACATGCAGGTATATAAGAGCACAATTCTTCATTCAACATTGTACTATGTCATTAATATACCTTTTGAGTTGTTATAATAACATCATATTGAGTCACTACCTTTTCTAAAGTAATGCAAGGAAAGTAACGGACCCCAAGTCTGATGAACTGTCACCCCATGTACCAGTTGCAAGCGATTTTCAGTAGTCCTTTCTTCCGGGTCGATTTTTATAATGGCAGTCTATGGGAATTCCGGGGGAGCTTCAAGTTCAAGATCGGTATGATACTGTGGCTGGTTATGTGCCTTGTCAGCTGTTTAATCGCTGAAGTATAGAGCTTAAACTGCAAGGTCGGCGTCCTCACCTACAGCCAGGACCAGCTCCTGTCACTCAGGCAACCAGCCAGACCAGGAGAGTCTGACTTCGACTCGCTGGAAGAGTATCCAGAATTTAAAAATACCGGAACACGAAAATGGACTAAATTCAAGAAAAGAGGATCGAGAGGCGGAGTGAGAGAACGGCTAAGGAGACGAGGCAGCAGACCCCCCTTGCCGGTAATAACTCTTTCCAATGTTTGCTCGTTGACCAACAAGAAAGAAGAAATACGTGCTATGCGTCCGCTTTTCCGTGCAGCGAATCAACCCGTGCTGCTTATTGGGGACTTTAACTCTTGTGACTTGTCCGATCACCTCCCCAACCTACATCAGTATGTAGACTGTCCGACGTGCTTGGCACGCACTTTGGATAAGTGCTATGGCAACATACCCGATGCCTATAAAGCCACCTGCAAGCCTGCCCTGGGGAAGTCAGACCACAAGGTCGTACATCTTCTTCCACGTTACAGGGCTTGGCTGAAACGGGAAAAGACAGTAAAAAAGGAGATTGTGACCTGGACAGAGGACTGTAAGGAGGAAATGCGATGCGAGCTGGAGACAGATAGAATACAATGATAAAGTGGAGCATCACTACTTTTCAGGAAATGCCAAGAAAGCATGGGAAGGTTTAAAGGTGATGATGGCCAGGGACTCTAAGCAAAAGCGCACCCCCCTGTCAGATGAAGGGACAAAATGTAGAGATAGTTAACTTTAAATACTTAGGATCTATTGTTGACAGCAACCTTGACTTCAATGATAACACAGATAATATTTTTAAATCCTGTAACCAACGTCTCCACTTGTTGCGCAGGCTTAACTCCTTCAGAGTGAGCAAATACATTATGGAGACTGTTTACAAGAACCTCATAGAGGGAATCATGACCTTTAACATAGCTATGTGGTATGGTAACCTCAGCAACGACACCTCTCATCCACTCCACAGGGAATTCAAATTACTCCCCTCAGGTAGACGTTATAGAACACCAAAGTTTAACCGTAGCCGTAATATTTTTAAAAAATATTTTATTCCAAAGGCTTGGTGCAGTATTATGCCTTGTTGTGCTCTTCTCTGCCTGTTAAGATGTTTTGTGTGTAAATGTTTGTTGCTTGTTGTTGATCTTGTTGTCGTTTTTAATGTTTTTTGTACATGAGACTAAAGACAAATTTCCACTTGTGGACAATAAATAAACTAACTAACTAACTAACTAACATGTGTGAACCAGATTCTGATGAAGAAGTACAACAAATTCATAACTGCCTACATGTAGTCGCAAAGGTCCCCCTGACAGCTGAGTCCCCAGCTTACCGATATTGGTTGTAATTTGGACACCTAGGCCTAACAGAGCTTTGGAAAGACAGATGGTGCATTTTACTTGCAACTAGTATTAGTATCCATTACATCAAGCACATTATTACCATCACATCACACATTATACTATCATTGGGATACTTGTTTATTTGTCATTATTTATTCTAATGATATATTGTAATGATAATTTATTTATTCCTTCATCTGACTATAAATATAAACACTTAGCCTATGTTGGCTATATAGCTGCCCATCCTGTCACAAACTACAAGGTTCCTTCACAATTTCCCCTCCGCTCCACAAGGAGACACAAGTTCAGTAGAACCCCCTTTGCATGGAACCTACAACCACCTCCCTTCCTGTCACAGTCTACATACAGGCCTGGATCCCCAGGCCCAGTATTCTATTGTCTCCAAACAATTCACAGCCAGCAGAGCCTGCTGTGTTTCCTACAAACTGATGATGATGCCATGCGTCTTTGAACATTGATCTATGTAAGTCCAAATGCCCTGACTCTGATGTTTATGGATGGATGCATTTGATTGAGATGTGATTTGGTATATTATATTATGAAATTACTTTTACTTGGCTTGCTATTTATTATTTGAATGCTCTATTAGGTAATATATTAGACTATATGCAAGTATTTAAATGCCATATTTATCTTCTACTTTAAGAGAATATTACAATCTGTTCCTTTTATAGAACCATGAAGAAGACAATAGGCAACGCACATCGACTGATGGGTGCTGGGTTAAAAGAATACTATGAAAATGGATGGAGCCCGCACACCAGATAAGGTACAAAAAGACTTTCTTTATTTGGATCGTCCAAATAAAGAAAGTCTTTTTGTACCTTATCTGGTGTGCGGGCTCCATCCAGCTTGCAGCAAAAAGCAGCAAGCTCATAAAGTTTATCCAAAATAGGAACCTTTGATTCCTAAAAGGTACCATAAGTCATTTGGGCGATTTGGAAAATCCTACTGGATGTAGCAGCTTTCTGGACTGAAGTGGTGGGGGGGCTGCACAGGTGCAGTGATTAGAGGCAATTCTACTCCACTACATCTCATAGCCAAACATAGCCCCATTTACCCACTACAATTATATACTGTATATGGTATAGTAAGTGATTTGTGTGATTTGGGAAACCCTCCAGTCCTCCTGGTTACAAGATGTGCACATGCACATACTCTACAGTGGGGTGAAGTGCAACAGTGCCCACCTTGGGGTACAGTATACACTGGAGCTGTGTGTAAAGTTGGTCTGACCTCTTCAATAGCTTGTTTCATTTATGCTCCGAGTTGAACTGTCAGCTAGACTGCACCCATCCCCCACTCCACTCTACTGTAGCATTCTGTAGCAGCTTTACAAAAATGCTACAGTAGAGTGGAGTGGGGGATGGGGGGGGGGGGGGGGCTGCACAGGTGCATTGATTACAGGCAATTCTACTGCACTATCTCAGAGCCAAACATTGTATTAGGCTCATTTCCCACTACAGTTATATAAAAGGTATAGTTAGTGATTTGTGTGATTTG
The DNA here is from genome assembly GCA_039105355.1 of Benthosema pterotum. Classification (NCBI taxonomy): domain Eukaryota; kingdom Metazoa; phylum Chordata; class Actinopteri; order Myctophiformes; family Myctophidae; genus Benthosema; species Benthosema pterotum. The sequence goes on from CM076988.1 coordinate 20,701,168, forward strand.
GGAAATCCTCCAGTCCTCCTGGTATGTGCACATGCACATACTTTACAGTGAGGTGAAGTGCAACAGTGCACACCTTATAATGGAGCATTTTAACAGAAAATGTTTTTGAACCACTTACTATACCTTTAAATCCTTAATGGTACTTTACTTTGGAGATATGACTTAAGCATTAACCACTTCGATCCTGTGCATTTCGGCCACACTGGCTACTTAACTGTAAATCAACTGATTTGGCAGTGTACCAAGTACAAAAAAAACAATCAAACAAAAAAAAACTTTTGGTCATCTTATGGTCTACTCAGTCTCATGTGAACACCCCAGTCAGTTAAAATGGTCACCACGTATCTAAATACTGAATGGAGTAACTTATAAACAGTCTGGGGTGAAACACTTCTTTAACAGAGCCCAGAATGGCGCCAAGACCAGTTATTTTCTTTTGTTTGTGAAGGCTTTCAGTTCAGCTCTCACATCACCACAAGCTGAAAATAGCTGATCTAAAAGCTCACAGCGCGACGCAGACACAATGTGCTGTGAGCTTGCAGAGCTGCTCTATTTTCAGCATGGAACACGCAGTAGGACAGGGGTCTCAAACTCATTTCTATGATTCTTAGGGACGTCCAAATAACATAAGTCAAGTAGTTCCAATTTGATCCGTTCAGTGAATAGAGTGGACTAGTTGCTGCAGGAGAGAGCACCAGCCAGGAAGCACCAGGAAAGCAAAGGTTGCTGCTTTCCAGAAAGGCATGCTTTTCAATATGCACTAATATATAATAATGCACATATGATCGTTGTAAAAATGTACATCATGGTTTCTTCATAAGAATACAAAAAGAAAGTTCCACAGGTTTACCAAGGTCCAAGGTGTGAGATACTGTTCCAAATTCCAAACTGTTCTGCTCTGCCCTTCATAGAGTAGAGTGCAGGGTCGTTAATTAGGCTTTGTTGCTACATTAACGACCCAACCGTGGCAGTATGGGGGAAGGGCAGCAGTTGAACTGAGTTTACAGAAACTACAGCAGTGAATTGTTCTGACAGGTGAAAGAAAAAAATCTGAGTATCCTATTATTGCATCATACTGATTTTTGCCTCACACAAACATCTAATCACATAATATAAGTGTATTTAAACTGGCTAAAATAAATATTGATAGAAAATGTTTTGGATGTGATATAGTAGTGATTCTTGTAGCTTGGAGTCACCTCTTAAGAATTCAAGAGGGTGCCCACTGATTATGCCTCGGGCATTTTTAATTATTAAACCCTTAATGTCCAAAATATATATATAAAAATCCATACAAAATAGAGTTGTATGGTATTTAATGCAAGGGCAGTTCAGGCTCAAGGCCTACTGTTTTGGCCAGAGCCTGTGCCAGAGTGTTTGTGACCTGGAAGCAGGTGGTGCTCAGTCCTACAAAGGTGACATCGATAATACTGAATTATAAAGTGGCTGAAAGCAACAACCAAGCCTTCAGTGCGTCCAGGTCCTTTAGACGAGCTATTCACAAATCCACTACATACAGTGGGCTGCTGAAAATATACTGACTTGGAGGACCAATCTGCTCATTAAATCACAGTTTTTCCCACGTGCCATATACATACATATATTTATTGTGGATTTGAAAGTTTGAGTGTTGCAATGATTATGAGTCGGGCTGTGTGCAATAATAGAACTTATTAGGCCTATACTGGGCCTTTAATTATTATTTAATGATTTAATTATTTGCATGATTTGAGTTTTGTTTGCCATGATTACTTTATTTTGCTTTATTTACATAAGTTACTTCCTTTGATTTGGAGCGGTTGATTTGCAGTGTTTGTTTAGTTTAGAGGACTCAGTAAATCTATTACTATTGTTTGCCTATACATCCGCCCTAGAGCATCATGATATATATTGATATGACTTAATATAACCCCCGCTTCCCTTCTGTATTTTTAAAGTAGTCTTTCTAATTGTGAATAAACTTTACACTTTTGATACATCAGCCGCTGGTTCTATTCATACGGAGCCCGTACCTACAGTAACAGTATATAGTTCATGCTATGGTTAATATATTTGTAGGATCTCTCACTGTGATAGTGGGGTTGTTAAGTCATAATTGACCCAGTGTTTCACTGTCAACAATTAACCAGGAACTGTTGGATGCAGTACAGTGCTTGTGGGCAAAGTAAAATAAAAAAAAAATCACGTAACCATGCATTCATCTCTGGTCCTATGTCAAAGAAGCAGTCTTATGGGTGGTCCGGTAGGCTATAGGAAACAGGTGGTGAATAACTCTTTAGCAGTCTGTTTATCTTCACCATACTGGTATTCTGTGTGCTTTGCCAAGGTTAACCCACTGGGGTTTTCAAGAGGGTTCCCTGCCTTCAATTGTGATGGCATACCCTATTTTTGTGGGCCTGGTCAATGCCCGGCCATCACCCACTCCTGCTTCCAAAATCTTGTTAGCCGAATGTAGTATTACGCAAGTATAGGGCAGTGCCCGATTAGCTGGGCTGTTGCATGCTGGTTATTTCGTTTGGGGCTACACATGCATTGACAGACAGGTCCTCAGTGAGAACAGAGCTGAAACGGTCACCAAGTACTGAAGTGCAAAACTACCTCCCCAACCTTCCCTCAGCAGCATTCAGCAGGCCGATGGAGTTAGGGACAAAGGAACATAAAGCAATTCTTATGAATGAGGGGGGCTTGCAGGCGCCCAGACGGTAACAGTATGTACTATGTACATATAGAGGGTGAGCTCTATCAGCTTGAATGGACTTAACTTTAGGAACACCTGCTTATTATAGATGTGGTCTAGGCTGTTCATTTGGGTGCCAAACTCACAAGGGAGTTCTTATAGCTAAAATTACCAAACCAGCAGATAATCAAGAAAGTAATAATAGACTCAACATAAGCACCATAGAGCAGTTTCATAATAGTTTTATCCACATTGAACTTAGCCAGTTTCCTCAAACAATGTAGGTGCTGTCAACCTTTTTTGTACAACATGCCAGTGTTGAGGTCAAATTACAATTTCTTATCGATGATTGTGCCAAGGTACTTGTAGCTGGGAACAAGCTCAGTTTGTCTGTTAACAACAGTGCTTTGGGCAGCATATAAGGAGGAATAACAATACCGAGATCTCCATATATTGGCATAAATGTGACAAAGACAGATTAGATCTCAAATATCTGCACCACAGGGTTGAAACGTATATGGGTTGGCTGTGGTCCTTCAGTGCATGTAACAATGTGATGTTGATGTTCTATCAGTCTGTAATGGCTAGCTCGCTGTTCTTTGCAAATGCACAGGGGGTTACATACATACATATAAATTATATACATCTATTATGTTATCTGATGATATCTTGCTTGCAAAGTAATTGGTGTCATTAGTAGTGACATGGTACTGACTCCTACAAAGACTAGTGCTAGGACATGGATAATATACATAATACATAGATAATAGATAGCTCTATATATAGCATTTGGCTGCACCTTCATGACAGAACTTGCTTTCCTGACCAACCTGTTATTGTTGATTATGTCTTGGGCAATGTATGTGTGTGTTTGTTTTTGGGGCATAGTGAGGACCGGCGTGGGTTTTTAACCGACAAAGAGAGGACATTTGTATGTATGTATGTATGTATGTATGTATGTATGTATGTATGTATGTATGTATGTATGTATGTATGTATGTATGTATGTATGTATGTATGTATGTATGTATGTATGTATGTATGTATGTATGTATGTATGTATGTATGTACTGTATGTATGTAACTCCCGGTGCATTTGCAAAGAAGAGAGAGCTAGCCATTACACACTGATAGAACATCAGCATCACATTGTTACATGCACTGACGGACCACAGCCAACTCAAAGGACAATCTACTCAGGCCCTTAGTTTAGAGGGCATCAGAATTGTTAGTCTAGTCCGATGCAATGCTCCCATAGTGTCGGTCTGTACGCCCTTCTTACTTGCATGTGCTCCTTGTTTAGCCATTTAAAGGCCACAAAAAACACCCTGATCATCCAATCCTACACATACTGAAAATACATATGAAAACTATGTGATGATTAACAATGATAAAACTGAGGAGATCATTGTCGATCCGAGGACAGATTGTAATTAATATCCATGACCGTAACATCAAACAGGTCTCCTCCTATAAATATGAGGAGATTGATCAAGATGTGAGATGGCACATACATGTATCCTGTTGTTTAAAGATACAACTGCACCTACTTTCTTCGTAGATTGATACTGTTTGGTGAAACGTTGGTTTATCAATGATGAATATGAATATAGTTTCTTAACTCTTACATAGGGTTAGCATATAATCTTGATATGCTAGCCCTATATCTTGAGATGTTATCTACAGCTGGCTTGGTAACCTGACTGTGAAATATATAATATATTTTTTATTTAACCTTTATTTAACCAGTAAAATCACATGTCTCTTTTACAAGTGCGAACTGAAACTGATCTGTTTACCAAGTTGAGTAAGAAAATGTCTTAACATGTGGGGACCCCCAAAATCAATTTGAGGACCCCCTAGAGGTCCCTATCATAGGTTGAGAACCTCTGCCATAGATACAATTGTAACAGTACAATTTTCATTCAGCAGATCTAACACAATCCCTCACTTTGCTGAGAGCTTGTGATGTTGTGAGCTTGTAGATCTGCTATTTTCACAATATCTGCCTTTTTCCATGTGTATTATTTAATGTTTTAGACAATGTTTGACCACTTTGCATGGCATCATTTCACATGATTTTGAGGCAATAATTTAACTCATGCAGCTAGACTGCTGCTGCTAACCGAAGAAGAGCGGACTGCTGTTTTGAAAAGGATGCAGGAATTCATACTGTCCAGAAAGGTTCCCAAAAAGGACTGTCTGAGGTGTATCCTCAAAGAATCAGTATTGTGTAAGAGGTCATGGAAGGACATTAAGTTCTTTGTTTACAGTAGGATACAAACCATCCAAAGGCGTGGGAAATGAATCTCCAAGGCAAGTTCCTGTTAGTATATTCTGATGGCAATACTTTTTTTTTTTTTTTTGCACTGTCTTGAAATAAGTTTATTTGTTTCATAAATGTGGCTGGTTCCCTCTCCTGGCCTCGGCTCCAATGTTGCCAACTAGGTGCATTTGTCACTATATTTAGCTTTTTTTCAGACCCCCCTAGCGCCAAAATTAGCGAAAATCTTCTGGTGGAAAATCTGGTGCTTTTGAGTTGGAGCGAAATTGGTTGACAGTCACCAGAGACAAAACCCTTGTTTTTCACCATTTTTCCTTCTATGATAGAGTCCTCCTTCCTTCCTAGAAAGGACCATTGGTAACCAAATGGACCCCTTATAGATCTGTAACTCTTGAGAGCGTAAAATGAAACCAAATGGACCCTTACGGTCCATTTGGTTTCAGTTTACGCTCTCAAGAGTTAAATTATATTATATCTGAATTACCTAATTTTCAAGAATCGACACATTTAGAAAATGTAGAAGAAATGCTATTCTGACAAACGTTTTACCACTTATTTCACCTAAATTAGTCTGAGGGACTAAAATCAACATCAAATGGTGGTCCATGGCTAAAATGAGGAATAAATAATGGGCCCTGGTATGAAAATGGTTGAAACCCACTACTCTAGTGCATTTGGATTTCGGCAGTTGGCAACACTTGGCTTGGATCATCCCTAGGAGCTCCCTGGGGGAACGAGGAAGAGGCCTAACAAGTTGTTGTTGTTGTACGCAATAAAAGGAAATGAAACCATCTCTAGATTCTCTACATCAGTGTCTTTCCACCTCTGGAACGTGCATGCATATTAGTGTTTACATTTATCTGGCTCCATCACAATAGATGCTGATTCTGGAAGGACGTGTGAGGGTATAGTGACTTGTAGTAAATTCAACATTTGGCTCTGAAGACGCAAGTAAAAAGTGCTCCAACTTCTCTTGTATTATAATTGTTATATTCAATTTGTCCCACTGCTGAGCATAGCGTGACCACCTCCAGACATGGCCAATGAGGGACAAGGGACCCCCTGTTGCGGGACACCGCGCGGGGGGGGGGGGGGGGGGGGGGTTCCGCGAACATGATGTTGTTATGACATAACAACACTCTATGTATGACAAACATACATAGAGGCAAAGTTATTGACTTTTTCATTTATTTAATATTATAGGCAGCGCTGCTTGCTGGCACGATTGACATGATTGACTGTAATTACTTAATTGGTTGCCCAGCCATGTAACATTCCACAGTTTGAACATTTTAAAATATTGTAATATAACCTCAATCAGCATATTCTTTGAAATGAGTTTTTTGCATTATAGAATACATGGTGCTCATTTTTCCAATCAAATAAACCGCTGGGGAAGCTCTAATAATTAGGCTAAGTGTACAAGCCAGCGCACATGTCTCTAAGCTGCATGGACATTAGGCCTATCTATCTTTTCTATCTATTGTTTGATGAAAAAAACATGGCTATACCTATACCCAAAGAAAATATAAAATATATAAATTATATACTGTATTGACTAGTTGGAATTAAAACAATCGCTTGAAAACTGAGTGAGGATGAGACATTTGAAATCTCAAAAAGTTTTTGTATCAGAGCGCATTGATGCGCTGTTGACGGTAACTGGAAAAGTCGGGCAGCTGCAAAGTCGGACCGGGCAAAAGTGCAGGGATGTGGAAAGGTCTGCCAGGGCTGTGGAAATCTCGGCCAAGGGCTGTGGAAATCTCGGCCAAAATCAACCAGACATGCATATCAACCATTATCAAGCCATATGCATGCAATAGACATGCAGATACCAGCCATTCCACAGACTTGGGCCGACCTCTCTTTACTATTCGGGCCGACTTTGCTGCGGCTAGACTTTTCCGGTGACCCTGTTGACAGTCGCTTGGATTCAGTATGGTGAGTGCTTGCTTAGGCTATAACTCGCAGTTAGCTCATCAACACACGGAATGACAGTAGACCTATACGTTTAAGATAATATGCAGTCTGAGTTACTTAAAACAACCGCTGTAGGCCTACATAAGCTGTTTATGGCAGAATTAAACATGTATTTTGAGGTGGAGGACTGCTGTCGCATTGTGACATGCCAGATGCTGAGGGCATGGGGCGCGTCGGCAGGAATGAGGTCTGCAAACGCATACGGTATAATATAATAATATAGTAATAGTATTAATATGTTTGCAAATAACAGTTCATGGGCGCTTATTTGGACGAGAGCGGCAGCGCAGCAGCACGCCAGCACAGCGTCAGACTTTTTTTTTCTCCGCCTCTCCTTTTTTTCTCCTCCTCCGTCTTTTGATAGTTTTGCGGGACATTAGTCCCTTTTTGAGGGACGCGGGACAGAGGGTTGAATTTCGGGACTGTCCCGCGAGATCCGGGACAGGTGGGCACTATAGATGAGCATAGGGCCCTTATACAAATAACTGGCTTACACACTAAACCCACAGATGGCTCCATCCCAAAGGTACTTTATGGTAGGTTGAATCTGCTTATACAGTGTATCTACACAAGAGGGGGGAAAAACAGGCAGCGCAAGTTCAAATTAAATGTTTTTATTCAAGTTGAACAGTTGAAGTTGGGCCATGGCTCTTTGGGCAAGTAGTAACGCAGCCACCTATAGCCTACATTAACGCTAGTTCAGATAAGCAACACACCAACATAGAAATAACTGTTAAGAATCTACAGCTTGTGGCCGGTCCTCACTATGCCCCAAAAACAAACAGGAGTGTGTGTGTGTGTGTGTGTGTGTCCTCACTTTCCTGTTAAAAATAATTTTTAAAAAAGAGGTTTTCAGCTAATCTAAGTGAGTATTTGGGATAAGGGTGCCCCCAAGTGTCCAGAATGACCCTTGGTATTTTCGTAAATCAATCAGAAGTGGTGGTCCTCACTTTGTATGGATTTTGGGAGGACCTCACTTTATACCAAAAACAAGGATGTGTGTGTGTGTGTGTGTGTGTGTGTGTGTGTGTGTGTGTGTGTGTGTGTGTGTGTGTGTGTGTGTGTGTGTGTGTGTGTGTCGTCACACTATCCCATTAGGTTGGGACCTGACCATCTCAAGCACCAAACCATATGTTAATGGAATTCAAAATAGGAAATATATATTTATATTTTAGCCTATGTTTTGCCATAATCGCTGGAGATTCACTCTAGTGTTTTTATAGTATCTGAAGCTGGACATCAGATGTTTTCCTCTCCTTTGAGATAAAGATGTGATTCCTTTCGGGTTAATTGCCATTAAAGAAATTAGTCAATAAACAATTTAAACATCTCTGAGTTTGCAAGTGACAGAAGACGTTTGATTCTATTTATCATACAAAGACGCCAGTGCCTGTCCCAAATGGTTGCAAAGTTGTTTTTGAAACCCTTGAAACCCTGATTGATTCAACAAACCGATGGATGCATTTGTCAATAATTCCCTAATCAGTGATTGACGCACTGATTTGACTGTGAATATGAGCAGGAACAACTACAGCAGCCACACATCAGTCCATCATAAACTACACATAAGCTACACACATCAGCCCATCATAAACTACAGCCACTCACTGACATCACTGAGTTCTCAGTTATTAACTGTGTGTGTTTGAACATGAATCAGCAGTTAGAATTACATCTATAATTTATAATTTTACACACATGTCACAAATATGTTTTCTCAATGTATAATTATTTTAAATTCACATTTATTTTTGTTTTCTCTTTTATTTTACGATGACAAATAATAATAAGAAAATCACGCTTGCCTGAACTGAGCGGCACAACTAAACATAGATACCTTTTATTGTTCATAGTGCTCAGTGTCTGTTAGGAGTTCATACCCGCAGGCAGACGTACATACATGCAGTACGTACATACATAGGGACACACAGAGCCAGTCATTGCAGTGGTATCCTCCCATCCATATTCAGCCACTTACTGTATCTGTAGTCGTGTTTCTGCACGTAACAGCTCCTACCTCTCCATCAAAATTAGTGACTGACTGATTGACTGATTTACAGTACATTTCATGCACAGCTCAACACAAAGAAAGTGAATCGTAATAGGGGTAACCTTTTAGCCAAAAATCCAAATTGAGTGGATATATAGCTATATTTGTTGCCTTTTCCCCCTCTCTACGTTGCTTCTACTTTGATGCTGCAGCTGTTTCCCTGCAGACAGACACTTGCTTCGTCCTGCAGACGGTCCAGAAGTTTGTTGTTGTCAACAAATCATGAAAACCAAAACATTTGTGGTTTCATAATGAGCCAATAGAGTGGAGGTGAGGTGGAGTTAGATTCTGTTTTTAAACAAATCTGTTTGCAAACACAGTGTTTGTACACAAGTTACCTCTATTACCTTTAACTGTGAGTGGGAGCATTTGTAAGTGGAAGCACCATGTTAATTACAACAAAAGCGTACAAATATACAAAGTAACTTCATCCTCTGGGATTCCTGAGGCGTTTCCCAGTTAGATATCAGAGATATAGACCCTCCCAACTCGTCCTGAAACGACCCTGGCAACCTAGTCTTAGTCTTAGCCTTTTCAATAATACATATTTAGTCTTTTAGTCCTATTCAGTCTTCTGAAATTCGTTTTTTTTTTAGTCTTAGTCGACGAAATGTCAAAAATTATTTAGTCTTAGTCTTGGTAGTTTAGTCTAACATACAAATACATTGTAGGTTATGTTATACAGATTCATAGTTTTTAGTATGAAACATGCCCTGTTTTAGTCCACATAAAGGAAGATAAAAATGTTTCTTATTTCCATTAGTTTTAAGTTATGATTTAGTCTTCGTCTTAGTCTTTTGAGTCTTAGTCTTAGTCGACTAATATCAAAAACCTTAGTCGACTTAGTCTTTAGTCTTAGTCTTAGTCGACAAAAACCCAAAACAACCCCCCCAGCACCAGAACCAAAACAACCCTCCCAGCACCAGAACCGAAAACCCAAAACAACCCCCCCAGCACCAGAACCAAAACAACCCCCCAGCACCAGAACCAAAACAACCCCTCCAGCACCAGAACCAAAACAACCCCACCAGCACCAGAACCAACCCAGATGGCGTCCGGTGCAGAGCGCATGGCGGTGGCAGACCTAGCGGTGGTGGGTCTGTACTTCGTGCTGGTCCTGGCAGTGGGCTTCCTAGCGGTCCGGCGGCGGTCCGGGGAGGCGGGTACCCTGGCCGGGTACTTCCTGGCCGGACGCTCCATGAACTGGGCGGCGCTGGGAGCCTCGCTGTTCGTCTCCAACATCGGCAGCGAACACTTCATCGGACTGGCCGGATCCGGAGCCGCCAGCGGATTGGCCGTGGCTGCGTGGGAGGTACCTTTAAAGGAGAACTCCACCCATTTTCAACATTTTACTATGTCATTGATGTACCTTCGAGGTGTTGGGTGGACATGATAAAAACGTTTCCCCATTCTGTGTTTCCTAGAAATGGAGGTCTGAAGAAAACCACTAACATGGTGAAACACATCTTGATGACATCATCAAGATGTATTTTCACCATGTTAATGGATTTCTTTAGATGCTTCTTTTTTTCTGAGAGCGTACAAATGGAACCAAATGAACCTGTTCATGTGGTTGCATTTGTACACTCTCAGGAAAAAATGTTGAAAATGAGTGGAATTCCCCATTAAACCGACCAATCAGCATGCACACACTATGAGCTTGTATAGATCTGATATTTTTCAATAGCTGAAATAATGCCAATAAAAGCTAATTAATGCTAAGTAATGCTAATTCTAAGTAGGCATATTGTTAATAATGCTAATGCCCCTGTCTACCTGTGACCCTGTCTAGGTGAATGCTCTGCTGCTCCTCCAGCTGCTAGGCTGGGTGTTCACGCCCGTCTACATGCACTGTGGCGTGTACACCATGCCAGAGTACCTGTCCAAGCGTTACGGAGGACACAGGATCAGAGTCTACTTCGCTGCTCTGTCTCTGATGCTCTACATCTTCACCAAGGTCAGTGCTGGTGGTCCGTGAGAGGGTTCCAGGTGGTCCCCAGGCTAAATGATGGAAAGTTGGTTAACCAGATGTAACTCGATTTGAGAGCGTAAAACACTCTCAAGAGTTAAAATATTCATCATGTGAATTAGCCCAAGTCAACTAGAGAATGTAGAAGATTAATGGTCATTTTGATCTGTATGTTTGACTGTTTGGTTTCCCCAAATCAAGCCTGGAATTGTGGACAAAAGCAAAATAAATCTTTAGTTTTGGGGTCTGTGGGGCTAAAATGTCATCAAATGGTGGTCCTCCCTGGCTCAAATGCTGAACAAATAGTGGGCCCTGGTATCAAAAATGTTGAAAACCACTGCTCTATCTTCACGAAGGTCAGTCTGCAGGGCCGGATCTGCATGGGGTTTGATGGATGAAAGTTTGATGGGGCAGGCAGGGCAGCCAGGCCCGACTGCCCTGCCTGCCCCATCAAACATGATGGCACACACACAACTCAACTCAACAACTCACATTTCAAAGATATTTCCTATTAAAGTAAAAACAATATATTTAAAATGATTTGAAACACTACTACTGCTACTAACTGACTACAATAGACCTCTAGCTAAGCCCCGCCCCGCCATTGTACTGTGATTGACAGGTGTCAGTGGACCTCATGTAGTTGATGTGTGATTGACAGGTGTCAGTGGACCTGTACTCCGGCGCTCTGTTCATCAGAGAGTCTCTAGGGTGGGATCTGTACGCGTCAATCACTCTGCTCATCGCCATGACAGCCCTGCTGACAGTGACAGGAGGACTGACAGCTGTCATCTACACCGACGGACTGCAGGCGGCGCTAATGATCTCTGGAGCGCTGTGTCTAACGGCCATGAGTCTGGACAGGGTGGGAGGTCTACAAGGTAAGGTCTACCATACCTGGGCATCATGCGGCCCGGGGAACCAATTCCATTTGTACGCTCTCAGAAAGAAAATCTTGAAGATGGGTGATATTCCCCTTTTAAAATGTTCAAGTATAATAAAAGCATAGTCATTTGTGCCAAAAAAAAAGCAATACTGTATATCGAATCAAATCACTGCATAATTACAAATCGCAATATAAATCGATTCAGAACCCTAAATATCAATATTGTATCGTATCGTGAGGTAAGTGAATCGTCCCACCACTATTATATAACCAGTCGGCAGTAACTTGTTACAAGTAGCTAAGCTACATAGCTTAACTACATTTTCCCGTAGCTTGTAGTGAAGCTACACTACTTGTTTGGAGTAACAAGGAGTGTAGCTTACTACATTTTCCCCACACACATTTCTGAATTCCGCCCATTTTTAATGGGTAGAAAACCTCTAATATACATCCCAAAACTTAGACATGCCACCCTCCTAGGTTCAAATCCACCCCTCGATTATTAATATTATGATTTTTAGTTATATTATTTTATTTTTATGATTATTATTTAGAAAGTTGTACATTAAGTTGAGATGTGTGTGTGTTGATGCAGCAAGCTACTTTTGTCATGTAGCTTGTAGTGTAGCTTGCTACAATTTTCTGGGGATAGCTTGTAGTGTAGCTTAGCTACATTTTTTCGAGAGTAACAAGTAGTGTAGCTTACTACAATTTCCCAGTAACTTGCCCATCACTGTATATAACGGACATGATGCTTCCTACCAGGGGTGATGAGTGGCTACATGGAGGCCAGGCCCAACGTGACGTCCATCCTGCTCTCCTACCCCAACCTGACCCTGAGTCCAGGGTGTGTGGAGCACAGCCAGCCCAAAGCCAATGCTCTGAAGATTCTGCGTGGCCCGTCCGACCCTGACCTGCCCTGGCCTGGGTTCCTGCTGGGACAGACCCCCGCCTCTATCTGGTACTGGTCAGGGGCGGATGTAACATTTCCCAATTGGGGGGGGGGGGGGCAGGAGAAAATGGTATGGCTGCGGCTTCATCGATGTGTCGCTTCCGCGGCGCGAAGCAACACGGCGTTGGTGACACATCTGTGGTTATAGTTAGTAGCAGTAGTAGTAGTGTTTCACATCATTTTAAATAGAAGCACTTTAATTTGAAATACCGTGGGTAGTTTTGCATGCCAACATGTTTGGTGGGGCAGTCAGGACATTTAGAGGGGCATTGCCCCCCCATGCCTAGGTCCGCCCCTGGTGTGCATGCTGCTACAGGTACTGGTGTTAAGTGACATTGTGCTGTTTAGTAACATTGTGGTGGTTCGTGACATTGTGGTGGTTAGTGACATTGTGGATGCTACTACAGGTACTAGTGTTTAGTGACATTGTGGATGCTACTACAGGTAATACTGTTTAGTGACATTGTGGATGCTACTACAGGTACTAGTGTTTAGTGACATTGTGAATGCTGCTACAGGTACTGGTATTTAGTGACATTGTGGTGTTTAGTGATTTTGTGAATGCTGCTACAGGTACTGTTTAGTGACATTGTGAATGCTGCTACAGGTACTGTTTAGTGACATTGTGGATGCTGCTACAGGTACTGTTTAGTGACATTGTGGATGCTGCTACAGGTACTGTTTAGTGACATTGTGAATGCTGCTACAGGTACTGTTTAGTGACATTGTGAATGCTGCTACAGGTACTGTTTAGTGACATTGTGAATGCTGCTACAGGTACTGGTGTTTAGTGACATTGTGGATGCTGCTACAGGTACTGGTGTGCAGACCAGGTGATCGTACAGAGGGTCCTGGCAGCTAAAAACATCGCCCATGCCAAGGGCGCCACCCTCACCGGCGGCTTCCTCAAGATCCTGCCCATGTTCATCATCGTCATCCCAGGTAAGTAATAGCAAGCCTGAGTCTGAAATCGTCCACTTAGATTTCAAAGGGGAGGGGTTTGGCACATATTATCTATGGTTACGGCTCATATTGTCATATCATCCCTAGGGATGATCGCCCGCATCCTGTTTGCAGAGCAGCTGGCCTGTGTGGGCGCGGAGCACTGCATGGAGGTATGTGGGTCGGAGGCAGGCTGCTCCAACGTGGCCTATCCTCGCCTGGTCATGAGTATTATGCCCGTGGGGCTCAGAGGACTGATGATGGCTGTGATGATCGCTGCTCTGATGAGTGACCTGGACTCCATCTTTAACTCTGCCAGTACCATCTTTACCCTGGATATATACAAGGTACAAAAACTCCCATAGACAGCTATGTGTGTACTGTGTAGCCATGTCCCTGTCTGTATGTACAAGATACAACCACTCCTATAGACAGCTATGTGTGTAACCCTGTCCCTGATTAAACATCTATACAAGGTACAACCTTGGACATGAAACGGTCCATTTGGTTTCATGTTTACACTTTAACGCACTTCATTGAGACGTCTAGATGGCGGCGCGTAAGGACGCAGCGGCCCCCAGCTCCTCAGTGAAAACAGTTTTGTCTACTATGTTTGTCTGATCGTTCCGCGTGTTCTTGTACAACAAGATACACTTACAGCCGTGAGCAACTTTTACAGCTCGCCAACACGGGATTTATGGAGTTAACTTCTACTACAACGGAGGAATTACGCACCATGGGGATATACGAGCAGCAGCAGGACGCAGCGCCGCGCAGCGCCGCGCAGCGCCGCGCCACTGCCGACTCCAGCTATCCCCTCGATCCTGCTCGCGAACGTACGTTCTCTGGACAATAAACTGGACGACATACAACTCATGAGAACGTCCCAACAACACGTGAGAGACTGCTGTGTCTTTGTTTTCACGGAATCATGGCTTAGCGTCGCCGTCCCGGACTCCGCCATACAGTTGGAGGGACTTACATGCTACCGGGCGGACAGGAATATAACGGCCGGCGGGAAAACACGCGGCGGAGGACTGGTTGTTTATATCAAAGACGCCTGGTGCCGTGACACTGTCGTGGTTCAGAAACACTGCACAGCCCTCGTGGAGTTCATGTTTTTTAAAGTGCCGTCCTCATTATTTGCCGAGGGAGTTTACAGCCATTCTGCTTCTGGCTGTATACATTCCTCCCTGCCCCAGCTTGAAGGACAGAGAGAACGCACTTCTAGAACTGAACAATGCAATCAACGAACAACAGATGGCACACCCAGACGCTTTCCTCGCAGTGGCTGGGGACTTTAATCACGCAAACCTGAAGTCAGTGTGCCCATTACTCCACCAGCATGTTGATTTCAAGACCAGAGGTGAGAACATTCTGGACCTCGTCTTCACAAACAAGAGGGGAGCTTACAGAGCCTTCCCCCTCCCCCACCTAGGCGCCTCCGACCACTGCACTGTTATGCTAATACCAGCCTACAGGCCCAGGTGCAAAGCCGTCAAACCGGTTCGGAAACAGGTTCAAGTGTGGCCAGAGGGGGCAATGTCTGCTCTACAGGACTGCTTTGACACTACAGACTGGGACATGTTTAAGCAGGCGGCGACCCACTCTGGTCACACAGACATCAACGAATTCACTGAGACTGTCACTGCTTACATCAGCAAATGCATCGATGATGTCACAGAGACCAAGACCATCACAGTACGGGCCAATCAGAAGCCATGGCTGACAACGGAAGTCCATAGGCTACTGAGGGTCCGGAACGCCGCCTTCAAAGCAGGCGACGACGACGGCCTGAGAACAGCAAGGGCCAACTTGGACCGTGGCATCAAAGAGGCAAAGAGACAGTACAGCAAGAAAATAGCTGACCGTTTCAGCGACAGCAGAGACACCAGGAGCCTGTGGCAGGGGATCCAGACCGTCACGGACTATAAACCCCGGCCACGGACCTGCGACAACGACATCAGCCTGCTGAACAACCTCAACAACTTCTTCGGGCGCTTTGAAGCCCAAAACAGCACCCCTGCACGAAAGTCACCCCCTCCCCCGGACGACCAGGTGCTGCTACTGTCTCAACACAGTGTGCGGCGCTCCCTCTCCAGGATCAACGCCCGCAAGGCACCGGGCCCTGACAACATTCCCGGTCGGGTGTGGAAAGACTGTGCAGGAGAACTGGCTCATGTCATCACTGACATCTTCAACATCTCCTTGAGCCAGGCTGCTGTCCCTACATGCTTCAAAGAGACCACCATCATCCCCATCCCAAAGAAACCTTCTCCAACCTGCTACAATGACTACCGCCCTGTTGCACTGACACCGATCATCATGAAGTGCTTCGAGCGTTTAGTCATGCATCACATCAAAGGCATCCTCCCTCTCAACCTGGATCCCTACCAGTTTGCATATCGGGCCAACAGATCAACCGACGATGCAATCTCCACCGTACTTCACTCTGCCCTCACCCACCTGGACACCAAGGACGCACACGTACGGATGCTGTTCATCGACTTCAGCTCAGCATTCAACACCATCATCCCCCAGCAGCTCATACACAAGCTGGACCAGCTGGGAGTGAACACCTCAATGTGCAACTGGCTGCTAGACTTCCTGACTGGGAGACCGCAGGCAGTCCGAGTCAGCGGGAACACATCCAGCACCATCACCCTGAACACGGGGCCCCCCAGGGATGTGTGCTCAGCCCCCTCCTCTTCACCCTGCTGACCCACGACTGCACTCCAACGCACAGCAACAACATCTTCGCCAAGTTTGCGGACGACACAACTGTGGTCGGTCTCATCCACAACAACGATGAGACCAACTACAGAGATGAGGTGAGCCAGCTGACCACGTGGTGTGCAAACAACAACCTCCTTCTCAACGTGGAGAAGACAAAGGAGATCATTGTGGACTTTCGGAGAGCGCACACCCAGCACTCCCCACTGAGCATCAACGGAACTGCAGTGGAGAGAGTGAAGAGCACCAAATTCCTTGGTGTACACATCACAGAGGACCTCTCCTGGAACACGAACACCACAGCACTGGTCAAGAAGGCTCAGCAGCGCCTCTACTTCCTCCGTAGACTGAGAAGAGCCAGAGCCCCAGCCCCCATCATGTGCTCCTTCTACCGCGGCACGATCGAGAGCATCCTGACCAGCTGCATAACTGTGTGGTTCGGCGGGTGCACAGCATCCTGCAGAAAGTCCCTGCAGCGCACAGTGAGAGCAGCGGAGAAGATCGTGGGTGTCCCCCTTCTGTCCCTGCAGGACATCTACAACACACGGGTGACCCGCAGGGCGCTACAGATCGCAGGCGACACCACCCACCCTACGCACGGCTTCTTCAACCTCCTCCCATCAGGGAAGAGATTGAGGAGCCTCCGGGCAAGGACCAGCAGGTTGAACGATAGCTTCGTTCACCAAGCCGTCAGGATGCTGAACTCCCTCCCACTCCCTCGCACTGCGCACGCCACTGTGCACGCTCCCACTCCGCACCCCCCCATGCTGCCACTCCTCCCCCCTCCCACGGTGGGGGTGCACGCGCACACACGCACACGCTGAACTCCCTACACACACATGCACACGGACGCTGAACTTTCAACTACCCACTGCCCTTACACATGCACACACACTCACGCACATGCACGCACTCACACATGGTCAAACACACATACAACTGAAGGACTGGATCGAACTGCTGCTATCCTATCCTATCCTATCTTGCACATGTATACCTCACCTCATAGTAAGCTATATGTTGCTGTTTAGTTGTAGCTATGTACTGTAGTCTTGTATATAGCTTTAGATTTTTAGTTGTAGTATACTGTAGTTTCTAGTAGTAGTTTTTAGTAGTTGTATATGTCCTGTCTAACTGTCTGTTAGCTTCACACTACTGCCACTTTATCACACCTGGTTAGCCAAGCACCTTCACCCCAGTTAGGTGCACTGTTCGCACCTTACTGGTCTGCTGCACTATTGTTTGTCTCGTCTCGACCTCGTCTTATTGCACTGTCTATTGTCTTGACTATTGTCTATTGCACTGTCTTGTCTATTGCACTGTGGAGAATGGAAACGCTATTTCATCCCTGTATATGTCCTGACATACACTGGAGTGACAAATAAAAACCTTGAACCTTGAACCTTGAACCTTGATTTAGAGAAAGTAGAAGATTAATGGTCATTTTGATCTACTGTAATTTCATCTACTGTATTTGACTGTTTTGTTTCCCAAATCCAGCCTGGAATTGTGGACAAAAGCAAAATAACTCTCTAGTTTTGGGGTCTGTGGGGGTAAAATGTCATCAAATGGTGGTCCTCCAGTGGCTCAAATGCTGAATAAATTGTGGCGCCCGGTATCAAAATGGTTGAAAACCATTGCCGTAAATCATTCTGGATTAATTGCAAACATGACTGTCATATTTCTTTTGATTCTTTTGGTTCTATATCTATCCACTACGGCTGATTCTCATGTGTCCAGACGCTGCGGAGGCGGGCCTCTTCCAGGGAGCTGCTGCTGATTGGTCGTCTGTTCGTGGTTGTCATGGTGATGATCAGCATGGCCTGGGTCCCTGTCATCATAGCTCTGCAGCAGGGACAGATGTTCTACTACATACAGGTAAGCAGCCTTTTTTTGACCCAGGGACCACCAATCTGACTTAAGAGCAAGCTGGGGACCACCACTATTGTGTTGGGTGGGGCTGACCAGATCCTGAGGCTGTTACACATCTTGCAGGATGGTCCCCAAAGTAGCACTACTGGTCCGCATACCTCTAATGAAGAATTAGATAAGAATTGAGGCTTTAGTTCAGTGGTTTTCAACCAGTGGTCCTGAGAGGGTTCCAGGTGGTCCCCAGTTAAGTTGGTTAACCAGATGTAACTCTTGCGTAAAGATGAAACCAAATGGACCCTTGCGGGTCCAACAGGGTGAACTTACTAGGTGGACAAAATATGTAGTTAGCTGTGATTGGACCATAGCAGTTGAGGGGAGGGGCTTCCCTAAAGGTCTATTCTAGTTATAGAAGGCAAGGATAACGCATTTATCCATTTGAGGTTTATTATTAGCCTGCGATCTTTTTGAAAGCGAAACTTTCCGTGGTATTCCTCTCTCATCCCCTCAGGAGGTGTCCGACTACCTGACTCCGCCCATCGCCGCTCTCTTCCTGTTGGGGGTGCTGTGGAGCCGCTGCAACGAGTCCGGGGCGTTCTGGGGCGGCATGGCAGGTAGGGCTAGTTGGGACCATTCACTTACCTCAACCTACCATACAATACCCATATTTAGTCATTTGGCCTTTTCACCATTTTCAAAAATATCAGACCCACAAGCTCATAGCGCGCCACTAGCGTGGCACGCTATGAGCTTGTACGTCTGATATTTTTCAATGACTAAAGTAATGCTATTGATGCTATGTAATCCTAGCTAATGCTAATCATGCTAAGTAATGCTATTTAATGCTAACTAATGCTAAGTAATAATGCTAAGTAGTATGTATTGTTAATAATGCTAAGCAAAGCTAAATATGCTAAGTCATGCTAATTATGCTAATAACGCTTAGAACACCAAAAGGCCCAATGTGGCTTAGTATTGTTAATAATGCTAAGCTATGCTAATAACGCTAATAATGCTAATTGATGCTAATAATGCTAAGTATTGTTATTAGGCTAATAATGCTAAGCCATGCTAATAATGCTAAGCAATGCTAATAATGCTAATTGATGCTAACAATGCTAAGTATTGTTATTATGCTAATAATCCTAAGCAATGCTAATGATGCTAAGCAATGCTAATAATGCTAATTGATGCTAATAATGCTAAGTAAGTAATGCTGCTAATATACTGTATCTGGCAGGGCTGGGGCTGGGGATGGGGCGCCTGGCGCTCACCTTCGCCTACCGCGAGCCGTCCTGCGACGCGGACGGCGGCCCACACGGCCCACACGGCCACCCAGAGGAGGACCCGCGGCCCGCCCTGGTCCGGCTGCACTTCATGTACGTGGCGGCCATCTTGTTCTGGGTCACCGGCGGGGTGGCGGTGGCCGTCAGCCTGTGCACAGCGCCCCCTAGCCAGCGGCAGGTGGACAGCGCCACCCTGTGGGGCATGAGGAGGAGACGGAGAGATGCCGCGCGGCGGCTGAGACGGACCGGCCAGGACGCCGGTAAGGAACGTTAACGATAACGTTATATAGAGCGGGGGGTGGTGCGGGGACCACCTGTGGTCCCTGAGAGGGTTCCAGGTGGTCCCCAGGCTAAATGGTGGAACGTTGTTTAACCAGGCGTGACTCTTTGAGTGCGTACACTCTCAAGAGTTAAAATATTCATCATGTGAATTATCCCAAGTCTACATAACTAGAGAATGTAGAAGATTAATGGTAATTTTGATCTGTATGTTTGACTGGTTTGTTTTCTCCAAAATCCAGGCTGGAATTGTGGACAAAAGCAAAATAAATCTTTAGTTTTCGACAATGAAATCGTTAATCGCAATTATAATTAATTATTTGTGTGACGATAAATTGACGTTAACTGTCATGTTGACAACATGGCAGGCCTCCTAGAAGACAACGGTGTCAAAACGGAGATGAAGAGTCCTGTAGAGTCTACAAAACAACATCCCCAGACCACCAACGGTCATCTTCTGGGCACAGAGGTCAACGGTACCCCCCAACCCCGGGACGGTACCCCCCAACCCCAGGATGGTACCCCCCAACCCCAGGACGGTACCCCCCAACCCCGGGATGGCAGCCACCCGGATGGCAGCCCTCCAGACACCCACCATCACCCGGAAAACGGCGTCGACACTAGCGCCCGGGTTCAAATCCAAAATGGCCGCCACATCTCCTCGGCAGCGGTCGAGGACAAGCCGGAGGACGATGAAGACTGCATGGACCGCTGCTGCGTAGGCGTGGCAATGGGGGGCGGAGCCAATAGGAGCAGCAGCAGGGCTCTGCGCTGGCTGTGCGGTGATGGAGGCGGGGTCAGCGTAACGGGGGAACCCGCAGCAGCGCTCTCGGCCAGGCAGCAGGAGGCGCTGGTTGACGCCATGCTGCAGCAGCCCAGCGGAGCGGCGGCCGTAGTGTTAAACGCAGGACTGGTGCTAGTCTGCTCTGTCTGCGTGTTTCTGTTCGTCTACTTCTCTCTGTAGAGACCAGGGGTTTTCAACAGGTGGTCCCTGTGGTCCCTGAGAGGATTCCAGGTGGTCCCCAGGCAGGCTAAATGATGGAAAGTTGGTTAACCAGATGTAACTCTTTGAGAGTGTAAACATGAAACCAACACGGGTCCATTTGGTTTCATGTTTACGCTCTCAAGAGTTAAAATATTCATCATGTGAATTATCCCAAGTCTACACAACTAGAGAATGTAGAAGATTAATGGTCATTTTGACCTGTATGTTGGACTGTTTGGTTTCCCCAAATCCAGCCTGGAATTGTGGACAAAAGCAAAATAAATCTAAAATGTCATCAAATGGTGGTCCTATGTGGCTCAAATGCTGAATAAATAGTGGTCCCTGGTATGAAAGAGGATGAAACCTCTCTCTGTAGACTCAAATCGGTGCTTGCATTAAGCCAGGTTGCGGCCGCTTTAAGCATCGGTTGCGACCTAGGTTAAGGTCACAAAATGATCTCGCTGTGTGTGTGTGTGTGTGTGTGTGTGTGTGTGTGTGTGTGTGTGTGTGTGTGTGTGTGTGTGTGTGTGTGTGTGTGTGTGTGTGTGTGTGTGTGTGTGTGTGTGTGTGTGTGTGTGTGTGTGTGTGTGTGTGTGTGAGAATCCAAAAGTCATATTCTGAAGAGTTTCGCATGTTTTTACACTTATCATCATCTATGGATTCAAATGAGCACTTTAGAGTTTTGTTCTGCATCGTGAGCTGTTTCGCAAGTCGTCTCCATGCTTTAATGTCCTGATGGACATTTTTGTCCTGAGCTCCGTTCAACCATCGCTGGTCTGCACCAACACGGGACCTGTCACCTCTCCTCAGAGCTGCAGCGTAGATGAGAGCTGACAAACGGGGCTAAAGCCAGAGAAGGCTTCCTTTCAGGGGCGGATGTAACATTTCCCAATTGGGGGGTAGTGATGGGCAAGTTACTGGGAAAATGTAGTAACCTACACTACTTGTTACTCTCGAAAAAATGCAGCTAAGTTACACAACAAGCTATCGCCAGAGATTTGTAGCAAGCAACACTACAAGCTACATGACAAAAGTAGCTTGATGTAGCTTGCTACATAATCACTAAATAATATAAATATATATCTTAACTTAATGTACAACTTTCTAAATACTAATCATAATAATAAAACAATATGGGTAAAAATCATAATGATAATAATTTAGCGGAGGGTTTGAACATAGGATGGTGGCATGTTTAAGTTTTGGTATATTAGAGGTTTTCTACCCATTAAAAATGGGTGGAATTTGAAAATGTGTGTGGGAAAATGTAGTAAGCTACAATCCTTGTTACTCAAAACAAGTAGTGTAGCTTCACTACAAGCTACTCGAAACAAGTAGTGTAGCTTCACTACAAGCTATTCCCAGAGCAAATGTAGTAACCTACACTACAAGTTACGGGAAAATGTAGTTAAGCTATGTAGCTTAGCTACTTGTAACAAGCTACTGCCCATCACTGTTGGGGGGTAGTAGAAAATGGTAAGGTGGCAGCTTCATTGCCAGTGTCGCTTCACGCCACGGCCCGGGCGATGAAGCCGCACCCATTCCATTTTCAGTAGTGTTTCAAATAATACTTTTAAATGTAACCACTGAAATATCTGGGGTTGTTTTGCATGCCATTATGTTTGGTGGGGCAGGCTGGGCATTTAGGGGGGCATTGCCCCCCCATGCATATGCCTAGATCCGCCCCTGCTTAATTTGACTCGACTACACCAGAGCAGGTCCATGTGTGGCGGACAGAAACATGGTTCCTGTACATCAGGGCTTCCCAAAAGGTAGATGGTGATCTACCAGTAGATCACACAGACCATACAGGTAGATCACATGACTTGGTCCCTTAGATCTGTAACTCTTGAGAGCGTTAAAATGAAACCAAATGGACCCTTAATTACGGGTCCATTTGGTTTCATTTTACCGCTCTCAAGAGTTGAATTACATTTGAACCTCTGAATTACGTAATTTTCAAGAGTCCACTCTCTCTTTTGCAATTGTGGGCAAAAACGTGAAAGTTCTTAGTTTTGGGTGCAAGAGACTAAACTCAAACACTATGACAGTAAGTAACACCATTCATCACTATTTTAAAGTTCACACTTTCTAGTGGGGCTTGAAATGTATTTTTCTTTTTTTATGTGTGTAGATCTTGTTGAGCCGGTCATTTTGTAGCTCTCAAGTCAAAAAAGTGTGGGCAGCCCTGGTGTAGATGTTCTGTTTACTGCAAGCTAACACAGGATGTCTCTAAGGATAAAACAGGACATACCTGCCCAAAAGAGAGAGAGAGACAGAGAGAGAGATTTTGTCTTCATTGAAGACAAATACTGTGTGTGGGTTGTGTCTATTTGCCTACTGGAGAGAGACATGCTTGCTGTGTGTGTGTGTGTGTGTGTGTGTGTGTGTGTGTGTGTGTGTGTGTGTGTGTGTGTGTGTGTGTGTGTGTGTGTGTGTGTGTGTGTGTGTGTGTGTGTGTGTGTGTGTGTGTGTGTGTGTGCGTGCGCGTGCGCGTGCGTGCGTGCGCGTGCGTGTGCGTGCGTGCGCATGATGAGAATTGACACCACATTTTTTCCACATACTTCCCTACTAGGCTGAGGAATGAATCCAACTGTTATATAGTGTCACCAGGAGGCCAGAAAATGAATGTTTCTGTTAATAAAACTTTCATTCATTCATTCATTCATTCATTCATTCATTCATTCATTCATTCATTCATTCATTCATTCACACTGGTGGAGTTGAACTGTGCCCTGATGGGCACTTTATCTGGTTATTACTTATTATTATTATTATTATTGGAACCTGTAACCTGTGCATGTTTAGTTTTGATTGAATTTTTAATTATCTTTAATTGTATATATAAAAATGTGTCATCTCCTGTGTGAAACGACGCCGGTCACTGGCAACTAGAAAGGTGGTTCGCAGTAATTAAGTAATTTTATGTCATTAAAATAACTCAAAAGTGTTGAAATTACATAAATTTACACAAATGTACTTTATTTTATCTTTATTTTTTATTGTATGGCTCTCAGAATTTCATTTAAAGGGGAATTCCACCCATTTTCAACATTTTTTTCTGAGAGTGTACAAATACAACCAAATGAACCCTAACAGGTTCATTTGGTTCCATTTGTACGCTCTCAGAAAAAAGAGAAGCGTCCAAAAAAATCCATTAACATGGCGAAAAAACATCTTGATGATGTCATCAAGATGCTTATTTCACCATGTTAGTGATTTTCTTCAGACCTCCATTTCTTGGGAACACAGAATGGGGGGAACCTTTTTTTTTTTTTTTTTATCATTGTCCACCCAACACCTCAAAGGTACATCAATGACATAGTAAAATGTTGAAAATGGGTGGACTTCCCCTTTAAAATATGCACTGTTCATGTCTCTCTCAGCCAAAAAGGTTCCCGACCTCTGCTATATAGGATGGATACATTTAATTATTTCACAATACAGGAGAGGATTATCCAACAGGCACGTTGGGCCCAGGTCCAGGGCCCTGAGCTAGGGGGGGCCTGAGCTAGGGGGGCCTGAGCTAAGGGGGGGCCCTGAGCTTGAGTGCTAAGGGGGGCCCCTGAGCTTGAGTGCTAAGGGGGGCCCCTGAGCTTGAGTGCTAAGGGGGGGCCCTGAGCTTGAGTGCTAAGGGGGGGGGGGGGGGGGGGGCTCAGGCCTCAGTCAGGGCCCCCCATAAAAGGGGTATAACAGTGGATAACAGTGGCGCACACGGTCCTTGTCACTGTTATTAACAATGGACAATAAAATAACCCCAAATGTCCTAAAACCGTCATGATATAGTACATTACTTTAAATGTTTAAACATTTTGCATTTATGTGTCTTAGTTATTGTCTGTGTTTATTATTTTCAAGCAATCCCATGCTGTAAATCCTGATGAAATACCAGTTGCGCCGTGCCAGGAAGGGGAAGAAAAATGCTCCGGAGTAGAGGGGCCCTTTGGCTGGCAGCGGCCCATAATTGCTAGATCCTTCTATGATTATGTGTAATGGATAGATCAGTTGTTGAACTGTGTGTGTAGACTTCCATTGACAATGGGGACAATAGATTGAGATAAGTCCTGGATCGGGACCCAGGCAACATGTTCTTAAATCCCTTTATTTTAGAATGTTTTGTAGTAACAACAGTAGGCTACAACATAAACATTAGGCTACAGATGCTATAGTTGTTATTGTAAAATACTTTAAAACAGACATGTTGCCCTAAAATGGCATATGCCCTCATTGAAAAGAATGTATTTCCAACTCCAGTTTGACCCTATTCAGGCTGTACGAAGAGCAGCCATAGATGAGAGCAGCTCAGTTTCTTGACCACTGGCTCTGCCTCTGGCACCCTGCCTGATGCGTGCGAGAGTATAGACAGAGTTGCGACATTGAGGGGGTCAGACTCAGCTCGCTTGGTAGTGGCGCGAGGCTAGCCCATAGTTGTCCCCATTCATTAGAAGTCTATGCAGAAGAGCCGCCATTGGGCTGACCCCATGAAGTGAACGGAGTTTGCGTAATTTCTACTGCTCATTGGCTCTGCGTCATGCGGTTCGCTCGCGCAAGGCGCAGAGGAACCAATCAGACCTCGAGGCTCCCCGTGACGTCGTATCCTTCAGCAGCAACACAAGCCCAACCAGCGCTGTGGACTGTAATAATAATAATAATGAACACAATAAACAAATATTACCACGAATAAACAACACGCGTGCACGCAAACCAACGCGACCTGATTAGATAAAAACAAATCATCATAATAATAATAACTCGATGTAATCGATTATTTGACTGGATTTTACTATTGAATAAGAAAAACAAACAAACATCGCACTAGTTTTCTCGTCCTCGGTAGCGCGAGCAGCGGGGCCGCGGAAGGATCCCTCCGGTGGAAGAACTACAACGGAACGGACCAATCACAGAGCTCCATCCTAAGGTAAAACTACAACCTGAACGGACTACAGCCAGCCAGCCACGGCCCCAGATAGTGGCTCCAGGCTTGAAGCTGCCTCGCTGGTGGCCAAGTTTGGTACTGCAGGCGGGTGGAATTCATGCACGAACGCCCCGAGAGCACGCACGCTCCTTTGCTTTGTGCACGTGGACAGGGCAGTTTGTTTTTAAGTTGTTTTCTGAATAAACCAGCGGTCCTCACGTCATATACTACCTCTCAAAACACAACGGATGTATTATATGACAGATAATAAGCTCAATGCAAACCCACAAGCTTGTTTTTGATGCTTTTTGATGTTTTTTTCCTTTGCTCGTGCGCGACGGCGCTCGTTCATGGTTCCCACAATCCCTTGCTTCGGGCAAGGGATTATGGGAACACTTCCGCATTTGGGCACCAAATTTTGGTGCCCAAATGCGGAAATAGGCGCACTTCCGGCGGCCTTCCGGGTGCTTCAAAGCGCCAATGAGCAACTTGTATTGAATTGAATAACAAGGGGGCGGGGCTATCGCTCGAGTCCGTCCTCTGTTATTTTATTACTCTATGCAGCCAGCCAGCAGTGTTGCCAGGTCTGCTTATTATAAGCGGGCTTTGGGGCATTTGTTTTTTTCCTGGAAAGTTGCTTAATATGCTTACATATTGGGGGGTGGAGTCGGGACTCGGGAGGGGGGTGGTGGTCTTGTTTTCAATGTAGCCTTTAGTTGTTTATTTGAGCGTGTTTTTAAACCAGTGATTCTCACATTGGGTGCAATTTCCAATCGCTGTGGTGTAGCAGGTATGGTGTAAGTCATCTCATTGGCTGCATGGCAGCAAATCAGGTTTGGGGCCGTGCTCATTGGCTGCATGGCAGCGAATCAGCACTATAAAAGCCTATACCACCAGGCCCTGTGCCTGTGCCTACCAAATAATTATCCATAATAATTAAAACCAGTCATCAAGAGCTTCAACTCATGATGAACAAAGCCGGGAGTACTGTAACATTTTTAATGGGGGGGGGGTGTCAGGTGATTTCTGGACCTTTTGACTTGCAGGTTTTAATTATTCTGGGTAATTATCTGGTAAGCTCAGGCCCAGGGCTGGTGGCTTTCGGCCTAGACCAAGGCCCCAGACCTGATTTGCTCAGCCAATGAGAAGACTTACACCAGGGGTGGACTGGGAGCTCAAAACGTACCGGGCAATTTTGTCTCAGAGCGGCCCTCAGAGCGGCCCTCTGAATCTTTGTGGGGGCTCCGGGGCCTGAGCCCCATGAGAATTTAAGACATAAGGGGCTCTGGGGCTTGGGCTAACTAAAATTAGTTAGTTAGTTTTAGTTAACTATAAAAACCCTGCAATAGGCAGTCTCATTTGAAGAGGACAGAGGGCCGCCAGCACTGATTCGTGGGCCGGTTTTGTGCAGATTTTTTTTTTTTTTTTATTAAAACACGACATTAACGGCCCCCGGGGGGGGGGGGGGGGGGTCGGCCCACCGGGAAAATGCCCTGTATGCCAGACTGTCAGTCCACCCCTGACTTACACCATACCAGCTACACCACACCACAGCGATTGAGAATTGCACCCAGTATCATTTGGCAGTTTATATATATATATATATATATATATATATATATATATATATATATATATATATATATATATATATATATATATATATATATATATATATATATATATATATATATATATATACATTTGGTTTCATTTTTACACTCTCAAGAATTCTAGCGCATTCTAGTGCATTTTGGAAGTGCCACTAGTCATGCATTTTGGATTTGTTTGTTTGCTTGTTTCTTACAACAGGCAACACCACCAGAGTTGAGGCTGAACTACATCTCCCAGCAGCCCCGGCGGCAGCAGCGCAGCTAGCCTTCCTTTAGCCTGGCAGCAGAGAGCCGTTCCGTGCCGAACCGTTCTGTGCTGTGCTGATAAACAAAGAGCAGCAGCCCAGACCAGACAACACCATTTCCCTGCTCCTCCTGCACCCACCGCCGGGTAGACATGAGTCATGTGGCCGTCGAGAACGTCCACCACCACGGGCTGGAGCAGCAGGTGAGCCCGGGGAGGAGAGGCCCGGAGAGGAGGCTGTCTGCCGGGCTTTAAACAGGGTTTAGCTGGATGTCTATGGGGAAGGAAGGCTAATGCTAAGTTGTGCGTGTGTGCGCGTGTGCGTGTGCGTGTGCGTGTGTGTGTGTGTGTGTGTGTGTGTGTGACAGAGAGAGAGAGAGTGTGCGTGTGTGTGTGTGTGTGTGTGTGTGTGTGTGTGTGTGTGTGTGTGTGCGTGTGTGTGTGTGTGTGTGTGTGTGTGTGTGCGTGTGTGTGTGTGTGTGTGTGTGTGTGTGTGTGTGTGTGTGTGTGACAGAGAGAGAGAGAGTGTGCGTGTGTGTGTGTGTGTGTGTGTGTGTGTGTGTGTGTGTGTGTGTGTGTGTGTGTGTGTGTGTGTGTGTGTGTGTGTGTGTGTGTGACAGAGAGAGAGAGAGTGTGTGTGTGTGTGTGTGTGTGTGTGCGTGTGCGCGCGCGGCCCGTTCCGTGCTGCTGCTGCTGGTGGTGTTGGGTGCGCTGGGTTGTGGGTCGCCCGGGACGCCCGGCGGGGCGGGGCCGGGCAGCAGGGCACGCAGTCATCTGTATTTTACAGTTACAGTTATAGGGGAATTATTCCAGCCACTTTACAACATTCCACTCCGCCGTTAATAATATACCGGGGTTTCCAACCCCGGTCTGTGGTTCCTTTTTTCAGACCCTTAAAGGACCACTTCACCACTTGGAAGAAGTTTCTGAACTGTCCACAGCCCTCCTTGATTGTATAGTATTTATTATTAGTGAACAGTTAGCACAATTACAGAAGATGTATGCAACTCATTGACACGACTGTTAACTGTGAGTGGACGACACCATAACGCAGAGCTGAGCATCCCGCCCCTTTCATCACGTCGCCCGTGGCCCAGAAATGAATTCCCCATTCATTTTCCTCATAGACTTTTATTAAATGGTTTATATAAAGACGATTATGCCGCAGACAAAGACAACTTGTGACGTGACGAATCATGGCAATAAATATTTTCTTTTGAGATGATCATAATTTAAGATTAGAATTTTTATCATATACATCTGTAATTTAAAAACGAAACAAAAAGGGTTGTATCCTGACGTTTGTCTTCTTCTTAATAATTAGATATTGTTTGATAATATTGTGAGGTCCTGAGGTCCGCAGATATTGACCTTGTTTTAAGCCTTGTGTCCACATTGTGACATGTTGGTGGTTATGTTGAGGGTGAGGGTTAGAGGAGGCTAGTGGTTTTAGTAGATATTGAACTTGTTTTAAGCCCTGTGTCCACACTGGGACATGTTGGTGGTTATGTTGAGGGTGAGGGTTAGAGGAGGCTAGTGGTTTTAGTAGATATTGAACTTGTTTTAAGCCCTGTGTCCACACTGTGACATGTAGGTGGTTAAGTTGAGGGTGAAGGTTAGAGGAGGCTAGTGGTTTTAGTAGATATTGACCTTGTTTTAAGCCCTGTGTCCACACTGTGACATGTTGGTGGTTATGTTGAGGGTGAGAGGTAGGGTTAGTAAATTCATAACAATGGGAGGTTGAAGTAATGACATGGCTCAGTTGTTGTGAGGGGTCCCTCGGGTTTAATGTGGCCTGTTAATGTGGGAGGGGTCCCTCTAGGCCTCTGTAGGACAGGGGCGGATCTAGGCATGGGCATGGGGGGCATTGCCCCCCAAATGCCCTGACTGACTAGCTTTATGCATGCTGCGTGTCCGTTGCAACTTCAACAACAACTGATGTTATTATTGATGCTTTACTTGACTAATAAAATTCCTGTAACTGAAAATGGTATGGGTGTGGCTGAATGAATGAATGATGAAATCGCCCCATACCATTTTCTCCTGCCCCCCCCAATTGGGAAATGTTACATCCGCCCTGCTGTAAGAGGCTACAGATGCTTAGCCACATGTTCAGCATCGTCCTGTTTCAGACACTTTTCAGACAGACACATGGGTGGAATTCCCCTTTAATATTGAATCTTTTGATCTGATGATGTCATTTGCCGTATATTAGGCGTGTAGCGATGAATTTTAACAGCGAGGCGACGCGTGTCACGATACATTGTTGAGTTACGGCATTGAAAAGTCCATTTTAATTCATAGGATAATTGTTTTTCTAGATATTAGTTGTTATTACAGCCCTATTGCGCTGTTATTTACTGCCCCACGGTGTTGGTTCTGAGCAGGGGCGGATGTAACATTTCCCAATTGGGGGGGGGGGGGTATGGGTGCGCTTTCACTGAAAATGGTATTCATCGTCCGGGTCGCTTCACACCACGGGCGATGAATACCATTTTCAGTTACAGGACTTTTATTTGTCAAGTATAAAGCATCAATAATAACATCAGCTGTTGTTGAAGTTGCAACAGCATCATGCATAAAGCTAAAGGTCTGACTCAGAGAGTTTTCTGTTTTCAATGATGAAATGCTGTTGGTTTAGTGGTGACACAGCTGTAGTTAGTTAGTAGCAGTAGTAGTGTTTCACCTTTTAAATAGAAACACTTTAATTTGAAATGTCTTGGGTTGTTTTGCATGCCATCATGTTTGGTGGGGGCAGCCTGGGCATACATTTAGGGCGGCATTGCCCCCCCATGCCCATGCCTAGATCCGCCCCTTGTTCTGAGCTGTTAGTCAGGGACGCTCTGTGGCATGAACCCAGCGCTCCTCGCAGCACACAGCTGACTGCGTTTGTTGTGGTGCGTGTGTGTCTGTGTGTGTGTGTGGGGTGATAAAATGGATGCTTCCACCAACACACACACCAATACGCTGCTTTTGGCCTATTGTTGTCATCCGTGTGTGAACATATGAATGTTCATGTATTTATGTGTATTGTAATGTTATTATTTGATCTGCACTCTGGTCTGTTTAACAGGCTGAAACCTTTGCTAAAGAAAGACTCGTTTTTTTTTTTTTGTGCGTCACTGATAACGCAGGCCACCATCTGCATGGAGATAAAACTGCTGCTGCTACATGCTACGCTGTGTGTGTGTGTGTGTGTGTGTGTGTGTGTGTGTGTGTGTGTGTGTGTGTGTGTGTGTGTGTGTGTGTGTGTGTGTGTGTGTGTGTGTGTGTGTGTGTGTGTGTGTGTGTGTGTGTGTGTGTGTGTGTGTGTGTGTGTGTGTGTGTGTGTGTGTGTGTGTGTGTGTGTGTGTGTGTGTGTGTGAGAGAGAGAGAGAGAAAGAGGGGGAGAGGTAGAGAGTGTGTGTGTGACAGAGAGACACATGGGAGGCGAGAGAGAGAGACGGAGAGCGTGCGTGTGTGTGTGTGCGCGCGTGTGTGTGTGTGTGCGTGCGCGCATGCGCAACACAAACAGGACACAGCTAGATGTGCAGCCATGTGGTGTTTTCAGCTTTTGAATATCTTTGTTGCACAAATAATGACAGTGACAATCCATTTAAAGGATCCCTTGCTAATGAGACAAATATGCCTTAAAACACTATACTTGTCTTCTATAACTAAAACATGCAGATAAAAACACCTTTAATACTTTCATAAATAGGGAATCTTTCACTCAATAGGAGGTGCTCCGGTCGCAGGATGATGATGCCACATGAGCATGTTCATCCATATATTCCATAGAGCTAGATCACATGTGACATCATCATCCTGCACCAGGAGCAGTTCCCGTTGAGTGAAATATTCTCTATTTATGCAAGAAATAAGATGCCAATGGTGTTTTTATTTGTTTATTTTAGTTATATAGGGCAAGTATAATGTTTTAAGCGATGTTTGTCTTATTAGTCAGGGATCCTTTTAACAAACTGAAAGCGACCCAAACTTTTTTGTTAGCTAAAATGTCATCAAATGGTGGTTCTCTGTGGCTCAAATGCCGAATAAATAATGGGCCCAAGCGTCCCAAAGTGAGAAAACCACTGATTTCATATGAAAAACCCTGCCATTCTTCCAGCCCACCCTAGTAGGCCTGGCTAAATCCGACCCTGTTGTGGCAGCTGCTGCACCTTTGGAGCAGCTGCAAGCATCTTCATTTTTTTTCCATTTTTATATCATATCAAAACTTTTGTTTTGAACTTGAAGGGCTGGCAAGTGCGTGCCACTCAGTCACAGGTGTGTGCGCCACTCAGTCACAGGTGTGTGCCACTCAGTCGCAGGTGTGTGTGCCACTCAGTCGCAGGTGTGTGTGCCACTCAGTCACAGGTGTGTGCCACTCAGTCACAGGTGTGTGCGCCACTCAGTCACAGGTGTGTGCCACTCAGTCACAGGTGTGTGCCACTCAGTCACAGGTGTGTGCCACTCAGTCACAGGTGTGTGCGCCACTCAGTCACAGGTGTGTGCCACTCAGTCGCAGGTGTGTGTGCCACTCAGTCACAGGTGTGTGCCACTCAGTCACAGGTGTGTGCCACTCAGTCGCAGGTGTGTGCCACTCAGTCGCAGGTGTGTGCCACTCAGTCGCAGGTGTGTGCCACTCAGTCACAGGTGTGCCACTCAGTCACCAGGTGTGGCCACTCAGTCACAGGTGTGTGCCACTCAGTCACAGGTGTGCCACTCAGTCACCAGGTGTGGCCACTCAGTCACAGGTGTGTGTGTGCCACTCTGCCACAGGTGCGGCCGTTTATCGTTGCCGTCTGGAAAGCCCTTTACAAGCTACATATCTTGTTGTAAAGGTGACTAATCAATGTTTAAAACAATATAGGATACAATGCTAGTTGGTATTATTAAGGTTGAGAAAATATTTCCCAAAGTTAGGTTTCCGAACTTATAGGGGTATATTGATCATTCGATATACCTATCATCCAGGTGTTCGATTGATATATTGTGATATCGATATATAGAATACACCACTAGTGGTGCGTTCGATGAATCGATATGGAACTATATTGATCCAACACCTGGACGATATAGATGTGTCGATGGAGAGGCTGCTGTTTTGATACGGCAATACACGTATTTGTCCCCCCATGGTGCCCCAGGCAACTGCCTAGTCTGCCTAATGGCAAAAACGCTGCTGGTTTGTTTTCTCTAGCACTACACACCACTAGTCCTAACAGTGGGTTTTTCTCTGTGTGTTCTCTCTCCAGCTGGCTGTCCTAGACTTGAGCGCAGTGGACGGACAGGGTGGTGGCTCCGGACGTAAGTATACATCCACCACTCACAGTAACTTAACTCACACTTTACCACCGCTGTCACCAAACTGAAAACTAGGGTTTTATGAGCCCAGGGCCTCACTGGGGGACAGGGAGGAACTCCTTATATGGTCCCCACACTGTAGTAGGGAGGATTAGCCAAAAATGAATAAATGTCCAGACACAATGTCATGCTGCACCTCAGTAAGAGGTGCCGTATTGGCAAGTCGTCTAGCTGTTCTTATTGTATGCTTTGCTTTTAATTAGGGGCATTTTATCAGATATTTCACCAATCAGGACACAAAGTCGTTACCACAATATGTCTTCAATGTGTTTCTAATGGTGTCTAGTAGGGCTTCAATTATTTTCATAATCGATTCATCGGCCGATTATTTAACGGATTCATCGATTAATCGAATTATGATTCCACCCATTTTCAAACCAAATCCTGAGAGCGTACAAATGTGCACCAAATGGACCCTAGCGGTCCATTTGGTGCCATTTGTACACTCTCAGGAAAAGGTCCTAAAGGAAAAATCATAGTGAAACACAACTTGATGATGTCATTAAGTTGTGTTCCACCGTGTTAATGATTTTTTTCAGACCTCCATTTCTAGGAAACACAGAATGGAGAGAACCTTTTTTTATCATGTCCACACAACATCTTTAAGGTATATTAGTTAATGACAGTAAAATGTTAACAATGGGTGGAATTTGTTACACTCAACCCTTTCAGGCTGGGAATCCATATTTGGATTCTGTACAGTATGTACAGTATTCCATAATTAACTTTATTTGATGCTGAAATATAAATATTTCAGGTTTTTCAAAAACCTTAGGTCAGGCCTAAATGGGTTAAAACTGGAAAAAGTACGGCCAAGTGGGAAAACGGGTAAAAATCTACTTATGTGGGGAAGCATGTACATTTTTTCATGACTTTTCCTGTAGTATATGTCGTTTTCTCTCTGTCTCTTCTCCTTCAGGGACGCGATACATTCCTCCACACTTACGGAACGACGGCACCGCCAAAAATGGTGAGTTACAGCCAGGGGCGGATCTAGGGCATGGGCATCATGGGCATGGGCGGGGGGGTTGGGGGTTGGGTGCAATGCCCTGACTGCCCCACCAAACACGATGGCATGCAAAACAACGCAAGATATTTCAAATTAAAGTGCTTATATTTAAAATGATTTGAAATACTACTACTGCTACTAACTAACTACAGCTGTGTCACCACTAAACCAACAGCATTTCATCATTGAAAACAGAAAACTCTCTGAGTCAGACCTTTAGCTTTATGCATGCTGCGTGTCTGTTATAACTTCAACAACAACTGATGCTATTATTGATGCTTTACTTGACTAATAAAAGTCCTGTAACTGAAAATGGTATGGGTGCGACTTCATCGCCTGTGGCACGAAGCGACACGGGCGATGAAGCTGACAGGCTCTTCCTGATTGGCTAAGAAGTAGTGACGGCGGGATTATCTGTTAGCCAATGACAATGCTTATATGGATTTCTCTTTGGAGGCCTCCTGCAGCCCATAGAGGCGTCAAAAAGACCAGATTTTTGGAGACGATCTAATTAAATGAAGACTTCATGAAATACATAGAAACAATACAAACGATGTAATTATTATTTTGAACATAAAATGACATATAGGAGCTTTAATCCGGCTGAGCTGTGGGTCTCGGGTGTCAGGGATGTGTTTCTAAACGTCTGCAGTGGTGTGGTTGGACTCTAACCTCTCCACACCAGATGTTAGGGGCTGACATCTGGCTAGCGGGACGGACTGGTGGACAGGTAAATGATGAAAACTATAAAAAGCTTTTTTTTTTGTCCTCCTTTGTCTCAGCAGGAAATGTGTTCTCCTCAGGCAGAGCAGGAGGCTACGCCATCCCTCCTGGATC
This sequence comes from Benthosema pterotum, assembly GCA_039105355.1. Classification (NCBI taxonomy): domain Eukaryota; kingdom Metazoa; phylum Chordata; class Actinopteri; order Myctophiformes; family Myctophidae; genus Benthosema; species Benthosema pterotum. The sequence goes on from CM076988.1 coordinate 20,736,024, forward strand.
CACCTGTAAGTTGATTTCGTTGTTATTCATCAAACCATCTGGTCCTGACACCACTTTCTAGTTTCTGAAGCTATATTCTATAGTTTCTGGCACTACATTCTAGTTTTGACGTTACATTCTAGTTGGTGACGCTAGATTCTAGTTTCTGATGCATGATTCTAGTTTCCAACGGCAGATTCTAGTTTTTGGCCTAGGCTAGATTCTAGTATCTGTTGCTAGTTTCAGTTTCAGGGCATTACATTGTGTCCTCTCCCCTAGGACATTATATATAATATTTCTGAGTGTGTCTTTCTCCCCTATGATATTATATATAATATTTTGGGTAGGGCTTCACGATTTCGCCTAAAAATAAAACCTCGATTTTTTTTTTGCTCTGAAACCTCAATTTCGATTTTTGGGGGGTAAGACTACTAAAGAAAGATGTTTTTATTTTAAATATGTTTAAATTTGATTGTCCTCCCTCCAACAGGGAATAAGATGGTTCTTATTGAACAAAGACGATGGATAAAGTGCAAAAAACACTTTTCTTTCTGTTAATGAACATAAGTAGTCCTCCCCCCAGGTAAACATTAGAACACAACATGCATTTCTTTTCTCTTATTGTAGTTTATAATAATAATTATAGTCTTGGACTACGTTTTCTTAAAGCAAGCAGCAGAACACATTGCATTTTTATTTTCTTTAACAGAACACTACAGTAGGCTGTGAGCGAGACATTTATACCGTCAATGCGCTAATAAAGGATTTTGACTTTTGACTTTTTTACATTGTCCTAATTCTGAAACCGCGATTTCGATTAATTGTGAAGCCCTAATTTTGGGTGTCTCCTTCCCTACAGTTGCGGTGGGCGGCTGGGACAGCGCGCGCAACAACTTCGTCAACGGCTACCACGACCAGCGCCTGAACGGGGGCAACGCCTTCGCCCGCGGACCCCCGCCCCGCATGGACAGGGGGCGGGGCGGGGTGGGCGGGGGAGGAGGTGGCGGGGGCTACCGGGGCAACAGGGGCGGAGCCTACAACCCCATCAACCCCATGCAGCCAATGGGCTTCGGCATGTACGAGAACAAAGGTAGGCGGAGTCGGAGTGGGATCGATCGTCTTATTGATCAGTTCTTATCCAGCATTTTATGTTGTTTTGTAGAAAGACGAGAGACAACAGTACTTTTACTAGTACCTTCAAATACTGTACTTTACTAACAGAAAAGAAGGAAAGAAGGAAATCTACTTTTTTGCCAATTAAATAATCTTAAAGAAACTCTTAACTGGTTAATAGGTGTAGCTTATCAAATTTTATTGATACCTGGTAAGCTTATTATCGTTTATTACTTGGCTTGAATGAATGCTCCAATCAGAAGCCAGCGTTCTGGTAACATATTACACTAGAATTCACCGCTCTGCTCTATATCTGAACGCTGTATAATCAACGTCCCCAAAGTGCGAACAGCTGTGCTAATATCAATCCGCAGTGCGCTTCCGCATTTAGTTCCAGCACGCCGTTAGCGGGTCCATTTGGTTAGCTACATATTTGGTTGTTTACATGCCATTGCCATTCAGGTGATGGCAGTGTTAGAGAGTTTTATGATTATGTTGTGGGTCCATTTGGTTTCATTATTTATGCTCTCAAAGAGAGCATAAACATAAAAGAGGGCATTGTTTTGTGAAATTAGTATTTCACAAACAAAATTGTGGACAAAAGCAAAATAAATCTTTAGTTTTGGGGTCTGTGGGGCTAAAATGTCACCAAATGGTGGTGGTCTGTTGGTCAAATACTGAATAAATAGAGGGCCCTGGTGTCAAAATGGTTGGTCGTACTCTAATCTTGAAATGAAATTATTACACAGACTTTAGTCCAGCCTTTAGTCTTGGCCCTCCACAATATTTTATGTGTCTCATTTGGCCCCTTGGGAAAAACTAATTGTCCACCTATGTGTTTGGCTATGTGATATTGTCCTCCATGTGTCTGACCCGTGCCGTTGTGTCCTGTCTCACAGACGCAGGAGGCTGGAACACAGCTAAGGACGCCTACAGCAGCTTCGGAAACAACCGAGGAAAATCTGCTTTCTTCAACGACCGAGGAAACAGCAACCGGGGGAGGTGAGGAGAGGACACACACACACACACACACACACACACACACACACACACACACACACACTAGGGCTGCAACGATGAATCGAATCTATTAGTTAATTCGTTTTCAACTAATCCAGTAATTAATTAATCGGATTGGCAAGATGTTGAGTGACGGTACCCGTCATTCAACAGTGCAACAGTTATAGTGTCAAACAACAAACATGGTGAATCACGGACGTATCAATCTGTGCATTAAACCGAATAGTTTCTTTAAAGAAGCGGTGGGTTGTATAAACATCACCATCCGACATATTTTTACTGCTTTTGTTCACATCGTAGTATCCTACGTATCTATGATGTTTATTGTTTTTTTGTTTGTTTTAGCTGCTTTTGTCTACTTGTGCTGCATGCAACTTGAACTAGCAGCGCTGGTTGGCTGTGTTTTTGTGGTTGGCAAACAGGCTAGCCCATTAGCAACGTGATTGACAACAACCTCTGGTTTGGTTGGTATGAACCAAACCCCTCCCCCTTGAAATCTCATAGACAGCGGACCGTTTCAGACTCAAAGCTTCAGGAAGCTCAACTCCAGTCTGATAATCAGGCTAATGGTGTTGTGGTTTACAGGTACGACCGTGGAGGATTCAGCAGCAACAGTGGAGGAGGAGGAGGGGGAGGAGGAGGAGGAGGAGGAGGAGGAGGAAACAGCCGCTGGGTGGAGGAGTCCAGAGACGATGAGGACTGGTCCAAACAGACCCCACCCAACGAACGACTGGAACAGTGAGTCTAACCTTTCTGTGTTCTAAGCTTTATTAGCATGATTAGCATTACTTAACATTACTTAACATTATTGACAATACTTAGCATTAGCCTTACTTACTTAGCACATGTTTCCATCAACATGTTTCCATCATCACCGCCAAAACACTGGTCACTTTTAGTTGTTTACGGATTAATCTGCAACAGTTTGTTTAAAAGGAACCCTGCATAAAGAAGACAAATCAACCAGGGTAACCAACAAGGGCTGCCTTTAATCTGCCAATCTGCCATCTGAAATTATTGGTTACCCTGGTTGATTTCTTGTCCTGTTGTGTGCAGCGGTATGATCGGTACACCTGAAATTTGTCCAGTGAAACAGGTTCTGTGGTGCAAATTCTGTGTGATTTAAAATGAGTTAATTTTGTTAATCGCATTATTGTTGCTGTAATTAATTAATCTCAATTATTCAGTTAAAGTCCCAGGGCGGATCTAGGCATGGGCATGGGGGGGCAATATAAAACACGATGGCTGATGTGAAACACTACTACTACATGATGTGAAACACTACTACTGCTACTAACTAACTACAGCTGTGTCAATACTAAACCAACAGCATTTCATCATTGAAAACAGAAAACTCTGAGTCAGACCTTTAGCTTTATGCATGCTGCGTGTTGCAACTTCAACAACAACTGATGTTATTATTGATGCTTTACTTGACTAATAAAAGTCCTGTAACTGAAAATGGTATGGATGCGGCTTCATGAAGTCGATGAAGTCGCACCCATACCATTTTCTCCTGCCCCACCCCAATTGGGAAATGTTACATCTGCCCCTGGTTCACTTGAGACAGCAGCCCTCCATCACGGTCTAAAACTATAATTAAACGTAAAACAAGCCTAATCTATCTCTCTCTCTCTCTCTCTCTCTCTCTCTATCTCTATCTCTATCTCTGTCTCTCTCTTTCAGAGAGCTATTTGCTGCCAGCAACACTGGGATAAACTTTGAGAAATACGACGACATTCCGGTTGAAGCCACAGGACAGAACTGCCCTCCTCACATCGACAGTGTAAGTTCTATATTTTACCTTCAGACCACCAGGTCTAGTGTTTTCAACACATGGATATCATCTCGCGCACGCGCATTTGGTCGAATTTTATACCAACATTGTCACCCGTGACCCCCTGTGGGCGGAACCTAGACCATATACATGTACGTCCCCTGCACACAGGGCCAAGCACTCTTTCAGCTTTTCACCTTGAGAAGTGCAGGTCGTGTACCAGAGCTACGTTGGCTAAAAGTCTCGCAACCAGTATGGTTGGAGCTGCCTTGTGCCCTCCAGAGACTGCCGTAGCTTGTAGCTGCACTGAACCGCCATGAAACATCAACAGTTCCAAAACGTCAACGTCAGGAATAGTGGGGACCATTAAATCAGCACACCTGGCTATTTGTTGCTTCAGGGCCTATTTCAAGGTGGCCTGGTGCCATCTTGGAAGTAGCTAGAAATAGGCAAAACACCCCAAGAGGATCAACAACAACAGGGGATGTGATTACGTCTAACGCCAGGACCGCGATATTACGTCAAAAGCCAGACACTGCGATTACAATCGGAAGCATGATTCACGTTTTATTCTCTTGGCGCCGTCCACGCGCTGCTCGTGGATATCCACGTGGAATACCACCGCCGAAAACGCGGACGGCTCGTATCACGCGGAAATGTAGATTTCATTCTTTAATCCAACTATTAGTCCGTGCGCATCGTCTGATGATCATCCCGTTGCTGACTTTCATTTGGGACAGAATTGGGGACAACTTTTTTCCCCCGTCCCATTGACATTCATTCAATCCAATGCATTCAAACGGCTCTCCTCCGGTTTGCCCCCTCAATGTCGCTGGCGCATGGGTTAAGCAGCCAGGGCTACACAGCTCTTCCTGACTTGTGAGCCGGATGTTTTGGGGCAGATCGCCATGATCGATTAGGCAAGACAACAGACACAGCATAACAGAAACAGCACGTCCTGTTTAGGAGATCTGAGCTTCAAAATAAGGGCTTTTTTACCGATCGAACTGGTTTGAGCCGCGGCAGCAGTGGAGAGGAAACAAAGAAGATCCGCTCGCGGTCAATGAGTTAAACAGCCAGTGGACTGAAAAATACATTTTCACACTTTTAGACCACATCTGTGGTCATTATATAGCCATACCAGTTTTTGCACTTTTGTGTATTTTTAAATAACAACTCCATAGAAGTCGATTTTAATTACTTTCTGAAAACTAAAATGTGCCGTGTTATGACATACCCATCATCAATAATAGCCAATAGAAGTTAAGCTAAACTGTTTTTTATCCCATTCTTGAGTCCTCCACAATCACAGATATCTTAATTACAGTCAGAAATACTCCCATACTGGCATCACAGTGTAAACTCACTCATCACATTAGAATATATATGGGCGGAAAGACACTAAACCCCTAATTGCTCCTGGTGTGCTAGTAGGTACCTTGCATGGTTTCCACTGCCATCAGTGTATGAATGTGTGTGTGAATGGGTGAATGTGATGCACAAGCTATGTAAAGCACCTTGGATAAAAGGCGCTATATAAATGCAACATTTATTTACCATTTACATCTGAACACATAGTATTAGAAATAAGACACATAGCAGTACAGCAGCAGTTCAGCAGAGCTGAGGGACGTTCGTAAACATTCATGCGTAGTGTAGTATATATACTGTAGCTCATCGTACAGCTGTCCCTTACTTTTTGCGGCCCATAGTCTGAAGGGATGCAAACTCTGATTGGTTCAGAAGCTTCAGATCAGCGTTTCAGGCAGAAATTTCAAAGTAAAATGCCCCCCATTTCCGGTTCACCGCACCTTTACTGATTTTTTTTTTAGCAGGAGGACTGGAGGACTTTGTATGGCGGACCTTTCATAAACCACATCAATGACAGGACGGGGACCTCCTTGCTGGCAGCTCAATGTGTTCATCGTGTGTGTGTGTGTGTGTGTGTGTTCCAGTTCCAGGACATTAACATGGGTGAGATCGTCATGGCCAACATCGCTCTGAGTCGTTACACCAGACCCACTCCGGTCCAGAAACACGCCATCCCCATCATCAAGTCTAAGAGAGACCTGATGGCCTGCGCTCAGACAGGTCAGATACTGGACACTACTGCCCATGACCTGTCTGTCTGCCTGTCTGCCTGCCTGTCTGTCTGTCTGTCTGTCTGTCTGTCTGTCTGTCTGTCTGTCTGTCTGTCTGTCTGTCTGTCTGTCTGTCTGCCTGTCTGCCTGTCTGCCTGTTGTTACTGTTGATCCTAGCTTTTCTGCTAATCTGTGAAAGAGTTAAATGTATGTATGTATTGTCTCCATCGTAAGGTGGTGACTATGTTTCGCCCCCTGTCCGTTCGTCCCATCCGTCCGTCCGTCCACACGTCTGTCTGCGCATGTGTTTGTCCGTCCACACGAGTGACGTAACAGTTGCCTGCAGGGGTGAAACATAGTCACCACCAGTGACTGTTACGTCACCCTGCTGGTGATGTAACATACTGACCTGACCCAAGATTTGGGGCACAGGTCTAGTTTTGAATGTGGAGGCAGTGCTCTAGACCAGGCACAGGTACCAACAGGTATCCATGTCTCTCTCCTGCAGGTTCTGGTAAAACGGCTGCCTTCCTGCTGCCCATCCTCAGTCAGATCTACGCCGACGGACCTGGAGAGGCTCTGGCTGCTGCTAAGGCCTCTGGGCAGGTAACACAACGCTGTGTGTGTGTGCGTGTGTGTGTGCGTGTGTGTGTGGCTGCTTTGTATATAAGGGAATGTACACTGCTAGGCATGACAGAATTGTTGACCTGATCGCTAAGGACTTGAGCTCATATATCCCGTCATCTGTCAAAATGTACAAGCACTCACGTGTGTCAACTGCCATGTTCATGTACAATAACGGAATTGACGTATTTTCAGATGTTACTGCTAACACACCGGATATTGTTGTTGTTGATGAGGACAGTAGGGAAGTGACCATTTTGGAAGTGGCCTGTACATTTGACCACAGTCTGGAAGAAGCTTTCCTTACTAAGGTGCTTAAGTACCAGCATCTAAGGGATACTATTATACAGTTTGGCTACAAATGCAAACTGCTGGTGTTTATTTTCGGAAGCCTTGGTAATGTTCACAAATCAGTGGTGAGGGGCCTGCAGATTGCAGGTGTTCCCAAACCCAGAGCTAAGGCACTGGCAAAATTCTGTTCAGTATCTGCAATAATTGGCAGTCGCCATATATGGAGAAGACGTTGCTTCCTGTACCCTTGATCTGTATCCTAGCACTTGTTGCAGAGAGAGTTTTCCAAGCTTGCACATCTACTATTGTTTGTGTTCAAGATTTCCTTGTTAAATGTGAATACAAATAAAGATGTTAAAATGTGCGTGTGCGTGTGTGTGGCGTGGCGCTCCTTTCCAAACCCCTGCTTTTTCTTTCGGGTGAAATCTGAAAAATCACATCACTGGGAGGGGAGGCGTATTTTGTCGTGTTTTGTCAGGTAATATTATTACTGTAATGTGTTACTGCCTTAGAGTATATATTGAATAGAGACGGCACCGAAAGTCCCCCTCTCATTCACTTGCATTAAGTTGCTCACCCAGCGCATGAGGCGATTTCACTCCTCTTTTGAGGCTGCACGTTCCAGTAAATAAGGCCCACACGCATGCATGGCGCCTGCGTGCGTGCGTAGAGCGCTGAAGGTTTCTGGAGGGGGCGGAGCCTATCGCACGTTCATGTTTATGGCCCACTGAGCTCAAAACTGCATTCACAACTTTGGCCACTAAGTCCATTTCACCTCAAGGTTTCCACCGGATTCCGGCTCTATTGTATATATACTCTAAGGTTACTGCTCAACACTGCTTGTAGTTGGAGGTAACCGGATGCTGTGTAACACCCTGTCTGTTGGAGGTAACAGGATGCTGTGTAACACCCTGTCTGTTGGAGGTAACAGGATGCTGTGTAACACCCTGTCTGTCTGTTTTGCGTTCAGGAGAACGGAAAGTACGGCCGTCGTAAGCAGTTCCCCATCTCTCTGGTTCTGGCGCCCACCAGGGAACTGGCCTTACAGATATATGACGAGGCCAGGAAGGTACACACACACACACACACACACACACACACACACACACACACACACACACAAAGGACAGGAATGTGTCAGTGTGCGTGTGGTTTCACAAGCCAGACAGTGTGGATTAGTGAAAGCGCTGATCACCACAAAACACTGGGGGGGGGGGGGGGGGGGGGCAATGCCCAGTCTGCCCCACCAAACACAATGGCATGCAAAACAACCCGAGATATTTCAAATTAAAGTGCTTATATATTTAAAACGATTTGAAACACTACTACTGCTACTAAATAACTACAGCTGTGTCACCACTAAACCAACAGCATTTCATCAAACAGAAAACTCTCTGAGTCAGACCTTTAGCTTTATGCATGCTGCGTGTCTGTTGCAACTTCAACAACAACTGATGTTATTATTGATGCTCCATCGCCCGTGGCGCGAAGTGACACGGGCGATGAAGCTGTGCCCATACCATTTTCGGGCAATGAAGCTGTGCCCATACCATTTTCTCTTGCCCCCCCCCCCCCAATTGGGTAATGTTACATCCGCCCCTGTCTCTCTGTCTCTCTATCTCTATCTCTTTACAGTCTACAAAACGATGCAGTCAGTTAACATTCTAGTATCGTTGGTTATTGGATAATAATGAAAACGGATTGATGTTTTACAGTACCAGTTGTCACCAAGCAGTGGTTATCCATTGGATAATGACGCTGATTAGATTGACCTTTCAGCCAGAGCCATACATAGTGAGCACAGGTCAGAAACAGGACAAATTAGTGAGGTCTTGATTGTGATCCAGATCAAGACAATCAAAGACTAGTCAGATCTGTCCCAGAATAATCACCTGATTTCAACCAACACAGATCCTGTCCACTAAAGATGGATATCCCTGCATGAACCAGAGAGTCAGATTGAGACCAGGCTGACTTCAATCAATCAGAACTGGTGGGGGTGGGGTAGAACTGTGGGGGTGGGGAGGGGGGAATTAACCCTTTAGTTACACATCTCTGAAATATGTGCGAAAAAAATGTATACAACTGCTGTTTGTGATTTTTTGTTTTTGAGATAATCAATTACTTAATGCATATAAATAGCACTCTGGACCTCAAGGGAGCGCTACAAGCTGGCAAAATGGCACTCATAGAGTTAAGATGCTGCATGACTGTCATGGTAATGACAGTCATGACAGTCATGGCTAGATCAGGTCAAGCTTATTATTGTTTCAACTGGAGAAGACGTCCTGGAATTTATATAAAAACATCCCAAGTTATTAGAAATGAACTCATGGCTGCTGTGTGATCTGTGGTCTGTGGCATCTCATGTAAGCAGAAATGCACTGGACTCCGTTTAATCCATTTTATTTTCAGTCGTTTTGTAGTAATAGTCAAACATAAACATTACAGAGGCTTGTTACTGTACAATACGTTAAAACAGTTGTCATGTTGCACATTTGCCCCTAAAGCAGCTCTTATTTGCGCCACCCTGGTTGAAAAACAATGTATTTCCAACTCCAGTTTGTCCCTATGCACAGCTGTGTGAACAGCTGCTCGGTTTCTGACCCCTCAATGTCGCTACTCTACAAGCTGTGGTTTTGGGCAAGTAGAACGAGACTTTAGTGTCAACTCCTGAAACCTCTGTGTGTGTGTGTGTGTGTGTGTGTGTGTGTGTGTGTGTGTGTGTGTGTGTGTGTGTGTGTGTGTGTGTGTGTGTGCGTGTGTATGTGTGTGCTACAGTTTGCGTACCGTTCCAAGGTGCGTCCGTGCGTGGTGTACGGCGGGGCGGACATCGGCCAGCAGATCAGAGACCTGGAGCGAGGCTGCCACCTGCTGGTGGCAACGCCAGGGCGTCTGGTGGACATGATGGAGAGAGGGAAGATCGGACTGGACTACTGCAAGTAAGGACCGGAGTCAATCAGGAAGGGATCTGGAACACCCTTCCACCCCAAGTTCCACCTCAAGAACCAAATGGACCGGGTCCATTTGGTTCATGTTTACACTCTCAAAGAGTTAAAATATTATAATAATATAACATCATGTGAATTATCCCAAGTCTACACAACTAGAGAATGTAGAAGATTAATGGTCATTTTGATCTGTATGTTTCCCAAATCCAGCTTGAAAGCAAACATAAATCTTTAGTTTTGGGGTCTGTGGGGCTAAAATGTCATCAAATGGTGGTCCTCTGGGGCTCAAATTCTGTGTTAATTAAGTTAAAATGTGGCTGAAATCTTAGGACCATTTTTCAAGAAATGGGTTAAGAAAGTGAACACGTTATTTCCTGTGTGTGTGTGTGTGTGTGTGTGTCTGTGTCTGTGTCTGTGTCTGCGTGCGTGCGTGTGTGTTTTGTGTGTCTGCGTGCGTGTGTCTCTCAGCTACCTGGTCCTAGACGAAGCAGACCGTATGTTGGACATGGGATTCGAACCTCAGATCAGGCGCATCGTGGAACAGGACACCATGCCTCACAAAGGACTACGACAGACCATGATGTTCAGCGCTACCTTCCCTAAGGAGATACAGGTCAGTGAAACATATTTTGATTGATTGAAGAGCTTTCCAGACGGAAAAGATAAACGCCCGCATAAACGCGGCGATTCTCGATTCTCTGCAGTGCCGTCGATCAACGCCAGGCGTTTTAAAAAGCTCACCGGATTGAGCTTTCAAAAACATTGCACGCGTGTGGACACGCGTGCACACAAATCACTGGACGCCGCATGATAAACGACCGGCGTTACACGCTCTCTTTATCGCAGGTCGTTTTCTGAGCACAAAAAGCTGGCCCCATTGAAAATGAATTAGAATGTGCGATTTATTACTCACCGCCTGTAAGTCCCTTAACCTATTTTGATTTGATTGATGATTGATACTTTTATTACCAAATGGACCCTTGCGGGTCCATTTGGTTTCATTTCTACACTCAAGAGTTAAAATATTCATCATCTGAATTAGCCCAAAGTCTACACATTCAATCAGAGAATGTAAGAAAATGGTCATTTTTGTCATCCTGTTTTTGTTTCCAAATCCAGCCTGGAATTGTGAACAAAAACAAAAGAAATCTTGAAGAAAGTTTTGGGATCTGTGGGGCTAAAATGTCATCAAATGGGGGTCCTCTGTGGCTTAAATACTGAATAAATACAGTGTAGAGGGCCCTGGTGTCAAAAGGGTTGGTCTTACGCTTAATCTTGAAATTCAATTAATATTACGCAGACTTTAGTTCAGCCTTTAGTCTTGGCCCTCCACTATATTTTATGTATCTCATTTGGCCCCTTGGGAAAAATAATTGCCCACCCCTGCCTTACGTCCTTGTATTCCATTCGGGTCCCCAGCATTATTCATTTTTAACAACTTCAGCCCAAGCCCGGCCCAGGCCCTTGGAGGCCTGTTGGTTAGGGGACGAACATAAAAAAAACCAGCTGATCCCCAAGATTCATCTCCACACGGACGCACATAATGTGAAGCAGCTAAAACCTATAAGAAGAAAGCTAGATGTCTTGCCCACACTGCTGGCCAATGGGGAGTGACGTTGTTACGTGACCGCCATCTTGTGACGTGACCGCCATCTTGTGAGAGGATAGCATAACATTGTGTCTATGAGCACATAATTTTTAAATGACCATAACTGGCTTATTTTTCAACCGATTTTCAAACGGATTGGTTTGTTGTAAACGTCAGAGACGTCCGCTTTTGGATGACGTTTTTAGGAAGAAATAAAATAAAGTAGATAAGCATCCTAAAGCATAGCCATGTCGATAACATTTATAATAAAGCAATCCATTTGTAGATCGGTTGAAAAATAAGCAATTTATTGTCAAGTAAAAAGCATATGTTCATAGACACAATGTTAGGCTATACCCTGGTAAGATGGCCGCCACATAAGCAGCACGGACAAGCCATTTAGCTTTCTGATATATATCTGTGGTTGTATAACCTGCTGCGTGCCTCCATGCTCCAGGTCCTGACCTGGTTAATAACCAGCTTGGTGTCTACAGGTCCTTGCTCGTGACTTCCTAGAGGAGTACATCTTCCTGGCCGTGGGCAGGGTGGGCTCCACCTCAGAGAACATCACCCAGAAGGTGGTCTGGGTGGAGGAGAGTGACAAGAGGTCCTTCCTGTTGGACCTGCTCAATGCAACAGGTGAGGACAACAACATACACGCACGCACATGAACACACACACAGACACATACGTGCCATGCATGGGCAAAAGGCTGTGCCTTCATTGTTGTGTTCTTCAAGTTGACGTCAGAATACTGGTATAGACTGTTATTGATGTAGCTTAACGAGTGACTGGTATTAGAATATATGGTCCTTTTTAAACCCGTTTTGTCCTGATAACTGATTCGACAAATCTGAAAAATAAGTCTTCTAAAAAATAAGGCTTTTATCCCCCCCCCCCCTTGTTAAAACACCACAAGTCCAGTACAGGAATGGTTTAGTTTCTCCTTTTCTGATGAACTGTGCAGCAGTGAGTGACAGGCGTCACTCTGGTGGTGTGGGTGTTGTTGACAAAGTGTGGTTTTGGGTCGGTGTGGTTTCTGTATCTTTATCTTACTGAAGTGATCCCCAGCGAAGTTACGGACAATACAGGAGACAACGTAGAGAAGCCTGGTAAGACCCTAACTCTGATATCTGTCATCACACACACCCCCCTTTGGTTTTATGTTTATCATTATTTTTTCTCCGTTTCAGTATCTATATTTTTGCCTGCTTCCCTTCTTGATGTAGTAGTGGCTTGTTTCTGAACTGCGCCTGTCATTTATTAGTAGTATTATTATTATTTTTGTGCGATGTGTGTGTGTGTGTGTGTGTGTGTGTGTGTGTGTGTGTGTGTGTGTGTGTGTGTGTGTGTGTGTGTGTGTGTGTGTGTGTGTGTGCTTGTGCCATCGTTCCTGTTCCATGTTGACTTTTATTCTCTTAGACTAATTTAGGGGAGAGAACTGGCAAAATAGCAATTCTACATTTTCTAAATGTGTAGATCCTTGAAAATTAGGTAATTCAGAAACCAAATGGACCCATAAGGGTTAACCAGATGTAACCAAAATGGACCCTTGTGGGTCCATTTGGTTTCATGTTAACACGAGTTAACACACTGTATGTTTGACTGTTTTGTTTCCCGATTCCAGCCTGGAATTGTGGACCAAAAAGCAAAGTGAATCTTAATTTTTGGGGTCTGTGGGGCTAAAATGTCATTAAATGGTCGTCCGTGGCTCAAAATTCTGAATGAATAGTGGGCCCTGGGATCAAAAAGGTTGAACACCAGTGCTTTTAATCATACTGTGATACCACCGGCCCACTGGGAGACCTCCTGTACGCCCAATGGTCATTGGTCAATCCGACCCTGGTAACAGTTATACACTGTAAGGCTTTGGCTCTGAGTCTAACTCCTTGACCGCTAGGGGGACCTTCTTTGTTTCCTCTCCATTGCCGCGGCTCAAACCAGTTCGATCGGTAAAAAAAGCCCTTATTTTGAAGCTCAGATCTCCTAAACAGGATGTGCTGTTTCTGTTATGCTGTGTCTGTTGTCTTGCCTAATCGATCATCTGGCGATGTACCCAAAAACATCCGGGTCACAAGTCAGGAAGAGCTGTGTAGCCCTGGCTGCTTAACCCATGCGCCAGCGACATTGAGGGGGCAAACCGGAGGAGAGCCGTTTGAATGCATTGGGTTGAACGCATGTCAATGGGAGGGGAAAAAAAAAAGTTGTCCCCAATTCTGTCCCAAATGAAAGTCAGCAACGGGATGATCATCAGACGATGCGCACGGACTAATAGTTGGATTAAAGAATGAAATCTACATCTCGTCGTGATACGAGCCGTCCGCGTGACCGGCGGGGGGGTCTCCACGGGATGTCCACGAGCAGCTCGAGAACGGCGCTTTAAGAATTAACTATGTATAGCCTTGACACCCAGGCTTTCCTTTTACAACTGAACCCATTTTGTCCCTAAGGCTAAATTCTCAAAACACATTCTATGTCGTAATAATCTACTGTTTTCATGTTGTTTGTACATCGTAGTTATTTCTGCACGACTCCTCGAAAATGTGAATCTCGATTTGTACCTTTTGAGATCACGGTTTTCACACCTTTCTGTTGTTTATTTTGATTTTTTCCATGAATATATCTATTGTCTTGTTGTTCTGTTGTCTCAGCCTGCTGCTCTGTTCTGTTCTGTGCAAAACAAAACTATTGAAATGCATTTTTACTTTTATGTTTCACTGAGATGCAGAGGAACTGCAAGAGAGGAGCAACAAACCATTCTCACAAAGAGACTTTTAGAATAGTCTATGAACTGAAAGTCTGTAGGAATAGTCTATGAACTGAAAGAGTCTTTTAGAATAGTCTATGAACTGAAAGAGTCCTTTTGAATAGTCTATGAACTGAAATAGTCTTAGAATAGTCTATGAACTGAAAGAGTCTTTTAGAATAATCTATGAACTGAAGGGAGAGTCTATGAACTGAAGAGTCTTTTAGAATAGTCTTTGAACTGAAGGAATAGTATATGAACTGAAACAGTCAAAAGTGCTGAATAGTTGTTTTATGGACCCATACTAGCCTGGCTCAGCCCTGAATCAGCACCGTAAAAAATACTAGCTTATTTTTTCCCTGTGATTCAAGGACTGGCTTCCCTGCCTTTGGGGCCGTTTGTGCCGGTTGGAAATCCAAACCCAGCACCTGATTGGCCAACAGCCCTGTCACTCACTTCGGCCACAACGTTGTCTGCTTTCCCAATATTCTTATGGGTTCATATGGACCAATCTCTGTTAAGACTGCTGCTCTGATAACGCCCATCCTAGAAACTGCTGTGGTGGAGAGAGACTTCATTCTGAATAATGAAGTGAAACGAAATGACAATTCAGACTGAGGCCAGGCTAGACCTGTACTATAGGGTAATAATTTAAGTTTGGGTTGTTCTGCATGCCATCATGGTGGGACAGTCGGGGTCATTTAGGGCCAATGCCTGGTCCGGCCCGGTGTTGCTAACTGCCAAAATCCAAAATCCACTCGTGGCACTTCCAAAATGCTCTAGAATGCGCTAGAGCAGTGGGTTTTCAACCATTTTCTTACCAGGGCCCACTATTTATTCTGCATTTTAGCCACGGAGGATGTTGAGTTTAGTCTCTCGGACTAATTTAGGAGAAAAAATAACTGGCAAAATGTTGGTCAAAAATAACAATTCTTCTACATTTTCTAAATGTGTAGATTCTTGAAAATTAGGTAGACCAGATGTTTAAATATAATTTAACTCTTGAGAGCGTAAAATGAAACCAAATGGACGTAAGGGTCCATTTGGTTTCATTTTATGATCTCAAGAGTTACAGATCCATAAACCAGGAAAAGCTAAATAGAGCGACAAATACACCAAGTTGGCAACACTGGTTATGCATGCCACCATGTTTGGTGGAGCAGTGAGGGTCATTTAGGGCCCATGCCTAGATCTACAGTCATGGGAAAAAAATATTGGACCACATTTGTTTTCTCCAATTTCTTGTTAATTTTAATGCCTGGCTCAACTAAATGTACATTTGTTTGGACAATTATAATGATGACAACAAAAATAGCTTATGAGAGTTTAATTCAAGAACTAATAACCAAAATTACTTAAATTCTTACATCAATAGCTATGGCATTGTACCGCCAAAAACACTACTTTTAAGCATTCCATGTTTTCTTTTCTGTTTGCTTTAAACACGATACACATAAGACTTAATACTTGATTGCATAAGCATTGTGGTTAGAGTGTCCGCCCTGAAACTGGGAGGCCGGGGTTCGATTCCCGGCTGGGTCAAAGACTGTAAAAATGAGAGCCACAATGTCCCCCTGCTTTGCACTCAGCATGAAAGGGTTGGATTGGGGGTCAAATCAACTAATGATTCCTGAGCGTGGCGCACGTTGTAGCTCACCGCTCCAAGAAAACTAATTTCACTGCGATAACGTGAGTGACTAATCTGACGACTTTGACTTTGACTTTGTCTTGGCATGCTCTCCATTGAAGAAAACAAGGGTGGTCTAATAATTTTTCCCATGACTGTAGATCTGGCCCTGTTCCCATATGAACAGTCCAATAGTCTCAGTGTCTCCCCCTACAGGTAAAGACTCTCTGACACTGGTGTTTGTGGAGACTAAGAAAGGTGCTGACGCTCTGGAGGACTTCCTGTACCGCGAGGGTTACGCCTGTACCTCTATCCACGGGGACCGTTCCCAGAGGGACCGCGAGGAGGCCCTGAGTCAGTTCAGGTCTGGGAGGTGTCCTATCCTGGTGGCTACCGCGGTACGAAGCTGTCTATGAGTCTGTTACACTGTCTGTCTGTCTGTCTGTCTGTTAGAGGAGGCCCTGAGTCAGTTCAGGTCTGGGAGGTGTCCTATCCTGGTGGCTACCGCGGTACGAAGCTGTCTATGAGTCTGTTACACTGTCTGTCTGTCTGTTAGAGGAGGCCCTGAGTCAGTTCAGGTCTGGGAGGTGTCCTATCCTGGTGGCTACCGCGGTACGAAGCTGTCTATGAGTCTGTTACACAGTCTGTCTGTCTGTCTGTTAGAGGAGGCCCTGAGTCAGTTCAGGTCTGGGAGGTGTCCTATCCTGGTGGCTACCGCGGTACGAAGCTGTCTATGAGTCTGTTACACTGTCTGTCTGTCTGTCTGTTAATATCGGTATTGATATTGATTTCCGATATCATGGTGAATGTGTTTCTCTCTGTGTCTCTCTCTCTCTCTCTCTCTCTGTCTCAGGTGGCAGCCCGTGGTCTGGACATCTCCAACGTCAAACACGTGATAAACTTTGACCTGCCCAGCGACATCGAGGAGTACGTCCATCGTATCGGACGCACAGGCCGCGTGGGCAACCTGGGTGAGTTCATTCAGCCATCCTAGAGCAACCACTAGCAGTGAGTTCATTCAGCCATCCTAGAGCAACCACTAGCAGTGAGTTCATTCAGCCATCCTAGATCAACATGCGGAGGCAGATCTTTCCCCACATTCCTGACCACAGCTGAGCATGTGCTGTGAAGAAGAACCGGCAGACATAAATGTAATGTGTGTGTGTGTGTGTGTCCAGGCCTGGCCACGTCGTTCTTCAACGATAAGAACGGTAACATCACTAAAGACCTTCTGGACATCCTGGTGGAAGCCAAGCAGGAGGTTCCATCCTGGCTGGAGAGCCTGGCATACGAACACCAGCACAAGAGCACAGGCAGAGGGCGTTCCAAGAGGTAGATATATACACAGACACACGCAGACACACACAGAGCCTGGCATACGAACACCAGCACAAGAGCACAGGCAGGGGGCGCTCTAGGAGGTACAGACACAGACACATGCAGACTCACACAGAGCCTGACATACGAACAGCAGCACAAGAGCACAGGCAGAGGTACACGCACGTGCACACATGCACGCGCGCACACACACACACACACACACACACACACACACACACACACACACACACACACACACACACACACAGCAACGCTTGAGGCTTATCTTAATTTTGTCAGTGTTTTTATTATAGTTTAGTTTTAGTTTTTCACATTTTATTCTCTAATTAAAATGAGTTAGTTTTGTGTACTGTGGTGGTTGTGCTGCGTAGTGGCAATGGGTATTTTATCTATAATTTCAGTTAGTTTTAGTTAGTTTTGTGAAGACACAATACAGTTTGAGTTTAATTATTGTTTTTTTATGTATTAGTTTCAGTTAACTGCAATGTTTTTAATTCTAGTTTTCTTAATTTTTTTTCTAGTTTTTCAGTTAGCTGCAGTTAACTACTATAACGTGTGTGTGTGCGTGTGTGCGTGTGTGTGTGTGTGTGTGCGTGTGTGTGTGTGTGTGTGCGTGTGTGTCCAGGTTCTCTGGAGGGTTCGGAGCGAGGGATTACCGTCAGAACACGGCCAGCAGTGGGGGAGGCGGCTTTGGGGGGCGTGGTGGGCGGGGGCAAGCGGGGCACGGCGGGAACCGCGGCTTCGTCGGAGGTAAGTAAAATAAAACCTTCCAGAACCTCAAAGAAAACCTCAAATAAAAATATAAAAAATTACAAATAAATGAAAAAATAAATGTCACAAAACCGTTAAACCTCCAAACTGCCACCTCCTGACCAGTCATGTTTTAGTTAACACTAGACTAATAAAAAATATATATATATTATCAGAAGATCAATTGCAAATTGAGTATTGCAATATAACATCTGGTTGATGGCAGAAACGCAAAGAAATATATTTTTTTTAATCATTAGAAAATAATTCCGGCAAAATCGGTTTAAGAAATAAATAGACTTTTTTTTCCCAGATTCTTTTTCTTTTTTAAATGTTTAAATCCTATACTGGAAAACCGGCATATTTTGGACATAGTTCAAATGGTGATTAATCATGATTAAATTCATTTTGAATTTTGAAGCTGTGATTACCAACAGTGTTTTACTTAATTTAAACCCGACTAACTGCTGCTCCCTGTGGTTCTTCAGGAGGGTTTGGTAACTTCTACAGTGGAGACGGCTACGGAGGGAACTACTCTCACTCCCAGGTGGACTGGTGGGGCAACTAGTCTGTCCATACCCCCCCCATACCCCACCCTATCCCCCTCGTACCCCGCCCTGCCTTTAATCCCCTCACACCTTCTCTTTTCTACACACAACATCCATCCCTCGCTCCACCCCTCCGTCAACACCAGTCGGTCACTACTTCTTCATCTTTTTTTTTAGTTTTTATTTTTCTTTCCGTGAAGACCGCTAACATTATTAGTAGCTTCGTTATTATGATTTCATTTTCCTCCATAGGGAACGCGATCGATCGAAGGACACGTTTATATCATTATTATTATTATTATTATTCCCGACAACGTTGAAGTTTTCTGGTGAACGTTACGCGCGATAAATAACCGACTGAATGGCACAAAAACAAAAACAAACGCACATGGAGGCGTTTTGGCTACGCGTTTTGTTTTTTCGTAGAGCGGTTTCGGCGTCGTCATCGGAGGAGGAGGTGTTTCACCATGATCCTTCCGCTTCATTTTTCCCCCGAATTCTTATCCTTTTTATTTTGTACCGTTAACCTCTCCTGCTTTGTTTTCTTTCTTTTTTTTGCTGACTGAGATGCTCTTGTTTTTATTTTTTTTCTTCCTGACCAGTTTTAATCTTTTTTTTTTAAACCAGCCTCAGACGTTCTAGTTGTCACTTGTGTTGCTGCCCAACACCCCCCCCCCCCCTTGCACCCCCACTCCCCACCCTCACTTGTTGAAAATAAAATGTATATTATTCGATTTATTCTATTCGGAGTTCGTCCAGGCCTGAGACAGATGTTTAAATATTTCGAGAGAAGGGTTCTCGAGAGAGAGAGAAGGAGTTTCCCCCTGCAACTGTTTTATAGTGGATCCACTGTTTTACAGTGGATCTGTTTTTCTTTGTTTTTGTTGTCTCTTTTTTTAGCTCAACGAACCCCACCCCCCTCCTCTGTTCTGTTCATTTGAAACCCTGTACTGGGGGGCGGGCGAGGGGGTGGTCCTTGGATAAAGTAAACCCCCCTCTCTTTGGGGATCACTGTTCTTATCGTAGAAGTTTCACAAAGTGAAGTGAAGTTTCACAAAGAGAACCAGAGAGAGTCTTTTGGTTGGCCCACAAATTAGCACACACTTGGTCCATAGTTGGCCAGCAGTTGGAACCACACTTGGTCCACATTTGGCCACAAGTTGGCCCACAGTTGGAACCACACTTGGCCCACAAGTTGGCCCACAGTTGGAATCACACTTGGCCCACATTTGGCCACAAGTTGGCCCACAGTTGGAATCACATTTGGCCTACAAGTTGGCCCACAAGTTGGCCCACATTTAGCCAACAGGTGGCCCACACCTTGGCCCACAAGTTGGCCCACATTTAGCCCACAGGTGGCCCACAGTTGGCCCACAAGTTGGCCCACAGGTGGCTCACGTTTGGCCCACAGGTTGGCCCACATTTACCCCACAGGTGGCCCACAACTTGGCCCACACCTGGCCCGACACTTGGGACCACACTTGGCCCCTCAGTTGGCACACATTTGGGACCCCAGTTGTGACCCCAGGTGGGACCACAGTTGGACTAGAGTTGGGACCACAGTTTGCCACAACGATAGCAAACGTAGACTCTTAGGACTTGTTGCCGTTCTTTAGTTCACACCGCTCTTACAAATGACTGCATTTTTTTAAAGAAAGAAAAACAAAATGGAGGATCATTTGTGTGTTTATGTACTGTGTGCCTTTTCGAAATTATTAGTACTTGTTCTTCTATTCCACTTGTTTTACTTTTTATTATTTCCCCTTTTGTTCTTATTGTCATTTAATAACTGGCCAAAAAAAAGTAAATATATTTGGCCAGAAAAAGAAAAATGGCAATGGCAAACTGACAAATAAAATATGTATTTAATGTAATATTTTGGTTTTAAATATTTTCTTTAGTTAAAAAAAGTTGTTTGGAAGGAAGGAAAGAAAATCAAACTAGGCTTGAACTAAATCAAACCTTGGCAAAAAAAAACACAAATAGAATAAAGAAATAAAACCACTGCAACTCAAAGCGACTTCTCGCTCGTCTTACCGGAGTTCGATTTTTTTTTTGTCACAGGGGGTTTTGATGAGCTGTTTTCCCAAAAGCATCGCCGCTGTACCTTTTATATCAGTAGTTCCCAAGATGTGTCAGGCCAAGGACATTTAAAAGGATATGCTTTTAATTTATCTCTTTAAAAGCACTACTGGGTAACTGTTTCATCGTAACAAATCTGTTTCATCGTAACAAAAACAGAGAGTTTTTTCTGTTTTCAATGATGAAATGCTGTTGGTTTAGTGGTGACACAGCTGTAGTTAGTTAGTAGCAGTAGTAGGGTTTCAAATCATTTTAAATATAAGCACTTTAATTTGAAATATCTTGGGTTGGTTTGCAAACCATCATGTTTCAGGGCATTTAGGGGGGCATTGGCCCATGCCAATGCCTAGATCCGCCCGTGCTCTGTACCCAGACTGCTGCACCTCCACTGGGGGTTCTAATAAGTACAATTGAAAGAACAAAAGTCGAAGTTTGGCTTTGTTTCACGACGTCCACATGAACTTCCCATGGCAGTGTTTTGGGACACACGTGGGCGAGTGGGAGTTGGACAGCAGCTAGCGACGTGCTTTTGGGAACCAAAGCCTCCTTCGTTCACGGAGCGATTTCGTCACGTTAATGACGCTTTTCCCAAAGCTCTGTGTGTGCGTTGGGACACCGCAATCAACGTCTGAACTCGGATCTACACTACAGAATTCTGCCTCTGAATTCAGATCATCAGAGCGTCACGCTGATTTTGAAAGGGTTTGGAAGAAATCTTATTCCCATCCGGTGTTGGTTCAATTTTATCATGTTAAGAAAACAACAAAGTGAATATCCATGTTGGGCAATCCCTGGGGTTTGAACCCGCAATCTATAAACCTTCATGTCATGCCTGGGGAGGATTTAAACCCACATCCAGATTTTGATGTGGGCTCAAAAGTTGTATGAAACAGGCGTATTGTCACTGAAACAACTCAAGTTTCCAAACTCTTCCAAACGGACAGCGTTGTCATGCTCTACGGGCAAAGGGTTGTCTGCGTTTTGGGTCACACTTCTAGGGAAACCGACCGCTCCCATTTATTTATTTAGTTTTTAAAATGGGAGAAAGAGATTCGATGACGTTTTTGACAGCCTCTTGTCTGCCAAACCGCCGCCCCCCTTAAATAATATCCTCTTTCAAGGAGGAGACAAAAAACAAAACAAAACATTAAAAAGAGTTCAAATAAAATTCTTGCTCACTCTATCCTGGAGAGTTATAAGGAGAGTCTTCTCTAAAATAAGCCAGTCCAGTTCCACTTTTTTACTTATTTTTGAACGCAGGATGAACCGTTAAGTCTCGGCCAATACAACTTATTAATCCCTAAATACTGAAGCGTAACTCGGCAAACAAAAGTCTGGAAAGTTAGCTTTGCACCATGATTTCTCCACTTGAATTATAATAACAGTTTGGTCTTTGACACACAGAGAGAGAGAGAGAGAGAGATACTGCCCCATGCCAAGCTGCTGTTTTTGGTTCCACACACCACTGAGTGTTAAATTAAAATTAAATTGTTAAAGTTAATAAAGTGTAAAAATGGACCCTTAATACTGCGTTAGAGTACAATCATCCAATCCGCTGAGCAACTCAAAGCAAAGGGTTGAAATCCAACCCCTTGCCATTTTGTCACCTTTTATTTTAGAGGTGCTCCCACCACATTTAACTGTGTCGCTCATTCCAGCAACGCAGATGATGAATCAACAGTTACAATGGCATAAAACTCAAGACCGATTGGTCACATTAGAGTGGAGATATAATGGACCAAAGTCGAGCTTCCAAACTGTTGTTGCTGAATCTGAGGGGGAAAGAAGTTCACACAGCGTTGTGCCTAATGGCACATAGTAGCGGTTGAAGGTTCAATTTCCCCTCAAATGTAAATAAACATAAACTCACTCAGCAAAGCGGCGCACAGTAAAGACACACTCTGTTGAAGCTGTGTGGAAAAACAACCAAACGTGTTCATTGTGGGTGGGGGTTGATTTTACTTATTTTAGGTGAACCACTTTGTTGTGCAATTTAGTTTAAGATCATGTAGTTGTGATTAAAAAAATCGCAGAAGCAAAGAATCTCAAGAAAAATATAAATAGGTCGTCTCAAAAAGAGCCACTTAAAACCACATACCGGCTGAGGTGAGGTCTGTGTAGTTGTTCCCGCCGTTGAGTGATGAAAGCTCAGTTTGGGCAATTTGCGAGCTAACCCTAGCGCCAACGCTAGTGTCCACCAAACACTTACCAATTCACGACGGCGTCCAGCCCCTGGGGGGGTTTCTTCTCTCGACGTCAAGCGCCTCAAATTGCCCCGCTGTCTTTAAAAGAATCGCGGCGGGCGAAAAAAGTAAAAGAAATGTGAAGTGTTTTTGTTTTTTGGTCAAGGATTTCAAAGAATTCCACTGAGTGAAAAAAAAATCGGAAATTAAAAGAGCAGGAGCCTCTTACATTTTTAGTATCTTTATTATTATTTTCTTCTCTCTCTCTGTAAAGCAACATTTTGAGCGGTGCATGTCGTTTTTCTCCCCGGTCGGGTCCCAAGTTGAACTGTATATTTGTGAAACACGAGCTATTCCCCTCTTTATGGCGAGGACAGGGTTGATATGGAGAGGTCTGGTGAAGTAAACTGCAGTTTTGCGTCCGCTGCTGGACTTTAATCTTAGCACATGTGCAACGCTCAAGGAATTTCCAAAGCGCATCTCGGCACCAATTTTACTTGTTTTTATCGTTCTCCCCATGAAGTTGTCAGAAGTGATATTTGCTACATTGTTGAGCGTAAGATGCTCAACAGCCAGCCGGTCAGTCCGGTCGGGTGTGATTGGGCTCAGGGTGACTCTGAGATTTTGTATGAACTGAGCCCTCCGAGACGCAGCTGCACATTTTAAAAGCTGAATTCAGGAGTCATAGCAGCTGAATTCAGGAGTCATAGCAGCTGAATTCAGGAGTCGTTAGCAGCTGAATTCAGGAGTCGTTAGCAGCTGAATTCAGGAGTCGTTAGTAGCTGAATTCAGGAGTCGTTAGTAGCTGAATTCAGGAGTCGTTAGCAGCTGAATTCAGGAGTCATTAGCAGCTGAATTCAGGAGTCATTAATAGCTGAATTCAGGAGTCATAAGTAGCTGAATTCAAGAGTTGCAGCGCAGCAGGTGCACATTGACAATCAGGAGACATGACATGGTAGCATTTCTCAGTCGGAGGACTTTTTAAACCTCATCGTCACATGACTGGCAATTCCTGATTGGCCAACAGACAGGAAGTGGTGTGTTGTTCATGGCCTAGTCTTGTGTATGTTTACCTTAGTCGCGGCAGACTCTTAAAGGGCCACTTCACCACCTTTTTTGCAACCAGATCTTATTTTAATGAGAACGCAAACACTTTCCTGTAGGTCTTATGTGTTTTCTCAGATAAGTTTAGTATTTCAAAGTGCCTGTGATGTCACAGGCCTCTCTCTCTCTCTCTTGCTCTCTCTCTCTCTCTCTGTCTCTCTCTCTCTCTCTCCCCCTTCCGCTGGGCAGCATGTTGTTAGACCCCCCCCCCCCCCACAAGGTGGAGCAGTGCACTTAAACCACTATGGTCATTGTAGGACATTGTAGCAATAAGGTGAAACCCAATAGTTGAAACACACAGACCTGTTTAGTTTAGGATTTCCAATTGTGCAAATACTTGGAGTGACTGGAGTTTTCTGTGGTGAAATGTCCCTTTGAGCCAGTTCTCGTGTCGCCTTTAACAATGCTGTGAGCTTTTTGTATAGTTAGTGTTAGATATGTTCGCCACACAACCATTTTGGAGCGAGGGTTAATTAAGCAAACTGTACAAACTGAAAATAGTGAACAAAAAAAAGTCTGTCTTTTAAGGCCCAGATGGCCAGAGAGTTATTTTTCCCAAAAAGGAACATAATTATATCTTTTGCACTTTGACTGACTTGTGAGTGTTAGTCTATTGTGTACAAAACATTAAAGGGATACTGTGACATGTTTTTTTCCCCTTAGTGTCATGTTTGCCGTACTTTTGCTTCATGACAAGGCACCAAGCAGTGGTTTTCAGCAGACTAAATAATTCAGATGTTTAACCATAATTTAACCAGTGTGAAATGCACTTTATGTTCTCAAGTCAATTTGGTTACCAATTCTCCATCATTTAGCTACATGGGTTGTGACTTTGTTTGTCTGGTGACTGCTGTTTGGCTGCTTTTTCATCCAAATAAATGAGAGAGTGAGAGGAAGAGAGAGGGAGAGAGAGAGAACGCTTCCCAACATGCCAGGAGACATACATTGGCCATTCCTTGTAAATCTGAACAAATCGAAAGCTGTTACCTTTCATATAGGAGCAGTTTTTGCTTTTATTTACATTGCTACAACTGATGAAACAGTTATTATAGAATTATTATTCTTTTTACAATAGATGCAAGTCATTTTTATTTATTTTTTAAATGTCATTGTATCCCTTTGAAAAAAAACAACAACAAAATGCAAACAAAAAACACATTTTATATGACTTTGGCGCTGTGCCTTGATTTTTGTATCGCCGAGGACGTTGATCACGGCTGTAGTTTTTTGTTTTCCCACTTTGGAAAAAATGTTGTTACCTTTGCAGATATTTGAAAGCTGGAAAAAATAGCAATTTCAACTTTCAATTCAATTCAATCTGCTTCATACAACTCAAAACACCCAGTGCATTTATTTATTTATTTGCTTGAAGAAAGCACGTTTGATTCTAGTGTATAGAGGTCCGTTTGTTTGGTTTGTTTTTTGATGTGAGGATTCGTACGCGTCTGCTTTGGCTATAAGTATAGATTTTGCGCTGCGCTGAGCGCTGTGTCCAGTGTTGCCAACTGCCAAAATCCAAAATGCACTACCGAACTTCCAAAATGCACTAGAATGCGTTAGAACAGTAGGGCCCACCTATTTATTCTGCATTTTAGCCACAGAGGAGGACCACTATTTGATGTTGAGTTTAGACTCTCAGCCTAGAGATAACGGGCAAAATGTTGGTCAAAATAGCAATTCTTCTACATTTTCTAAATGTGTAGATTTTTGAAAAAAATTAAGTAATTCAGATGTTTAAATATAATTTCATTCTTGCGTCTAACGCACCCGTAAGGGTCCGTTTCTTTTTATGTTCTCAAGAGTTACAGATCTATAAGGGTCCATTTGGTTACCAATCGTCCTTTCTAAGATGGAAGGAGGACTCTATCATAGGAGGAAAAAGGGTGAAAAACAAGTGTTTTTATCTCTGGTGCCTGTCAACCAATTTCACCCCAACTATACAGCAAAAGAAAAAGCACTAGATTTTCCGCCAGGAGTTTTTCCACTAATTTTGGCGCTATAGGGGGGTCTGAAAAAAAAAGCTAAATATAGTGACAAATGCGCCAAGTTGGCAACACTGGCTGTGTACTCTTGAGTTCTCATTTCCCAACCGTTTCCAACCCACGACGTTGGAGGTGGAAAAATAATACAAAGAATTAGTACGCTTTGATGCCTTAACAGTGACCACAGATGGCCAGTGGGGGGCGGTGTCGTCACCCGGAGCGAACTTGACTTTAGTTTGTTTATGTGTGCATCCGCGCATGGTGGATATTTGTTGTTGATTTTTTTCAGCGGTTTCAGAACAATTATTATAAAATGGTGCTATTGATAATGACGTTTTGGCTTTGCAGCCTGTCGTCGGCCCACTTTCTCGGTTTGAAAGTGAATAAAAGTGGTAGTTTTACACTTATTGGAAATGTTGTTTTTTTATTAACATTATTGCACAATTAAGTCTAGAAGAAGAAAAAGTCTAAGCTTCTGAGAAGTGTGTGTGTGTGTGTGTGTGTGTGTGTGTGTGCGTGCGCGCGTGCGTGCGCGCGTGCGTGCGTGCGTGCGTGCGTGCGTTTTAGACTAGACACACTGGAATCTAGTGTTAATTTAACCAATTTACCCCTTTAAAGGGTCCATTTGGTTACATTTTGCACAGGCCCGGGGGCCTGTTCATTCATACTGGTAATGTCCAGTGGTCAGTGTGGTCACCGCATCACCTAAAACTGGACTATGAATGGACTCTTTCACAAAAGTTTTCACATGATGAAGTTCCTTGACACTTCCAGCCCTACTAAAGACCCATAGAAAAATCCTAAGATCATGGAACAAATCCTGTTGGGTATTTTCATATCGGATTAAGAATTTCCTATAACATTTTTAACTAGGTGTGTGTGTGTGTGTGTGTGTGTGTGTGTGTGTGTGTGTGTGTGTGTGTGTGTGTGTGTGTGTGTGTGTGTGTGTGTGTGTGTGTGTGTGTGTGTGTGTGTGTGTGTGTGTGTGTGTGTGTGTGTGGAAGGTGCATCCAGACTGAAATGTAGTTTGAGTTTTAGAAAAAAGAGGGGATGGTTGTTGTTTTGTTTTTGTTGATTTTGTTTTTGCTCACGACTATGAAGAGTTTGTTTGGGACCAGGGAGAGAATCCTAGTTAACCTGCAGTCACTGGAGGGATTTTTTAGCTATTTGCACACACACAAGTACTAGAGTCTACTTTCGCTGCTAGTTTGTATAATTTATCAAGCATTTTTGAGAAATATTTATTTTTGTAAGCCTAATGATAAATGAAAAAGTTGATATTTTAAACAAAAAAGTGACTTGACCAAAAGACAGTAAACATTAAAAAATATATAAAAACAACAAAAAAATAAAATAAATGAAATATCAAACACTGGCACTTCTTGAATGTTGAACGTCATCGGTATGAGTGGAGATTTCTATTTTTCTGGGGTAGTGTGAGCTTTTTAAATGTTTAAAGATACGTGACATGTGCAGGGTTCCTCTACAATATATCACTGTGTTATTTAGTGTGGTGTTTCGCCGGACTGTTGGCTTCCATCCACAACCTCCAAACGCTGCCATCATACGGTCTGGAGCGACAGGAAGCTCTGATTGCCGGTCAAATATAAACGCTTCCGCCATGACTGTCTGGATGAAGTCAAAGAGATTCTATATAAAGAGGCGACACCCCCATAGAAGCCCCATAGAAACAACCAGCCCCCAGTGCCTCCGCCATATTGGAGTGATGACGTTATTTCCTGTTGCTCTTAACTGACTACAGTTCTTGGAATCGCCACTAGATGGACTAAAGACTACTGTTCTGACTACAGTTCTTGGAATCGGCACTAGATGGCGGTATGTGCCGCTCCCGCAGACGTCAGCAGTGCCATAGAGTGGTGCTACCCCTCTGCCATCTGTTGGTGATTCCAATAATTGCATAATAATAAGTGTCGCCTCTTTATATAAACACGCTTTGATGAAGTGATGAACCTTAAGTGAAGCCTCCTCGCCACGTCCACTTCTTCAACAGTCGCGTCAATTTTTTTTTACACAAATCCAGTCAATAAAACAGAGTTGGGTGAATTGTAGCTCCAGACCATAAGACGCTAGGCGTTGGTGGATTGTGGAATAGATGTCTGGCTATGCGAGACTATACTGCTATGTTATGGACATGTGTTTAAATAGACATGGGAGGGCACTTTCTTATGCCAACCCTTACTAAGCACCCCCTGAAAAAATAACAATAATAATAAAAAACACACAAGTAGCATCTTGTCTACTTGTCATTTTTATCAAAGAAAAAAAAAAGATATAAACGAGTGAGTACTGTGCACTGATATATTTTACTGTCTGTAATGTGGCCAAAGATGTGATGATGATACGTGAACTTGGTGAAGTCACACGGCAGTGATAAGAGAATCACAAATCATGATTCTGATTGATATTTTTTTTATCTGAATCACCAAAGCAGTGATATATTCGGGGAAGATCCTACACGAGTTACCTTTTTAAAAGTCATAGAATATTGGACTCTGGAAAAAAATAAGAAAAATATCAAAATCAGCAACCTGTATTTTTTTTTTGTCCGCGACAGGATCCATTGCTAATATTAATAAAGGAATAAAAATCACATTGATATCTTTGCGATCAAATGGTTTCGATTTGGCGCCGACCGGAATAAACACAACTCAACCAAACAACAATGCCAAGGTTTGGATTAAAAAATAAATACGAATAAAAACAAATAAACAAGAGGTAGCGATCATTTAAAACTTTTTTTTTTCAAAAAAACAAAAAACAAACACAAAGCATTGCAGTACTACTGTATCAAGTACCAAGAAAATAGAAAGAAAACGTGTCCAGATTTCTCCCCAAGTCGATTAAAAAGCAAAGACAAAAAAAGATGTATTTTTGTTTTGTTTTTTTGTTTTTTTAGAATGATTTTATTTTTCCGTTCTCCTTCCTCTTTGGAACACCCTGTTGTTGTTGAGCGTCTGGTCGAAGTGGGCGAAGCTTTTTAAACGTCTGTATAAACACAGAGTTAACGTGTGATTGGTTGGTTTCTCTTGCTATGTTTGTTGTAATAATCTGCATAATGATGGCCTGGGGGCGTGGCCAGGGGAACTCGCCGGTATCTCCACTCGGTCTCACGTCGCATCCTCCATTTAAATTGAATAGAGAGAGGAAAGAAATTTAAAATTTGAGATATATTATGGCTGACTTATTTGTCACCTAACACACTCCCTGAATTTCAACACGCAAAGCCTGTTCTGAATCTATTTCATAGGGTTAGGGAAGACGTGGTGATGGAGGTACAGTGTATCTTGTTTTTGTGCAAAAGGCTTCAATTCGTAGGGAAAAAAAAAAGGAAATAAAAATGTATAACCCGCTAGGGGTTTAACATATGAATAAAGAGGCAGTACAATGGCATAAAACACCAGATGTCACAGGAAAAAAAGCTTCATTGTGGAAAAGGGTTAGATTGTGATACCGTCATTGACCAGCAGGGAAACTACCTAGTGTTACTTTAATTACACAAATAATTTGATCACTTAGGGAATGAACTATAACATCAGTGGGGTTGACATACTACATACACTGATAACAGTGAAGACATTAGATTAGAGTTGGTGAACTGGCGAGTTCCCTGGTATCCATGGTAACGGGGAGGGGGCGGGGCACATGGCCAGCAGTCAGTCCATCCAATCGGTGACCAGCGTGTGTAAGTAACGAGCAGAAAACATCCTGAGCTCTGCTTATTAAAGGGGAATTCCACTCATTTTCAACATTCTAATATGTCATTAATATACCTTCGAGGTGTTGGGTGGACATGATTAAAACGTTTCCCCCCCATTCTGTGTTTCCTAGTAATGGAGGTCTGAAGAAAATCATTAACATGTCACCGTGTTAATGGATTTCTTTAAACGCTTCGTTTTTCTGAGAGTGCACAAATGTGAACCAAATGAACCCTAACAGGTTCATTTTGTTGTATTTGATGGGAGTCCAGATGGTTTTCGTGTTGCTCGACAAAAACTAATTCATCCCTGTGTGTAAATACATAACAGGAAAAAACATGTTTCGCAGTAAAGCTGTGATGCGATTAATGCAGACGTTACTGTTACTGACTGGCCAGTCAACCCCCCCCCCCCCCCCCCACACACACCCAACAGGCCTGGTAGTTAGTATTTGCTTTCTGTATTAGTTTAGCAGCTGTGCACGAAGAGCACTGCACGAAGATGAAAAACGATAAAACATAATAAAAATGACGTATCTGTGCATCTATTCTGATTTTACCACGATTAAAAGAAATTTGGATTTGCAAAATGTACGACCGAAGCCTTTTGTCTGTTCTTTGTGTGTGTGTGTGTGTGTGGGGGGGGGGGGGGGGGGGACTACCAGTTGGTTTGACACTATGGTGAATATACCAGTCTAACCAGTGATCAGACACAGTGGTAAGGGGTTGACACTATGGTGAATATGCCAGTCTAACCAGTGATCAGACACAGGGGTAAGGGGTTGACACTATGGTGAATATACCAGTCTAACCAGTGATCAGACACAGGGGTAAGGGGTTGACACTATGGTGAATATACCAGTCTAACCAGTGATCAGACACAGTGGTAAGGGGTTGACACTATGGTGAATATGCCAGTCTAACCAGTGATCAGACACAGTGGTAAGGGGTTGACACTATGGTGAATACGGTATGCCAGTCTAACCAGTGATCAGACACAGGGGTAAGGGGTTGATACTGGGAGTGTAAAAATGAAGAAAGACTGAGGGCATTCTCAAGAGTTAAAATATCCATTATGTGAATTAGCCCACGTCTACACAACTAGAGAATGTAGAAGATTAATAGTCATTTTGATCTGTATGTTTATATACAGTATATTCCCTTCCAGGCAAGCATCTAGTGCATTCTAGTGCATTTTGGAAGTGCCACTAGTGCATTTTGGATCTTGGCAGTTGGCAACACTCTGGACATTCCTAGTGTACAGTACGGTGATGTTATTGGAAATGTGGTCGAGTCAAATATGTAGTTAGCAAATGTTTATTTAAATACAATACATCAACCATTGTATAAATAGAAAATTGCATATGTATTGTATGAAAAAAATAATCTCTATTGGCCTCATTAAAAAGTCAATAGAATAATTCAGAAAATACATCTGTATACATTCCAGTCTAAAGGGGCTTTTACCGGTACAACAACTCCTTTACTCTCTGATCACACCTTACGACCATCATACAAAAATAATGTCATCTAAATTATAAAAACACTGTTTTCCATGTCATGGTCCCGCAAAATGATCAGCCTGGCTGAGGCCAGGCTAAGGATTTATGGGCATCAGCCGCTGGCTAAATAAATGGCCTACACAACTAGAGAATGTAGAAGATTAATGGTCATTTTGATCTGTATGTTGGACTGTTTTGTTTCCCCAAATCATAAAGCAAAATAAATCTTTAGTTTTGGGGTCTGTGGGGCTAAAATGTCACCAAATGGTGGTCCTCCGTGGCTAAAATGCTGAATAAATGGTGGGCCCTGGTATGAAAAAGGTTGAAAACCAGAATAAGCCATTCATTCTGAATACATTGATTCTGAACTCATGTAGTGCATGTAAACAGGTCCACTGACTACAGGGTTAACACCACTCTGAGGTCTCTGTCTCCACCTAGTGGAGAAGCAAAGCCGTTGCAGGTCTCAGTTCAGTGTATTTGATACAACTCAGGAATAGTTTATAAATGTCAACAAAACATAGATTGATAGTTAATCAGATTCACAACACATGAATCAAAGTCAGGTAGAGGCTTTAGATCAGACGTACTATTTGTCTGACAGTAATTAGACACAGAGCAGCAACATGTTGTACTGTTGGTGAGTTGGGTCTGTGCCAGCCCACATCCAAGACTAAATAATTCAAATAAATCAATGGACATTTAGCTAAGCCCCTCCCAAACTGCTATTGTCCAATAGACCTGCACAGTGACGTCACCGCCCTGGTTCCGAAAGTGTTTTCCCCATTCATTTTTCCCATAGACTTTTCGAAAATAATTTATATAAAGATGATTTTGTCGCAGACAAAGCCAACTCGGGTCATGACGAATCATGATGACACACACAATATCATCATATAATATCTAATTAGCAAGAAGTAGAAAACAGCAGGATACAACACTTTTTGTTTCGTTTTTCATCTTAGAAATTATTTGATCGTCCCAAAAGATTGTGTGTGTCATCATGATTTGTCACGGCCCGAGTTGGCTTTGTCCGCGGCGTAATCGTCTTTGTATGAATTATTTTCAAAAAGTCTATGAGAAAAATGAATGGGGAAAACACTTCTGGAACCAGGCGGTGACGTCACTGCGCAGGTCTATAGACCTTTATATAACCCTCTCCCCCCGAACTACTATGGTCCAATCACAGCAAAGCATAACATGTGATAGACAAACCCACCAATAGCTTTCCTGTATGATAAAACATTGTTTTAAAATTATAAATTTCACACACACATTTTTCCACTGCATAGGACATGCCTTGTTGATGGATTTGGAAGAGATTTTGAAGGTCTGGTTCCAAAAATGAACTAAAATTTATTGTGTAAAGTCCATGATATTTACATTGGAATGAATTAGCCTGGCCTGGAAAGTGTCCTAGTGTGGACAAGAGGGAGGGGCTTAGCTAAAGGTCCATTCTACACCCAAACCCCACAGAGATCTACCAGGATCCATCAAACCTACAGTATATTGCACTGCATAATTCATCATTGCTTCATTATTATCATTATTACTTGCGTAAAGAGAGTATTCATTAATGTGTTCATGTCAAACAGACTGACATCGCATCAGCTGATTTCGCTGATGCGACTCACTGCAGCTCGCTGCTGATTGGTTCTTGGTTCTGGCCCGCTCCTAGCCAATAGTCTGGGTTGTCTTCATACCACTTGACTGAAAGACACACACACACACACACACACACACACACACACACACACACACACACACACACACAGGAATTAGTGCTTGGAACTGCGATTCAGGAGTGAGTGAGTAAAACATTCATAGTTTAATTAACTAGAACACTAGAACTAACTAGAACACTTTGGTACCAAACAGTAAATTAAGTAACTCGTGAATTCCCAACTTTTAACACTTTTTAGGAAAACTTTGTTTTGTTTTGTTTTTTCAACCCAGATTCATCCTTTAGGTTGTTATTAGAGAAATTGAAAGATGAGTGTTGATTTGTTTTAACTAGGACCTTACCCGTTGAATATGTGAAGTCCAAATCATGTAAAATGTGGGTAATAATTATACCAATGATCTAAGTGGTTTGAGGAACAATCATTTTAATGTATATTTGAACATGGGAAATGGTAAATCATACAGATCAAGATGGCCATTAATCTTCTACATTCTGTACTTGTGTAGACTTGGGCTAATTCAGATGTTTTAGCTTTTTTGACAGGGGGAAGGCCGGGGGCATTCGAACGTGGTCCTAAATACATATTTGTTCACAAAAATTTTAAGAGATTTCTTTATTTTTTTATTATCTACTACTAGTAGATCCTGTCGACTTCTATGGCTAGTTATAATTTCCTGGGGATTATTAGGACTGTAGTAGGTAATTAAGATTAAAGTAAAATAATTTAAAATGTTGTAAACAAACATGTATTCAGGACCAGGGGTGTAGTGGAGGGGGGACGCGGGGGGACGGCGTCCCCTCACTTCTCACATCTAAAATATTTTTTAGGCAAAAGTAGACCCATGTTTTTTGTCTTGTGATTTACTTTTATGGATACAATTAGGCATTGTAAACGATCCTTCTCAATATGCTATACTTACTGCAAATGCAAGTGTGCATCCACTAATTTTCAATATTTGACATTAATACACCTTAGGTATGTTCTGTGGACATGATAAAAATGTTCCCCCATTCTGTGTTTCCTAGAAATGAAGGTGAAAAAAAATCATTAGCATGGTGAAATACATCTTGATGACATCATCAAGATGCGTTTCACCATGTTAATGAGCTTCCTTTTTTCTGAGAGTGTACAAATGGAACCAAATGGACCCGCTAGGGTCCATTTGGTTCACATTTGTACACTCTCAGAAAAAAAATGAAAATGGGTGGAATTCCCCTTAAACAGGCGTCCCCCCACTTCTAAAAGTACCACTACAACACTGTTCAGGAGCATGTTGAATGGGCGGGGTCGTGCAGGTACCTGTCTGTCTGATGCCTTGCTCCCAGGTCACATGGGGTCTCCATCCCAGCCTCTGCAGCTTCTCAGAGCTGATTGGGTATCGCAGGTCCACCCGCGGCCTGCAGAGGGGGAGACAGACGACCGTTCCAACCTTGTGAGTTCCTGATGTGCTGTTCGATACCTTGCATGGTTTCAGCCGCCATAGGTGTGTGAATGAGTGTGTGTGTGTGTGTGTGTGTGTGTGTGTGTGTGTGTGTGTGTGTGTGTGTGTGTGTGTGTGTGTGTGTGTGTGTGTGTGTGTCAGGGCTGCAACGATTAATCAATGAATTGTAATCTAATTATTGATAATTCTATTATTTTTCAACTAATTTAGTCATCGATTAATCAGATCAACTAATCCCTGTTTTCCCATTTATCCATAGTTTCTCTAGTGTTAAGTGTGCAAAGAATATAGCTATATATCTATTTAGATTTTGGGCAGAAAGTTGCGAGGATGCACTCTGCATATATAGAGTCAACGACGCTCTATACTGAGGAATGAGTGAAACTTCATTTTGGTCAAAGTTAAGGTTTTGAGCATCAGAGTAACTCACCTGTCAGGGACAAACTCCAGCCAGTCGTCCAGCAGGGATTCTGGAACGTTCTTCACCTGGAACACACACACACACACGAACACACACACACACACACACACACACACACACACACACACACACACACACACGAAGACCCAGTTACACACACATGAAGACCCAGCTGCACACACACTAGAGGTCTTCATGGGGGGTCCGTACCCGAAAAAACCCGAGTTCGTCTGAGACCCGTCGGTTCCGGCGGTGTGTTTTATCAAAGTCACTCGGACAGGTTCGGAATCGGACACATGCACCTCGGAACTCGGACCTGTCAATCATTATGTGCAAAACCCGTTCTGCTACACACGTTTGTTTTTTGTTGTTGTTGCAAATGCTAATGTTAAGAAGATATCTGGTATGTGATAGTCTCTGTCTCCAGGCAGTGCGCTGCCCTGCGCTGCACTGCTCTGTGTGGAAAGAGAGAAAAGAGAAAAAATGTTGCTTTTTCCCCTCTTTCTCAGGGTAAAAGGGTATCCTCCTCCTCATCCTCCTCCACCGCACACATGGATAGACTGCAGCCGGCAGCATCCCACTCTGTCTGTCTGGGTCTCTCTCCCTTACTTCAGTGTTAATAACAAAATGGTATATGGTCATATGTCAGCTATATTAGTTCATAAAGTCGGGTCTCTCAGAATGCCGCTGCATGTCGCATTTCGGACGGGTTCAGCGCCACCATCTGGAAGAAATCTCGGAACAGTTCGGAATCAGAAGAAAACGACTACAGTATGTTCTGGTTTATCATTATCTATTTGAAAATATTTTCGGAACAGTTCGGAATCGGCAATATTGCACAGATTTATTTCGGTTTTCGGATGGAATTTCTGAGACCTGTGAAGACCTCTAACACACACACACACACACACACACACACACACACACACACACACGAGGACACACACACACACACACCATCCTGACCAGTTCCCTGGCCAACTGAATGATGGGGATCTCGAAGTTGCTCCCGATGTTGTAGACCTCTCCGGCCACGCCCTTCTCCTCCACCAATAGGAACGCTTCGATCACGTCGTCCACAAACAGGAAGTGGCGCGACTTGGGGGCGGTGCCCTGGATGGTGCTGTCATGTGACCCAGAGAGAGGGGGGGGGGAGGAGTCAGGAGCAGTGGCGTTTCTGAACAATTTGGAGCCCTAGGCAAGATTTCCTGTAAAATGGCACCCCCCAAGGGATAAACTAAATACTAAAAAAACTAAATAACATATTACGTGTTTTTCCCCCCATGGCGCCCCAGGCAACTGCCTAGTCTGCCTAATGGCAAAAATAGTCAGACCCAGAACACACACACACACACACACACACACACACACACACACACACACACACACACACACACACACACACACACACACACACACACACAGCGGATTCTACTGAATGAGTGAGTATTCCCAATAGGTTGCTTATTATAGATAAAGATTGTTGTGATTGTTGTTGTGAGTTGATAAGCGTCCTCAGCCCTGTCCTAACCCCAACCCTAAACATAACCTCCAGCACGTCACCATGCTGACACATGATTAAGTTCATTTTGAAGCTGTGATTAATATCATAAAAAGGAAAAATCACGCTTACCATTTCTTGTCTGCTTGTAATAGAGACAGAAACCTTGGAATGACCTGAACAAGAGAGAAAAAGGACAACCAACAACCATCAATATAATTTATGAAATCTACTGTCACTATTACACTAGCCATGCTTTACATGATGCTCGTACTTCACCAGCGTCATGCAGTGCCTTAATCCAGTTCTACGTGGATTGCTACATTTACATTCAAAACGTGTACATAGACGTTCCAATTTCAAATATAAAGTACTCTCACATATTTCTCCGGGTGTTAGACACTTGCAGCGCCTGAAATTAGGATTGCAGCATGTTATGTTGTTTAATAAAAAAGCATTTTTATCAGAGCTTTTCTTCTGCCATTGGCTTTCAATTGTATGCCCCCTATCCGTGGGGAGTGGTGTGGCACTGCACATTGGGTGTGTTCCATATATTCACGCTGACTGCACTGCCAATACAAACTAATAGGGAGATGTGCTCCCAGTGTGCATCTGTGTGTTTACCAAACTTACACCAACCCAGAAAAAATGAACACGGCACACTGCAATGCTAATTTTAAAACTGTTTACAAAATTAAGTCATGACAGTCATGTTTCAAGGGTATCATTATTAAAAAAAATCAACCAGGTGCTCTTGATGCAAAAGAAACATACAGTACAAGTTAGTCTGAAGCTTTACCTGCTCATCTAGAGGCTGTTTTATATTTTTATATCATACTTTTGGCCCAAATAGGACTTGATAAAGATCACATGTGGACGACATGTTGGTGTTTAAACAAAATATTTTACACAGTGTGATTTTGTGTTAAATCTGCTCCAAAAACGAAATAAAACACATCCCCAAAAACACAAAGATTTTCCTCAAAGATTTGTCATTGGTTGATTTCTTCCTGATTGCTTAGAGCAGTGTTTTTCAGGCCATCACAGGCAGAGAAAATCCACTTCAAAACCTCAAAAAGGGGTCTGCACGACCCCTTAGTCTCTCTAGTTTTAAATTGTACCTTCTCTGTGTATTGTCTGGGTCCGTACACGTTGTTAATCCTCGTTATGACGACGGGAAACTGGAAGGACAGAAAAAAAAACACCATAACTCTTTGACAGATTAGCAGTAAAGCTAGTCTCACTCCCATTAGGCTCAATTGTAACTAAATAATTTATAGAAAATCCTCTGTTGTGAATTTATGCAAATGAATGATATCCAAAGACAGCTACTTTAAGGGAAAAAATAAGATGAGTTGATCATGTGTTTCAGTTTTTTTATATACATTTGACAAAACAGCCTGTATTTTCACATCTCACTGTTTCCAGGGTTCATTCAGAGATAAATACATTTAAAGTTATATCATCTATCAATTATTCTGGGTTTTGTAGTCCAATCACCACTTAAAGGTAGGGGAAGTGATTTCACTTTTGTCAGATATCACCCAAAAAAAAATTTTTTCTGTTAAAATGCTCTATTATAAGGTGTGGAAACCATATATGGAGTTTCCCCCTCCCCCACGTTAGCAGAGGAACTAATAAAAGTTCCCCAGGTGGTGGGTGAATTCTCCTCCAATCAGGATCGAGCAGCAAGTTCACATAGTGTAGCTACTGTTGGGCGCCCCTAGTGCACCAGGCTGGTACTACACGATAAATTTCAAATCACTTACCCTACCTTTAAATGAGGTGGTGTACAGTGAGTTAATGAGCTTGTTAATAAAACAAAGCCTAAAACGACTTT